>JAPDPM010000004.1:21367500-22617500 GCA_032173925.1 Heritiera fomes | reverse complement strand
ACAGAAATGTACGGCTAGGGCTAGGGTGACTCAAAGAAAGAAAGACAGAATAAAAAAAATAATCAGAAAAAAAAATCACTAGAAGGACCAAAAAAAATGAAAAATAGCCTAAAACTATAGGAAAACAATGGAATTTGGCCAAGATAGGGTATGGCCAGTGAACTTCACTGGTTCGGTTTCTTTCGTCGTTTTCTTTAAAAGGGGTACTCGCACACCTCCTAACTCAACCAAAATTTTCAGTTTGAACAGTACCACAACAATTTTTTTTTTCGAATTCTTCTTTTTTTTTGAATTCTTTTCTTTCTTTTTTTTTCCTCTTCTTTTTTTTTTTAATCTAAGTTTTGCGGTTTCCTTGAAAAGAGTAGGGGTGCAGCAAGGTGTTTTTTTTTTTTGAAGTGGTGCGATTAGGGTTTTTTTGAGGAATTGCGGCTAGGGTTTTTTTTTTTTTCTGGAGGGATGAGGCTAGGGTTCTGGAGAGATGCGGCTAGGGTTGTGAGGAAGTGCGGCTAGGGTTTTGAGGAATTGCGGCTAGGGTTTTTTTTTGATTGAAGGGGTGCGGCTAGGGTTTTGAAATAAGTGGCGGCTAGGGTTATGAAAAAAAAAAGTGGCGGCTAGGGTTTAGGGTTATGAAAAAAAAAAGTGGCGGCTAGGGTTTAGGGTTATGAAATAAGTGGCGGCTAGGGGGTTATGAAATAAGTGGCGGCTAGGGTTCTAACGAAAGTGAGAGACGCACAAAAAAAAAACC
This sequence comes from Heritiera fomes, assembly GCA_032173925.1. NCBI lineage: Eukaryota > Viridiplantae > Streptophyta > Magnoliopsida > Malvales > Malvaceae > Heritiera > Heritiera fomes. The sequence continues at coordinate 22,616,755 of JAPDPM010000004.1, read as the reverse complement.
AGAAATTGAAACCAACAAAAGACAAAAAAAATCGAAACCAACAAACCAAAAATCGAAAAGTGAGTGACGCAGAAACAAACCAGAAAATCGAAACTTAAGCTCTGATTACCAACTGATGCGTACGGACAAGAGGAAACGTAGCTTGGAATTTGAAGGAGCTGACACGCAAGAGACAGAAGCAAAGTTGATGAATGTCAACTTCTGAAAACCTAGACCTGAAGCCTAAAGAGACTCGAACCTAAAGGTATTGGACCTTGACCCTACGAATAAGAATTCGAGAACCTAAGGTATAACAATGGTGGGTGGTGAAGAAGGAGGCGCCACAAGGAAAAAGACCTTGATAAGCCTAGTTGAGAGGGAACCCAAGAGAAAGGCACACTCAATTTCTGAAAATTCAATTAACTGATCTGTCCATCAATAGCGTTTACAAGGTATTTATAATAATACCTAGCACTTAAGCCCATAAACAAGTGGGCTGGAATTAACACCAATAGAAAATAAGACTAAACCCAAATTCATGCCTAAACCTAGTTACATAAAATAAATAGTCCAAAACACAACAAGACTCAATCGTGGGCTATCCAAACACTTAGCCCATCTTATTGTTAAGCTAAAATAAGACAGTAAACCATGCTCATGTCGTTTGGGCTTCCAAGTAAGTATAGATGTCTTGGGACTCTTCATGGAAGCTTCCTTGACACTTCAATGATGCCAGAGCTTGTTGCATTAATGAGGCCAAGGCTTGTTGCATCTTCTTAGCTCGAGCTCGGGTAATTGGACCTCCTCACCAATGGATCCTTAGCATCACGAACATCACGAGCAAGTGGATCTCCATCATAGCTGCAATTCCTCAAAACCCTAGCCGCAATTCCTCAAAACCCTAGCCGCACTTCCTCACAACCCTAGCCACATCTGATATGAACCTCACCGAAAGAAGATGAGGTTCAATGAAGAAGACGAAGAACACTTAAAGAAAAACAATAAGAAGTTAAAAACTCAGCAAAGGAAAACAAAAATTAGAAGTAAAACCAAGACCCGTTGTGTAGAAACACAAAAACCTATGGTATTGGACCAAGACCCGTTGGTTAGAAAAGCAAGAACCTATGGTATATATCGGTGGAAGGTAGAAGAACGCCACAAGGAAGACCTTGATAAGTTCAAGAGTTCTCAAGAGAACCAAAGAGAAGAAGTCTCTCAATTGTATTACTAAAATCAATTGTGTTCTCCCCAAAAGGTTACATAACTATTTATAGGCAACTAGCTAACTTACAGCACAAGTAATAAGAATCCTACTTTCCTAACTTGCAGAATAGGAAATAGCAAACTTGCAGAACAAGTAATAGGAATCCTACTCTCCTAACTTGCAGAACAAGTAATAAAAGTCCTACAAAATATACGATTTAAAAAAAGAATTGGGCTTAAATTAAATTAAGACAACGTTCAGCCCAATAATACTTAACTAAATAAAATATGCATCCAGCCTAATTGCATTTCAGCCCAATACTTGTGTGTGTGTCTTCAAGAAGGTTGAACTTGGGCTTGGATCATGTTGTAGAAGACTTTATCATCCTCCATGCTCAAGCTTTGTTGGGCTTTCTCTCTAGAAATATTAATGAAACCGGCCAAGGCGTGTTGCAGTATCTTTGATTTAGCTCTTGTAATTAGACCTCCATGGATACTCAAAGGATCACGATCATCAAGAACATGACTTGAGCTTTGTGAGCTTGGATCTCCATCATTCCCCCTCTCCTAGAAAGGATTTGTCCTCAAATCAGAATCACCTACATCAATATCAAAAGGAGAAAGATCAGAAACATTAAATGTAGCACTAACATTATACTCACCTGGAAGATCTAACTTATAAGCATTGTCATTGATCTTCTTAATCACTTGGAATGGTCCATCTCCTCGAGGTTGCAACTTGGAGCGACGCTGAGCAGGAAATCTCTCTTTACGCATATGCTTGTTGGCTTGAGTAGCATATTACTCAGTCCTCTTCTTAATGTTTTGACGTAACTTCTCATGTAGTTGCTTAACAAAATCAGCTTTCTTTTCCCCATCCAAACTAGCTCTCTCCTCAATAGGTAGTGGTAAAAGATCCAATGGAGTGAGTGGATTAAAACCATAGACAACTTCAAATGGAGAATAACTAGTAGTAGAATGCACACTTCTATTGTAAGCAAACTCCACATGAGGCAAACAATCTTCCCAATTCTTCAAATTCTTTTGAATAATGGACCTCAACAAAGTAGACAAAGTACGATTGACTACAGTTTGACCATTGGTTTGTGGATGACAAGTAGTGGAAAACAATAGCTTTGTTCCTAACTTTCCCCATAATGTTTTCCAAAAGTAGCTAAGGAACTTCACATCATGGTCAGAAACAATGGTCCTCGGAACACCATGTAGATGAACAATTTCCTTGAAGAATAAATCGGCAATGTTGCTTGCATCATTTGTCTTGTGACAAGTAATGAAGTGAGCCATCTTAGAGAACCTGTCAACAACAACAAAAACAGAATTTCTACCTCTCTTTGTTCTTGGTAACCCCATAACAAAGTCCATAGAAATGTCAGTCCAAGGAGTAGTAGGAATAGGTAATGGAGTATAAAAACCATGATTCATATCTCTAGACTTAGCTTGTTTACAAGTGACACATTTTTCACACAATTTTTCAACATCTCTTTTCATGTTAGGCCAAAAGAAGTGATCATGCAATATATCTAAACTTTTCCTTACTCCAAAATGTCCCATTAACCCACCACTATGGGCTTCTCTAAAGAGTAATTCTCTTAAAGAACTCCTAGGCACACATAATCTATTTTCCCTAAATAAGAATCCATCATGCCTATAAAACTTTCCAAAACCAATTTTCTCACATGCAATGAACACATTTTCAAAATCCTCATCAATAGCATACAAGTCTTTAATATACTCAAATCCAAGTAGTTTTGCATTAAGAGTAGTGATTAGAGTATACCTTCGAGACAATGCATCAGCCACGATATTTTCTTTACCTTGTTTATATTTGATCACATATGGAAATGTCTCAATGATCTCCATCCACTTGGCATGGCGCTTGTTCAACTTGCTTTGTCCTTTCAAGTGCTTCAAGGACTCATGATCAGTGTGGATGACAAATTCCTTAGGCCATAAATAGTGTTGCCATGTTTACAAGGCCCTCACTAATGCATACATCTCTTTATCATATGTGGAATAGTTAAGGGCAGCTCCACTTAACTTCTCACTGAAAAAAGCAATGAGGCGCTTCTCCTGCATTAAAACAACTTCGATACCTATGCTTAAAGCATCACACTCAATCTCAATTGTTTTCTCTTTTTGCTTAACCTCGGCTTCACTCACTACTTTTTCCTCACTCTCTTTTAATCTCAATTGATCCTCATCTTTCAGTAGCACACTTATAGTTTGACATGCTATAGATTACATTCCATCCATGGGTGATTCCATACTATCCTCATCATCCTTTAATTGCAGCATAGAATCATCATCAAAATCTTCTCCGTAATTGCTATCCAACTTATTATTAGCTACATTATCACATGCATAAGAAGCATTATCTCGGTTTACCTTAGCTAGGGCAACGTCATGTTGCTCCAACTTATCATATTTAATCAACTTCGACTCTATACTCGAAAATTGTTGTTGCATGGCTAGGAACATGATCTCAATGTTACTCAAATCAAGCTTTTCACTATTAGAAGACATAATTGTAACCTGCAAGAAACGTTAGTAAAGGAAATAGACCTCACAAGTATGACCTCACGTGTTTACACTCAATGCACACAAGAATGTAACAATCACACTCGTGTTTCACACAATTTTAATATGGCTTTTCTCTACTAATGTTACTCACACACTCTTGCCTTTTTCCCTCACACAACTTTTCTCTATAGGTTCTATATTTAACTCAAGACTCAATCAAAAAATCAGCTTATGGAATTCAACTATCAACCAACAATAAAAAAGCTGAGCACAAGATTTTAATCAACAGAAAACAAAACAATGAAGACTCAACAAAACTTTGCAAGACTCAATAAGGCTTAAGAAGACTCTAATGAAACTAAACCTTGAAGGAAATATGCGTGTTTTGAGGTGTTTAATTAGGGTAGGGTTTAGCCAAAGGTGGGGTAGTATTATCCTTTTATGTGGTAAGGTCAAAAAGGTAATTTTAGGCAGTAGGGTAGAATGGTAACAATGAATTTTCAAATTAGGCAAATAAGATATCTCAAAGCAGAAGAAAGAATGACTACCTCAAGATTTTGATGAAGCACACCTCCATGAATTGCCTTTGATGTTGCACTTGCTACACACGATGTAATAAATCCCCTATTGAATTGATTTTTCTTTTCTCTTTTTTTTCTTTTTTTTTATTTTTTTAATTTTTTTATATTTTACTAAACGAACAATGAAGAAAAAAAACAAAAAGTCTAAATAATAAAAAGAGGTTTACTTGGGGAACAAGTCAACTTTTGACAAAAACAAGCTAGTTTTGGTGGTAGCTTGTGTGGCAAGGAACGAGAGAGAACAGTGGCTTGTGAAACAAGTAGTCTTTATTTGATGTAGAGCTTTTGAAGGTTTCTTGGTGAGCAAGAAAACCTTTGGGATTTGGTTGCTTGGAGAACAAGATAGGGTTGTAGAGCTTTTGAAGGTTTCTTGGTGAGTAAGAAAACATTTGGGATTGGTTTCTTGGAGAACAAGATAGGGTTTCTTGGTGGCGAAGTAAAGCTAGGTTATTTTAATGAAGACAATAGGTTTGAGGGACAAACAATACTAGTGTTGGCTTGGAAAAGGATTCAAGATCAAGGTTTGTCCACGACAAGAAGACAACGAAAAAAAACAAAAACGAGACTCCTACGAATTGAACCTAAGCTCTGATGCCAAATGATATGAAGCTCACTGAAAGAAGATGAGGTTCAATGAAGAAGACGAAGAACACTTTAAGAAAAACAATAACAAGTTAAAAACGCAGCAAAGGAAAACAAAAATTAGAAGTAAAACCAAGACCCGTTGTGTAGAAACACAAGAACCTATGGTATTGGACCAAGACCCGTTGCTTAGAAAAGCAAGAACCTATGGTATATATTGGTGGAAGTAGAGGTGGTTACGGGCCGGACCGGGCCGGTTTCGGGCCGGTTTTCACCGGTTTCGGCCCTAACCATAAGAGAACCGGTCCGAACCGATAGTAAACCGGTCCGGTTCGGACCGGTTCTATATATTATGAGAGGCGAACCGGCCTGGTTCGTTGGACCGGTTCGCCTCAAAACCGAACCGAACCGGTTTAAACCGGTTCGGTCCATTTTTTTTTCTTTTTAAAATTTTTATTTTTAAAAAAATTATATTAATTTATTTTAATATATATTAATATATTTTAATAATTTAATGTAGTAAATTTATTTTTATAATAAATAATGTTAATATTTTAATTTAACAATAATTTATTATAAGTTATATTATAATTATTTAATTAATGTAACAATAATGTAAAAACAAACTATTATAAAATTATCTAATAAAATTATTGTTATAATAAATTAAAGTTATATTGTGAATATAATATTATAATAAAATGATATTTGATTCAAAATACAAATAATGATATTATGAATATTATTATTATATTCATTTTGCATATCTTTATTTATATTCATTTTGCATTTAAAATAATTTATTATATTTGAAATATCATTTACTTAATATTTATTCATTTATTTAATATGTTTTTAAAATATTAATTCATTTTGTATTTTAAATATTTATTTATTTTAAACATATATAAGTATAACATTAATTGATTTGGTATGTAATAATAATAATAATAATAATAACAACAACAACAAAAGGAGAAAAAGGAGAGAGTATGAGACTAAAGATTTTTTACGTGGAAAACCCCTTCAAAAGTTAGAAGGGTAAAAACCACGGGACCGTAGTCCATAAAAATATTCACTATGACTAAACTTATTTACAATTTTACATACAATTTACAAAAAAAAAAATTATTCTCTACTCTTCATAATTTATATGGATTGCCTTGGAAATTTCTTCCTCCTCTTCTGAATTATTATCAGCAAATTCATTGGCCATTCCAAGTTCGACATTGCGCGATTCCGCATCAAACCAATCTTTAAGGCATGTTAACATGCACAATGAATCCGGATTAAGAGTGGTTCGATGGTCTCCAATAATTCTTCCACACGTCGAGAATGCGGATTCCGAAGCAACAGAAGAAACTTGCACCGCAAAAACATCTCGGGCCATGGAAGCTAAAACTGGAAATTGTTTTTGATTTTCTTTCCACCATTGGAGAAGATCAAAGTTATCATCTACAGAAAAATCTTGACTTAAGAAAAATCCTAGCTCATTGAAGCTAGAACTCCGTCGAGTTGTTGATCCCGATCCCGATCCGCTCGCTTTTCCTTTTAGCTTCATTCTGTTCTTTGCTGCTTCCTTAATTGCGTTTAAAATTCCTTTTCCTTTTTTGCTACTTTCGGTTTCTTCGTATGAATCTTCTTCTTCTCGAATAAAGTTGAATTGCTCCCTTTCTATTTCATAAACATTAAACAATTCTCGAAAAAGATTGTTAATTGAGGACTTTTGATCCTCAATAGAATCAAGACCAAGAAATTCTTTATAACAATCAAAAAAAATTTCTATATTTACCTCACCTTGACTAGGATCTAGTAAAGTTGCAATACAATAAATAGGAGGAATTATTTCCCAATATTTTTTAAATTTTTCCTCCATATCATATACAAAAGAACTTAAAGTTTCATGATTCCTAAATTTTACAAATTTGTCAAACATTGTGTAGATAATAGGAACAAAATATGGTGTAGTTGGATAAAATTGAGTTGAAAATCTTTCGGTTGCATCTTTAAAAGTAGATAATAAATCAACACAATATTCAATAAAAGTCCAATCTTCTTCAAAAAGTACTAAATGTGTGCTACTTGTATAATTGTTATAAAAAGGAGTAACAAGTTCTTTATAAGGTAAAATAGAAGAAAGTAAACGATGAAGTGAATTCCATCTTGTTTCCACGGGAAGTGGAAATGCTTTAACAGGTATATTATTTGTTATACAAATTTGCTTCCATTCACGTTTATTACTTGGTGTGCGAATCCATTTTGCTAAAATTTTAATTTTATCAATTGGACCTATGTCAGTACCAGTACCACTAGAACTAAAACCACTTTGAACACATAAATTTATAATATGACATGCACATCTTGCATGAAAAAATATGCCTTGCATAACAGGGTTTAAACTTTTAATTAAATGAGGAATAGCTGCAGTATTACTTGAAGCATTATCAAAAGTAATAGCAAAAACTTTATTATTTTCTAGTCCATATAATTTACAAACTTTAGTAATATATTTATGAATAGTATATGAATTATGTGCTTCTTCTATTACATCTAAAGATAAAATTCGTTTTTGCATAGACCAATCTTCATCTATCCAATGACAAGTTATAACAAGATAACTTATACCATTAGTACTAGTCCATATATCACTAGTTAAACTAACCCTAGATGAAATATTACTAAGTTTATCAATTAAAGCTTGTCTATATTCTTTAAACATATCCATGCAATCTCTTTTTAATGTATGTCTAGAAACAGATTTATATGGGGGTTGTAAATATTTACAAATAAATTCTAAATATCCTGTTTTTTCACAAATTGTGAATGGTTGTTCAGTTCTAACTACAAATCTAACTAAACCACGTCTAGCTTGAACATTATCAAAATTAAAATTTTTTCCATCATCATGCGTATTAATTTGAGATTGTTTACCTTCTAAAATTTCATTTTCTTCGGCATCAGGATTAATTTTATGTATAGTAATTAAATGCCTTGTATACGTACCTGTACCGCCACCACCTCCACCGGAGTTATAAGAGTAAACGCCTTTGCACAATTTACAGATGGCACAATATTTATTCGTCTCGCCTTCTTTTGCTACAATGTCGAAATACTCCCATACCCTGCTTGTTTTTTTTCGACTAAACTTCGGTCTTGATGATGTAGCAGCAGTGGTGGCAGCTGATGATTGTGTTTGAGCATGACTTCCTCCACGACCACGACCACGACCAAACGATGGTGCCAAAGGAAGCTCCTCCTCCGGATGAATATCGGGTTCGATTTCATTAAATGATTCGTCACCCAAATTAGGAATTTCAGTGGAACCAAAAGGTCGAGAAACAGAGCATGAACGACGAAAGAAATTTGACATTTTTATATTTTTTTTGAAAATAAATATATGTTAAAAATTAAAAAAATAGATGTATGATAATATATTGGAATTTGAAAATTGAAACTTGAGAATTAAAAGTAAAATTTGCAAAATTATAAAATAAAAAGAAAAATGAAATTTATAAAGAAAATGATGATATTATAAATTTGGAATAAGGAATATATATAATATATTAGAATTTGAAAATTAAAAGTAAAGTTTGTAAAATTATAAAATAAAAAGAAAAATGAAATTTAGAAAGGAAATGATGATATTATAAATTTGGAATAAGGGAATTTAAGTGAATTTGAGAGAGTTTGAGTGAATATTGAGAGAGTATGTGAGTGAAGAGAATAAGAGTAGATGAATATAGATAGTAGATTTGAGAGAAAATATAGAAGAAATGTAAATGAAAATAGAAGATTATAGAGGTATTTATAGGAAAAAAATTAGAATAAAAAAATAAAAAAAATTAAAAAAAAAAGATTGATGGGCAACGGCCATTCCATCAAAGTATTAATCAAACACAGAGCAGAGGCAAGCCTCTGCTCTGCGTACTGCACTGCAGTTGCACTTGCACTGCTACTGCAGTGCAAGTGCAACTGCACTGCAAGAGGCTACAAGCCTCTTTTTCTTTTTTTTTTTTAATTTAATTAAAATAAAAAAAAAGAAAAGAAAGATTGAAATGGCCGTTGCCCATCAAAACGCAGACTCGCAGAGGGCAAGCCTCTGCAAGTCTGCATGCAGCAGTTGCACTGCAGTCAGTGCAACTGCCGCAGTTTTAATTTTTTTTTTTAACCGGACCGGGCCCCTACCGGGCCCGGTTCTAATAATCTGAAACCGGCCCAGCTCGATAACAAACCGGGTCGGGCTAGTTCCGAACCGGTACTGTACCGGTTCGAATTTTGGGCCGGATTGACCCGATCCGGTTGCGAACCGGGTCGGGCCAACCCGGCCCAATAAGCATCTCTAGGTGGAAGGTAGAAGAACGCCACAAGGAAGACCTTGATAAGTTCAAGAGTTCTCAAGAGAACCAAAGAGAAGAAGTCTCTCAATTGTATTACTAAAATCAATTGTGTTCTCCCCAAAGGGTTACATAACTATTTATAGGCAACTAGCTAACGTGCAGCACAAGTAATAGGAATCCTACTTTCCTAACTTGCAGAATAGGAAATAGCAAACTTGCAGAACAAGTAATAGGAATCCTACTCTCCTAACTTGCAAAATAAGTAATAGAAGTCCTACAAAATATATGATTTAAAAAAAAGAATTGGGCTTAAATTAAATTAAGACAACGTTCAGCCCAATAATACTTAACTAAATAAAATATGCATGCAGCCTAATTGCATTTCAGCCCAATACTTGTGTGTGTGTCTTTAAGAAGGTTGAACTTGGGCTTGGATCATGTTGTAGAAGACTTTATCATCCTCCATGCTCAAGCTATGTTGGGCTTTCTCTCTAGAAATATTAATGAAACCAGCCAAGGCGTGTTGCATTATCTTTGATTTAGCTCTTGTAATTAGACCTCCATGGATACTCAAAGGATCACGATCATCACGAACATGACTTGAGCTTTGTGAGCTTGGATCTCCATCAACATCCCTCCAAAACCCTAGCCGCATCCCTCAAAAAGAAAACCCTAGCCGCACCCCTACTCTTTTCAAGGAAACCGCAAAACTCAGAATAAAAAAAAAGAGGACAAAAAAAAGAATTCAAAAAAAAAGAAGAATTCGAAAAAAAAATTATTGTGATACTGTTCAAACCGAAAATTTTGGTTGAGTTAGGAGACATGCGAGTACCTGTTTTAAAGGAAACGACGAAAGAAAACGACCTCGTGCGGGCCCCACCCTATCTTGGCCAAATTCCATCGTTTTCCTATAGTTTTAGGCCATTTTTCATTTTTTTGGTCATTCTAGTGATTTTTTTATTTTTTTGATTATTTTTATTATGTCTTTCTTTCTTTGAGTCACACTAGCCCTAGTCGTACCTTTCTGTGAAAAAAAAAAAGAAAGAAAAAAAATTAATTCAAAAAAAAAGGAATTCAAAAAAAAAACCTTGGTGAAAATACATGGTGAATTAGTTGATTCTACGAGGTTGAGTCTTTGATTGAGTCTCTAGTACGATTGTGAACCTATAGAGTTTAGTACGAGTGTGTGAGAAACATTAGTAGAGAAAAGCCAAATTACTTGAGTGAAACACGAGTGTAAACACGTGAGGATATTACTTGTTGAACATGTCTTCTGAAGGTGATAAGTCAGACTTTAAAAAGATTGAATTCATGCTTCAGGCAATGCAACAACAGTTTCAACGGATGGACGTGAAATTCAATGACATTCATGCTAAGTTGAACCAACATGAAGCTCGATTTGCAAAAATCCAACAAGGTGATACTTCTCGTCTAAAAAGTAAGGTTGTTGCCAATGATGAGTATGATGATAATGTGGGGTATGATTCGAATGAAGAGTCTGGTATAGATAGACATCATAGAAGGTACCATGGGTATAGAGATCGAGTTGATAGTGTCCGTGATAGAGGCAAGGAGAAGATGGATGGAAACCTTGGTAGTATAAAATTAAAGATTCCTCCTTTCCAAGGCAAGAATGATCCTGAGGAATATTTGGAGTGGGAAAGGAAGATTGAAATGGTGTTTGACTGCCAGCACTGCTCCGAGGAAAAGAAGGTCAAACTTCTAGCAATTGAGTTCACATAGTATGCTATGGTTTGGTGGGATCAGTTAGTCACTAGTAGAAGAAGATATGGTGATCCTCTTGATGGAGATCCAAGCTCACAAAGCTCAAGTCATGTTCGTGATGATCGTGATCCTTTGAGTATCCATGGAGGTCTAATTACAAGAGCTAAATCAAAGATAATGCAACAAGCCTTGGCTGGTTTCATTGATATTGCTAGAGAGAAAGCCCAACAAAGCTTGAGCATGGAGGATGATAAAGTCTTCTACAACATGATCCAAGCCCAAATTCAACCTTCTTGAAGACACACAAGTATTGGGCCGAAATGCAAATTAGGCTAGATGCATATTTTATTTAGTTAAGTATTATTGGGCTGAACATTGTCTTAATTTAATATAAGCCCAATTCCTTTTTAAATAATAGATTTTGTAAGACTTCTATTACTTGTTCTGCAAGTTAGGAGAGTTGGATTCCTATTGCTTGTTCTGCAAGTTTGCTATTTCCTATTCTGCAAGTTAGGAAAGTAGGATTCCTATTACTTGTGCTGCAAGTTATCTATTTGCCTATAAATAGTTATGTAACCCTTTGGGGAGAACACAATTGATTTTTGTAATAAAACTGAGAGACTTCTTCTCTTTGGTTCTCTTGAGAACTCTTGAACTTATCAAGGTCTTCCTTATGGCATTCTTCTACCTTCCACCAATATATACCATAGGTTCTTGCTTTTCTAGGCAACAGGTCTTGGTCCAATACCATAGGTTCTTGTGTATCTACTGATGAGTGTCGTCAGTCACCAAAAATAAACTTTCCTAGCTCTACTATGTAGATAGCGGAGCAAGGGTCGAACCCACAAAGACTGAATTTTTTAAGTTAATTATTAAATTAAAAATCTAATCTTAGGGTTAAGGGAAAGAAGAAGTTTGGGGGTTTTGAAAACTATTCTAAAATAAAGAAAACAAGAATTATTAAATATAAAAAAAACAAATAGCAAAAAGCTTCAGTTATGAGGCAATCAATCATTCTTGGATTTTGATGTTGATCATTGATTACAAAATATTACTGTCAATTAAACAGTCAACCGTAGCATAACAACAAGCTCTATTACACCATCTTTCCTTACTGAGTCGTTAGTTAAAACAAGCTCTTTAACTAATCTCTAACTACTTAACCTACCTAGAACAAGCTCTCTAGATATAAGTTATAGCAGCATTAACAACAAGAAAGATATGGGTTGACATTAGATAACAAACACATAAGCTCGGTTCATTTAATCTAAACCTTAATTCCCCTCCATCCCTAGTGATTAACTCCACAAGCAATTACGGACTTATGTTTTTAATCTGGCGGTAGATTATTTAATTTAACTAAATAGTGTGCACCTTATCTAATCAAACAAACAATCATTATAATGTGCTCAGAGAATCTTGGATTTTTAATCAACAATTATATAATAGGTTCAAGAATCTCACAACATGCTTTTCCCAAGAATAATCAATTTACCTCATAACTGAATAAGAAAACTACTCACTAGTCATATTTAAGATCATAAAATTCAAGTTTAATATCATAAAGAAGACAATTATCATGCAATGAACAATTAAACTATCAGCCTTTAACTATATCAAACAGGAAATATATAATCAAGATTATGATCTAATAAGATTTTAACAAAAAAAAGAAATCACAAAATCTAAAAAAAATAAAAAGAAAATAATTTTATAAAACAATAATAAGAAATTAGCAACTAATTAAAAATAAAGAAAAATAAAATTTTTATTAAAAACCCTAAAGAAAATCCTACAAGACTAAAAGAGAAGAGGGAGGAGAGGGATGTAAGGGGATTTTGTTTATGAGAGCCTTGTGCTCTTTATATAGGCCTAAGGAAGAGTTTAAAAGACTTTCCTAAGCAATGTGGGATTCAGATAAGAGTTTACTTGGGAAACAAGTAATTTGACTAGTCAAACTCTTATCTTTATCTCGTCATCTTTTACAATTATTTTCTAAGTAAAATTCCTAAGGCCTATTTTTATTAATTAATTACAGATCTAAGACAATATGAACTTAAGAAATTATCTTCTCTCAACAAAATCTGGTCTTAAACTTGCTTTGTTGGAATTTCTTCTCAATCTCGTTTTTCTGCCTAGAATTTCGTATTGATTTTGTCCAGACGTTTGACCCACCAAATGAACTCCGATTTTTGCTATCTTGGACATTATGGAAACGTTGAGAAGTTTTCTACAACTTATATGAAGACCACTTCTTGAGATCAGGTCGTTAAGTTGGTCAAAAACGTCAATCTTTCAAGTTGGACAGAAAATACTGCACTTTGCTCTTTTTAGCTTCTTTTAATTCCAACTTTGATATTTAATACCTAAAACATAAAATAAACATTAGTAAGCTCTTTTAGGGTTAAAACATCAATAAAGAAAATATATTAGCATATATAAAATTCACAAAATATCATCCTATCAAATTCCCCCACACTTAGCTTTTGCTAGTCCTCTAGTAAACCTAAACTGACTTCCTAAAGAACTAAATCCTAAATCCTAACTCACTTTCGTAGGAATGACGATTGCATTTAGCATATGCAATAAGCCTTTAAACCCCTAGGTCACCCCTAGTGGACGAGTTGTGTCTCGTGAGGGCTTTCAGAAGATATACCCACAAAATCTTTTACTTAAGACTCAATCCTAAAAATTCAAAATAAGACTGAAAAATTTAAAAATTAAGACTCAAAACAAGATTAAGATCATGAACATATTTTCAAATCTTTCAATTCTTAACTCATAACTTCAACAAGAGTCACAAAAACAAGTCAATCATATTCTAATCATTGCTTTTCATATTCATGCATACTTTTAAATAAATTCATGCAAAAATTCATAATAAATACAACTGAAACATATAATATCAACTTTGCAATTATCCACTTTACAATACTACAAACAAAGTCAATAGATCAAGAACTTTTTTTTATTTTTTATTTTCTCTTCTTTTTCTTTTTCTTTTGAGGTTTCAATAATGGTTTCCCTAAGTACTTACTTGCCTTTTTACACGAATGTTAATATTGGTGATACCAACACCCGGTTACTCAACAAGTAAGCCCTCTTTTAGAGTGCTTTGCATACTCATATTTTAAGTCACTTCAAGAATTTAATCAACAAGAGCAAGCAACTCAAAACATTGGAGTAGAATTTAAAGCTTTCAACCTCTAATTTTCTTTTTTTTCTTTTTTTTATGTTCTTGTCTATTTATCGTTTGCTTATACCGACTTCAATGAAATAATCACATTATCAATATCATATGAACAATCATATTTAATCATGAACTCACATAAATTCTTTAGAAAGTACTCACTTTAACAATAATAACAATAAAAATACTCTCAACTTTCCTATAAAACTTTGTTTTAGTTTAGAATCAATCATTAAAAGAAAGAAAACATATCATGATCTTTTAAAACTCTTAAAAATTTGACCCCTTTTTTTTCAAAAAAAAAATTCCAGTTCCTAAAAAAACAACTCTATAGACTCATAAACCAATATTCCCCCCCACACTTAATTCTTACTTTGTCCTCAAAGTAAGTCTAGCATTCAAAGAAGAACAATAAAAAACTCAAAAATTAAATGGTAATACAAGTAAAGGAAGAAATACTCCCTCGTTTTACATCCTTGGGTTGCCTCCGAAGTAGCGATTTTGATGGAGATCCAAGCTCACAAAGCTCAAGTCATGTTCGTGATGATCGTGATCCTTTGAGTATCCATGGAGGTCCAATTACAAGAGCTAAATCAAAGATGATGCAACAAGCCTTGGTTGGTTTCATTGATATTGCTAGAGAGAAAGCCCAACAAAGCTTGAGCATGGAGGATGATAAAGTCTTCTACAACATGATCCAAGCCCAAGTTCAACCTTCTTGAAGACACACAAGTATTGGGCCGAAATGCAAATTAGGCTAGATGCATATTTTATTTAGTTAAGTATTATTGGGCTGAACATTATCTTAATTTAATTTAAGCCCAATTCCTTTTTAAATAATAGATTTTGTAAGACTTCTATTACTTGTTCTGCAAGTTAGGAGAGTAGGATTCCTATTGCTTGTTCTTGTTCTGCAAGTTTGCTATTTCCTATTCTGCAAGTTAGGAAAGTAGGATTCCTATTACTTGTGCTGCAAGTTATCTATTTGCCTATAAATAGTTATGTAACCCTTTGGGGAGAAGACAATTGATTTTAGCAATAAAATTGAGAGACTTCTTCTCTTTGGTTCTCTTGAGAACTCTTGAACTTATCAAGGTCTTCCTTGTGGCGTTCTTCTACCTTCCACCAATATATACCATAGGTTCTTGCTTTTCTAGGCAACGGGTCTTGGTCCAATACCATAGGTTCTTGTGTTTCTACACAACGGGTCTTGGTTTTACTTCTAATTTTTATTTTCTTTTGCTGCGTTTTTAACTTGTTATTGTTTTTTTTTTCAAGTGTTCTTCGTCTTCTTCATATGAACCTCATCTTCTTTCGGTGAGGTCCATATCATTTGGCATCAGAGCTTAGGTTTAATTCGTGGGAGTTTCGTTTTTGTTTTTTTTTTCTTTGTCTTCTTGTCATGGACAAACCTTGATCTTGAATCCTTTTCCAAGCCATCACTAATATTGTTTGTCCCTCAAACCTATTGTCTTTACTTAGCCACCAAGTAAACCCTATCTTGTTCTCCAAGCAACCAAATCCCAAAGGTTTTCTTGCTCACCAAGAAACCTTCAAAAGCTCTACATCACATAAAGACTACTTGTTTCACAAGCCACCGTTCCCTCTCATTCCTTGGTACACAAGCTGCTACCAAAACTAGCTTGTTTTTGTCAAAAAGTTGCCTTGTTCCCCAAGTAAACCTCTTCTTATTATTTAGATTTTTTTTTCTTCATTGTTCGTTTAGTTTAGTAAAATATAAAAAAAAAAGAGAAAAAAGAGAAAAAAAAAAGAAAAGAAAAAAAAAGAGAAAAGAAAAATCAATTCAAGAGGGGATTTTATTACATCGTGTGTAGCAAGTGCAATATCAAAGGTAATTCGTGGAGGTGTGCTTCATGAAAATCTTGAGGTAGTCATTCTTTCTTGAGCTTTGCGATTTCTTATTTGCCTAATTTGAAAATTCATTACTGCCATTTTACCCTACTGTCTAAAATTACCTTTTTGACCCTACCACATAAAAGGACAAAACTACCCCACCTTTGGCTAAACCCTACCTTAATTAAACACCCCAAAATACACAAATTTCCTTCAAGGTTTAGTTTCATTGGAGTCTTCTTAAGTCTTATTGAGTCTTGCTGAGTCTTGCTAAGTCTTGTTGAGTATTCATTGTTTTTTTTTCCCTTGATTAAAATCTTGTTCTCATCTTGTTTATTGTTGGTTGATAGTTGAATTCCATAAGCTGATTTTTGATTAAGTCTTGAGTTCAATATAGAACCTATAGAGAAAAGTTGTGTGAGGGAAAAAGGCAAGAGTGTGTGAGTAACATTAGTAGAGAAAAACCATATTAAAATTGTGTGAAACACGAGTGTGTGTTACAGTCTTGTGTGTATTGAGTGTAAACACGTGAAGTCATACTTGTGAGGTCCTTTTCTTTTACTAACGTTTCTTGCAGGATAAAATCATGTCTTCTAATAGTGAAAAGCCTGATTTGAGTAAGATCGAGTTCATGTTCCAAGCTATGCAACAACAATTTTCAAGGATAGAGTTGAGGTTTAATAATATTCATGATAAGTTGGAGGAACATGAAGCTGTCCTAGCCAAGGTAAAGCCAAGTGATACTTCTCATGAGAATGGCAATGTTGTGAATAATGACTTTGATGATAAAGTTGATGATGAGTTTGATGATGATGAGTTTAGTAGAAGTGTTAAAGGTAACCATGGTAATAAAGGAGGTCGTGGAGATAGGTATAAAGGAGATAGGTATTATGATAGGATAGATGGAAATTTAGGAAGTATCAAATTGAAGATTCCTTCCTTTCAAGGTAAGAATGATCCTGAGGCTTACTTAGAATGGGAAAAGAAAGTGGAGATGGTCTTTGATTGCCATAACTATTCCGAAGAAAAAAAGGTGAAACTTGCTGCTGTAGAGTTCACGGATTATGCAATCATTTGGTGGGACCAACTCATGCTTGGTAGACGTAGGAATAGAGAGCCACCTATAGTTACATGGAATGAAATGAAACGTGTTATGAGAAAAAGGTTTGTTCCTAATCATTACTATAGAGAGCTTTATCAAAGGTTACAAGGTCTCACTCAAGGTTCTAAGAGTGTTGAGGATTATCATAAAGAAATGGAAATTATCATGATCAGAGCTAATGTTGAAGAGGATAGTGAAGCTACTATGGCTCGATTCTTACAAGGATTGAATCGTGAGATTGCTAATGTAGTGGAGTTACATCACTATGTGGAGTTTGATGATATGTTGCATATGGCTATCAAGGTTGAAAGGCAACTCAAGAGAAAAGGTTATTCATCTCGTTTTATGCAAGGTTCTAGTTCATCTTCTTCTTGGAAACCGAACACCTTTCGAAGGGATGATAAGACTACATTCAAACTTAAGACTGAATCCTCATTCAAGCCTAAGGGTGAGAGTGTCCAAAAGCCCAAACCCGAGGCTATCCAAGCATCCCAAGGTAAGAGTAGAGACATTAAGTGTTTTAGATGTTTGGGAAGAGGACACATTGCATCACAATGCCCAAACAAACGAGTCATGATTATGCGTGATGATGGTGATGTTGTAAGTGAAGATTCTGATGTTGATGATGAGATGCCACCATTGGAGGACATTAATGAGGATGATGACTATGTTGAGTTTGCTGCACATGGTGAAGCACTTGTAGCTCGTCGTGCATTAAGTGCCCAAGTTAAGGATGAAGATGAAGTGCAACGAGAAAATATTTTTCATACTAGATGCCACGTCAACAATAAGGTATGCTCTTTGATTATTGATGGTGGTAGTTGCACTAATGTTGCTAGCACTTATTTGGTTGACAAATTGAGTTTGCCCACTACAAAACATCCCAAACCATACAAACTTCAATGGCTCAATAATTGTGGAGAAGTAAATGTGACCAAGCAAGTATTGGTGCTATTTTCAATTGGAAGGTACAATGATAAAGTGTTGTGTGATGTTGTGCCTATGCATGCTGGTCATTTGCTTTTAGGAAGACCATGGCAATTTGATAGACATGTCATACATGATGGATTTACAAACCGTTATTCATTTACCATGGCTGGTAAGAAATTCACACTTGCACCCTTGAGTCCTACGGAGATTTATGAGGATCAATTGAGGTTGAAAGAGCAGAATGAATCACAACAAAGGTCGAAGAATCTAGATAAAGGCAAAGATATTGCAAAGAAAGAAAGAAAGGACGTGAGCTTCTATGCAAAGCAAAGTGATGTAAAGGCTGCTTTTTTAGCTAAGTGCCCAATCCTTTTGTTTTTATATAAAGAATCTTGTTTTAGTTCTAATGATCTTAAATCTTCTTTGCCTACTAATGTTGTGTCTCTTTTGAAGGAATTTGGAGATATATTCCCCGAGGAGATTCCAAATGGTTTGCCACCTATTAGGGGAATTGAGCATCAAATAGACCTTGTTCCTGGAGCTGCCATTCCCAACAGACCTGCCTATAGAAGTAATCCCGAGGAGACAAAGGAGCTTCAAAGGCAAGTTGACGAGCTCATGAAGAAAGGCTACGTTAGAGAGAGCATGAGTCCATGTGCTGTTCCTGTGTTACTTGTTCCTAAGAAGGATGGGACGTGGAGGATGTGTGTTGATTGTCGTGCCATCAACAAAATCACTGTAAAGTATCGCTATCCCATTCCTAGATTAGATGATATGCTTGATGAGTTACATGGTTCTTGCATCTTTTCTAAAATTGATTTGAAAAGTGGTTATCATCAAATTCGCATGAGAGAAGGTGATGAATGGAAAACTGCATTTAAGACTAAGCATGGTTTGTATGAATGGTTAGTTATGCCTTTTGGATTAACTAATGCACCTAACACTTTCATGAGATTAATGAACCATGTCTTGCGTGCTTTCATTGGAAAATTTGTAGTTGTCTATTTTGATGATATCTTGATCTATAGTAGAAGTTTGCATGAACATATTGAACATTTAAAGAATGTGCTTAATGTCTTGAGAAAGGAAAAGTTGTATGCTAACCTTAAGAAATGTTCCTTTTGCACTGATAAGATTACATTTCTTGGATATGTTATTTCTTCTAAGGGTATAGCAGTAGAAGATGAAAAGGTCAAGGCAATTAAAGATTGGCCTATACCTAAGAATATCTCTGAGGTGCGTAGTTTTCATGGATTAGCTAGTTTCTATCGTAGGTTTGTTAGAGACTTCAGTACAATAGCTGCACCTCTAACTGATGTTGTTAAAAAGAATGTTGGATTTAAATGGGGTCTTGAGCAAGATCATGCTTTTAACTTGCTTAAAGAGAAGCTTTGTTCTGCAGCTTTATTATCCTTACCTGACTTTTCTAAAACTTTTGAGATTGAGTGTGATGCTTCAAGTATAGGTATTGGAGCTGTTTTAATGCAGGAGAAGCGCCCCATTGCTTTTTTCAGTGAGAAGTTAAGTGGAGCTGCCCTTAACTATCCCACATATGATAAAGAGATGTATGCATTAGTGAGGGCCTTGGAAACATGGCAACACTATTTATGGCCCAAGGAATTTGTCATCCACACTGATCATGAGTCCTTGAAGCACTTGAAAGGACAAAGCAAGTTGAACAAGCGTCATGCCAAGTGGATGGAGTTCATTGAAACATTTCCATATGTGATCAAATATAAACAAGGTAAAGAAAATGTCGTGGCTGATGCATTATCTCGAAGGTATACTCTAATCACTACTCTTAATGCAAAACTACTTGGATTTGAGTATATTAAAGACTTGTATGCTACTGATGAAGATTTTGAAAATGTGTTCATTGCATGTGAGAAAACTGGTTTTGGAAAGTTTTATAGGCATGATGGATTCTTATTTAGGGAAAATAGATTATGTGTGCCTAGGAGTTCTTTAAGAGAATTACTTGTTAGAGAAGCCCATAGTGGTGGGTTAATGGGACATTTTGGAGTAAAGAAAACTTTAGATATATTGCATGATCACTTCTTTTGGCCTAACATGAAAAGAGATGTTGAAAAATTGTGTGAGAGATGTGTCACTTGTAAACAAGCTAAGTCTAGAGTTATGAATCATGGTCTTTATACTCCATTGCCTATTCCTACTGCTCCTTGGACTGACATTTCTATGGACTTTGTTTTGGGGTTACCAAGAACAAAGAGAGGTAGAGATTCTGTTTTTGTTGTTGTTGATAGGTTCTCTAAGATGGCTCACTTCATTGCTTGTCACAAGACAGATGATGCAAGTAACATTGCCGATTTATTCTTCAAGGAAATTGTTCGTCTACATGGGGTTCCGAGGACCATTGTTTCTGACCGTGATGTGAAGTTCCTTAGCTATTTTTGGAAAACATTATGGGGAAAGTTAGGAACAAAGCTATTGTTTTCAACTACTTGTCATCCACAAACCGATGGTCAAACTGAAGTAGTCAATCGTACTTTGTCTACTTTGTTGAGGTCCATTATTCAAAAGAATTTGAAGAATTGGGAAGATTGTTTGCCTCATGTGGAGTTTGCTTACAATAGAAGTGTGCATTCCACTACTAGTTATTCTCCATTTGAAGTTGTCTATGGTTTTAATCCACTCACTCCATTGGATCTTTTACCACTACCTATTGAGGAGAGAGCTAGTTTGGATGGGGAAAAGAAAGCTGATTTTGTTAAGCAACTACATGAGAAGGTACGTCAAAACATTAAAAAGAGGACTGAGCAATATGCTACTCAAGCCAACAAGCATCGCAAGAAAGTTGTCTTTGAACCTGGTGATTGGGTTTGGGTACATATGCGTAAAGAGAGATTTCCTGCTCAGCGTCGCTCCAAGTTGCAACCTCGAGGAGATGGACCATTCCAAGTGATTAAGAAGATCAATGACAATGCTTATAAGTTAGATCTTCCAGGTGAGTATAATGTTAGTGCTACATTTAATGTTTCTGATCTTTCTCCCTTTGATATTGATGTAGGTGATTCTGATTTGAGGACAAATCCTTTCGAGGAGAGGGGGAATGATGGAGATCCAAGCTCACAAAGCTCAAGTCATGTTCGTGATGATCGTGATCCTTTGAGTATCCATGGAGGTCCAATTACAAGAGCTAAATCAAAGATGATGCAACAAGCCTTGGCTGGTTTCATTGATATTGCTAGAGAGAAAGCCCAACAAAGCTTGAGCATGGAGGATGATAAAGTCTTCTACAACATGATCCAAGCCCAAGTTCAACCTTCTTGAAGACACACAAGTATTGGGCTGAAATGCAAATTAGGCTAGATGCATATTTTATTTAGTTAAGTATTATTGGGCTGAACATTGTCTTAATTTAATTTAAGCCCAATTCCTTTTTAAATAATAGATTTTGTAAGACTTCTATTACTTGTTCTGCAAGTTAGGAGAGTAGGATTCCTATTGCTTGTTCTGCAAGTTTGCTATTTCCTATTCTGCAAGTTAGGAAAGTAGGATTCCTATTACTTGTGCTGCAAGTTATCTATTTGCCTATAAATAGTTATGTAACCCTTTGGGGAGAAGACAATTGATTTTAGCAATAAAATTGAGAGACTTCTTCTCTTTGGTTCTCTTGAGAACTCTTGAACTTATCAAGGTCTTCCTTGTGGCGTTCTTCTACCTTCCACCAATATATACCATAGGTTCTTGCTTTTCTAGGCAACGGGTCTTGGTCCAATACCATAGGTTCTTGTGTTTCTACACAACGGGTCTTGGTTTTACTTCTAATTTTTATTTTCTTTTGCTGCGTTTTTAACTTGTTATTGTTTTTTTTTTCAAGTGTTCTTCGTCTTCTTCATATGAACCTCATCTTCTTTCGGTGAGGTCCATATCAGATTTTGTTTAATGTCGTTAGCTCGACATTTTCACCTTCCATCATCCAATCCCAAACCTCAACTTTTTTATCTGTCTCTCGAGTTCCTCATTCTCAAGATTGTTACTTGTGGCTATTTCTAGCTCATCTTTAAGGACATGCTTTTCATCACCTTTTAATTTCCTCTTGGAAGTGCATAGTTCCCTTAAAAACTTGGCATCACAAGGCACTTGATCATTAATTTCATCAAGGAGAGGAATATTAACTTCCATTTTCCTAAATGTCTTCAATGTCTCCTTGTCTTGCTCTTCGTTTGTAGCTCTTGCAAACCTACCAGGAAAAGGAGGAGGGTAAGTAGAAGAATTAAAAGGAATTTGTTTTTCACTTACCTCAGCTTTGAATTCCTTGATTTCAACATCCACATAGTGCTTTGTAAAATTGTCAAAATTCTCTCTCCCTTTTACATTGTGCATGTCAACAACTCCACCTTTAATATAGAAATTGGATTCATCCTCCTTTTCTATAAAGTTGTTGACATCTTCATGTGCACTTTCCTTGGAATCAATTTCCCTTTCACTTTTCAAGGTGATGTTAGTAACATTATCTCTTGGATTCTCCATAGGTTGAGAGGTCATAGCTTCAATGTTACTTATGGAATTCATTATTTGACTCACATGGTGATCAATATTCTTAATATAAACATCAGCCTCTTGTGACAATTGTAAAGTTTTAATCTCAAGAGTCTTAACAATATCTTCAAGAGACATACCTGATTCTTGAGGTGAAGGCATACCTGAGTCTTGAGGTAGAGGCATACCTGAGTCTTGAGGTGGAGCTTGATATGTATCTTGGAATGGCACATTGTAAACCTCATATTGATTCCCATAACTAAAATTAGAATGATCACACCATCCTTGATAGTAGATATCGTAGTATGGTTCATAATTATAGTATGGGTCATAATCATAGTGTGGTTCATAAGCGATTGCTCCATAGTGTCCTCTTCTTCTCTTAGGTGGTAGTGATGGTGGATGTTGTGGTGTTTGTGGCACCACGCTTTGGGTTGCTTGTATGTAATCCCTAATCTTTTGAAATTTGTGACTAGAATCCTTGGCAATCTTGCAATCCCTGAAAAGGAAAAGAAAAAAAAATCAGACTTTAATTTAAAATAATTAACTTAAACAAAAATTCAATCCCCGGCAACGGCGCCAAAATTTGATGAGTGTCGTCAATCACCAAAAATAAACTTTCCTAACTCTACTATGTAGATAGCGGAGCAAGGGTCGAACCCACAAAGACTGAATTTTTTAAGTTAATTATTAAATTAAAAATCTAATCTTAGGGTTTAGGGAAAGAAGAAGTTTGGGGGTTTTGTAAACTATTCTAAAATAAAGAAAACAAGAATTATTAAATATAAAAAAACAAATAGCAAAAAGCTTCAGTTACGAGGCAATCAATCATTCTTGGATTTTGATGTTGATCATTGATTACAAAATATTACTGCTAATTAAACAGTCAACTGTAGCATAACAACAAGCTCTGTTACACCATCTTTCCTTACTGAGTCGTTAGTTAAAACAAGCTCTTTAACTAATCTCTAACTACTTAACCTACCTAGAACAAGTTCTCTAGATATATGTTGTAGCAGCATTAACAACAAGAAAGATATGGGTTGACATTAGATAACAAACACATAAGCTCGTTTCATTTAATCTAAACCTTAATTCTTGATAGGATGATATTTTGTGAATTTTATATGTGCTAATTATATTTTCTTTATTGATGTTTTATGCCTAAAAGAGCTTACTAATGTTTATTTTATGTTTTAGGTATTAAATATCAAAGTTGGAATAAAAATAAGATAAAAAGAGCAAAGTGCAGTATTTTCTGTCCAGCTTGAAAGATTGACATTTTTGACCAATTTAACGACCTGATTTCAAGAAGTGGCCTTCATGGAAGTTGTAGAGGACTTCTCAAGGTTTCCAGAATGTCCAAGATCGCAAAAATCTAAGTTCATTTGATGGGTCAAAAGTCTGGACAAAATCAGTACGAAATTCTGGGCAGAAAAACGAGATTGAGAAGAAATTCCAACAAAGCAAGTTCAAGACCAGATTTTGTTGAGAGAAGATAATTTCTTAATTTTATTTTGTCTTAGATCTGTAATTAATTAATAAAAATAGGCCTTAGGAATTTTACTTAGAAAATAATTGTAAAAAGATGATGAGATAAAGGTAAGAGTTTGACTAGTCAAATTACTTGTTTTCCAAGTAAACTCTTATCTGAATCCCACATTGCTTAGGAAAGTCTTTTAAACTCTTCCTTAGGCCTATATAAAGAGCACAAGGCTCTCATAAACAGGATCCCTCACATCCCTCTTCCCTATTCCCTCTTAGTCTTTTGTAAGGTTTTCTTTAAGGTTTTAATAAAAGTTTTATTTTCTTTCTTTTAATTTTGATATTGCTGATTTCTTTTTCTTTAAAAATTTTATTTTTCTTCTTTTCTTTATCATTGGTCTTGCTGATTTCTTTCTTTTAAGTTATAAAATTATTTTCTTTTTAGTCTTCCTAATAGAAACAGATTTAATTTTGTATTTAATATTTTTCAAAGTAAACAATTTCTTTATAGTTTTTAGGATTAAATTGTTTTCTTTTCTTTTCTTTATTTAAACTGATTCTTCCCTTAGGTTTATTAGGTTTTATCTATTTTATAATGTTATATGGTTGCTGATTTCTTTAGTGATAATTATGTTGATTCTTGTTTTGTTTTTCATATTATTTGTTTAGTTCTTGCTAGTTTATAATCTTGATTCCAGATTTCTTGTTTTAGATTATTGAAGATTGATATATTGATTGTCTTTTGCATGATTCTTGATATCTTTATAAATTAAACTTGAAATTTATGATCTTGAATATGACTAGTGAGTAGGTTTCTTATTCAGTTACAAGGTAAATTGATTGTTCTTGGAAAAAGAATGTTGTGAGATTTTGAGCTTATAATATAATTGTTGATTAAGTATCCAAGATTCTCTGAGCACATTTGCATGATTATTTACTTGATTAGATGGTAGGGCCCACTATTTAATTTAATTGAATAATCTACTGCCAGATTAAAAACATAAGTCCGTAATTGCTTATGGAGTTAGTCACTAGGGATGGAGGAGAATTGAGCTTTATATTAAATGAACCGAGCTTATGTGTTTGTTATCTAATGTCAACCCATATTTTTCTAGTTGTTAATGCTGCTACAACTTATATCTAGAGAGCTTGTTCTAGGTAGGTTAAGTAGTTAGAGATTAGTTAAAGAGCTTGTTTTAACTAACGACTCAGTAAGGGAAGATGGTGTAACAGAGCTTGTTGTTATGCTACGGTTGACTATTTAATTGACAATAATATTTTGTAATCAATGATCAACATCTAAATCCAAGAATAATTAATTACCTTGTAACTGAAGCTTTTTCATATTTGTTTTTGATATTTAATAATCCTTGCTTTCTCTCTTTTAGGCATAGCTTACAAAATTCCAAAACCCCAAAATTTCTTCTTTCCCTAAACCTTAAGATTAGATTTTTAATTTAATAATTAACTTAAATAATTCAGTCTCTGTGGGTTCGACCCTTACTCCGCTATCTACATAGTAGAGTTAGGAAGTTTTATTTTTGGTGACTGACGACACTCATCAAATTTTGGCGCCGTTGCCGGGGATTGTTATTTATTTAAGTTGTTTATTATAATTTAAAGATCTAATTATTTTCTTTTCTTTCTTCCTTGCAGGGTTTGCATGTCTGACGAGGACTCTAGTTACAGACTTCGAAAGATTAGAGATTACATTCAAGCAACCCAAAGTGCGGTGCTACAAACGCCCCAACCACCACCATCGACTTCCAACAATCCACCTTCCACCGAGCCCACGTTCAATCCCACTTTTGAATTCTCTAGTGATTCAGAAGAGGACACCATGGCTCAAAACGCTAATAGAACCTTGAAGGAGTTGGCAGCACCCACTATGAACCAACAACCCCTTTGCATAACCTATCCTACTTCAGATGTTGCTTTTGAATTAAAATCTTGTTTGATACATCTTTTACCAACTTTTCATGGTCTTGCAGGTGAAGATCCACACAAACATCTAAAGGAGTTCCATGTTGTTTGCTCCACCATGAAGCCTGCTGGGGTTAGTGAAGAGCAAATCAAGCTAAGGGCCTTTCCATTCTCTCTGGCAGATGCAGCTAAGGATTGGCTTTACTACTTACCTTCTGGGACCATCAACACTTGGGATGATATGAAGAAACTCTTCTTGGAAAGATATTTTCCTGCTTCTAGGGCAGCCAACATCCGCAAAGAAATTTGTGGAATTAGGCAATTTAATGTTGAGTCACTCTATGAATATTGGGAAAGATTTAAACGATTATGTGCTAGTTGCCCACATCACCAAATTCATGAGCAACTATTGATCCAATATTTCTATGAGGGACTATTACCCCATGATAGAAGTATGATAGATGCAGCTAGTGGAGGAGCTTTAGTGGATAAGACTCCTCAAGAAGCCCAAAACTTGATAGCAAACATGGCTGCCAATTCTCAACAATTTAATACAAGGCGTGATCCACCACCACTGTCTAAGCAAGCACACGAGGTAAGTACTTCTTCTTTGGAAAAACAAATTGCTAATCTAACATCTCTTGTGCAACAATTGGCTGTAGGTAAAATGCAACAAGCCAAGGCTTGTGGAGTTTGCTCCAACATAGGACACCCTACTGATATGTGTCCAACCTTACAAGAAGATTCCATGGAGCAAGCTAATGTTGTAGGAGGATTCCCAGGGCCTTCCCAAGGTAAGTATGACCCTTACTCCAATACTTACAACCCTGGTTGGAGGGAGCACCCAAATTTGCAATATGGAAATAGGTCTACACCATATGTCCCACCACACAATAGGCCAAGTAATTTTCAAGTCCCCAAACCTGCATACCAAGAGAGGCCACCACCCCAAACACAACACCAAAGTGGAACCATGTCTCTTGAAGAAATTGTAAAGAATCTTGCTGCCTCTACTTTACAAAATCAACAAGAGAACAATCAAAGAATTGTACACCTTGAGCGTCAAATGAGCCAAATGACTACTTCCCTAAGCAGACTTGAAGCCAAGGAATCCAACAAGTTGCCATCTCAACCAGAGGTCAATCCAAGAGAGAATGCACATGCCATAACTTTGAGATGTGGTAAGGAAATTGGCCCTAAGGAACCCTTAATTATAGATGTTGACAATGGCTCTAAAAACTATCAAGAAATTGAAAATTCAAGTGAAATAAAGGAGGATGTCAACTCTAATAACAAAGGAGACCAAGGGACTGATTTTGATAATGCAAATGGGGGTGTCGACAAGCATAATGCAGGCAAGGAAGGATATGTCAGCAACCTTCCACCACTTTATAGAGAGGTAAGTAATAAAAAAGTTCCATTTAACACAGGCACTTACCCTCCTCCTTTTCCTAGCAGGTTAGCCAAAAACAAAAAAGATGAGCAAGAAAAGGAGATTTTGGAAACCTTTAGGAAGGTTGAAGTCAATATTCCTCTTCTTGATGCCATTAAGCAAGTGCCAAGGTACGCAAAGTTTCTAAAAGAATTGTGCACTAACAAGAGGAAATTGCAAGGTAATGAGAAGGTAAGTGTGGGGGAGAATGTTTCTGCGGTTATCCAAAGGAAACTCCCTCCCAAGTGCAAGGACCCGGGTACATTCACTATCCCTTGTAAGATAGGTGATATTAGATTTGAAAGATGCATGATAGATCTAGGTGCTTCGATTAATGTTATGCCATTGTCAATCTTTAAAAGTTTGAATCTTGGAACTTTAAAAGAGACTGGTGTAATAATTCAATTAGCTGATAGATCTAATACATATCCTGAAGGAGTAATTGAGGATGTACTAGTCCAAGTTAATGAACTTATCTTCCCTGCAGATTTTTACATACTGAATATGGAAGATGATGACTCTCCTAATGATGCACCTATATTGTTAGGTAGACCATTCTTAAAAACATCTAGGACTAAAATTGATGTGCACAATGGAACATTAACTATGGAATTTGATGGTGAAAGTGTTAAATTTAATAATTTTGAAGCCTTGAGATATCCTAGTGATGTGCATGCTGTTTTTGGAATTGATGTTATTGATGATCTAACCCAACAATTCTTTGAGCTAGGAAGAGAAGACAAGTTAGAGGTGGCTATAAGCCACAATTTAAAACTGGAAAATTTTGAAAAAGACCCGTTTGCTGATTTTAATAGTTTCCTAAAGGAGGAAGTTTTTGCTCTTCAGTCCTTACCCGAAGCAAGGTATGAAAACTTAAAGAGAGACTTGCCTATTACTCATACAAAGCTTCTTCCTTCTGTTGTGCAGGCCCCTGAGATCGAATTGAAGCCATTGCCAGAACATCTTAAATATGTGTTTTTGGGAGACAATGAAACCTTGCCTGTAATCATTGCAAAGGACCTCACACCAATGCAAGAAGAAAAGCTCATTCAAGTGCTTAAAGATCATAAGACAGCCATAGGATGGACTATTGCAGACATCAAGGGAATAAGCCCAGCTGTGTGTATGCATCGCATCTTACTTGAGGAAGGTTCAAAACCAACACGAGAGGCTCAAAGAAGATTGAACCCTCCAATGATGGAAGTTGTGAAAAAGGAGATCTTAAAACTCCTTGATGTTGGGATTATCTATCCAATCTCTGACAGTAAGTGGGTGAGCCCAATACAAGTGGTTCCAAAGAAGTCAGGCATCACGGTGGTGAAGAATGAAGATAACGAGTTGATACCAACAAGAATTCAAAATGGGTGGCGAGTTTGCATAGATTATAGAAAATTGAATGCTACTACTCGCAAGGATCACTTTCCTTTACCTTTTATTGATCAAATGCTTGAAAGACTTGCTGGTAGAACTCACTATTGTTTTCTTGATGGTTATTCAGGTTATAATCAAATTGTGATAGCTCCCGAGGATCAAGAAAAGACCACCTTCACATGCCCCTTTGGAACTTTTGCTTATAGACGCATGCCATTTGGTCTTTGTAATGCCCCTGCCACTTTCCAAAGGTGTATGGTAAGCATATTTTCTGATTATGTAGAAAATATCATAGAAGTTTTTATGGATGATTTCACAGTCTATGGAAACTCCTTTGATGAATGCTTAGACAACCGTACACTTATCCTTCGAAGATGCATGGAAACTAACCTTGTTTTAAATTCTGAAAAATGTCACTTTATGGTAGAACAAGGAATAGTTTTAGGGCATGTAATTTCTGCAAATGGCATAGAAGTTGATAAATCTAAGATTAGCATTGTTCAATCTTTACCCTACCCCACAAATGTGCGGGAAGTGCGTTCTTTTCTTGGACATGCAGGTTTTTATCGTAGGTTTATCAAAGACTTCTCCAAGATTGCGTTACCTTTGTGTAAACTCTTACAAAAAGATGTTGATTTTGTGTTTGATGAGAGATGCAAGGAAGCATTCGACAAGTTGAAAGAATGTTTAATCTCTGCTCCAATCATTCAACCACCTAATTGGGATCTACCATTTGAATTGATGTGTGATGCAAGTGATTACGCAATTGGGGCTGTTTTGGGACAAAAAGTTGGAAGAGCTTCACACGTTATCTATTATGCTTCAAGGACCCTAAATGAAGCTCAACGAAACTACTCCACCACAGAAAAAGAGCTTCTTGCTATTGTCTTTGCTTTAGGTAAGTTTCGATCTTACTTGCTTGGTACTAAAATAATTGTTTATTCTGATCATGCAGCCTTGAGATATTTACTATCCAAAAAGGAGGCAAAGCCAAGACTCATAAGATGGATCCTTTTGCTTCAAGAATTTAACTTAGAGATCAAAGACAAGAAAGGTGCAGAGAACTTTGTGGCAGATCATTTAAGTAGATAGGAAAGAGAAGAAGATGCGTTGCCACTTCAAGAGTTCTTTCCTGATGAAGAATTGATGGCAGTCAAAGTAACTACACCATGGTATGCTGATATTGTGAATTATTTAGTTACTAACACTTTGCCTCATGATTTGACTAGAGCTCAGAAGGATAAACTTAAGAGTGATGCCAAATATTATATTTGGGATGACCCTTACTTGTGGAAGAATTGCTCTGACCAAATAATAAGAAGGTGTGTCACACAAGATGAGATTCCATCAATCTTGACCTTTTGCCATAGCTATGAGTGTGGAGGCCACTTTGGACCTAATAGGATGGCAAGAAAGGTATTAGAATGTGGATTCTTTTGGCCCACAATATTTAAAGATGCATACTTATTTTGCAAGACATGTGAGCATTGCCAAAAGTCAGGTAACATCTCTCAAAGAAACCAAATGCCACAAACCCCTATTCTAGTTTGTGAAATTTTTGATGTTTGGGGCATTGATTTCATGGGACCTTTTCCTTCCTCCTATAGTAATCTTTACATAATTCTTGCTGTTGATTATGTCTCGAAATGGGTGGAAGCTAAAGCCACTAGGACTGATGATTCCAAAGTTGTTGCAGAATTTGTTAAATCTAATAAGTGATAGAGGTACCCACTTCTGCAATCGTATGATTGAAGCTTTATTGAAGAGGTACCACGTCACTCACAAGGTGTCAACAGCCTACCATCCTCAAACAAGTGGCCAAGCAGAAGTCTCTAATAGATAGATAAAAAGTATTCTAGAGAAAACTGTGAACCCTCAAGGAAAGACTGGAGTATGAGGCTTAATGATGCATTATGGGCATATAGAACAGCCTATAAAACACCTATTGGGATGTCCCCTTATAGGTTGGTTTATGGTAAGCCATGCCATCTTCCTGTTGAGTTGGAACATAGAGCTTATTGGGCTATAAAACAATGCAACATGAATTATGATGAAGTGGGAAACCATAGAAAGCTTCAGTTGCAAGAGCTAGAGGAGATTCGTAATGAAGCCTATGTAAACTCAAGGATTTACAAGGAGAAAACTAAAGCCTTCCATGACAAGAATATTGCAAGAAAGACTTTTGAAATTGGACAAAAAGTTCTTCTCTATCACTCAAGGCTTAAGTTATTTCCAGGTAAGTTACGTTCTAGATGGGTAGGACCTTTTATTGTTACTAATGTTTTTCTTCATGGTGCAGTTGAAATTCAAAGTTCAAAAACTTCAAAAGCTTTCAAGGTGAATGGACATAGATTGAAACCATACTATGAAGGATTTAAAGTCTACAATGTGGAAGAGTTGAAGTTGGAAGATCCCATCTATGAGGATTGAAAGAGGTGGCAATGTCGAGCAAACGACAATAAACAAAAGCGCTACTTGGGAGGCAACCCAAGGATGTAAAAATAAGGGAGTATTTCTTCCCTTACTTGTATTACCATTTAATTTTTGAGTTTTTATTGTTCTTCTTTGCATGCTAGACTTACTTTGAGGGCAAAGTAAGATTTAAGTGTGGGGGGGAATATTGGTTTATGAGTCTATAGAGTTTTTTTTTTGTTTTTTTAGGAAGTGGAAATTAAAAAAAAAGGTCAAATTTTTAAGAGTTTTGAAGATCATGATATGTTTTCTTTCTTTTAAGGATTGATTCTAAACTAAAACAAAGTTTTATAAGAAAGTTGAGACTATTTTGATTGTTATTATTGTTGAAGTGAGTACTTTCTAAAGAATTTATGTGAGTTCATGATTAAATATGATTGATCATATGATATTAATAATGTGATTAGTTCATTGAAGTTGGTATAAGCAAAGGATAAATAGACAAGAAAAAATAAATAAACATAAAAAAAAAGAAGAAAAAAAAATAGAGGTTGAAAGCTTTAAATTCTACTCCAATGTTTTGAGTTGCTTGATCTTGTTGATTAAATTCTTGAAGTGACTTGAAATATGAGTATGCAAAGCACTCTAAAAGAGGGCTAACTTGTTGAGTAACTGGGTGTTGGTATCACCAATATTAACATTCGCGTAAAAAGGCAAGTAAGTACTTAGGGAAACCATTATTGAAACCTCAAAAGAAAAAAAAAAGAAAAAGAAGGAAGAGAAAATAGAAAAAAAAAATTCTTTGATCTATTGACTTTGTTTGTGGTAATGTAAAATGGATAATTACAAAGTTGATGTTATATGTTTCAATTGTGTTGATTGTGAATTTTGCATGAATTTATTTAGAAGTATGCATGAATATGAGAAGTAATGATTAGAATATGATTGACTTGATTATTTGACTCTTGTTGAAGTTATGAGTTAAGAATTGAAAGATTTGAAAATATGTTCATGATCTTAATCTTGTTTTGAGTCTTAATTTTTAATTTTTGAGTCTTATTTTGAATTTTTAGGATTGAGTCTTAACTAAAAGATTTTGTGGGTATATCTTCTGAAAGCCCTCATGAGACACAACTCGTCCACTAGGGGTGACCTAGGGGTTTAAAGGCTTATTGCATATGCTAAATGCAATCGTGATTCCTACGAAAGTGAGTTAGGATTTTAGGATACAGTTCTTTAGGAATTAGTTAGCTAAGGTTTGCTAGAGGACTAGCAAAAGCTAAGTGTGGGGGAATTTGATAGGATGATATTTTGTGAATTTTATATGTGCTAATTATATTTTTTTTATTGATGTTTTATGCCTAAAAGAGCTTACTAATGTTTATTTTATGTTTTAGATATTAAATATCAAAGTTGGAATAAAAATAAGATAAAAAGAGCAAAGTGCAGTATTTTCTGTCCAGCTTGAAAGATTGACATTTTTGACCAATTTAACGACCTGATTTCAAGAAGTGGCCTTCATGGAAGTTGTAGAGGACTTCTCAAGGTTTCCAGAATGTCCAAGATCGCAAAAATCTAAGTTCATTTGATGGGTCAAAAGTCTGGACAAAATCAGTACGAAATTCTGGGCAGAAAAACGAGATTGAGAAGAAATTCCAACAAAGCAAGTTCAAGACCAGATTTTGTTGAGAGAAGATAATTTCTTAATTTTATTTTGTCTCAGATCTGTAATTAATTAATAAAAATAGGCCTTAGGAATTTTACTTAGAAAATAATTGTAAAAAGATGATGAGATAAAGGTAAGAGTTTGACTAGTCAAATTACTTGTTTTCCAAGTAAACTCTTATCTGAATCCCACATTGCTTAGGAAAGTCTTTTAAACTCTTCCTTAGGCCTATATAAAGAGCACAAGGCTCTCATAAACAGGATCCCTCACATCCCTCTTCCCTATTCCCTCTTAGTCTTTTGTAAGGTTTTCTTTAAGGTTTTAATAAAAGTTTTATTTTCTTTCTTTTAATTTTGATATTGCTGATTTCTTTTTCTTTAAAAATTTTATTTTTCTTCTTTTCTTTATCATTGGTCTTGCTGATTTCTTTCTTTTAAGTTATAAAATTATTTTCTTTTTAGTCTTCCTAATAGAAACAGATTTAATTTTGTATTTAATATTTTTCAAAGTAAACAATTTCTTTATAGTTTTTAGGATTAAATTGTTTTCTTTTCTTTTCTTTATTTAAACTGATTCTTCCCTTAGGTTTATTAGGTTTTATCTATTTTATAATGTTATATGGTTGCTGATTTCTTTAGTGATAATTATTTTGATTCTTGTTTTGTTTTTCATATTATTTGTTTAGTTCTTGCTAGTTTATAATCTTGATTCCAGATTTCTTGTTTTAGATTATTGAAGATTGATATATTGATTGTCTTTTGCATGATTCTTGATATCTTTATAAATTAAACTTGAAATTTATGATCTTGAATATGACTAGTGAGTAGGTTTCTTATTCAGTTACAAGGTAAATTGATTGTTCTTGGAAAAAGAATGTTGTGAGATTTTGAGCTTATAATATAATTGTTGATTAAGTATCCAAGATTCTCTGAGCACATTTGCATGATTATTTACTTGATTAGATGGTAGGGCCCACTATTTAATTTAATTGAATAATCTACTGCCAGATTAAAAACATAAGTCCGTAATTGCTTATGGAGTTAGTCACTAGGGATGGAGGAGAATTGAGCTTTAGATTAAATGAACCGAGCTTATGTGTTTGTTATCTAATGTCAACCCATATCTTTCTAGTTGTTAATGCTGCTACAACTTATATCTAGAGAGCTTGTTCTAGGTAGGTTAAGTAGTTAGAGATTAGTTAAAGAGCTTGTTTTAACTAACGACTCAGTAAGGGAAGATGGTGTAACAGAGCTTGTTGTTATGCTACGGTTGACTATTTAATTGACAATAATATTTTGTAATCAATGATCAACATCTAAATCCAAGAATAATTAATTACCTTGTAACTGAAGCTTTTTCATATTTGTTTTTGATATTTAATAATCCTTGCTTTCTCTCTTTTAGGCATAGCTTACAAAACTCCAAAACCCCAAAATTTCTTCTTTCCCTAAACCTTAAGATTAGATTTTTAATTTAATAATTAACTTAAATAATTCAGTCTCTGTGGGTTCGACCCTTACTCCGCTATCTACATAGTAGAGTTAGGAAGTTTTATTTTTGGTGACTGACGACACTCATCAATTCTCCTCCATCCCTAGTGATTAACTCCACAAGCAATTACGGACTTATGTTTTTAATCTGGCGGTAGATTATTTAATTTAACTAAATAGTGTGCACCCTATCTAATCAAACAAACAATCATTATAATGTGCTCAGAGAATCTTGGATATTTAATCAACAATTATATAATAGGTTCAAGAATCTCACAACATGCTTTTCCCAAGAATAATCAATTTACCTCATAATTGAATAAGAAAACTACTCACTAGTCATATTCAAGATCATAAAATTCAAGTTTAATATCATAAAGAAGACAATTATCATGCAATGAACAATTAAACTATCAGTCTTTAATTATATCAAACAAGAAATATATAATCAAGATTATGATCTAATAAGATTTTAACAAAAAAAAAAGAAATCACAAAATCTAAAAAAATAAAAAGAAAATAATTTTATAAAACAATAATAAGAAATTAGCAACTAATTAAAAATAAAGAAAAATAAAATTTTTATTAAAAACCCTAAAGAAAATCCTACAATACTAAAAGAGAAGAGGGAGGAGAGGGATGTAAGAGGATTTTGTTTATGAGAGCCTTGTGCTCTTTATATAGGCCTAAGGAAGAGTTTAAAAGACTTTCCTAAGCAATGTGGGATTCAGATAAGAGTTTACTTGGGAAACAAGTAATTTGACTAGTCAAACTCTTATCTTTATCTCATCATCTTTTACAATTATTTTCTAAGTAAAATTCCTAAGGCCTATTTTTATTAATTAATTACAGATCTAAGACAATATAAAATTAAGAAATTATCTTCTCTCAACAAAATCTGGTCTTGAACTTGCTTTGTTGGAATTTCTTCTCAATCTCGTTTTTCTGCCTAGAATTTCGTATTGATTTTGTCCAGACGTTTGACCCATCAAATGAACTCTGATTTTTGCTATCTTGGACATTCTGGAAACCTTGCGAAGTCCTCTACAACTTATATGAAGACCACTTCTTGAGATTAGGTCGTTACATTGGTCAAAAACGTCAATCTTTCAAGCTGGACAGAAAATACTGCACTTTGCTCTTTTTAGCTTCTTTTAATTCCAACTTTGATATTTAATACCTAAAACATAAAATAAACATTAGTAAGCTCTTTTAGGGTTAAAACATCAATAAAGCAAATATACTAGCATATATAAAATTCACAAAATAGCATCCTATCATCTACACAACGGGTTTTGGTTTTATCTCTAATTTTTGTTTTCTTTTGCTGCGTTTTTAACTTGTTCTTGTTTTTCTTAAAGTGTTCTTTGTGTTCTTCATTGAACTTCATCTTCTTTCGGTGAGGTTCATATCACCTCCAGTGTCTACATGGGATGAGATGAAGCGCCTCATGCGGAAGAGATTTGTTCCTACTCATTACTATAGAGAGTTATACCAGAAGCTCCAAGGTCTTACCCAGGGCTCAAAGAGTGTTGAGGATTACTACAAAAAGATGGAAATAACCATGATTCGAGCCAATATCCAGGAGGATGCAGAAGCTACTATGGCTCGTTTTCTCCAAGGCTTAAACCGTGAGATTGCCAATGTAGTCGATGATGCGCACGGGCAAGAGAAAACGCAGCTTGGAATTTGAAGGAACTGAAACGCAACAGGGCATAAACAAAGTTGATGAATGACAACTTCTGAAAACCTAGACCCGAAGCCTAAAGAGACTCGAACCCAAAGGTATTGGACCTTGACCCTACGAATAAGAATTCGAGAACCTAAGGTATAGCAATGGTGGATGGTGAAGAAGGAGGCGCTACAAGGAAGAAAACCTTAATAAGCCTAGTAGAGAGGGAACCCAAGAGGAAGGCACACTCAAATTTTGAAAATTCAAATTATTGATCTGACTATCAATAGCGTTTACAAGGTATTTATAATAATACCTAGCACTTAAGCCCATAAACAAGTGGGCTGGAATTAACACCAATAGAAAATAAGACTAAACCAAAATTTAAGCCTAAACCTAGTTACGTAAAATAAATAGTCCAAGACACAACAAGACTCAAACGTGGGCTATCCAAACACTTAGCCCATCTTATTGTTAAGCTAAAATAAGATAGTAAACCATGCTCATGTCGTTTGGGCTTCCAAGCAAGTATAGATGTCTTGAGACTCTTCATGGAAGTTTCCTTGACACTTCAATGATGCCAGAGCTTGTTGCATGAATGAGGCCAGGGCTTGTTGTGTCTTCTTAGCTCGAGCTCAGGTAATTGGACCTCCTTGGATGACTAATGGATCCTTAGCATCACGAGCAAGTGGATCTCCATCATTCCCCCTCTCCTCAAAAGGATTTGTCCTCAAATCGCATATACCTTCATCAAAAGAAAAGGGAGAAAGATCAGAAACATTAAAAGTAGCAGATACACCATACTTACCAGGAAGATCCAATTTGTAGGCATTATCGTTGATCTTCTCTATGACTTGGAATGGTCCATCTCCTCGGGGGTGCAGCTTGGTTCGTCACTGAACAGGAAACCTCTCCTTTCTCATATGCACCCAAACCCAATCACCAGGCTCAAAGACTACTTTCTTTCGATGCTTATTTGCTTGGGTGGTATACTGCTCAGTCTTCTTTTCAATAGCTTGACGAACTCTCTCATGGAGTTGCTTCACAAACTTAGCCTTCTGTTCTCCATCCAAGTTACTCTGCTCCGCACTAGGTAATGGCAACAAATCCAAAGGAGTAAGAGGATTGAAGCCACAAACAACTTTGAATGGAGAGCAACTAGTGGTGGAGTGGACACTGCGGTTATATGCAAACTCCACATGGGGCAAGCAATCTTCCCAATTCTTCAAATTCTTCTGAATAATGGACCTCAATAATGTAGATGAGGTTCGGTTGACGACCTCAGTCTGTCCATCAGTCTGGGGGTGACAAGTGGTGGAGAATAACAATTTAGTTCCCAACTTTCCCCATAACGTCTTCCAAAAGTAACTAAGGAACTTTGCATCTCGATCAGAAACAATGGTCCGTAGTACACCATGTAGACGCACTATCTCTTTGCAGAAAAGGTCAGCAACGTTGCTCGCGTCATCCGTCTTGTGGCAAGCAATGAAATGAGCCATCTTAGAGAACCTGTCAACAACAACAAAAACAGAATCTCTACCGCGTTTTGTTCGAGGCAAGTCCAAAACAAAATCCATAGAGATATCAGTCCACGGAGTAGTAGGAATGGGTAAAGGAGTATATAAACCATGATTATGAACTCTAGATTTAGCTTGCCTACATGAAATGCATCGAGCACATAACCTCTCTACATCTCTCCTCATGTTAGGCCAAAAGAAATGTTCTTGCAAAACATCTAGAGTTTTCCTAACTCCAAAGTGACCCATTAATCCTCCACTATGGGCTTCTCTAACTAACAGCTCGCGCAATGAACTCCTAGGCACACACAATTTATTTTCTCTAAATAAGAACCCATCATGCCTAAAGAACTTGCCAAAACCAGATGTAGCACATGCATCATAAACATTACCAAAATCAACATCATCAGCATACTGTTCTTTGATATACTCAAATCCTAAAAGTTTAGCATCAAGAGTAGTGATAAGAGTATACCTACGAGATAACGCATCAGCTATGACGTTCTCTTTACCTTGTTTGTACTTGATCACGTACGGGAACATCTCAATGAACTCTATCCACTTGGCATGACGCTTATGCAGCTTACTCTGTCCTTTCAAATGCTTCAAGGACTCATGATCAATGTGGGTGACAAATTCTTTGGGCCACAAGTAATGTTGCCATGTCTCCAAGGCCCTCACTAACGCGTACATCTCCTTGTCATATGTGGGATAGTTAAGTGCTGCTCCACTTAACTTCTCACTAAAGAAAGCAATTGGGCATTTTTCGTGCATAAGCACAGCTCCAATACCTACACCTGAGGCATCGCACTCAATCTCAAAAGTTTTAGTAGAGTCAGGCAGAGATAACAAATGAGCAGAACAAAGTTTATCTTTAAGCAAATTAAAAGCATGCTCTTGTGCAGGACCCCAATGAAATGCAACATTCTTTTTGACCACTTCGATCAAAGGTGCAGCTATAGTGCTAAAATCTCTAACAAATCGACGATAGAAACTAGCTAAACCATGGAAACTACGCACCTCAGAAACAGACTTAGGTACCGGCCAATCTTTAACTGCCTTTACCTTCTCATTATCAACAGAAATGCCATGAGAAAAAACGACATACCCAAGAAAAACAGTCTTATCAGTGCAGAATGTACATTTCTTAAAATTGGCATACAAACTTGCATTCCTCAAAACAGTAAGAACATTCCAAAGATGCTCAACATGCTCATGCTGGCTCTTACTATATATCAAAATATCATCAAAATAGACAACCACATAGTTACCAATGAAATCACGTAAAACATGGTTCATTAAACGCATGAATGTACTAGGTGCATTAGTCAAGCCAAAAGGCAAAACTAACCACTCGTAGAGACCATGTTTAGTCTTGAATGGGGTTTTCCATTCATCACCTTCTCTCATACGTATTTGGTGGTATCCGCTCTTTAAATCAATTTTAGAAAACATGCATGCACCATGCAATTCATCAAGCATGTCATCTAGCCTAGGAATAGGACAGCGGTACTTTACAGTGATTTTGTTGACGGCTCGGCAGTCAACGCACATCCTCCACGTCCCATCTTTTTTTGGCACAAGCAGTACGGGCACGGCGCAAGGACTCATGCTCTCTCTCACATAACCTTTCCTCATGAGCTCCTCAACTTGCCTTTGAAGCTCCTTCGTCTCCTCGGGATTACTTCTGTAGGCTGGACGGTTAGGAATGGTAGCTCCGGGGACAAGGTCAATCATGTGCTCGATCCCACGAATCGGTGGTAATCCACTTGGGATCTCCTCAGGGAATACATCCTCGAACTCCTGCAACAATGAGACAACATCAGTAGGCAAAGTATCATGGAGTTCAGCATCAATAAAATAAGAATCTTTAAATAAGAGTAAAAGGATAGGAGACTTAGCAAGAAATGCAGTCTTCACATCTCGGGGTTTGGCATAGCAACTCACTGTTTTGCTTTCCTTGTTTTCCTTCTTTTCTTTAGCTTGCTTCCTAACTCATCATGTTGCTCCTTTAGCCGTAATTGGTCCTCATAAATCTCCTTGGGGCTAAGGGGGGCGAGAGCGATCTTCTTGCCATCCATAGTAAAGGAGTAACGGTTAGTGTAACCGTCATGGAGGACTCTCCGATCATACTGCCACGGTCTACCTAGCAATAGGTGGCTAGCTTGCATGGGCACCAAGTCACACAACACCTAATCGTGATACCTTCCAATACGAAAAGGAACCAAGACTTGCTTCACCACGTTGACTTCACCACAGTCATTAATCCATTGCAACTTATATGGGTGGTGATGCTTGGTAGTGGGCAACTTTAATTTATCAACAAGGTATGTGCTAGCAACATTAGTACAACTCCCACGATCAATGATTACAGTACATACCTTGTCACTAATATGGCATCTCGTATGGAAGATGATCTCGCGCTGTGCCTCATCCTCAAACTTCACATGAGTAGTAAGAGCACGCCTAGCAACAAGTGCTTCACCATGAGCAGCATACTCAACAACTTCTTCTTCGTCGACATCTTCTAACGCAGGCATCTCATCTTCTATACCGATTTCAGAACCATCACTCTCAACATTTCCATTCCCAAGCATGATCATAACTCTACGGTTGGGACACTGAGAGGCAATATGCCCATGACCTAAACACTTGAAACACTTAATGTCACGTGTCCTGCTTTGGGATGCTTGGGCAGGTTCAGTCTTGGGCTTTGGAGGGCCCTCAGTCTTGGGCTTAACAAAACTCTCTGACTTAGGCGTAGACACAGGCTTATCATCCCTATGAAAGGTGTTAGATTTCCAAACAGGAACTGAACTAGAAGTAAAACGAGATGTACCTTTCCTTTTGAGTTGCCTTTCCACTTTGATGGCCACATGCAGCATCTCCTCTAAATCCATGTAATGCTGCAACTCTACTACATTGGCAATCTCACGGTTTAAGCCTTGGAGAAAACGAGCCATAGTAGCCTCTGTATCCTCCTGGATATTGGCTCGAATCATGGTCATTTCCATCTCTTTGTAGAAATCCTCAACACTCTTTGAGCCCTGGGTCAGACCTTGGAGTTTCTGGTATAACTCCCTGTAGTAATGAGTAGGAACAAATCTCTTCCTCATGATGCGCTTCATCTCATGCCATGTAGACAGTGGAGGATCACCATATCTTCTTCTACTAGTGACTAACTGATCCCACCAAACCATAGCATACTCTGTGAACTCAATTGCTGCAAGTTTGACCTTCTTTTCTTCAGAGTAGTGGTGGCAATCAAACACCATTTCAAGCTTCCTTTCCCACTCCAAATACGCCTCAAGATCATTCTTGCCTGGGAAAGGAGGAATCTTCAATTTTATACTGCCAAGGTTTCCATCCATCTTCTGCTTGCCTCTATCACGAGCTCTATCAACTTGATCTCTATTCCCATGGGACCTTCTATGATGTCTATCTATCCCAGACTCTTAATTCGAGTCATACCCAATATTATCATCATACTCGTCATTGGCAACAACCTTACTTTTTAGACGAGAAGTATCACCTTGCTGGATCTTTGCAAACTGAGCTTCATGTTGGTTCAACTTATCATGAATGTCATTGAGTTTCACGTCCATCCGTTGGAACTATTGTTGCATTGCCTGAAGTATGAATTCAATCTTTTTAAAGTTGGACTTATCACTTTCAGAAGACATTTTCAACAAAGATATCCTCACGTGTTTACACTCGTGTTTCACTCAAGGAATTTGGCTTTTCTGTACTAATGTCTCTCACACACTCATGCCTTTTTCCCTTACTCTATCTTAACTCTATAGGTTCACAATCGCACTAGATACTCAATCAAAGACTCAATCTCACAGAATCAACTAATTCACCAGGTATTTTTTTTTTGATTTTTTTTCTTCCGAATTCTTGCTTTATTTTTCACAGAAAGGTATGGCTAGGGCTAGGATGACTTAAAGAAAGAAAGACAGAATAAAAAATAATAAAAAAATCACTAGAACGACCAAAAAAATGAAAAATGGCCGAAAACTATAGGAAAACGATGGGATTTGGCCAAAATAGGATAGGGCTAGTGAAGCTTTTTGCTTCACTAGGTCGTTTTCTTTCATCGTTTTCTTTAAAATGAGTACTCGCACGCCTCCTAATTCAACCAAAATTTTCTGTTTGAACAGTACCGCAAATTTTTTTTTTGAATTCTTCTTTTTTTTCAAATTCTTTCTCTTTTTTTTTTTCGAATTCTTTTCTTCTTCTTTTTTTTGAATTCTTTTCTTCTTCTTTTTTTTTAACTCTGAGTGTTGCAGTTTCCTTGAAAGAGGAGGGGTGCGGCTAGATTTTTTTTTTGAGGGGTGCGGCTAGATTTTTTTTTTGACGGGTGCGGCTAGGGTTTTTTTTTGAGAGGTGCGACTAGGGTTTTTTTTTTGAGGAGTGCAGCTAGGGTTTTTTTTTGAGGGGTGCGGCTAGGGTTTTTTTTTTGAGGGGTGCGGCTAGGGTTTTTTTTTGAGGGGTGCGGCTAGGGTTTTTTTGAAGGGGTGCGACAGGGTTTTGAGGAATTGCGGCTATGGTTTTTTTTTTGAAGGAAGGGGTGCGGCTAGGGTTTTTTTTTTTGAGTGGTGTGGCTAGGGTTTTATTTTTGAGGGGTGCGGCTAGGGTTATGAATTCAACTTAAACACAACAACAAACCAGAAATCCAAACCAACAAGAGAGAAGAAAGAAAGGAAAAAAAATGAAAACCAATAAACCAAAAATCTAAAAGTGAATGACGCACAAACAAACCAGAAATCAAAACTTGAGCTCTGATACCAACTGATGCGCACAGCA
Source organism: Heritiera fomes (assembly GCA_032173925.1). NCBI lineage: Eukaryota > Viridiplantae > Streptophyta > Magnoliopsida > Malvales > Malvaceae > Heritiera > Heritiera fomes. The sequence continues at coordinate 22,574,451 of JAPDPM010000004.1, read as the reverse complement.
AGAGAAAACGCAGCTTGGAATTTGAAGGAACTGAAACGCAACAGGGCAGAAACAAAGTTGATGAGTGAAAACTTCTGAAAACCTAGACCCGAAGCCTAAAGAGACTCGAACCCAAAGGTATTGGACCTTGACGCTACGAATAAAAATTCGAGAACCTAAGGTATAGCAATGGTGGATGGTGAAGAAGGAGGCGCCACAAGGAAGAAAACCTTGATAAGCCTAGTAGAGAGGGAACCCAAGAGAAAGGCACACTCAAATTCTGAAAATTCAAATTACTGATCTGATTATCAATAGCGTTTACAAGGTATTTATAATAATACCTAGCACTTAAGCCCATAAACAAGTGGGCTGGAATTAACAACAATAGAAAATAAGACTAAACTGAAATTTATGCCTAAACCTAGTTACATAAGATAAATAGTCCAAGACACAACAAGACTCAAACGTGGGCTATCCAAACACTTAGCCCATCCTATTGTTAAGCTAAAATGAGATAGTAAACCATGCTCATGTCGTTTGGGCTTCCAAGCAAGTATAGATGTCTTGGGACTCTTCATGGAAGCTTCCTTGACACTTCAATGATGCCAGAGCTTGTTGCATGAATGAGGCCAGGGCTTGTTGCGTCTTCTTAGCTTGAGCTCGGGTAATTGGACCTCTTTGGATGACTAATGGATCCTTAGCATCACGAACATCACGAGCAAGTTGATCTCCATCAGTCGAGTTAGAGCATTACATGGATTTAGAGGAGATGTTGCATGTGGCCATCAAAGTGGAAAGGCAACTCAAAAGGAAAGGTACATCCCGTTTTACATCTAGTTCAGTTCCTGTTTGGAAATCTAACACCGTTCATAGGGATGATAAGCCTGTGTCTACGCATAAGTCAGAGAGCTTTGCTAAGCCCAAACTTGAGGGCCCTCCAAAGCCCAAGACTGAATCTGCCCAAGCATCCGAACGCAGGACACGTGACATTAAGTGTTTCAAGTGTTTAGGTCATGGACATATGATGCGTACGGACAAGAGGAAACGTAGCTTGGAATTTGAAGGAGCTGACACGCAAGAGACAGAAGCAAAATTGATGAATGTCAACTTCTGAAAACCTAGACCCGAAGCCTAAAGAGACTCGAACCCAAAGGTATTGGACCTTGACCCTACGAATAAGAATTCGAGAACCTAAGGTATAACAATGGTGGGTGGTGAAGAAGGAGGCGCCACAAGGAAAAAGACCTTGATAAGCCTAGTTGAGAGGGAACCCAAGAGAAAGGCACACTCAATTTCTGAAAATTCAATTAACTGATCTGTTAATCAATAGCGTTTACAAGGTATTTATAATAATACCTAGCACTTAAGCCCATAAACAAGTGGGCTGGAATTAACACCAATAGAAAATAAGACTAAACCCAAATTCATGCCTAAACCTAGTTACATAAAATAAATAATCCAAAACACAACATGACTCAATCGTGGGCTATCCAAACACTTAGCCCATCTTATTGTTAAGCTAAAATAAGACAGTAAACCATGCTCATGTCGTTTGGGCTTCCAAGTAAGTATAGATGTCTTGAGACTCTTCATGGAAGCTTCCTTGACACTTCAATGATGCCAGAGCTTGTTGCATTAATGAGGCCAAGGCTTGTTGCATCTTCTTAGCTCGAGCTCGGGTAATTGGACCTCCTTGGATGACCAATGGATCCTTAGCATCACGAACATCACGAGCAAGTGGATCTCCATCATTCCCCCTCTCCTCAAAAGGATTTGTCCTCAAATCGCATATACCTTCATCAAAAGAAAAGGGAGAAAGATCAGAAACATTAAAAGTAGCAGATACACCATACTCACCAGGAAGATCCAATTTGTAGGCATTATCGTTGATCTTCTCTATGACTTGGAATGGTCCATCTCCTCGGGGATGCAGCTTGGTTCGTCGCTGAACAAGAAACCTTTCCTTTCTCATATGCACCCAAACCCAATCACCAAGCTCAAAGACTACTTTCTTTCGATGCTTATTTGCTTGGGTGGTATACTGCTCAGTCTTCTTTTCAATAGCTTGACGAACTCTCTCATGGAGTTGCTTCACAAACTTAGCCTTCTGTTCTCCATCCAAGTTACTTTGCTCCGCACTCGGTAATGGCAACAAATCCAAAGGAGTAAGAGGATTGAAGCCATAAACAACTTCGAATGGAGAGCAACTAGTAGTGGAGTGAACACTGCGGTTATATGCAAACTCCACATGGGGCAAGCAATCTTCCCAATTCTTCAAATTCTTTTGGATAATGGACCTCAATAAGGTAGATAGGGTTCGATTGACAACCTCAGTCTGTCCATCAGTCTGGGGGTGACAAGTGGTGGAGAATAACAATTTCGTTCCCAACTTTCCCCATAACGTCTTCCAAAAGTAACTAAGGAACTTGACATCACGATCGGAAACAATAGTCCTCGGTACACCATGTAGACGTACTATCTCTTTGAAGAAAAGGTCAGCAACATTGCTCGCGTCATCCGTCTTGTGGCAGGCGATGAAATGAGCCATCTTAGAGAACCTGTCAACCACAACAAAAACAGAATCTCTACCGCGTTTTGTTCGAGGCAAGCCCAAAACAAAATCAATAGAGATATCAGTCCACGGAGTAGTAGGAATGGGTAAAGGAGTATATAAACCATGATTATGAACTCTAGATTTAGCTTGCCTACATGAAATGCATCGAGCACATAACCTCTCTACATCTCTCCTCATGTTAGGCCAAAAGAAATGTTCTTGCAAAACATCTAGAGTTTTCCTAACTCCAAAGTGACCCATTAATCCGCCACTATGGGCCTCTCTAACTAACAGCTCGCGCAATGAACTCATAGGCACACATAATTTATTTTCATAATTTATTTTCTCTAAATAAGAACCCATCGTGCCTAAAGAACTTGCCAAAACCAGATGTAGCACATGCATCATAAACATTACCAAAATCAACATCATCAGCATACTGTTCTTTGATATACTCAAATCCTAAAAGTTTAGCATCAAGAGAAGTGATAAGAGTATACCTACGAGATAACGCATCAGCTACGACGTTCTCTTTACCTTGTTTGTACTTGATCACGTACGGGAACATCTCAATGAACTCTATCCACTTGGCATGACGCTTATGCAGCTTACTCTGTCCTTTCAAATGCTTCAAGAACTCATGATCAGTGTGGATGACAAATTCTTTGGGCCACAAGTAATGTTGCCATGTCTCCAACGCCCTCACTAACGCGTACATCTCCTTGTCATATGTGGGATAGTTAAGTGCTGCTCCACTTAACTTCTCACTAAAGAAAGCAATTGGGCGTTTTTCCTGCATAAGCATAGCTCCAATACCTACACCTGAGGCAACGCACTCAATCTCAAAAGTTTTAGTAAAGTCAGGCAGAGATAACAAAGGAGCAGAACAAAGTTTATCCTTAAGCAAATTAAAAGCATGCTCTTGTGCAGGACCCCAATGAAATGCAACATTCTTTTTGACAACTTCAATCAAAGGTGCAGCTATAGTGCTAAAATCTCTAACGAATCGACGATAGAAACTAGCTAAACCATGGAAACTACGCACCTCAGAAACAGACTTAGGTACAGGCCAATCTTTAATTGCCTTTACCTTCTCAATATCAACAGAAATGCCATGTGAAGAAACGACATACCCAAGAAAAACAATCTTATCAGTGCAGAATGTACATTTCTTAAAATTGGCATACAAATTTGCATTCCTCAAAACAGTAAGAACGTTCCTAAGATGCTCAACATGCTCATGCAGACTCTTACTGTAGATCAAAATGTCATCAAAATAGACAACCACATACTTACCAATGAAATCACGTAAAACATGGTTCATTAATCTCATGAATGTACTGGGTGCATTAGTCAAGCCAAAAGGCATAACTAACCACTCGTAGAGACCATGTTTAGTCTTAAATGCAGTTTTCCATTCATCACCTTCTTTCATACGAATTTGGTGATATCCGCTCTTTAAATCGATTTTCGAAAACATGCATGCACCATGCAATTCATCAAGCATATCATCTAGCCTAGTTATAGGATAGCGGTACTTTACAGTGATTTTGTTGACGGCTCGGCAGTCAATGCACATCCTCCACGTCCCATCTTTTTTTGGCACAAGCAGTACGGGCACGGCGCATGGACTCATGCTCTCTCTCACATAACCTTCCCTCATGAGCTCCTCAACTTGCCGTTGAAGCTCCTTCGTCTCCTCGGGATTACTTCTGTAGGCTGGACGGTTAGGAATGGTAGCTCCGGGGACAAGGTCAATCATGTGCTCGATCCCACGAATCGGTGGTAATCCACTTGGGATCTCCTCAGGGAATACATCCTCGAACTCCTGCAACAATGAAACAACATCAGTAGGCAAAGTATCATGGAGTTCAGCATCAATAAAATAAGAATCTTTAAATAAGAGTAAAAGGATAGGAGACTTAGCTAGAAATACAGTCTTCACATCTCGGGGTTTGGCATAGCAGCTCACTGTTTTGCTTTCCTTGTTTTCCTTCTTTTCTTTCTGTTCTTTTGCTTGCTTCCTTTGCTCATCATGTTGCTCCTTTAGCCTTAATTGGTCCTCATAAATCTCCTTGGGGCTAAGGGGAGCAAGAGTGATCTTCTTGCCATCCATAGTAAAGGAGTAACGGTTAGTGTAACCGTCGTGGATGACTCTCCGATCATACTGCCACGGTCTGCCCAACAACATATGGCTAGCTTGCATGGGCACCACGTCACACAACACCTCATCGTGATACCTTCCAATACGAAAAGGAACCAAGACTTGCTTCACCACGTTGACTTCACCACAGTCATTAATCCACTGCAACTTATATGGGTGGTAATGCTTGGTAGTGGGCAACTTTAACTTATCAACAAGGTATGTGCTAGCAACATTAGTACAACTCCCACCATCAATGATTACAGTACATACCTTGTCACGAATATGACATCTCGTATGGAAGATGTTCTCGCGCTGTGCCTCATCCTCAAAATTCACATGAGTAGTAAGAGCACGCTTAGCAACAAGTGCTTCACCATGAGCAGCATACTCAACAACTTCTTCTTCATCAACATTTTCTAACGCAGGCATCTCATCTTCTACACCGATTTCAGAACCTTCACTCTCAACATCTCCATTCCCATGCATGATCATCACTCTACGGTTGGGACACTGTGAGGCAATATGTCCACGACCTAAACACTTGAAACACTTAATGTCACGTGTCCTACTTTGGGATGCTTGGGCAGGTTCAGTCTTGGGCTTTGGAGGTCCCTCAAGCTTGGGCTTAGCATGGCTCTCTGACTTAGGCGTAGACACAGGCGTATCATCCCTACGAAAGGTGTTAGATTTCCAAACAGGAACTGAACTAGGAGTGAAACGGGATGTACCTTTCCGTTGGAGTTGCCTTTCGACTTTGATGGCCACATGCATCATCTCCTCTAAGTCCATGTAATGCTGCAACTCTACTACATTGGCAATATCACGATTTAAGCCTTGGAGAAAACGAGCCATAGTAGCTTCTGCATCCTCCTGGATATTTGGCTCGGATCATGGTTATTTCCATCTCTTTGTAATAATCCTCAACACTCTTTGAACCCTGGGTAAGACCTTGGAGCTTCTGGTATAACTCTCTGTAGTAATGAGTAGGAACAAATCTCTTCCGCATGATGCTCTTCATCTCATCCCATGTAGACACTGGAGGATCACCATATCTTCTTCTACTAGTGACTAACTGATCCCACCAAACCATAGCATACTCTGTGAACTCAATTGCTGCAAGTTTGACCTTCTTTTCCTCAGAGTAGTGGTGGCAGTCAAACACCATTTCAATCTTCCTTTCCCACTCCAAATATGCCTCAGGATCATTCTTGCCTTGGAAAGGAGGAATCTTCAATTTTATACTGCCAAGGTTTCCATCCATCTTCTCCTTGCCTCTATCACAGGCTCTATCAACTCGATCTCTATACCCATGGTACCTTCTATGATGTCTATCAATCCCAGACTCTTCGTTCGAATCATACCCAACATTACCATCATACTCGTCATTGGCAACAACCTTACTCTTTAGACGAGAAGTATCACCTTGCTGGATCTTTGCAAACCGAGCGTCATGTTGGTTCAACTTATCATGAATGTCATTGAATTTCATGTCCATCCGTTGGAACTGTTGTTGCATTGCCTGAAGCATGAATTCAATTTTTTTAAAGTCGGACTTATCACCTTCAGAAGACATTTTCAACAAAGATATCCTCACGTGTTTACACTCGTGTTTCACTCAAGTAATTTGGCTTCTCTCTACTAATGTTTCTCACACACTCCTGCCTTTTTCCCTTACTCTACCTTAACTCTACAGGTTCACAATCGCACTAGAGACTCAGTCAAAGAATCAACCTCACAAAATCAACTAATTCACCAGGTATTTTCACCAAGTATTTTTTTTATTTTTTTTTTCGAATTCTCTTTTTTTTTTGAATTCCCTTTTTTTTTCACAGAAAGGTACGGCTAGGGCTAGGGTGACTCAAAGAAAGAAAGACAGAATAAAAAAAATAATCAAAAAAATAAAAAAAATCACTAGAAGGACCAAAAAAAATGAAAAATAGCCTAAAACTATAGGAAAACAATGGAATTTGGCCAAGATAGGGTATGGCCTGTGAAGCTTTGCTTCACTGGTTTGGTTTCTTTCGTCGTTTTCTTTAAAACGGGTACTCGCACACCTCCTAACTCAACCAAAATTTTCGTCGTTTTCGAATTCTTCTTTTTTTTTTAATTCTTTTCTTTCTTTTTTTTTCCTCTTCTTTTTTTTTTAATCTAAGTTTTGCGGTTTCCTTGAAAAGAGTAGGGGTGCAGCAAGGTGTTTTTTTTTTGAAGTGGTGCGATTAGGGTTTTTTTGAGGAATTGCAGCTAGGGTTTTTTTTTTTTCTGGAGGGATGCGGCTAGGGTTCTGGAGAGATGCGGCTAGGGTTGTGAGGAAGTGCGGCTAGGGTTTTGAGGAATTGCGGCTAGGGTTTTTTTTTGATTGAAGGGGTGCGGCTAGGGTTTAGAAATAAGTGGCGGCTAGGGTTATGAAAAAAAAAAGTGGCGGCTAGGGTTATGAAAAAAAAAAGTGGCGGCTAGGGTTTAGGGTTATGAAATAAGTGGCGGCTAGGGGGTTATGAAATAAGTGGCGGCTAGGGTTCTAACGAAAGTGAGAGACGCACAAAAAAAAACCAGAAATTGAAACCAACAAAAGACAAAAAAAATCGAAACCAACAAACCAAAAATCGAAAAGTGAGTGACGCAGAAACAAACTAGAAAATCGAAACTTAAGCTCTGATTACCAACTGATGCGTACGGACAAGAGGAAACGTAGCTTGGAATTTGAAGGAGCTGACACGCAAGAGACAGAAGCAAAGTTGATGAATGTCAACTTCTGAAAACCTAGACTCGAAGCCTAAAGAGACTCGAACCCAAAGGTATTAGACCTTGACCCTACGAATAAGAATTCGAGAACCTAAGGTATAACAATGGTGGGTGGTGAAGAAGGAGGCGCCACAAGGAAAAAGACCTTGATAAGCCTAGTTGAGAGGGAAGCCAAGAGAAAGGCACACTCAATTTCTGAAAATTCAATTAACTGATCTGTTCATCAATAGCGTTTACAAGGTATTTATAATAATACCTAGCACTTAAGCCCATAAACAAGTGGGCTGGAATTAACACCAATAGAAAATAAGACTAAACCCAAATTCATGCCTAAACCTAGTTACATAAAATAAATAATCCAAAACACAACAAGACTCAATCGTGGGCTATCCAAACACTTAGCCCATCTTATTGTTAAGCTAAAATAAGACAGTAAACCATGCTCATGTCGTTTGGGCTTCCAAGTAAGTATAGATGTCTTGGGACTCTTCATGGAAGCTTCCTTGACACTTTAATGATGCCAGAGCTTGTTGCATTAATGAGGCCAAGGCTTGTTGCATCTTCTTAGCTCGAGCTCGGGTAATTGGACCTCCTTGGATGACCAATGGATCCTTAGCATCACGAACATCACGAGCAAGTGGATCTCCATCAACATATTTCCTCTCAATGTCCCAACCGTAGTGTTATGATCATGCTTGGGAATGGAGATGTTGAGAGTGAAGGTTCTGAAATTGGCGTAGAAGAGGAGATGCCTGCGTTAGAAGATGTTGACGAAGAAGAAGTTGTTGAGTATGCTACTCATGGTGAAGCACTTGTTGTTAGGCGTGCTCTTACTACTCATGTGAAGTTTTAAGATGAGGCACAACGCAAGAACATCTTCCATACAAGATGCCATATTAGTGACAAGGTATGTACTGTAATCATTGATGGTGGGAGCTGTAATAATGTTGCTAGCACATACCTTGTTGATAAATTAAAGTTGCCCACTACCAAGAATCACCACCGATATAAGTTGCAGTGGATTAATGACTGTGGTGAAGTGAACGTGGTAAAGCAAGTTTTGGTTCCTTTTCGTATTGGAAGGTATCGAGATGAGGTGTTGTGTGACGTGGTGCCCATGCAAGCTAGCCACCTATTGCTGGGCAGACCGTGGCAGTATGATCGGAGAGTCATCGATGACGGTTACACTAACCGTTACTCCTTTAATCTGGATGGCAAGAAGATTGCTCTTGCTCCCCTTAGCCCCAAGGAGATTTATGAGGACCAATTAAGGCTAAAGGAGCAACATGACGAGCCAAGGAAGCAAGCTAAAGAAAAGAAGGAAAAGAAGGATAGAAAAACAGTGAGCTGCTATGCCAAACCTCGAGATGTGAAGACTGCATTTCTTGCTAAGTCTCCTATCCTGTTACTCTTATTTAAGGATTCTTATTTTATTGATGCTGAACTCCATGATACTTTGCCTACTGATGTTGTCTCATTGTTGCAGGAGTTTGAGGATGTACTCCCTGAGGAGACCCCAAGTGGATTACCACCGATTCGTGGGATCGAGCATACGATTGACCTTATCCCCGGAGCTGCTATTCCTAACCGTCCATCCTACAGAAGTAATCTCGAGGATATGAAAGAGCTTGAAAGGCAAGTTGAGAAGCTCATGAGAAAAGGTTGATGGTGGGAGCTGTAATTAGTGACAAGGTATGTACTGTAATCATTGATGGTGGGAGCTGTAATAATGTTGCTAGCACATACCTTGTTGATAAATTAAAGTTGCCCACTACCAAGAATCACCACCGATATAAGTTGCAATGGATTAATGACTGTGGTGAAGTGAACGTGGTAAAGCAAGTTTTGGTTCCTTTTCGTATTGGAAGGTATCGAGATGAGGTGTTGTGTGACGTGGTGCCCATGCAAGCTAGCCACCTATTGCTGGGCAGACCGTGGCAGTATGATCGGAGAGTCATCGATGACGGTTACACTAACCGTTACTCCTTTAATCTGGATGGCAAGAAGATTGCTCTTGCTCCCCTTAGCCCCAAGGAGATTTATGAGGACCAATTAAGGCTAAAGGAGCAACATGACGAGCCAAGGAAGCAAGCTAAAGAAAAGAAGGAAAAGAAGGATAGAAAAACAGTGAGCTGCTATGCCAAACCTCGAGATGTGAAGACTGCATTTCTTGCTAAGTCTCCTATCCTGTTACTCTTATTTAAGGATTCTTATTTTATTGATGCTGAACTCCATGATACTTTGCCTACTGATGTTGTCTCATTGTTGCAGGAGTTTGAGGATGTGCTCCCTGAGGAGACCCCAAGTGGATTACCACCGATTCGTGGGATCGAGCATACGATTGACCTTATCCCCGGAGCTGCTATTCCTAACCGTCCATCCTACAGAAGTAATCTCGAGGATATGAAAGAGCTTGAAAGGCAAGTTGAGAAGCTCATGAGAAAAGGTTATATGAGAGAGAGCAAGAGTCCATGCGCCGTGCCCGTGCTACTTGTGCCAAAAAAAGATGGGACGCGGAGGATGTGAGTTGACTGCCGAGCCGTCAACAAAATCACTGTAAATTACCGCTATCCTATTCCTAGGCTAGATGACATGCTTGATGAGTTGCATGGTGCATGCATGTTTTCTAAAATCGATTTAATGAGCGGATATCACCAAATTCGTATGAAAGAAGGTGATGAATGGAAAACCGCATTTAAGACTAAACATGGTCTCTACGAGGGGTTAGTTATGCCCTTTGGCTTGACTAATGAACCCAGTACATTCATACGATTAATGAACCATGTTTTACGCGATTTCATTGGTAAGTATGTGGTTGTCTATTTTGATGATATTTTGATCTACAGTAAGAGTCTGCCTTAGCATGTTGAGCATCTTAGGAATGTTCTTACTGTTTTGAGGAATGAAAGTTTGTATGCCAATCTTAAGAAATGTACATTCTGCACTGATAAGATTGTTTTCCTTGGGTATGTAGTTTCTTCACATGGCATTTCTGTTGATAATGAGAAGGTAAAGGCAATTAAAGATTGACCTGTACCTAAGTCTGTTTCTGAGCTGCGTAGTTTCCATGGTTTAGCTAGTTTCTATCATCGATTCGTTAGAGATTTTAGCACTATAGCTGCACATTTGACCGAAGTGGTCAAAAAGAATGTTGCATTTCATTAGGGTCCTGCACAAGAGCATGCTTTTAATTTGCTTAAGGATAAACTTTATTCTGCTCCTTTGTTATCTCTACCTGACTTTACTAAAACTTTTGAGATTGAGTACGATGCCTCAGGTGTAGGTATTAGAGCTGTGCTTATGCAGGAAAAATGTTCAATTGCTTTCTTTAGTGAGAAGTTAAGTGGAGCAGCACTTAACTATCCCACATATGACAAGGAGATGTACGCGTTAGTGAGGGCCTTGGAGACATGGCAACATTACTTGTGGCCCACAGAATTCGTCATCCACACTGATCACGAGTCCTTGAAGCATTTGAAAGGACAGAGTAAGCTGAATAGGCGTCATGCCAAGTGGATAGAGTTCATTGAGACGTTCCCGTACGTGATCAAGTACAAACAAGGTAAAGAGAACGTCGTAGCTGATGCGTTATCTCGTAGGTATACTCTTATCACTACTCTTGATGCTAAACTTTTAGGATTTAAGTATATCAAAGAACAGTATGCTGATGATGTTGATTTTGGTAATGTCTATGATGCATGTGCTACATTTGGCTTTGGCAAGTTCTTTAGGCACGATGGGTTCTTATTTAGAGAAAATAAATTATGTGTGCCTCGGAGTTCATTGCGCGAGCTGTTAGTTAGAGAAGCCCACAGTGGAGGATTAATGGGTCACTTCGGGGTTAGGAAAACTCTAGCTGTTTTGCTAGAACATTTCTTTTGGCCTAACATGAGGAGAGACGTAGAGAGATTATGTGATAGATGCATTTCATGTAGGCAAGCTAAATCTAGAGTTCATAATCATGGTTTATATACTCCTTTGCCCATTCCTACTACTCCGTGGACTGATATCTCTATGGATTTTGTTTTGGGCTTGCCTAAAACAAAACGCGGTAGAGATTCTATTTTTGTTGTGGTTGACAGGTTCTCTAAGATGGCTCATTTCATCGCTTGCCACAAGACGGATGATGCGAGCAATGTTGCTGCCCTTTTCTTCAAAGAGATAGTACGTCTACATGGTGTACTATGGACCATTGTTTCTAATCGAGATGCCAAGTTCCTTAGTTACTTTTGGAAGATGTTATGGGGAAAGTTGGGAACTAAATTGTTATTCTCCACCACTTGTCACCCCCAGACTGATGGATAGACTGAGGTTGTCAATCGAACCCTATCTACATTATTGAGGTCCATTATTCAGAAGAATTTGAAGAATTGGGAAGATTGCTTACCACATGTGGAGTTTGCATATAACCGCAGTGTTCACTCCACTGCGAGTTGCTCTCCATTCGAAGTTGTTTATGGCTTCAATCCTCTTACTCCCTTGGATTTGTTGCCATTACCTAGTGCAGAGCATAGTAACTTGGATGGAGAACAAAAAGCTAAGTTTGTGAAGCAACTCCATGAGAGAGTATGTCAAGCTATTGAAAATAAGACTGAGCAGTATACCACCCACGCAAATAAGCATAGAAAGAAAGTAGTCTTTGAGCCTGGTGATTGGGTTTGGGTGCATATGAGAAAAGAGAGGTTTCCTGTTCAGCGACGAACCAAGCTGCATCCCTGAGGAGATGGACCATTCCAAGTCATAGAGAAGATCAATGATAATGCCTACAAATTGGATCTTTCTGGTGAGTATGGTGTATCTGCTACTTTTAATGTTTCTAATCTTTCTCCCTTTTCTTTTGATGAAGGTATATGCGATTTGAGGACAAATCCTTTTGAGGAGAAGGGGAATGATGGAGATCCACTTGCTCGTGATGTTCGTGATGGTAAGGATCCATTGGTCATCCAAGGAGGTCCAATTACCCGAGCTCGAGCTAAGAAGACGCAACAAGCCCTGGCCTCATTACTGCAACAAGCTCTGGCATCATTGAAGGGTGCCCATGCAAGCTAGCCACCTATTGCTGGGTAGACCGTGGCAGTATGATCGGAGAGTCATCCACGACGGTTACACTAACCGTTACTCCTTTACTATGGATGGCAAGAAGATCGCTCTTGCTCCCCTTAGCCCTAAGGAGATTTATGAGGACCAATTAAGGCTAAAGGAGCAACATGAAGAGCAACGGAAGCAAGGTAACGAAAAGAAAGAAAAGAAGGAAAACAAGGAAAGCAAAACAGTGAGCTGCTATGCCAAATCCCGAGATGTGAAGACTGCATTTCTTGCTAAGTCTCCTATCCTTTTACTCTTATTTAAAGATTCTTATTTTATTGATGCAGAACTCCGTGATACTTTGCCTACTGATGTTGTCTCATTGTTGCAGGAGTTCGAGGATGTATTCCCTGCGGAGATCCCAAGTGGATTACCACCGATTCGTGGGATCGAGCATATGATTGACCTTGTCCCCGGAGCTACCATTCCTAACCGTCCAGCCTACAGAAGTAATCCTGAGGAGACGAAGGAGCTTCAAAGGCAAGTTGAGGAGCTCATGAGGAAAGGTTATGTGAGAGAGAGCATGAGTCCATGCGCCGTGCCAGTGCTGCTTGTGCCAAAAAAAGATGGGACGTGGAGGATGTGCGTTGACTGTCGAGCCGTCAACAAAATCACTGTAAAGTATCGCTATCCTATTCCTAGGCTAGATGACATGCTTGATGAGTTGCATGGTGCATGCCTGTTTTCTAAAATTGATTTAAAGAGCGGATATCACCAAATTCGTATGCGAGACGGTGATGAATGGAAAACCGCATTCAAGACTAAACATGGTCTCTACGAGTGGTTAGTTATGCCTTTTGGCTTGACTAATGCACCCAGTACTTTCATGCGTTTAATGAACCATGTTTTACGTGATTTCATTGGTAAGTATGTGGTTGTCTATTTTGATGATATTTTGATATGCAGTAAGAGCCAGCATGAGCATGTTGAGCATCTTAGGAATGTTCTTACTGTTTTGAGGAATGCAAGTTTGTATGCCAATTTTAAGAAATGTACATTCTGCACTGATAAGGTTGTTTTTCTTGGGTATGTCGTTTCTTCACATGGCATTTCTGTTGATATTGAGAAGGTAAAGGCAATTAAAGAATGGCCTGTACCAAAGTCTGTTTCTGAGGTGCGTAGTTTCCATGGTTTAGCTAGTTTCTATCGTCGATTCGTTAGAGATTTTAGCACTATAGCCGCACCTTTGATCGAAGTGGTCAAAAAGAATGTTGCATTTCATTGGGGTCCTGCACAAGAGCATGCTTTTAATTTGCTTAAAGATAAACTTTGTTCTGCTCCTTTGTTATCTCTGCCTGACTTTACTAAAACTTTTGAGATTGAGTGCGATGCCTCAGGTGTAGGTATTGGCGCTGTGCTTATGCAGGAAAAACGCCCAATTGCTTTCTTTAGTGAGAAGTTAAGTGGAGCAACACTTAACTATCCCACATATGACAAGGAGATGTACGCGTTAGTGAGGGCCTTGGAGACATGGCAACATTACTTGTGGCCCAAAGAATTTATCATCCACACTGATCATGAGTCCTTGAAGCATTTGAAAGGACAGAGTAAGCTGCATAAGCGTCATGCCAAGTGGATAGAGTTCATTGAGATGTTCCCGTACGTGATCATGTACAAACAAGGTAAAGAGAACGTCGTAGCTGATGCGTTATCTCGTAGGTATACTCTTATCACTACTCTTGATGCTAAACTTTTAGGATTTGAGTATATCAAAGAACAGTATGCTGATGATGTTGATTTTGGCAATGTTTATGATGCATGTGCTACATCTGGTTTTGGCAAGTTCTTTAGGCATGATGGGTTCTTATTTAGAGAAAATAAATTATGTGTGCCTAGGAGTTCATTGCGCGAGCTGTTCGTTAGAGAAGCCCATAGTGGAGGATTAATGGGTCACTTTGGGGTTAGGAAAACTCTAGATGTTTTGCAAGAACATTTCTTTTGGCCTAACATGAGGAGAGATGTAGAGAGGTTATGTGCTAGATGCATTTCATGTAGGCAAGCTAAGTCTAGAGTTCATAATCATGGTTTATATACTCCTTTACCCATTCCTACTACTCCGTGGACTGATATCTCTATGGATTTTGTTTTGGGCTTGCCTCGAACAAAACACGGTAGAGATTCTGTTTTTGTTGTGGTTGACAGGTTCTCTAAGATGGCTCATTTCATTGCTTGCCACAAGACGGATGACGCGAGCAACGTTGCTGACCTTTTCTTCAAAGAGATAGTACGTCTACATGGTGTACCAAGGACCATTGTTTCTGATCGAGATGCAAAGTTCCTTAGTTACTTTTGGAAGACGTTATGGGGAAAGTTGGGAACTAAATTGTTATTCTCCACCACTTGTCACCCCCAGACTGATGGACAGACTGAGGTCGTCAACCGAACCCTATCTACATTATTGAGGTCCATTATTCAGAAAAATTTGAAGAATTGGGAAGATTGCTTGCCCCATGTGGAGTTTGCATATAACCGCAGTGTCCACTCCACTACTAGTTGCTCTCCATTCGAAGTTGTTTATGGCTTCAATCCTCTTACTCCTTTGGATTTGTTGCCATTACCTAGTGCGGAGCAGAGTAATTTGGATGGAGAACAGAAGGCTAAGTTTGTGAAGCAACTCCATGAGAGAGTTCGTCAAGCTATTGAAAAGAAGACTGAGCAATATACCACCCAAGCAAATAAGCATCGAAAGAAAGTAGTCTTTGAGCCTGGTGATTGGGTTTGGGTGCATATGAGAAAGGAGAGGTTTCCTGTTCAGCGACGAACCAAGCTGCATCCCCGAGGAGATGGACCATTCCAAGTCATAGCGAGGATCAACGATAATGCCTACAGATTGGATCTTCCTGGTGAGTATGGTGTATCTGCTACTTTTAATGTTTCTGATCTTTCTCCCTTTTCTTTTGATGAAGGTATATGCGATTTGAGGACAAATCCTTTTGAGGAGAGGGGGAATGATGGAGATCCAGATGGAGATCCACTTGCTCGTGATGTTCGTGATGCTAAGGATCCATTGGTCATCCAAGGAGGTCCAATTACCCGAGCTCGAGCTAAGAAAATGCAACAAGCCCTGGCCTCATTCATGCAACAAGCTCTGGCATCATTGAAGTGTCAAGGAAGCTTCCATGAAGAGTCACAAGACATCTATACTTGCTTGGAAGCCCAAACGACATGAGCATGGTTTACTATCTTATTTTAGCTTAACAATAAGATGGGCTAAGTGTTTGGATAGCCCACGTTTGAGTCTTGTTGTGTCTTGGACTATTTATTTTATGTAACTAGGTTTAGGCATGAATTTGGGTTTAGTTTTATTTTTCTATTGGTGTTAATTCCAGCCCACTTGTTTATGGGCTTAAGTGCTAGGTATTATTATAAATACCTTGTAAACGCTATTGATGAGATCAGATCAGTTAAGTGAATTTTCAGATATTGAGTGTGCCTTTCTCTTGGGTTCCCTCTCTACTAGGCTTATCAAGGTCTTCTTCCTTGTGGCGCCTCCTTCTTCACCATCCACCATTGCTATACCTTAGGTTCTCGAATTCTTATTCGTAGGGTCAAGGTCCAATACCTTGGGTTCGAGTCTCTTTAGGCTTTGGGTCTAGGTTTCATAAGGTATCCTTCATCGTCTTTTGCTTCTATCCAGTTGCGTTTCAGTTCCTTCAAACTCCAACCTACGAGTTCTTCTGTCCGTGCGCATCATCTATACTTGCTTGGAAGCCCAAATGACATGAGCATGGTTTCCTGTCTTATTTTAGCTTAGCAATAAGATGGGCTAAGTGTTTGGATAGCCCACATTTGAGTCTTGTTGTGTCCTGGACTATTTATTTTATGTAACTAGGTTTAGGCATGAATTTGGGCTTAGTCTTATTTTCTGTTGGTGTTAATGCCAGCCCACTTGTTTATGGGCTTAAGTGCTAGGTATTATTATAAATACCTTGTAAACGCTATTGATGAACAGATTAGTTTTGAATTTCAGATTTTGAGTGTGCCTTTCTCTTGGGTTCCCTCTCTACTAGGCTTATCAAGGTCTTCTTCCTTGTGGCGCCTCCTTCTTCACCATCCACCATTGCTATACCTTAGGTTCTCGAATTCTTATTCGTAGGGTCAAGGTCCAATACCTTTGGATTCGAGTCTCTTTAGGCTTCGGGTCTAGGTTTCAAAGTTGTCATTCATCAACTTTGCTTCTATCTTCTTGCGTGTCAGCTCCTTCAAATTCCAAGCTACGTTTTGTCTTGTCCGTGCCCATCAGACACCATGGCTCATAACGCTAATGGAACCTTGAAGGAGTTGGCAGCACCCACTATAAACCAACAACCCCTTTACATAACCTATCCTACTTTAGATGTTGCTTTTGAATTAAAATCTAGTTTGATACACCTTTTACCAACTTTTCATGGTCTTGCAGGTGAAGATCCACACAAACATCTAAAAGAGTTCCATGTTGTTTGCTCCACCATGAAGCCTGCTGGGGTTAGTGAAGAGCAAATCAAGCTAAGGGCCTTTCCATTCTCTCTGGCAGATGCAGCCAAGGATTGGCTTTGCTACTTACCTTCTGGGACCATTAACACTTGGGATGATATGAAGAAACTCTTCTTGGAAAGATATTTTCCTGCTTCTAGGGCAGCCAACATCCGCAAAGAAGTTTGTGGAATTAGGCAATTTAATGGTGAGCCACTCTATGAATATTGGGAAAGATTTAAACGATTATGTGCTAGTTGCCCACATCACCAAATTCATGAGCAACTATTGATCCAATATTTCTATAAGGGACTATTACCCCATGATAGAAGTATGATAGATTCAGCTCGTGGAGGAGCTTGAGTGGATAAGACTCCTCAAGAAGCCCAAAACTTGATAGCAAACATGGCTACCAATTCTCAACAATTTAATCCAAGGCGTGATCTACCACCACTATCTAAGCAAGCACACGAGGTAAGTAGTTCTTCTTTGGAAAAACAAATTGCTAATCTAACATCTCTTGTGCAACAATTGGCTGTAGGTAAAATGCAACAAGCCAAGGCTTGTGGAGTTTGCTCCAACATAGGACACCCTACTGATATGTGTCCAACCTTACAAGAAGATTCCATGGAGCAAGCTAATGCTGTAGGAGGATTCCCAGGGCCTTCCCAAGGTAAGTATGACACTTACTCCAATACTTACAACCCTGGTTGGAGGGAGCACCCAAATTTGCAATATGGAAATAGGTCTACACCATATGTCCCACCACACAATAGGCCAAGTAATTTTCAAGTCCCCAAACCTACATACCAAGAGAGGCCACCACCCCAAACACAGCACCAAAGTGGAACCATGTCTCTTGAAGAAATTGTAAAGAATCTTACTGCCTCTACTTTACAAAATCAATAAGAGAACAATCAAAGAATTGCACACCTTGAGCGTCAAATGAGCTAAATGGCTACTTCCCTAAGCAAACTTGAAGCCAAGGAATCCAACAAGTTGCCATCTCAACCAGAGGTCAATCCAAGAGAGAATGCACATGCCATAACTTTGAGAAGTGGTAAGGAAATTGGCCCTAAGGAACCCTTAATTATAGATGTTGACAATGGCTTTAAAAACTATCAAGAAATTGAAAATTCAAGTGAAATAAAGGAGGATGTCAACTCTAATAACAAAGGAGACCAAGGGACCGATTTTGATAATGCAAATGGGGGTGTCGACAAGCATAATGCAGGCAAGGAAGGATATGTCAGCAACCTTCCACCACTTTATAGAGAGGTAAGTAATAAAAAAGTTGCATTTAACACAGGCACTTACCCTCCTCCTTTTCCTAGCTGGTTAGCCAAAAACAAAAAAGATGAGCAAGAAAAGGAGATTTTGGAATCCTTTAGGAAGGTTGAAGTCAATATTCCTCTTCTTGCTGCCATTAAGCAAGAGCCAAGGTACGCAAAGTTTCTAAAAGAATTGTGCACTAACAAGAGGAAATTGCAAGGTAATGAGAAGGTAAGTGTGGGGGAGAATGTTTCTGCTGTTATCCAAAGGAAACTCCCTCCCAAGTGCAAGGACCCAGGTACATTCACTATTCCTTGTAAGATAGGTGATATTAGATTTGAAAGATGCATGATAGATCTAGGTGCTTCGATTAATGTTATGCCATTGTCATTTTTAAAAGTTTGAATCTTGGAACTTTAAAAGAGATTGGTATAATAATTCAATTAGCTAATAGATCTAATACATATCCTGAAGGGGTAATTGAGGATGTACTAGTCCAAGTTAATGAAATTGTCTTCCCTGCAGATTTTACATACTGAATATAGAAGATGATGACTCTCCTAATGCTGCACCTATATTGTTAGGTAGACCATTCTTAAAAACATCTAGGACTAAAATTGATGTGCACAATGGAACATTAACTATGGAATTTGATGGTGAAAGTGTTAAATTTAATTTTTTTTGAAGCCTTGAGATATCCTAGTGATGTGCATGCTGTTTTTAGAATTGATGTTATTGATGATCTAGCCCAACAATTCTTTGAGCTAGGAAGAGAAGACAAGTTAAAGGTGGCTATAAGCCACAATTTAAAACTGGAAAATTTTGAAAAAGACCCCCTTTGCTGATTTTAATAGTTTACGAAAGGAGGAAGTTTTTGCTCTTCAGTCCTTACCCGAAGCAAGGCATGAAAACTTAAAGAGAGACTTGCCTATTACTCATACAAAGCTTCTTCCTTCTGTTGTGCAGGCCCCTGAGATCGAATTGAAGCCATTGCTAGAACATCTTAAATATGTGTTTTTGGGAGACAATGAAACCTTGCCTGTAATCATTGCAAAGGACCTCACACCAATGCAAGAAGAAAAGCTCATTCAAGTGCTTAAAGATCATAAGACCGCCTTAGGATGGACTATTGCAGACATCAAGGGAATAAGCCCAACTGTGTGTATGCATTGCATATTACTTGAGGAAGGTTCGAAACGAACACGAGAGGCTCAAAGAAGATTGAACCCTCCAATGATGGAAGTTGTGAAAAAGGAGATCTTAAAACTCCTTGATGTTGGGATTATCTATCCAATCTCTGACAGTAAGTGGGTGAGCCCAATACAAATGGTTCCAAAGAAGTCAGGCATCACGGTGGTGAAGAATGAAGATAACGAGTTGATACCAACAAGAATTCAAAATGGGTGGCGAGTTTGCATAGATTATAGAAAATTGAATGCTACTACTCACAAGGATCACTTTCCTTTACCTTTTATTGATCAAATGCTTGAAAGACTTGCTGGTAGAACTCACTATTGTTTTCTTGATGGTTATTCAGGTTATAATCAAATTGTGATAGCTCCCGAGGATCAATAAAAGACCACTTTCACATGCCCCTTTGGCACTTTTGCTTATAGACGCATTCCATTTGGTCTTTGTAATGCCCCTGCCACTTTCCAAAGGTGTATGGCAAGCATATTTTCTGATTATGTAATATCATAGAAGTTTTTATGGATGATTTCACAGTCTATAGAAACTCCTTTGATGAATGCTTAGACAACCTTACACTTATCCTTCGAAGATGCATGGAAACTAACCTTGTTTTAAATTCTGAAAAATGTCACTTTATGGTAGAACAAGGAATAGTTTTAGGGCATGTAATTTCTGCAAATGGCATAGAAGTTGATAAATCTAAGATTAGCATTGTTCAATCTTTACCTTTGTAAATCCCCTAATTTCATGTAATTTTCTAATACTCGTGAAGAATTCCAGCTGAAATAATTAAATAAATGTAAAGTTCTGATGTATAAATGATGTATGGGACATATAAAGGAATAATGAAATTGATAGTCAAATTAGTCAAAGAATTTATTTTGATATCAGGAAAATAATTAGAGTATGAGAAAAGAATTAATATCAGAAAATTAAGTGTAATTAAATCCAAGTGTTATATGGAAGAAAAGAGACCAATTAAATGAATGGTCAAATAATGATGGTCAAAGAGTTAAAGAGCCAAAAGGTTAAGGGCTAAGAGGAAATGATTTAATTGGATGATAAAATAGATATCAGAATTTTTAGGTAGTTAAATGAGATGTGGCTGATATGAATGGAAGAAAAAGGAATTAAATGGTCAAAGAAGGGTCAAAAGCATAGTCAAAAAGGAAGCATGGCTGAGATAAGATGATTATGGGATAAGGATGGCATTAAATGAGATGGCATGAGTCACCATCTTTAGCCATCACCAATCGGCAGTAACACTCCCAGCCCTCTCTCTCTCGTTGCCTCTCCTTCATTCCAGAATTTCTTAAGTTTCCTCCATAGTTGCCTTGACAAACCATCATCTCCTTTCATCAAATCGCTAAGCTTATTTAACTAAAAATGCTCCTCATCACTAGCTTAAGCTATATCTGAAGTTTGGTGGATTGAATCCAAGGAAGTGAAGAGATCTAAAATTCTGAAATTTTTATGAATAACAAAGGTAAGGATAGAAGTTGATTTTCTCAATTCTATCTATGGTTTGGAGTTAAGTTGAGTTGGTAGAGTATAGTTATAAAGGCTTCTTAAAGGTTTGATTTATTATGAATTATGCAGCTTTGAGGAAGTAAAAGGCAAGAATTGGTGTAACCAAGGGATTTGCATATTCGAAGTGAATCGAGGTAAGGAATATATGTAACGGACGTAGGGTGACTATGTCCGCATGTTTTAAATGTTTTGGGATGAAACAAAAGCTGGTGTAAATGCAGGAAATGTAAAATTCACGGTTTTCACCCAGTTATGATTTGGCTCGGGGAAGCCGACTGCCTTAAATAGCAGCTGACTGCTCAGAGACAGTCTTGACGTAACTTTTTTCGAAACCGACTTAAAGTAGCCGACTGCCCTATATAGCAGTCGACTGCCATTTTTCCAGAAGCTTTCTGTTTGCAAACCAGTCGACCGCCAAAGAGCCAGTTGACTGCATTTTCTCGAAAAAGTTTCTGTTTGCGGACTAGTCGACTGCCCTATTTGACCAGTCGATTGCCATAAGTATATTTGGAATTTTTAAATATTTTAAATGGAAAAAGAAAATAAATTTATAAAATTTATTTATGCTATAGCAGTCGACTTTCCTAAAATAGCAGTCGACTGCCCCCTTTGAAAATAATAATTTTATATTTATTTATATAAATGTATTTGAATTATCATTAAAGTATATAAGAAGGTTTATTGAAAGGCAATGGTTTTCTAAGAAGTAGTTTTGCTATCTAATGTTTTGAGACTATGAACCACTTAATGATCATGCACTATTGATATGGATTGAAGGGACTCTAATCAAGTTCCTAAGATTATGTGTTATATGTATTTGGGCTGAGGAACCATAAGTTAAGCCTCGGTCGCCACAGATGTCACCTGACTAGTGTTCAATATGGTCTATAGTTAATGGCCATGTGTCTTTTATGTGTTTTGGCTTAGGGGAGGATCCCTGGCCCATGCGTGGGTACTCCACTTTATATGTGCATCCCTTACAGGATTTATTTGGTGCATGATTTTATTAGGTGTCAAATGTCTCCATAAGTATTTGAAGATTATTTGTGTCAATTTCAAGTGAATTGATACATATGAAAGTATTTGAAGTATATGAATATATTTGGGTTATTTGAATATTTGCAAGTGATTTCATAAGAAAGTATGTGAGAGTATTTGAAGTTATTTGAAATTGGAGTTAATTGTATTTGTAAATGTGATTTCAAGTGAATTAGAGGAAATTGAAAGTATTTGACTTATTTGATATTATGTGTATACGATATTTGAAGAAATTACATGATACATGTTTTATAATGATTTTACATGACATTATATAGCCAAGCAGGAAAACTGCATATAGTGTCATAGTACGTTCTTTTACATTTATTTCTTACTGAGCGTAAACTCACCCCTTTACAATATTTTTCATACAGATTACCTGAAGTGAATTCCGCTCCAAATAGAGGAGCTTGCTTTTGAAACCTTATAGTGATGCGTACGGACAAGAGGAAACGTAGCTTGGAATTTGAAGGAGCTGACACGCAAGAAGACAGAAGCAAAGTTGATGAATGTCAACTTCTGAAAACCTAGACCCGAAGCCTAAAGAGACTCGAACCCAAAGGTATTGGACCTTGACCCTACGAATAAGAATTCGAGAACCTAAGGTATAACAATGGTGGGTGGTGAAGAAGGAGGCGCCACAAGGAAAAAGACCTTGATAAGCCTAGTTGAGAGGGAACCCAAGAGAAAGGCACACTCAATTTCTGAAAATTCAATTAACTGATCTGTCCATCAATAGCGTTTACAAGGTATTTATAATAATACCTAGCACTTAAGTCCATAAACAAGTGGGCTGGAATTAACACCAATAGAAAATAAGACTAAACCCAAATTCATGCCTAAACCTAGTTACATAAAATAAATAGTCCAAAACACAACAAGACTCAATCGTGGGCTATCCAAACACTTAGCCCATCTTATTGTTAAGCTAAAATAAGACAGTAAACCATGCTCATGTCGTTTGGGCTTCCAAGTAAGTATAGATGTCTTGGGACTCTTCATGGAAGCTTCCTTGACACTTTAATGATACCAGAGCTTGTTGCATTAATGAGGCCAAGGCTTGTTGCATCTTCTTAGCTCGAGCTCGGGTAATTGGACCTCCTTGGATGACCAATGGATCCTTAGCATCACGAACATCACGAGCAAGTGGATCTCCATCATATAGTGTACCTTCGAGATACGCTTCCCAATAACTATTGAAGGTATACTTATGTATTATGTGCTTCAGACTATTGTACAATACAACATTACATTAATGTATATTAGGAAGTTTGAGGATATAGGATATGTAAGTTATGTGAGATCCTAATGTATGTGATGCATGTGTATTTACATATAAGAAAATTTTGTTCATGCAAATTTGATATCGTGCTATAAGTAATAAAGCATGAAGTATAAGAAGAAAGAAAGGATGACATTGATAAACGAGTCTAGTTAAATGGCTTGTGAAGTAAGAAGTTAGTTGATATTTGGGTAGTGACGAAGATGTCACAACCTTACCCCACAAATGTGCGAGAAGTGCGTTCTTTTCTTGGACATGTAGGTTTTTATCGTAGGTTTATGATGGAGACCCATCAAGCTCACATAGCTCAAGCCATGTTCGTGATGTTCGTGATCCTTTGAGCATCCATGGAGGTCCAATTACAAGAGCTAAATCAAAGATATTGCAACAAGCCTTAGCTGGTTTCATTAATATTGCTAGAGAGAAAGCCCAACAAAGCTTGAGCATGTGATGGAGATCCACTTGCTCGTGATGTTCGTGATGCTAAGGATCCATTAGTCATCCAAAGAGGTCCAATTACCCAAGCTCGAGCTAAGAAGACGCAACAAGCCCTAGCCTCATTCATGCAACAAGCTCTGGCATCATTGAAGTGTCAAGGAAGCTTCCATTAAGAGTCCCAAGACATCTATACTTGCTTGGAAGCCCAAACGACATGAGCATGGTTTACTATCTTATTTTAGCTTAACAATAAGATGGGCTAAGAGTTTGGATAGCCCACGTTTGAGTCTTGTTGTGTCTTGGACTATTTATTTTATGTAACTAGGTTTAGGCATAAATTTGGGTTTAGTCTTATTTTCTATCGGTGTTAATTCCAGCCCACTTGTTTATGGGCTTAAGTGCTAGGTATTATTATAAATACCTTGTAAACGCTATTGATAATCAGATCAGTTAATTGAATTTTCAGAAATTGAGTGTGCCTTTCTCTTAGGTTCCCTCTCAACTAGGCTTATCAAGGTCTTCTTCCTTGTGGCGCCTCCTTCTTCACCACCCACCATTGTTATACCTTAGGTTCTTGAATTCTTATTCGTAGGGCCAAGGTCCAATACCTTTGGGTTCGAATCTCTTTAGGCTTCGGGTCTAGGTTTTCAGAAGTTGTCCTGTTGCGTTTCAGCTCCTTCAAATTCCAAGCTACGTTTTGTCTTGTCCGTGCGCATCAGTTGGTATTCAGAGCTCAAGTTTTGATTTCTGGTTTGTTTGTGCGTCACTCACCTTTAGATTTTTGGTTTATTGGTTTTGATTTTTTTTTTCATTTTTTTTCTCTCTTGTTGGTTTCGATTTCTGGTTTGTTGTTGTATTTGAGTTGAATTCATAACCCTAGCCGCACCCCTTCCTTCAAAAAAAAAAAAACCCTAGCCGCAATTCCTCAAAACCCTGTCGCACCCCTTCAAAAAAACCCCAGCCGCACCCCTCAAAAATAAAACCCTAGCCGCACCCCTCAAAAAAAAAACCCTAGCCGCACCCCTCAAAAAAAAAAACCCTAGCTGCACCCCTAAAAAAAAACCCTAGCCGCACCCCTCAAAAAAAAACCCTAGCCGCACCCCTCAAAAAAAAACCCTAGCCGCACCCCTCAAAAAAAAAATATAGTCGCACCCCTCCTCTTTCAAGGAAACCGCAACACTCAGAGTTAAAAAAAAAAAGAAGAAAAAAAGAAGAAGAAAAGAATTCGAAAACAAAAAAGAAAGAATTCGAAAAAAAAGAATAATTTAAAAAAAATTGCGGTACTGTTCAAACAGAAACTTTTGGTTGAGTTAGGAGGCGTGCGAGTACCCGTTTTAAAGAAAACGATGAAAGAAAACGACCTTTTCCTATTTTGGCCAAATTCCATCCTTTTCGGCCATTTTTCATTTTTTTTTTGTCGTTCTAGTGATTTTTTGTTTATTTTTTTTATTCTGTCTTTCTTTCTTTGAGTCATCGTAGCCCCAGCCATACCTTTCTGTGAAAAAAAAAAGCAAGAATTCGGAAGAAAAAAAATCAAAAAAAAATACCTGGTGAATTCGTTGATTCTGTGAGGTTGAGTCTTTGATTGAGTCTCTAGTGCGATTGTGAACCTATAGAGTTAAGGTAGAGTAAGGGAAAAAGGCATGAGTGTGTGAGAGACATTAGTAGAGAAAAGCCAAATTCCTTGAGTGAAACACGAGTGTAAACACGTGAGGATATCTTTGTTGAAAATGTCTTCTGAAAGTGATAAGTCCGACTTTAAAAAGATTGAATTCATGCTTCAGGCAATGCAACAACAGTTCCAACGGATGGACGTGAAATTCAATGACATTCATGATAAATTGAACCAACATGAAGCTCAGTTTGCAAAGATCCAGCAAGGTGATACTTCTCGTCTAAAAAGTAAGGTTGTTGCCAATGACGAGTATGATGATAATATTGGGTATGACTCGAATGAAGAGTCTGGGATAGATAGACATCATAGAAGGTCCCATGGGTATAAAGATCGAGTTGATAGAGCTCGTGATAGAGGCAAGGAGAAGATGGATGGAAACCTTGGCAGTATAAAATTGAAGATTCCTCCTTTCCCAGGCAAGAATGATCCTGAAGCGTATTTGGAGTGGGAAAGGAAGCTTGAAATGTGATATGGACCTCACCGAAAGAAGATGAGGTTCATATGAAGAAGACGAAGAACACTTGAAAAAAAAACAATAACAAGTTAAAAACGCAGCAAAAGAAAATAAAAATTAGAAGTAAAACCAAGACCCGTTGTGTAGAAACACAAGAACCTATGGTATTGGACCAAGACCCGTTGCCTAGAAAAGCAAGAACCTATGGTATATATTGGTGGAAGGTAGAAGAACGCCACAAGGAAGACCTTGATAAGTTCAAGAGTTCTCAAGAGAACCAAAGAGAAGAAGTCTCTCAATTTTATTGCTAAAATCAATTGTGTTCTCCCCAAAGGGTTACATAACTATTTATAGGCAAATAGATAACTTGCAGCACAAGTAATAGGAATCCTACTTTCCTAACTTGCAGAATAGGAAATAGCAAACTTGCAGAACAAGCAATAGGAATCCTACTCTCCTAACTTGCAGAACAAGTAATAGAAGTCTTACAAAATCTATTATTTAAAAAGGAATTGGGCTTAAATTAAATTAAGACAATGTTCAGCCCAATAATACTTAACTAAATAAAATATGCATCTAGCCTAATTTGCATTTCGGCCCAATACTTGTGTGTCTTCAAGAAGGTTGAACTTGGGCTTGGATCATGTTGTAGAAGACTTTATCATCCTCCATGCTCAAGCTTTGTTGGGCTTTCTCTCTAGCAATATCAATGAAACCAGCCAAGGCTTGTTGCATCATCTTTGATTTAGCTCTTGTAATTGGACCTCCATGGATACTCAAAGGATCACGATCATCACGAACATGACTTGAGCTTTGTGAGCTTGGATCTCCATCAAAATGGTGTTTGACTGCCACCACTACTCTGAAGAAAAGAAGGTCAAACTTGCAGCAATTGAGTTCACAGAGTATGCTATGGTTTGGTGGGATCAGTTAGTCACTAGTAGAAGAAGATATGGTGATCCTCCAATGTCTACATGGGATGAGATGAAGCGCATCATGAGGAAGAGATTTTTTCCTACTCATTACTACAGGGAGTTATACCAGAAACTCCAAGGTCTGACCCAGGGCTCAAAGAGTGTTGAGGATTACTACAAAGAGATGGAAATGACCATGATTCGAGCCAATATCCAGGAGGATGCAGAGGCTACTATGGCTCGTTTTCTCCAAGGCTTAAACCGTGAGATTGCCAATGTAGTAGAGTTGCAGCATTACATGGATTTAGAGGAGATGCTGCATGTGGCCATCAAAGTGGAAAGGCAACTCAAAAGGAAAGGTACATCTCGTTTTACTTCTACTTTAGTTCCTGTTTGGAAATCTAACACCTTTCATAGGGATGATAAGCCTGTGTCTACGCCTAAGTCAGAGAGCTTTGCTAAGCCCAAGACTGAGGGCCCTCCAAAGCCCAAGACTGAACCTGCCCAAGCATCCCAAAGCAGGACACGTGACATTAAGTGTTTCAAGTGTTTAGGTCATGGACATATTACCTCTCAGTGTCCCAACCGTAGAGTTATGATCATGCTTGGGAATGGAGATGTTGAGAGTGAAGGTTCTGAAATCGGTATAGAAGATGAGATGCCTGCGTTAGAAGATGTCGACGAAGAAGAAGTTGTTGAGTATGCTGCTCATGGTGAAGCACTTGTTGCTAGGCCTGCTCTTACTACTCATGTGAAGTTTGAGGATGAGGCACAGCGCGAGAACATCTTCCATACGAGATGCCATATTAGTGACAAGGTATGTACTGTAATCATTGATGGTAGGAGTTGTACTAATGTTGCTAGCACATACCTTGTTGATAAATTAAAGTTGCCCACTACCAAGCATCACCACCCATATAAGTTGCAATGGATTAATGACTGTGGTGAAGTCAACGTGGTGAAGCAAGTCTTGGTTCCTTTTCGTATTGGAAGGTATCACGATGAGGTGTTGTGTGACGTGGTGCCCATGCAAGCTAGCCACCTATTGCTGGGTAGGCCGTGGCAGTATGATCGGAGAGTCCTCCATGACGGTTACACTAACCGTTACTCCTTTACTATGGCTGGCAAGAAGATCGCTCTCGCTCCCCTTAGCCCCAAGGAGATTTATGAGGACCAATTACGGCTAAAGGAGCAACATGATGAGCTAAGGAAGCAAGCTAAAGAAAAGAAGGAAAACAAGGAAAGCAAAACAGTGAGCTGCTATGCCAAACCCCGAGATGTGAAGACTGCATTTCTTGCTTAGTCTCCTATCCTTTTACTCCTATTTAAAGATTCTTGTTTTATTGATGCTGAACTCCATGATACTTTGCCTACTGATGTTGTCTCATTGTTGCAGGAGTTCGAGGATGTATTCCCTGAGGAGTTGCCAAGTGGATTACCACCGATTCGTGGATCGAGCACATGATTGACCTTGTCCCCGGAGCTACCATTCCTAACCGTCCAGCCTACAGAAGTAATCCCGAGGAGACGAAGGGGCTTCAAAGGCAAGTTGAGGAGCTCATGAGGAAAGGTTATGTGAGAGAGAGCATGAGTCCTTGCGTCGTGCCCGTACTGCTTGTGCCAAAAAAAGATGGGACGTGGAGGATGTGCGTTGACTGCCGAGCCGTCAACAAAATCACTGTAAAGTACCGCTATCCTATTCCTAGGCTAGATGACATGCTTGATGAATTGCATGGTGCATGCATGTTTTCTAAAATTGATTTAAAGAGCGGATATCACCAAATTCGTATGAGAGAAGATGATGAATGGAAAACCGCATTCAAGACTAAACATGGTCTCTACGAGTGGTTAGTTATGCCTTTTGGCTTGACTAATGCACCTAGTACATTCATGCGTTTAATGAACCATGTTTTACGTGATTTCATTGGTAAGTATGTGGTTGTCTATTTTGATGATATTTTGATATACAGTAAGAGCCAGCATGAGCATGTTGAGCATCTTTGGAATGTTCTTACAGTTTTGAGGAATGCAAGTTTGTATGCCAATTTTAAGAAATGTACATTCTGCACTGATAAGATTGTTTTTCTTGGGTATGTCGTTTCTTCACATGGCATTTCTATTGATAATGAGAAGGTAACGGTAATTAAAGATTGGCCGGCACCTAAGTCTGTTTCTGAGGTGCGTAGTTTCCATGGTTTAGCTAGTTTCTATTGTCGATTCGTTAGAGATTTTAGCACTATCGCTGCACCTTTGATCGAAGTGGTCAAAAAGAATGTTGCATTTCATTGGGGTCCTGCACAAGAGCATGCTTTTAATTTGCTTAAAGATAAACTTTGTTCTGCTCCTTTCTTATCTCTGCCTGACTTTACTAAAACTTTTGAGATTGAGTGCGATGCCTCAGGTGTAGGTATTGGAGCTGTGCTTATGCAGGAAAAACGCCCAATTGCTTTCTTTAGTGAGAAGTTAAGTGGAGCAGCACTTAACTATCCCACATATGACAAGGAGATGTACGCGTTAGTGAGGGCCTTGGAGACATGGCAACATTACTTGTGGCCCAAAGAATTTGTCATCCACACTGATCATGATCCTTGAAGCATTTGAAAGGACAGAGTAAGCTGCATAAGCGTCATGCCAAGTGGATAGAGTTCATTGAGATGTTCCCGTACGTGATCAAGTACAAACAAGGTAAAGAGAACGTCGTAGCTGATGCGTTATCTCGTAGGTATACTCTTATCACTACTCTTGATGCTAAACTTTTAGGATTTGAGTATATCAAAGAACAGTATGCTGATGATGTTGATTTTGGTAATGTTTATGATGCATGTGCTACATCTGGTTTTGGCAAGTTCTTTAGGCATGATGGGTTCTTATTTAGAGAAAATAAATTATGTGTGCCTAGGAGTTCATTGCGCGAGCTGTTAGTTAGAGAAGCCCATAGTGGAGGATTAATGGGTCACTTTGGAGTTAGGAAGACTCTAGATGTTTTGCAAGAACATTTCTTTTGGCCTAACATGAGGAGAGATGTAGAGAGGTTATGTGCTCGATGCATTTCATGTAGGCAAGCTAATTCTAGATTTCATAATCATGGTTTATATACTCCTTTACCCATTCCTACTACTCCGTGGACTGACATCTCTATGGATTTTGTTTTGGGCTTGCCTCGAACAAAACGCGATAGAGATTCTGTTTTTGTTGTGGTTGACAGGTTCTCTAAGATGGCTCATTTCATTGCTTGCCACAAGACGGATGATGCGAGCAACGTTGCTGACCTTTTCTTCAAAGAGATAGTGCGTCTACATGGTGTACCAAGGACCATTGTTTCTGATCGAGATGCAAAGTTCCTTAGTTACTTTTGGAAGACGTTATGGGGAAAGTTGGGAACTAAATTGTTATTCTCCACCACTTGTCACCCCCAGACTGATGCACAGACTGAGGTCGTCAACCGAACCTTATCTACATTATTGAGGTCCATTATTCAGAAGAATTTGAAGAATTGGGAAGATTGCTTGCCCCATGTAGAATTTGCATATAACCGCAGTGTCCACTCCACTACTAGTTGCTCTCCATTCAAAGTTGTTTATGGCTTCAATCCTCTTACTCCTTTGGATTTGTTGCCATTACCTAGTGTGGAGCAGAGTAACTTAGATGGAGAACAGAAGGCTAAGTTTGTGAAGCAACTCCATGAGAGAGTTCGTCAAGCTATTGAAAAGAAGACTGAGTAGTATACCACCCAAGCAAATAAGCATCGAAAGAAAATAGTCTTTGAGCCTGGTGATTGGGTTTGGGTGCATATGAGAAAGGAGAGGTTTCCTGTTCAGCGACGAACCAAGCTGCATCCCCGAGGAGATGGACCATTCCAAGTCATATAGAAGATCAACGATAATGCCTACAAATTGGATCTTCCTGGTGAGTATGGTGTATCTGCTACTTTTAATGTTTCTGATCTTTCTCCCTTTTCTTTTAATGAAGGTATATGCGATTTGAGGACAAATCCTTTTGAGGAGAGGGGGAATGATGGAGATCCACTTGCTCGTGATGTTCGTGATGCTAAGGATCCATTAGTCATCCAAGGAGGTCCAATTACCCGAGCTCGAGCTAAGAAGACGCAACAAGCCCTGGCCTCATTAATGCAACAAGCTCTGGCATCATTGAAGTGTCAAGGAAGCTTCCATGAAGAGTCCCAAGACATCTATACTTGCTTGGAAGCTCAAACGACATGAGCATGGTTTACTATCTTATTTTAGCTTAACAATAAGATGGGCTAAGTGTTTGGATAGCCCACGTTTGAGTCTTGTTGTGTCTTGGACTATTTATTTTATGTAACTAGGTTTAGGCGTAAATTTGGGTTTAGTCTTATTTTCTATTGGTGTTAATTCCAGCCCACTTGTTTATGGGCTTAAGTGCTAGGTATTATTATAAATACCTTGTAAACGCTATTGATAATCAGATCAGTTAATTGAATTTTCAGAAATTGAGTGTGCCTTTCTCTTGGGTTCCCTCTCAACTAGGCTTATCAAGGTCTTCTTCCTTGTGGCGCCTCCTTCTTCACCACCCACCATTGTTATACCTTAGGTTCTCGAATTCTTATTCGTAGGGTCAAGGTTCAATACCTTTGGGTTCGAGTCTCTTTAGGCTTCGGGTCTAGGTTTTCAGAAGTTGTCTTATTGCGTTTCAGCTCCTTCAAATTCCAAGCTACGTTTTGTCTTGTCCGTGCGCATCAGCATGGAGGATGATAAAGTCTTCTACAACATGATCCAAGCCCAAGTTCAACCTTCTTGAAGACACACACAAGTATTGGGCTGAAATGCAATTAGGCTGGATGCATATTTTATTTAGTTAAGTATTATTGGGCTGAACGTTGTCTTAATTTAATTTAAGCCCAATTCTTTTTTTAAATAATATATTTTGTAAGAATTTTATTACTTGTTCTGCAAGTTAGGAGAGTAGGATTCCTATTATTTGTTCTACAAGTTTTCTATTTCCTATTCTGCAAGTTAGGAAAGTAGGATTCCTATTACTTGTGCTGCAAGTTAGCTAATTGCCTATAAATAGTTATGTAACCCTTTGGGGAGAACACAATTGATTTTAGTAATAAAATTGAGAGACTTCTTCTCTTTGGTTCTCTTGAGAACTCTTCAACTTATCAAGGTCTTCCTTGTGGCGTTCTTCTACCTTCCACCAATATATACCATAGGTTCTTGCTTTTCTAAGCTGATGGAGATCCAGATGGAGATCCACTTGCTCGTGATGTTCGTGATGCTAAGGATCCATTGGTCATCCAAGGAGGTCCAATTACCCGAGCTCGAGCTAAGAAAATGCAACAAGCCCTGGCCTCATTCATGCAACAAGCTCTGGCATCATTGAAGTGTCAAGGAAGCTTCCATGAAGAGTCACAAGACATCTATACTTGCTTGGAAGCCCAAACGACATGAGCATGGTTTACTATCTTATTTTAGCTTAACAATAAGATGGGCTAAGTGTTTGGATAGCCCACGTTTGAGTCTTGTTGTGTCTTGGACTATTTATTTTATGTAACTAGGTTTAGGCATGAATTTGGGTTTAGTTTTATTTTTCTATTGGTGTTAATTCCAGCCCACTTGTTTATGGGCTTAAGTGCTAGGTATTATTATAAATACCTTGTAAACGCTATTGATGAGATCAGTTAAGTGAATTTTCAGATATTGAGTGTGCCTTTCTCTTGGGTTCCCTCTCTACTAGGCTTATCAAGGTCTTCTTCCTTGTGGCGCCTCCTTCTTCACCATCCACCATTGCTATACCTTAGGTTCTCGAATTCTTATTCGTAGGGTCAAGGTCCAATACCTTGGGTTCGAGTCTCTTTAGGCTTTGGGTCTAGGTTTCATAAGGTATCCTTCATCGTCTTTTGCTTCTATCCAGTTGCGTTTCAGTTCCTTCAAACTCCAACCTACGAGTTCTTCTGTCCGTGCGCATCAGTTGGTATTCAGAGCTCCAGTTCCGATTTTCTGGTTTGTTCGTGCGTCACTCACTTTTTTAAAATTTTTTTTTCTTTTGTTCGTTCCACTTTCTGGTTTGTTTGTGTGTTCCTAGCCGCCACTTATTTCTTAACCCTAAAACCCTAGCCACCACTTATTTCATTACACAAAAAACCCTAGCCACCACTTATTTCATTACACAAAAAAAACCCTAGCCACCACTTATTCCACAAGCCACCGTTTTAAAGGAAACGACGAAAGAAAACGACCCCGTGGAGTTTACTTCACGGGCCCCACCCTATCTTGGCCAAATTCCATCGTCTTCTTATAGTTTTAGGCCATTTTTTATTTTTTTTTGTCATTTTAGTGATTTTTCTTAATTTTTTTTTATTCTGTCTTTCTTTCTTTGAGTCATCCTAGCCCTAGCCACACCTTTCTGTGCAAAAAAAAAAAAGGGAAAAGAATTCGAAAAAAAAAAAAAAAAATTCAGAAAAAAAAAAAAAGAGAAGAATTCAAAAAAAAAAAAAAAATCTTGGTGACAATACTTGGTGAATTAGTTGATTCTGTGAGGTTGATTCTTTGATTGAGTCTCTAGTGCGATTGTGAACCTATAGAGTTAAGGTAGAGTAAGGGAAAAAGGCAGGAGTGTGTGAGAAACATTAGTAGAGAAAAGCCAAATTACTTGAGTGAAACACGAGTGTACACACGTGAGGATATCTTTGTTGAAAATGTCTTCTGAAGGTGATAAGTCCGACTTTAAAAAGATTGAATTCATGCTTCAGGCAATGCAACAACAGTTCCAACGGATGGACGTGAAATTCAATGACATTCATGATAAGTTGAACCAACATGACGCTCGGTTTGCAAAGATCCAGCAAGGTGATACTTCTCGTCTAAAGAGTAAGGTTGTTGCCACTGACGAGTATGATGATAATGCTGGGTATGATTCGAACGAAGAGTCTGGGATCGATAGACATCATAGAAGGTACCATGGATATAGAGATCGAGTTGATAGAGCCTGTGATAGAGGCAAGGAGAAGATGGATGGAAACCTTGGCAGTATAAAATTGAAGATTCCTCCTTTCCAAGGCAAGAATGATCCTGAGGCATATTTGGAATGGGAACGGAAGATTGAAATGGTGTTTGACTGCCACCACTACTCTGAGGAAAAGAAGGTCAAACTTGCAGCAATTGAGTTCACAGAGTATGCTATGGTTTGGTGGGATCAGTTAGTCACTAGTAGAAGAAGATATGGTGATCGTCCAGTGTCTACATGGGATGAGATGAAGCGCATCATGCGGAAGAGATTTGTTCCTACTCATTACTACAGGGAGTTATACCAGAAGCTCCAAGGTCTTACCCAGGGCTCAAAGAGTGTTGAGGATTACTACAAAGAGATGGAAATAACCATGATCCGAGCCAATATCCAGGAGGATGCAGAAGCTACTATGGCTCGTTTTCTTCAAGGCTTAAACCGTGAGATTGCCAATGTAGTCGAGTTGCAGCATTACATGGATTTAGAGGAGATGTTGCATGTGGCCATCAAGGTGGAAAGGCAACTCAAAAGGAAAGGTACATCCCGTTTTACTTCTAGTTCAGTTCCTGTTTGGAAATCTAACACCTTTCATAGGGATGATAAGCCTGTGCCTACGCATAAGTCAGAGAGCTTTGCTAAGCCCAAGCCTGAGGGCCCTCCAAAGCCCAAGACTGAACCTGCCCAAGCATCCCAGAGCAGGACACGTGACATTAAGTGTTTCAAGTGCTTAGGACGTGGACATATTGCCTCCCAGTGTCCCAACCGTAGAGTGATGATCATGCATGGGAATGGAGATGTTGAGAGTGAAGGTTCTGAACTCGGTGTAGAAGATGAGATGCCTGCGTTAGAAGATGTCGACGAAGAAGAAGTTGTTGAGTATGCTGCTCATGGTGAAGCACTTGTTGCTAGGCGTGCTCTTACTACTCATGTGAAGTTTGAGGATGAGGCACAGCGCGAGAACATCTTCCATACGAGATGCCATATTAGTGACAAGGTATGTACTGTAATCATTGATGGTGGGAGTTGTACTAATGTTGCTAGCACATACCTTGTTGATAAGTTAAAGTTGCCCACTACAAAGCATCACCACCCATATAAGTTGCAGTGGATTAATGACTGTGGTGAAGTCAACGTGGTGAAGCAAGTCTTGGTTCCGTTTCGTATTGGAAGGTATCACGATGAGGTGTTGTGTGACGTGGTGCCCATGCAAGCTAGCCACCTATTGCTGGGTAGACCGTGGCAGTATGATCGGAGAGTCATCCACGACGGTTACACTAACCGTTACTCCTTTACTATGGATGGCAAGAAGATCGCTCTTGCTCCCCTTAGCCCTAAGGAGATTTATGAGGACCAATTAAGGCTAAAGGAGCAACATGAAGAGCAACGGAAGCAAGGTAACGAAAAGAAAGAAAAGAAGGAAAACAAGGAAAGCAAAACAGTGAGCTGCTATGCCAAATCCCGAGATGTGAAGACTGCATTTCTTGCTAAGTCTCCTATCCTTTTACTCTTATTTAAAGACTCTTATTTTATTGATGCAGAACTCCGTGATACTTTGCCTACTGATGTTGTCTCATTGTTGCAGGAGTTCGAGGATGTATTCCCTGCGGAGATCCCAAGTGGATTACCACCGATTCGTGGGATCGAGCATATGATTGACCTTGTCCCCGGAGCTACCATTCCTAACCGTCCAGCCTACAGAAGTAATCCTGAGGAGACGAAGGAGCTTCAAAGGCAAGTTGAGGAGCTCATGAGGAAAGGTTATGTGAGAGAGAGCATGAGTCCATGCGCCGTGCCAGTGCTGCTTGTGCCAAAAAAAGATGGGACGTGGAGGATGTGCGTTGACTGTCGAGCCGTCAACAAAATCACTGTAAAGTATCGCTATCCTATTCCTAGGCTAGATGACATGCTTGATGAGTTGCATGGTGCATGCCTGTTTTCTAAAATTGATTTAAAGAGCGGATATCACCAAATTCGTATGCGAGAAGGTGATGAATGGAAAACCGCATTCAAGACTAAACATGGTCTCTACGAGTGGTTAGTTATGCCTTTTGGCTTGACTAATGCACCCAGTACTTTCATGCGTTTAATGAACCATGTTTTACGTGATTTCATTGGTAAGTATGTGGTTGTCTATTTTGATGATATTTTGATATACAGTAAGAGCCAGCATGAGCATGTTGAGCATCTTAGGAATGTTCTTACTGTTTTGAGGAATGCAAGTTTGTATGCCAATTTTAAGAAATGTACATTCTGCACTGATAAGGTTGTTTTTCTTGGGTATGTCGTTTCTTCACATGGCATTTCTGTTGATATTGAGAAGGTAAAGGCAATTAAAGAATGGCCTGTACCAAAGTCTGTTTCTGAGGTGCGTAGTTTCCATGGTTTAGCTAGTTTCTATCGTCGATTCGTTAGAGATTTTAGCACTATAGCCGCACCTTTGATCGAAGTGGTCAAAAAGAATGTTGCATTTCATTGGGGTCCTGCACAAGAGCATGCTTTTAATTTGCTTAAAGATAAACTTTGTTCTGCTCCTTTGTTATCTCTGCCTGACTTTACTAAAACTTTTGAGATTGAGTGCGATGCCTCAGGTGTAGGTATTGGCGCTGTGCTTATGCAGGAAAAACGCCCAATTGCTTTCTTTAGTGAGAAGTTAAGTGGAGCAACACTTAACTATCCCACATATGACAAGGAGATGTACGCGTTAGTGAGGGCCTTGGAGACATGGCAACATTACTTGTGGCCCAAAGAATTTATCATCCACACTGATCATGAGTCCTTGAAGCATTTGAAAGGACAGAGTAAGCTGCATAAGCGTCATGCCAAGTGGATAGAGTTCATTGAGATGTTCCCGTACGTGATCAAGTACAAACAAGGTAAAGAGAACGTCGTAGCTGATGCGTTATCTCGTAGGTATACTCTTATCACTACTCTTGATGCTAAACTTTTAGGATTTGAGTATATCAAAGAACAGTATGCTGATGATGTTGATTTTGGCAATGTTTATGATGCATGTGCTACATCTGGTTTTGGCAAGTTCTTTAGGCATGATGGGTTCTTATTTAGAGAAAATAAATTATGTGTGCCTAGGAGTTCATTGCGCGAGCTGTTCGTTAGAGAAGCCCATAGTGGAGGATTAATGGGTCACTTTGGGGTTAGGAAAACTCTAGATGTTTTGCAAGAACATTTCTTTTGGCCTAACATGAGGAGAGATGTAGAGAGGTTATGTGCTAGATGCATTTCATGTAGGCAAGCTAAGTCTAGAGTTCATAATCATGGTTTATATACTCCTTTACCCATTCCTACTACTCCGTGGACTGATATCTCTATGGATTTTGTTTTGGGCTTGCCTCGAACAAAACGCGGTAGAGATTCTGTTTTTGTTGTGGTTGACAGGTTCTCTAAGATGGCTCATTTCATTGCTTGCCACAAGACGGATGACGCGAGCAACGTTGCTGACCTTTTCTTCAAAGAGATAGTACGTCTACATGGTGTACCAAGGACCATTGTTTCTGATCGAGATGCAAAGTTCCTTAGTTACTTTTGGAAGACGTTATGGGGAAAGTTGGGAACTAAATTGTTATTCTCCACCACTTGTCACCCCCAGACTGATGGACAGACTGAGGTCGTCAACCGAACCCTATCTACATTATTGAGGTCCATTATTCAGAAAAATTTGAAGAATTGGGAAGATTGCTTGCCCCATGTGGAGTTTGCATATAACCGCAGTGTCCACTCCACTACTAGTTGCTCTCCATTCGAAGTTGTTTATGGCTTCAATCCTCTTACTCCTTTGGATTTGTTGCCATTACCTAGTGCGGAGCAGAGTAATTTGGATGGAGAACAGAAGGCTAAGTTTGTGAAGCAACTCCATGAGAGAGTTCGTCAAGCTATTGAAAAGAAGACTGAGCAATATACCACCCAAGCAAATAAGCATCGAAAGAAAGTAGTCTTTGAGCCTGGTGATTGGGTTTGGGTGCATATGAGAAAGGAGAGGTTTCCTGTTCAGCGACGAACCAAGCTGCATCCCCGAGGAGATGGACCATTCCAAGTCATAGCGAGGATCAACGATAATGCCTACAAATTGGATCTTCCTGGTGAGTATGGTGTATCTGCTACTTTTAATGTTTCTGATCTTTCTCCCTTTTCTTTTGATGAAGGTATATGCGATTTGAGGACAAATCCTTTTGAGGAGAGGGGGAATGATGGAGATCCAGATGGAGATCCACTTGCTCGTGATGTTCGTGATGCTAAGGATCCATTGGTCATCCAAGGAGGTCCAATTACCCGAGCTCGAGCTAAGAAAATGCAACAAGCCCTGGCCTCATTCATGCAACAAGCTCTGGCATCATTGAAGTGTCAAGGAAGCTTCCATGAAGAGTCACAAGACATCTATACTTGCTTGGAAGCCCAAACGACATGAGCATGGTTTACTATCTTATTTTAGCTTAACAATAAGATGGGCTAAGTGTTTGGATAGCCCACGTTTGAGTCTTGTTGTGTCTTGGACTATTTATTTTATGTAACTAGGTTTAGGCATGAATTTGGGTTTAGTTTTATTTTTCTATTGGTGTTAATTCCAGCCCACTTGTTTATGGGCTTAAGTGCTAGGTATTATTATAAATACCTTGTAAACGCTATTGATGAGATCAGTTAAGTGAATTTTCAGATATTGAGTGTGCCTTTCTCTTGGGTTCCCTCTCTACTAGGCTTATCAAGGTCTTCTTCCTTGTGGCGCCTCCTTCTTCACCATCCACCATTGCTATACCTTAGGTTCTCGAATTCTTATTCGTAGGGTCAAGGTCCAATACCTTGGGTTCGAGTCTCTTTAGGCTTTGGGTCTAGGTTTCATAAGGTATCCTTCATCGTCTTTTGCTTCTATCCAGTTGCGTTTCAGTTCCTTCAAACTCCAACCTACGAGTTCTTCTGTCCGTGCGCATCATAAGCAATGGGTCTTGGTCCAATACCATAGGTTCTTGTGTATCTACACAACGGGTCTTGGTTTTATCTCTAATTTTTGTTTTCTTTTGCTGCGTTTTTAACTTGTTCTTGTTTTTCTTCAAGTGTTCTTTGTGTTCTTTATTGAACTTCATCTTCTTTCAGTGAGGTTCATATCATTTGGCATCAGAGCTTAGGTTCAATTTGTGGGAGTCTCGTTTTTGTTTTTTTTTTATTTTTTTCCTTGTCTTCTTGTCTTGGATAAACCTTGATCTTGAATCCTTTTCCAACCCACCATTACTATTGTTTGTCCCTCAAACCTATTGTCTTCATTAAAATAACTTACCTTTACTTAGTGATGCGCACGGACAGAAGAACTCGTAGGTTGGAGTTTGAAGGAACTGAAACGCAACTGGATAGAAGCAAAAGACGATGAAGGATACCTTATGAAACCTAGACCCAAAGCCTAAAGAGACTCGAACCCAAGGTATTGGACCTTGACCCTACGAATAAGAATTCGAGAACCTAAGGTATAGCAATGGTGGATGGTGAAGAAGGAGGCGCCACAAGGAAGAAGACCTTGATAAACCTAGTTGAGAGGGAACCCAAGAGAAAGGCACACTCAATTTCTGAAAATTCAATTAACTGATCTCATCTCATCAATAGCGTTTACAAGGTATTTATAATAATACCTAGCACTTAAGCCCATAAACAAGTGGGCTGGAATTAACACCAATAGAAAAATAAAACTAAACCCAAATTCATGCCTAAACCTAGTTACATAAAATAAATAGTCCAAGACACAACAAGACTCAAACGTGGGCTATCCAAACACTTAGCCCATCTTATTGTTAAGCTAAAATAAGATAGTAAACCATGCTCATGTCGTTTGGGCTTCCAAGCAAGTATAGATGTCTTGGGACTCTTCATGGAAGCTTCCTTGACACTTCAATGATGCCAGAGCTTGTTGCATGAATGAGGCCAGGGCTTGTTGCATTTTCTTAGCTCGAGCTCGGGTAATTGGACCTCCTTGGATGACCAATGGATCCTTAGCATCACGAACATCACGAGCAAGTGGATCTCCATCTGGATCTCCATCACTTAGCCACCAAGTAAACCCTATCTTGTTCTCCAAGCAACCAAATCCCAAAGGTTTTCTTACTCACCAAGAAACCTTCAAAAGCTCTACAACCCTATCTTGTTCTCCAAGCAACCAAATCTCAAAGGCTTTCTTGCTCACCAAGAAACCTTCAAAAGCTCTACATCACATAAAGACTACTTGTTTCACAAGCCACCGTTCCCTCTTGTTCCTTGCCATACAAGCTACTACCAAAACTAGCTTTTTTTGTCAAAAGTTGACTTGTTCCCCAAGTAAACCTCTTCTTATTATTTAGACTTTTTGTTTTTTTTCTTCATGGTTCGTTTACTTTAGTGAAATATAAAAAAAAGAAAAAAAGGAGAAAAGAAAAATCAATTCAAGATGGGATTTATTATATCGTGTGTAGCAAGTGCAACATCAAAGGCAATTTGTGGAGGTGTGCTTCATCAAAATCTTGAGGTAGTCACTCTTTCTTGAGCTTTGAGATTTCTTATTTGCCTAATTTGAAAATTCATTTTTACCATTCTACCCTACTACCTAAACTTACCTTTTTGACCCTACAACATAAAAGGACAAAACTACCTCACCTTTGGCTAAACCCAACCCTAATTAAACACCTCAAAACACGCATATTTCCTTCAAAGTTTAGTTTCATTAGAGTCTTCTTAAGCCTTATTGAGTCTTGCAAAGTCTTGTTGAGTCTTCATTGTTTTGTTTTCCCTTGATTAAAATCTTGTGCTTAGCTTGTTTATTGTTGGTTGATAGTTGAATTCCATAAGCTGATTTTTGATTGAGTCTTGAGTTCAATATAGAACCTATAGAGAAAAGTTGTGTGAGGAAAAAAAGGCAAGAGTGTGTGAGTAACATTAGTAGAGAAAAGCCATATTAAAATTGTGTGAGACACGAGTGTGAGTGTTACATTCTTGTGTGTATTGAGTGTAAACACATGAGGTCATACTTGTGAGGTCTGTTTCTTTTACTAATGTTTCTTGCAGGTTACAATTATGTCTTCTAATAGTGAAAAGCTTGCTTTGAGTAACATTGAGACCATGTTCCTAGACATGCAACAACAACTTTCGAGGATAGAGTCGAAGTTGATTAAATATGATAAGTTGGAGCAACATGACGTTGCCCTAGCTAAGGTAAACCAAGATAATGCTTCTTATGCATGTGATAATGTAGCTAATAATAAGTTGGATAGCAATTACGGAGAAGATTTTGATGATGATTCTATGCTGCAATTAAAGGATGATGAGGATAGTATGGAATCACCCATGGATGGAAAGGAATCTATAGCATGTCAAACTTTAAGTGTGCTACTGAAAGATGAGGATCAATTAAGATTAAAAGAGAGTGAGGAAAAAGTAGTGAGTGAAGCCGAGGTTAAGCAAAAGGAGAAAACAATCGAGATTGAGTGTGATGCTTTAAGCATAGGTATTCGAGCTGTTTTAATGCAGGAAAAGCACCGCATTGCTTTTTTTAGTGAGAAGTTAAGTGGAGCTGCCCTTAACTATCCCACATATGATAAAGAGATGTATGCATTAGTGAGGGCCTTGGAAACATGGCAACACTACTTATGGCCCAAGGAATTTTTCATCCACACTGATCATGAGTCCTTGAAGCACTTGAAAGGTCAAAGCAAGTTGAACAAGCATCATGCCAAGTGGATGGAGTTCATTGAGACATTTCCATATGTAATCAAATATAAACAAGGTAAAGAAAATGTCGTGGTTGATGCATTGTCTCGAAGGTATACTTTAATCACTACTCTTAATGCAAAACTAGGATTTGAGTATATTAAAGACTTGTATGCTACTGATGAGGATTTTGAAAATGTGTTCATTTCATGTGAGAAAACTGGTTTTGAAAAGTTTTATAGGCATGATGGATTCTTATTTAGGGAAAATAGATTATGTGTGCCTAGGAGTTCTTTAAGAGAATTACTCTTTAGAGAAGCCCATAGTGGTGGCCTAATGGGACATTTTGGAGTAAAGAAAACTTTAGATATATTGCATGATCACTTCTTTTGGCCTAATATGAAAAGAGATGTTGAAAAATTGTGTGAAAGATGTGTCACTTGTAAACAAGCTAAGTCTAGAGTTATGAATCATAGTCTTTATACTCCATTGCCTATTCCTACTGCTCTTTGGATTGACATTTCTATAGACTTTCTTTTGGGGTTACCAAAACAAAGAGAGGTAGAGATTCTGTTTTTGTTGTTGACAAGTTCTCTAAGATGGCTCACTTCATTGCTTGTCACAAGACAGATGATGCAAGCAACATTGCCGATTTATTCTTCAAGGAAATTGTTCATCTACATGGTGTTCCGAGGACCATTGTTTCTGACCGTGATGTGAAGTTCCTTAGCTACTTTTGGAAAACATTATGGGGAAAGTTAGGAACAAAGCTATTGTTTTCCACTACTTGTCATCCACAAACCGATGGTCAAACTGAAGTAGTAAATCGTACTTTGTCTACTTTGTTGAGGTCCATTATTCAAACGAATTTGAAGAATTGGGAAGATTGCTTGCCTCATGTGGAGTTTGGTTGCAATAGAAGTGTGCATTCTACTACTAGTTATTCTCTATTTGAAGTTGTCTATGGTTTTAATTCACTCACTCCATTGGATCTTTTACCACTACCTATTGAGGAGAGAGCTAGTTTGGATGGAGAAAAGAAAGCTGATTTTGTTAAGCAATTACATGAGAAGGTATATCAAAACATTAAGAAGAGGACTGAGCAATATGCTACTCAAGCCATCAAGCATCGCAAGAAAGTTGTCTTTGAACCTGGTGATTGGGTTTGGGTACATATGCGTAAAGAGAGATTTCCTGCTCAACGTCGCTCCAAGTTGCAACCTCGAGGAGATGGACCATTCCAAGTGATTGAGAAGATCAATGACAATGCTTATAAATTGGATCTTTCAAGTGAGTATATTGTTAGTGCTACATTTAATGTTTCTGATCTTGCTCCCTTTGATATTGATATAGGTGATTCTGATTTGAGGACAAATCCATTCGAGGAAAGGGGGAATGATGGAGACCCATCAAGCTCACACAGCTCAAGTCATGTTCGTGATGTTCGTGATCCTTTGAGCATCCATGGAGGTCCAATTACAAGAGCTAAATCAAAGATATTGCAACAAGCCTTAGCTGGTTTCATTAATATTGCTAGAGAGAAAGCCCAACAAAGCTTGAGCATGGAGGATGATAAAGTCTTCTACAACATGATCCAAGCCCAAGTTCAACCTTCTTGAAGACACACACAAGTATTAGGCTGAAATGCAATTAGGCTGGATGCATATTTTATTTAGTTAAGTATTATTGGGCTGAACGTTGTCTTAATTTAATTTAAGCTCAATTCTTTTTTTAAATAATATATTTTGTAGGACTTCTATTACTTGTTCTGCAAGTTAGGAGAGTAGGATTC
This sequence comes from Heritiera fomes, assembly GCA_032173925.1. Lineage (NCBI taxonomy): Eukaryota > Viridiplantae > Streptophyta > Magnoliopsida > Malvales > Malvaceae > Heritiera > Heritiera fomes. The sequence continues at coordinate 22,531,252 of JAPDPM010000004.1, read as the reverse complement.
CTATTACTTGTTCTACAAGTTTGCTATTTCCTATTCTGCAAGTTAGGAAAGTAGGATTCCTATTACTTGTGCTGCAAGTTAGCTAATTGCCTATAAATAGTTATGTAACCCTTTGGGGAGAACACAATTGATTTTAGTAAAAAAATTGAGAGACTTCTTCTCTTTGGTTCTCTTGAGAACTCTTCAACTTATCAAGGTCTTCCTTGTGGCGTTCTTCTACCTTCCACCAATATATACCATAGGTTCTTGCTTTTCTAAGCAATGGGTCTTGGTCCAATACCATAGGTTCTTGTGTATCTACACAACGGGTCTTGGTTTTATCTCTAATTTTTGTTTTCTTTTGCTGCGTTTTTAACTTGTTCTTGTTTTTCTTCAAGTGTTCTTTGTGTTCTTCATTGAACTTCATCTTCTTTCGGTGAGGTTCATATCAGTTTATCAAAGACTTCTGATGCGTACGGACAAGACAAAACGTAGCTTGGAATTTGAAGGAGCTGACACGCAAGAAGACAGAAGCAAAGTTGATGAATGACAACTTCTGAAACCTAGACCCGAAACCTAAAGAGACTCGAACCCAAAGGTATTGAACCTTGACCCTACGAATAAGAATTCGAGAACCTAAGGTATAGCAATGGTGGATGGTGAAGAAGGAGGCGCCACAAGGAAGAAGATGATGGAGATCCAAGCTCACAAAGCTCAAGTCATGTTCGTGATGATCGTGATCCTTTGAGTATCCATGGAGGTCCAATTACAAGAGCTAAATCAAAGATGATGCAACAAGCCTTGGCTGGTTTCATTGATATTGCTAGAGAGAAAGCCCAACAAAGCTTGAGCATGGAGGATGATAAAGTCTTCTACAACATGATCCAAGCCCAAGTTCAACCTTCTTGAAGACACACAAGTATTGGGCCGAAATGCAAATTCGGCTAGATGCATATTTTATTTAGTTAAGTATTATTGGGCTGAACATTGTCTTAATTTAATTTAAGCCCAATTCCTTTTTAAATAATAGATTTTGTAAGACTTCTATTACTTGTTCTGCAAGTTAGGAGAGTAGGATTCCTATTGCTTGTTCTGCAAGTTTGCTATTTCCTATTCTGCAAGTTAGGAAAGTAGGATTCCTATTACTTGTGCTGCAAGTTATCTATTTGCCTATAAATAGTTATGTAACCCTTTGGGGAGAACAATTGATTTTAGCAATAAAATTGAGAGACTTCTTCTCTTTGGTTCTCTTGAGAACTCTTGAACTTATCAAGGTCTTCCTTGTGGCGTTCTTCTACCTTCCACCAATATATACCATAGGTTCTTGCTTTTCTAGGCAACGGGTCTTGGTCCAATACCATAGGTTCTTGTGTTTCTACACAACGGGTCTTGGTTTTACTTCTAATTTTTATTTTCTTTTGCTGCGTTTTTAACTTGTTATTGTTTTTTTTTCAAGTGTTCTTCGTCTTCTTCATATGAACCTCATCTTCTTTCGGTGAGGTCCATATCAGAAGACCTTGATAAGCTTAGTTGAGAGGGAACCCAAGAGCTCACACTCAATTTCTGAAAATTCAATTTTTACTGATCTGTTCATCAATAGTGTTTACAAGGTATTTATAATAATACCTAGCACTTAAGACCATAAACAAGTGGGCTGGAATTAATACCAACAGAAAATAAGACTAAACCCAAATTCATGCCTAAACCTAGTTACATAAAAATAAATCGTCCAAGACACAACAAGACTCAAACGTGGGCTATTCAAACACTTAGCACATCTTATTGTTAAGCTAAAATAAGACAGTAAACCATGCTCATGTCGTTTGGGCTTCCAAGCAAGAATAGATGTCTTGGGACTCTTTATGGAAGCTTCCTTGACACTTCAATGATGCCAGAGCTTGTTGCATTAATGAGGCTAGGGCTTGTTGCGTCTTCTTGGCTCGAGCTCGGGTAATTAGACCTCCTTGGATGACCAGTGGATCCTTAGCATCACGAACATCACGAGCAAGTAGATCTCCATCATTCCCCCTCTCCTCAAAAGGATTTGTCCTCAAATCGCATATACCTTCATCAAAAGAAAACGGAGAAAGATCAGAAACATTAAAAGTAGCAGATACACCATACTCACTAGGAAGATCCAATCGGTAGGCATTATCGTTGATCTTCTCAATGACTTGGAATGGTCCATCTCCTTGGGGATGCAACTTGGTACGTCGCTGAACAAGAAACCTCTCCTTTCGCATATGTACCCAAACCCAATCACCAGGCTTAAAGACTACTCTCACATAACCTTTCCTCATAAGCTCCTCAACTTGCCTTTGTAGCTCTTTCGTCTCCGTGGGATTACTTCTGTAGGCTGGATGGTTAGGAATGGCAGCTCCATGGACAAGGTCAATCGTGTGCTCGATCCCACGAATCGGTGGTAATCCACTTGGGATCTCTTTAGGGAGGACATCCTCGAACTCCTGCAACAATGAGACAATATCAGTAGGCAAAGTATCATGGAGTTCAGCATCAGTAAAATAAGAATCTTTAAATAAGAGTAACAAGATAGGAGACTTAGCAAGAAATGCAGTCTTCACATCTCGGGGTTTGGCATATCAGCTCACTGTTTTGCTATCCTTGTTTTCCTTCTTTTCTTTAGCTTGCTTCCTTTGCTCGTCATGTTGCTCCTTTAGCCTTAATTGGTCCTCATAAATCTCCTTGGGGCTAAGGGGAGCAAGAGTGATCTTCTTGCCATCCGTAGTAAAGGAGTAACGGCTAGTGTAACCATCATGAATGACTCTACGATCATATTGCCACAGTCTACCCAGCAATAGGTAGCTAGCTTGCATGGGCACCACGTCACACAACACCTCATCGTGATACCTTCCAATACGAAAAGGAACCAAGACTTGCTTCACCACGTTGACTTCACCACAGTCTAATCCACTGCAACTTATATGGGTGGTGATGCTTGGTAGTGAGCAACTTTAACTTATCAACAAGGTATGTGCTAGCAACATTAGTACAACTCCCACCATCAATGATTACAGTACATACCTTGTCACTAATATGGCATCTCGTATGGAAGATGTTCTCGCGCTGTGCCTCATCTTCAAACTTCACATGGGTATTAAGAGCACGCCTAGCAACAAGTGCTTCACCATGAGCAGCATACTCAACAACTTCTTCTTCGTCAACATCTTCTAACGCAGGCATCTCATCTTCAAACCCGACTTCAGAACCTTCACTCTCAACATCACCATTCCTAAGCATGATTATCACTCTACGGTTGGGACACTGGGAGGCAATATGTTCGCGACCCAAACACTTGAAACACTTAATGTCATGTGTCCTATTTTGGGATGCTTTGGCAGGTTCAATCTTGGGCTTTGGAGGGCCCTCAGGCTTGGGCTTAGCAAAGCTCTCTAACTTAGGCGTAGACACAGGCGTCAAACACCATTTCAATCTTCCTTTCCCACTCCAAATATGCCTCAAGATCATTCTTGCCTTGGAAAGGAGGAATCTTCAATTTTATGCTGCCAAGGTTTCTATCCATCTTCTCCTTGCCTCTATCACGGGCTCTATCAACTCGATCTCTATACCCATGGTACCTTCTATGATGTCTATCTATCCCAGACTCTTTGTCCGAATCATACCCAACATTATCATCATACTCGTCATTGGCAACAACCTTACTTTTTGGACGAGAAGTATCACCTTGCTGGATCTTTGCAAACCGAACTTCATGTTCGTTCAACTTATCATGAATGTCATTGAATTTCATGTCCATCCGTTGGAACTGTTGTTGCATTGCTTGAAGCATGAATTCAATCTTTTTGAAGTCGGACTTATCACTTTCAAAAGACATTTTCAACAAAGATATCCTCACGTGTTTATACTCATGTTTCACTCAAGTAATTTGGCTTTTTTCTACTAATGTCTCTCACACACTCGTGCCTTTTTCACTTACTCTACCTTAACTTTATAGGTTCACAATCGCACTAGAGACTCAGTCAAAGATTCAACCTCGTAAAATCAACTAATTCACCAAGTATTGTCACTAAGAATTTTTTTTTTTGAATTCTCTTTTTTTTTGAATTCTTTTTTTTTGAATTCTTTTTTTTCTTTTTTTTTCACAGAAAGGTGTGGCTAGGGCTAGGGTGACTCAAAGAAAGAAAGATAGAATAAAAAAAGAAGAAAAAAATAAAAAAATCACTAGAATGACCAAAAAAAATAAAAAATGGCCTAAAACTATAGGAAAACGATGGAATTTGGCCGAGATAGGGTGGGACCGTGTTCACGAGGTCGTTTAATTTCATCGTTTTCTTTAAAATGGGCACTCGCACGCTTCCTAACTCAACCAAATTTTTTGGTTTGAACAGTACCGCAACATTTTTTTTCGAATTCTTCTTTTTTTTCTGCGAATTCTTTTTTTTCTCCTTTTTTTTGTTTTTTAATCTGAGGTTTACGACTGCCTTGAAAAGAGTAGGGGTGTGACTAGCATTGAATTAAGTGGCGGCTAGGGTTATGAAATAAGTGGCAGCTAGGGTTTTTGTGTAATGAAATAAGTGGCGGCTAGGGTTTTAGAATTAAGAAATAAGTGGCGGCTAGGGTTTTTGTGTAATGAAATAAGTGGCGGCTAGGGTTTTAGAATTATGAAATAAGTGGCGGCTAGGGTTTTAGAATTAAGAAATAAGTGGCGGCTAGGGTTTAGGGTTATGAAACAAGTGGTTATTAGGGTTTTTTTAGGGTTATGAAATAAGTGGCGGCTAGGGTTTAGGGTTATGAAATAAGTGGCGGCTAGGGTTTAGGGTTATGAAATAAGTGACGGCTGGGAACACACAAACAAACCAGAAAGTGGAACGAACAAAAGAAAAAAAATTGAAACCAAAAAATCGAAAAGTGAGTGACGCACAAACAACCCAGAAAATCGGAACTTGAGCTCTGAATACAAACTGATGCGTACGGACAAGACAAAACGTAGCTTGGAATTTGAAGGAGCTGACACGCAAGAAGACAGAAGCAAATTTGATGAATGACAACTTCTGAAACCTAGACCCGAAGCCTAAAGAGACTCGAACTGATATGGACCTCACCGAAAGAAGATGAGGTTCATATGAAGAAGACGAAGAACACTTGAAAAAAAAAACAATAACAAGTTAAAAACGCAGCAAAAGAAAATAAAAATTAGAAGTAAAACCAAGACCCGTTGTGTAGAAACACAAGAACCTATGGTATTGGACCAAGACCCGTTGCCTAGAAAAGCAAGAACCTATGGTATATATTGGTGGAAGGTAGAAGAACGCCACAAGGAAGACCTTGATAAGTTCAAGAGTTCTCAAGAGAACCAAAGAGAAGAAGTCTCTCAATTTTATTGCTAAAATCAATTGTGTTCTCCCCAAAGGGTTACATAACTATTTATAGGCAAATAGATAACTTGCAGCACAAGTAATAGGAATCCTACTTTCCTAACTTGCAGAATAGGAAATAGCAAACTTGCAGAACAAGCAATAGGAATCCTACTCTCCTAACTTGCAGAACAAGTAATAGAAGTCTTACAAAATCTATTATTTAAAAAGGAATTGGGCTTAAATTAAATTAAGACAATGTTCAGCCCAATAATACTTAACTAAATAAAATATGCATCTAGCCTAATTTGCATTTCGGCCCAATACTTGTGTGTCTTCAAGAAGGTTGAACTTGGGCTTGGATCATGTTGTAGAAGACTTTATCATCCTCCATGCTCAAGCTTTGTTGGGCTTTCTCTCTAGCAATATCAATGAAACCAGCCAAGGCTTGTTGCATCATCTTTGATTTAGCTCTTGTAATTGGACCTCCATGGATACTCAAAGGATCACGATCATCACGAACATGACTTGAGCTTTGTGAGCTTGGATCTCCATCATTCCCCCTCTCCTCGAAAGGATTTGTCCTCAAATCAGAATCACCTACATCAATATCAAAGGGAGAAAGATCAGAAACATTAAATGTAGCACTAACATTATACTCACCTGGAAGATCTAACTTATAAGCATTGTCATTGATCTTCTTAATCACTTGGAATGGTCCATCTCCTCGAGGTTGCAACTTGGAGCGACGCTGAGCAGGAAATCTCTCTTTACGCATATGTACCCAAACCCAATCACCAGGTTCAAAGACAACTTTCTTGCGATGCTTGTTGGCTTGAGTAGCATATTGCTCAGTCCTCTTTTTAATGTTTTGACGTACCTTCTCATGTAGTTGCTTAACAAAATCAGCTTTCTTTTCCCCATCCAAACTAGCTCTCTCCTCAATAGGTAGTGGTAAAAGATCCAATGGAGTCAGTGGATTAAAACCATAGACAACTTCAAATGGAGAATAACTAGTAGTGGAATGCACACTTCTATTGTAAGCAAACTCCACATGAGGCAAACAATCTTCCCAATTCTTCAAATTCTTTTGAATAATGGACCTCAACAAAGTAGACAAAGTACGATTGACTACTTCAGTTTGACCATCGGTTTGTGGATGACAAGTAGTTGAAAACAATAGCTTTGTTCCTAACTTTCCCCATAATGTTTTCCAAAAATAGCTAAGGAACTTCACATCACGGTCAGAAACAATGGTCCTCGGAACCCCATGTAGACGAACAATTTCCTTGAAGAATAAATCGGCAATGTTACTTGCATCATCTATCTTGTGACAAGCAATGAAGTGAGCCATCTTAGAGAACCTATCAACAACAACAAAAACAGAATCTCTACCTCTCTTTGTTCTTGGTAACCCCAAAACAAAGTCCATAGAAATGTCAGTCCAAGGAGCAGTAGGAATAGGCAATGGAGTATAAAGACCATGATTCATAACTCTAGACTTAGCTTGTTTACAAGTGACACATCTCTCACACAATTTTTCAACATCTCTTTTCATGTTAGGCCAAAAGAAGTGATCATGCAATATATCTAAAGTTTTCTTTACTCCAAAATGTCCCATTAACCCACCACTATGGGCTTCTCTAACAAGTAATTCTCTTAAAGAACTCCTAGGCACACATAATCTATTTTCCCTAAATAAGAATCCATCATGCCTATAAAACTTTCCAAAACCAGTTTTCTCACATGCAATGAACACATTTTCAAAATCCTCATCAGTAGCATACAAGTCTTTAATATACTCAAATCCAAGTAGTTTTGCATTAAGAGTAGTGATTAGAGTATACCTTCGAGATAATGCATCAGCCACGACATTTTCTTTACCTTGTTTATATTTGATCACATATGGAAATGTTTCAATGAACTCCATCCACTTGGCATGACGCTTGTTCAACTTGCTTTGTCCTTTCAAGTGCTTCAAGGACTCATGATCAGTGTGGATGACAAATTCCTTGGGCCATAAATAGTGTTGCCATGTTTCCAAGGCCCTCACTAATGCATACATCTCTTTATCATATGTGGGATAGTTAAGGGCAGCTCCACTTAACTTCTCACTGAAAAAAGCAATGGGGCGCTTCTCCTGCATTAAAACAGCTCCAATACCTATACTTGAAGCATCACACTCAATCTCAAAAGTTTTAGAAAAGTCAGGTAAGGATAATAAAGCTGCAGAACAAAGCTTCTCTTTAAGCAAGTTAAAAGCATGATCTTGCTCAAGACCCCATTTAAATCCAACATTCTTTTTAACAACATCAGTTAGAGGTGCAGCTATTGTACTGAAGTCTCTAACAAACCTACGATAGAAACTAGCTAATCCATGAAAACTACGCACCTCAGAGATATTCTTAGGTATAGGCCAATCTTTAATTGCCTTGACCTTTTCATCTTCTACTGCTATACCCTTAGAAGAAATAACATATCCAAGAAATGTAATCTTATCAGTGCAAAAGGAACATTTCTTAAGGTTAGCATACAACTTTTCCTTTCTCAAGACATTAAGCACATTCTTTAAATGTTCAATATGTTCATGCAAACTTCTACTATAGATCAAGATATCATCAAAATAGACAACTACAAATTTTCCAATGAAAGCACGCAAGACATGGTTCATTAATCTCATGAAAGTGCTAGGTGCATTAGTTAATCCAAAAGGCATAACTAACCATTCATACAAACCATGCTTAGTCTTAAATGCAGTTTTCCATTCATCACCTTCTCTCATGAGAATTTGATGATAACCACTTTTCAAATCAATTTTAGAAAAGATGCAAGAACCATGTAACTCATCAAGCATATCATCTAATCTAGGAATGGGATAGCGATACTTTACAGTGATTTTGTTGATGGCACGACAATCAACACACATCCTCCACGTCCCATCCTTCTTAGGAACAAGTAACACAGGAACAGCACATGGACTCATGCTCTCTCTAACGTAGCCTTTCTTCATGAGCTCGTCAACTTGCCTTTGAAGCTCCTTTGTCTCCTTGGGATTACTTCTATAGGCAGGTCTGTTGGGAATGGCAGCTCCAGGAACAAGGTCTATTTGATGCTCAATTCCCCTAATAGGTGGCAAACCATTTGGAATCTCCTCGGGGAATATATCTCCAAATTCCTTCAAAAGAGACACAACATTAGTAGGCAAAGAAGATTTAAGATCATTAGAACTAAAACAAGATTCTTTATATAAAAACAAAAGGATTGGGCACTTAGCTAAAAAAGCAGCCTTTACATCACTTTGCTTTGCATAGAAGCTCACGTCCTTTCTTTCTTTCTTTGCAATATCTTTGCCTTTATCTAGATTCTTCGACCTTTGTTGTGATTCATTCTGCTCTTTCAACCTCAATTGATCCTCATAAATCTCCGTAGGACTCAAGGGTGCAAGTGTGAATTTCTTACCAGCCATGGTAAATGAATAACGGTTTGTAAATCCATCATGTATGACATGTCTATCAAATTGCCATGGTCTTCCTAAAAGCAAATGACCAGCATGCATAGGCACAACATCACACAACACTTTATCATTGTACCTTCCAATTGAAAATAGCACCAATACTTGCTTGGTCACATTTACTTCTACACAATTATTGAGCCATTGAAGTTTGTATGGTTTGGGATGTTTTGTAGTGGGCAAACTCAATTTGTCAACCAAATAAGTGCTAGCAACATTAGTGCAACTACCACCATCAATAATCAAAGAGCATACCTTATTGTTGACGTGGCATCTAGTATGAAAAATATTTTCTCGTTGCACTTCATCTTCATCCTTAACTTGGGCACTTAATGCACGACGAGCTACAAGTGCTTCACCATGTGCAGCAAACTCAACATAGTCATCATCCTCATTAATGTCCTCCAATGGTGGCATCTCATCATCAACATCAGAATCTTCACTTACAACATCACCATCATCACGCATAATCATGACTCGTTTGTTTGGGCATTGTGATGCAATGTGTCCTCTTCCCAAACATCTAAAACACTTAATGTCTCTACTCTTACCTTGGGATGCTTGGATAGCCTCGGGTTTGGGCTTTTGGACACTCTCACCCTTAGGCTTGAATGAGGATTCAGTCTTAAGTTTGAATGTAGTCTTATCATCCCTTCGAAAGGTGTTCGGTTTCCAAGAAGAAGATGAACTAGAACCTTGCATAAAACGAGATGAATAACCTTTTCTCTTGAGTTGCCTTTCAACCTTGATAGCCATATGCAACATATCATCAAACTCCACATAGTGATGTAACTCCACTACATTAGCAATCTCACGATTCAATCCTTGTAAGAATCGAGCCATAGTAGCTTCACTATCCTCTTCAACATTAGCTCTGATCATGATAATTTCCATTTCTTTATGATAATCCTCAACACTCTTAGAACCTTGAGTGAGACCTTGTAACCTTTGATAAAGCTCTCTATAGTAATGATTAGGAACAAACCTTTTTCTCATAACACGTTTCATTTCATTCCATGTAACTATAGGTGGCTCTCTATTCCTACGTCTACCAAGCATGAGTTGGTCCCACCAAATGATTGCATAATCCGTGAACTCTACAGCAGCAAGTTTCACCTTTTTTTCTTCGGAATAGTTATGGCAATCAAAGACCATCTCCACTTTCTTTTCCCATTCTAAGTAAGCCTCAGGATCATTCTTACCTTGAAAGGAAGGAATCTTCAATTTGATACTTCCTAAATTTCCATCTATCCTATCATAATACCTATCTCCTTTATACCTATCTCCACGACCTCCTTTATTACCATGGTTACCTTTAACACTTCTACTAAACTCATCATCATCAAACTCATCATCAACTTTATCATCAAAGTCATTATTCACAATATTGCCATTCTCATGAGAAGTATCACTTGGCTTTACCTTGGCTAGGACAGCTTCATGTTCCTCCAACTTATCATGAATATTATTAAACCTTAACTCTATCCTTGAAAATTGTTGTTGCATAGCTTGGAACATGAACTCGATCTTACTCAAATCAGGCTTTTCACTATTAGAAGACATGATTTTATCCTGCAAGAAACGTTAGTAAAAGAAAAGGACCTCACAAGTATGACCTCACGTGTTTACACTCAATACACACAAGACTGTAACACACACTCGTGTTTCACACAATTTTAATATGGCTTTTCTCTACTAATGTTACTCACACACTCTTGCCTTTTTCCCTCACACAACTTTTCTCTATAGGTTCTATATTGAACTCAAGACTTAATCAAAAATCAGCTTATGGAATTCAACTATCAACCAACAATAAACAAGATGAGCACAAGATTTTAATCAAGGGAAAACAAAACAATGAATACTCAACAAGACTTAGCAAGACTCAGCAAGACTCAATAAGACTTAAGAAGACTCCAATGAAACTAAACCTTGAAGGAAATTTGTGTATTTTGGGGTGTTTAATTAAGGTAGGGTTTAGCCAAAGGTGGGGTAGTTTTGTCCTTTTATGTGGTAGGGTCAAAAAGGTAATTTTAGACAGTAGGGTAAAATGGCAGTAATGAATTTTCAAATTAGGCAAATAAGAAATCGCAAAGCTCAAGAAAGAATGACTACCTCAAGATTTTCATGAAGCACACCTCCACGAATTACCTTTGATATTGCACTTGCTACACACGATGTAATAAAATCCCCTCTTGAATTGATTTTTCTTTTCTCTTTTTTTTTCTTTTCTTTTTTTTTCTCTTTTTTCTCTTTTTTTTTATATTTTACTAAACTAAACGAACAATGAAGAAAAAAAAAATCTAAATAATAAGAAGAGGTTTACTTGGGGAACAAGGCAACTTTTTGACAAAAACAAGCTAGTTTTGGTAGCAGCTTGTGTACCAAGGAATGAGAGGGAACGGTGGCTTGTGAAACAAGTAGTCTTTATGTGATGTAGAGCTTTTGAAGGTTTCTTGGTGAGCAAGAAAACCTTTGGGATTTGGTTGCTTGGAGAACAAGATAGGGTTTACTTGGTGGCTAAGTAAAGACAATAGGTTTGAGGGACAAACAATATTAGTGATGGCTTGGAAAAGGATTCAAGATCAAGGTTTGTCCATGACAAGAAGACAAAGAAAAAAAAAACAAAAACGAAACTCCCACGAATTAAACCTAAGCTCTGATGCCAAATGATATGGACCTCACCGAAAGAAGATGAGGTTCATATGAAGAAGACGAAGAACACTTGAAAAAAAAAACAATAACAAGTTAAAAACGCAGCAAAAGAAAATAAAAATTAGAAGTAAAACCAAGACCCGTTGTGTAGAAACACAAGAACCTATGGTATTGGACCAAGACCCGTTGCCTAGAAAAGCAAGAACCTATGGTATATATTGGTGGAAGGTAGAAGAACGCCACAAGGAAGACCTTGATAAGTTCAAGAGTTCTCAAGAGAACCAAAGAGAAGAAGTCTCTCAATTTTATTGCTAAAATCAATTGTGTTCTCCCCAAAGGGTTACATAACTATTTATAGGCAAATAGATAACTTGCAGCACAAGTAATAGGAATCCTACTTTCCTAACTTGCAGAATAGGAAATAGCAAACTTGCAGAACAAGCAATAGGAATCCTACTCTCCTAACTTGCAGAACAAGTAATAGAAGTCTTACAAAATCTATTATTTAAAAAGGAATTGGGCTTAAATTAAATTAAGACAATGTTCAGCCCAATAATACTTAACTAAATAAAATATGCATCTAGCCTAATTTGCATTTCGGCCCAATACTTGTGTGTCTTCAAGAAGGTTGAACTTGGGCTTGGATCATGTTGTAGAAGACTTTATCATCCTCCATGCTCAAGCTTTGTTGGGTTTTCTCTCTAGCAATATCAATGAAACCAGCCAAGGCTTGTTGCATCATCTTTGATTTAGCTCTTGTAATTGGACCTCCATGGATACTCAAAGGATCACGATCATCACGAACATGACTTGAGCTTTGTGAGCTTGGATCTCCATCACGAACCCAAAGGTATTGGACCTTGACCCTACGAATAAGAATTCGAGAACCTAAGGTATAACAATGGTGGATGGTGAAGAAGGAGGCACCACAAGGAAGAAGACCTTGATAAGCCTAGTTGAGAGGGAACCCAAGAGAAAGGCACACTCAATTTTTGAAAATTCAATTTTTACTGATCTGTTCATCAATAGCGTTTACAAAGGTATTTATAATAATACCTAGCCCTTAAGCCCATAAACAAGTGGGCTGGAATTAACACCAACAGAAAATAAGACTAAACCCAAATTCATTCCTAAACCTAGTTACATAAAAATAAATAGTCCAAGACACAACAAGAGTCAAACGTGGGCTATTCAAACACTTAGCCCATCTTATTTTTAAGCGAAAATAAGACAGTAAACCATGCTCATGTTATTTGGGCTTCCAAGCAGGTATAGATGTCTTGGGACTCTTCATGGAAGCTTCCTTGACACTTCAATGATGCCAGAGCTTGTTGCATTAATGAGGCCAGGGCTTGTTGCGTCTTCTTGGCTCGATCTCAGGTAATTAGACCTCCTTGGATGACCAATGGATCCTTAGCATCACGAACATCACGAGCAAGTGGATCTCCATCAACTTCTCTAAGATTGCGTTACCTTTGTGTAAACTCTTACAAAAGGATGCTGATTTTGTGTTTGATGAGAGATGCAAGGAAGCATTCGACAAGTCGAAAGAATGTTTAATCTCTGCTCCAATCATTCAACCACCTAATTGAGACCTACCATTCGAATTGATGTGCGATGCAAGTGATTACTGTGAAATCCCCAATTTCATGTAAAGTCCTCTTATTTCTAAAGTACTATAGGCAGAAATGATTTAAATGAATATGAAAATTAATGTACAAATGGTGTAAGGAACCTAGAAGAAGGAATGAAATGGATAGTCAATGGTCAATGAATTTAATGTTGACATCAGAAAAATACTAGAGAATGATAAAAGAAGAATAAATATCATAATTTCATAATTAAATAATATGTGTGGCTGACATGAGGAAGGAAAAGAAGAAGAAGAATTAATTGGTGGTCAAATGAGTCAAATGAGTCAAAGGGATGTTAGTGGCTGAGATAAATGATGAGATGAACATGCATTTAATGCAATTTTACAAAGTCATCATCTTCATCTCATCACCCATACGCCAGCTTCCTTCCAGCCCTTCTCCCTCTCGTTTCCTCTCCAAATTTCTCTAAGTGTTCATTTTTCTAACCTTGACAAACCACCATCTCACGTCACCAAATTGTTAAGCTACTTTGACAAAAAATGATCCTTGTCGCTAGCTCAAGCTATGCCTTTAATATGTTAGTGGCTGAAACAAAGTCTTTGAGGAGATCAAAAATTCTGTAAATTTGGCTATTGACAAAGGTAAGAAAAGAAATTGATTCATTTGATTTCATCCATAAATTGGAGTCATGTGATGTTGGTATAGTATACTTATGGTGTTGAAATGAAAGAAAGTTAAAGGTTTCAATTTATATGAATTATACAGTTTTGAAGAAGTGAAGGAAAGAATCGGTGCAACCTAGGGATTTCGTGTTATTTGGCTATTTGAGGTCAGGAATATATGTAACGGACATAGGGTGACTATGTCCGCATGTTTTAAATGTTTCGGGATGAAACAAAAGCTGGTGTAAGTGAAGGAAATGTAAAATTCACGGTTTTCGCCCAGTTACGATTTGGCTCGGGGCAGCCGACTGCCCTAAATAGCAGCCGACTGCTCAAAGACAGTCGTGACGTAACTTTTTTCGAAACCGACTTAGAGCAGCCGACTGTCCTATATAGCAGTCGACTGCCATTTTTCCAGAAGCTTTCTGTTTGCAAACCAGTCGACTGCTAAAGAGCCAGTCGACTGCATTTTTTTGACAAACATTCTGTTTACGGGCCAGTCGACTACATTATTTTAGCAGTCAACTACCCTACTTGCATCCGAAAAGTAAATATTTTAAATGCAAAAAGAAAATAAAATTTATTGAATATTTTTATACTATAGCAGTCGACTGCCCTAAAAGAGCAGTTAACTGTCCCCTTTGAAAAATAATAATTTTTAATTTATTTATATAAATGTATTTGGATTATCATTAAAGTATATAAGAAGGGTTATGAATACCCATGGTTTTGCAAGAATGAGTTTTACTATCCAATATTTTGAGATTAACGACTCCATTGGTGATCATGCATATTACTTGCTTATTTGTATTTGGCTGGGGGACTCTAGTCAAGCCCTCAGTACCACGGGTGTCACCTGACTAGTGCACACTGTGGAATATTGACAATGGCCATTAGTCCTTTATATGTGTTTGGCTTAAGGGAGGATCCCTGGCCCATACGTGGGTACGCCACTTTATTTGGTGCATGATTCTATTGGATGTTGACGGTCTCCCCCTATTTGAAGACTATTTGTATATGTAATTTCAAGTTATTTGACATATCTATGTGAAAGTATTTGAGTTATTTGAATACGTGCAAGTGACTTCATATGATTTTATCATGTGTTATATGGTATTTGATGAACTTATATGTTATATGTTTTTACAAGATTATTACATGACATTATAGAGCCAAGCAGGAAAACTGCATATAGTGGCATAGTACGCTCTTTTATGTATATTTCTTACTGAGCGTAAACTCACCCCTTTACAATATTTTTCATCCAGATTATTTGCAGTGAAGTCCGCTCTTGGTAGAGGAGCATATATTTGGACTACACGATATTCCTTCGAGGCTAAATTCCAATCCCTTGAAGGTAGATACATTT
This sequence comes from Heritiera fomes, assembly GCA_032173925.1. NCBI lineage: Eukaryota > Viridiplantae > Streptophyta > Magnoliopsida > Malvales > Malvaceae > Heritiera > Heritiera fomes. The sequence continues at coordinate 22,516,148 of JAPDPM010000004.1, read as the reverse complement.
TGCTTATGTAATTCAGACTATAGTACAGTGATGTATATTGGACACATTAGGGATGTAAATTGTTAAAGAGATTAGTATGTAATTTATATTAGAGTTTTAGACTTATGTGAAAGACGATCCTGTATATGCATGAGAGATATCTTGTCATCGTAAATAGCAGCGCTATGCTAAATAATAGAATATAAGATATGAGAAAGAAAGAGGATACAGTGTCAAATAGCCTAACCAAATCTTATGGGAAAAAAAAAGTTAGTTGGTGATGGAGATCCACTTGCTCATGATGTTCGTGATGCTTAGGATCCATTGGTCATCGAAGGAGGTCCAATTACCCGAGCTCGAGCTAAGAAGAAGCAACAAGCCCTGGTCTCATTAATGCAACAAGCTGTGGCATCATTGAAGTGTCAAGGAAGCTTCCATGAAGAGTCCCAAGACATCTATACTTGCTTGGAAGCCCAAACGACATGAGTATGGTTTACTGTCTTGTTTTAGCTTAACAATAAGATGGGCTAAGTGTTTGGATAGCCCACGTTTGAGTCTTGTTGTGTTTTGGACTATTTATTTTATGTAACTAGGTTTAGGCATGAATTTGGGTTTAGTTTTATTTTCTGTTGGTGTTAATTCCAACCCACTTGTTTATGGGCTTAAGTGCTAGGTATTATTATAAATACCTTGTAAACGCTATTGATGGACAGAGCAGTAAAAAATTGAATTTTCAGAATTTGAGTGTGCCTTTCTCTTGGGTTCCCTCTCTACTAGGCTTATCAAGGTCTTCTTCCTTGTGGCTCCTCCTTTTTCACCATCCACCATTGCTATACCTTAGGTTCTCGAATTCTTATTCGTAGGGTCAAAGTCCAATACCTTTGGGTTCGAGTCTCTTTAGGCTTTGTGATGCGCACGGACAAGAGGAAACGTAGCTTGGAAATTGAAGGGGTTGAAAACGCAAGGACAGAAACAAAGTTGATGAATGACAATTTCTGAAACCTATACCCGAAGCCTAAAGAGACTTGAACCTAAAGGTATTGGACCTTGACCCTACGAATAAGAATTCGAGAACCTAAGGTATAGCAATGGTGGACGGTGAAGAAGGAGGCGCCACAAGGAAGAAGACCTTGATAAGCTTAGTAGAGAGGGAACCCGAGAGAAAGGCACACTCAATATCTGAAAATTAACTTAACTGATCTATTCATCAATAGCGTTTACAAGGTATTTATAATAATACCTAGCACTTAAGCCCATAAACAAGTGGGCTGGAATTAACACCAATAGAAAATAAGACTAAACCCAAATTCATGCCTAAACCTAGTTACATAAAATAAATAGTCCAAAACACAACAAGACTCAATCGTGGGCTATCCAAACACTTAGCCCATCTTATTGTTAAGCTAAAATAAGACAGTAAATCATGCTCATGTCGTTTGGGCTTCCAAGTAAGTATAGATGTCTTGGGACTCTTCATGGAAGCTTCCTTGACACTTCAATGATGCCAGAGCTTGTTGCATTAATGAGGCCAAGGCTTGTTGCATCTTCTTAGCTCGAGCTCGGGTAATTGGACCTCCTTGGATGACCAATGGATCCTTAGCATCACGAACATCACGAGCAAGAGGATTTCCATCATTCCCCCTCTCCTCAAAAGGATTTGTCCTCAAATTGCATATACCTTCATCAAAAGAAAAGGGAGAAAGATCAGAAACATTAAAAGTAGCAGATAGACCATACTCACCAGGAAGATCCAATTTGTAGGCATTATCGTTGATCTTCTATATGACTTGGAATGGTCCATCTCCTCGGGGATGCAGCTTGGTTCGTCGCTGAACAGGAAACCTCTCCTTTCTCATATGCACCCAAACCCAATCACCAGGCTCAAAGACTACTTTCTTTCGATGCTTATTTGCTTGGGTGGTATACTGCTCAGTCTTCTTTTCAATAGCTTGACGAACTCTCTCATGGAGTTGCTTCACAAACTTAGCCTTCTGTTCTCCATCCAAGTTACTTTGCTCCGCACTAGGTAATGGCAACAAATCCAAAGGAGTAAGAGGATTGAAGCCATAAACAACTTCGAATGGAGAGCAACTAGTAGTGGAGTGAACACTACGGTTATATGCAAACTCCACATGGGGCAAGCAATCTTCCCAATTCTTCAAATTCTTTCGGATAATGGACCTCAATAAGGTAGATAGGGTTCGATTGAGAACCTCAGTCTGTCCATCAGTCTGGGGGTGACAAGTGGTGGAGAATAACAATTTCGTTCCCAACTTTCCCCATAACGTCTTCCAAAAGTAACTAAGGAACTTGACATCACGATCGGAAACAATAGTCCTCGGTACACCATGTAGACGTACTATCTCTTTGAAGAAAAGGTCAGCAACATTGCTCGCGTCATCCGTCTTGTGGCAGGCGATGAAATGAGCCATCTTAGAGAACCTGTCAACCACAACAAAAACAGAATCTCTACCGCGTTTTGTTCGAGGCAAGCCCAAAACAAAATCCATAGAGATATCAGTCCACGGAGTAGTAGGAATGGGTAAAGGAGTATATAAATCATGATTATGAACTCTAGATTTAGCTTGCCTACATGGAATGCATCTAGCACATAACCTCTCTACATCTCTCCTCATGTTAGGCCAAAAGAAATGTTCTTGCAAAACATCTAGAGTTTTCCTAACTCCAAAGTGACCCATTAATCCTCCACTATGGGCTTCTCTAACTAACAGCTCGCGCAATGAACTCCTAGGCACACATAATTTATTTTCTCTAAATAAGAACCCATCGTGCCTAAAGAACTTGCCAAAACCAGATGTAGCACATGCATCATAAACATTACCAAAATCAACATCATCAGCATACTGTTCTTTGATATACTCAAATCCTAAAAGTTTAGCATCAAGAGTAGTGATAAGAGTATACCTACGAGATAACGCATCAGCTACGACGTTCTCTTTACCTTGTTTGTACTTGATCACGTACGGGAACATCTCAATGAACTCTATCCACTTGGCATGACGCTTATGCAGCTTACTCTGTCCTTTCAAATGGTTCAAGGACTCATGATCAGTGTGGATAACAAATTCTTTGGGCCACAAGTAATGTTGCCATGTCTCCGAGGCCCTCACTAACGCGTACATCTCCTTGTCATATGTGGGATAGTTAAGTGCTGCTCCACTTAACTTCTCACTAAAGAAAGCAATTGGGCGTTTTTCTTGCATAAGCACAGCTCCAATACCTACACCTGAGGCATCGCACTCAATCTCAAAAGTTTTAGTAAAGTCAGGCAGAGATAACAAAGGAGCAAAACAAAGTTTAACCTTAAGCAAATTAAAAGCATGCTCTTGTGCAGGACCCCAATGAAATGCAACATTCTTTTTGACCATTTCAATCAAAGGTGCAGCTATAGTGCTAAAATCTCTAACGAATCGACGATAGAAACTAGCTAAACCATGGAAACTACGCACCTCAGAAACAGACTTAGGTACAGGCCAATCTTTAATTGCCTTTACCTTCTCAATATCGACAGAAATGCCATGTGAAGAAACGACATACCCAAGAAAAACAATCTTATCAGTGCAGAATGTACATTTCTTAAAATTGGCATACAAACTTGCATTCCTCAAAACAGTAAGAACGTTCCTAAGATGCTCAACATGCTCATGCAGACTCTTACTGTAGATCAAAATGTCATCAAAATAGACAACCACATACTTACCAATGAAATCACGTAAAACATAGTTCATTAATCTCATGAATGTACTGGGTGCATTAGTCAAGCCAAAAGGCATAACTAACCACTTGTAGAGACCATGTTTAGTCTTAAATGCGGTTTTCCATTCATCACCTTCTTTCATACGAATTTGGTGATATCCGCTCTTTAAATCGATTTTAGAAAACATGCATGCACCATGCAATTCATCAAGCATATCATCTAGCGTAGGAATAGGATAGCGGTACTTTACAGTGATTTTGTTGACGGCTCGGCAGTCAACGCACATCCTCCACGTCCCATCTTTTTTTGGCACAAGCAGTACGGGCACGGCGCAAGGACTCATGCTCTCCCTCACATAACCTTTCCTCATGAGCTCCTCAACTTGCCTTTGAAGCTCCTTCGTCTCCTCGGGATTACTTTTGTAGGCTGGACGGTTAGGAATGTTAGCTCCGGGGACAAGGTCAATCATGTGCTCGATCCCACAAATCGGTGGTAATCCACTTGGGATCTCCTCAGGGAATACATCCTCGAACTCCTGCAACAATGAGACAACATCAGTAGGCAAAGTATCATGGAGTTCAGCATCAATAAAATAAGAATCTTTAAATAAGAGTAAAAGGATAGGAGACTTAGCAAGAAATGCAGTCTTCACATCTCGGGGTTTGGCATAGTAGCTCACTGTTTTGCTTTCCTTGTTTTCCTTCTTTTCTTTAGCTTGCTTCCTTAGCTCATCATGTTGCTCCTTTAGCCATAATTGGTCCTCATAAATCTCCTTGGGGCTAAGGGGAGCGAGAGCGATCTTCTTGCCAGCCATAGTAAAGGAGTAACGGTTAGTGTAACCGTCATGGAGGACTCTCCGATCATACTGCCACAGTCTACCCAGCAATAGGTGGCTAGCTTGCATGGGCACCACGTCACACAACACCTCATCGTGATACCTTCCAATACGAAAAGGAACCAAGACTTGCTTCACCACGTTGACTTCACTACAGTCATTAATCCATTGCAACTTATATGGGTGGTGATGCTTGGTAGTGGGCAACTTTAATTTATCAACAAGGTATGTGCTAGCAACATTAGTACAACTCCCACCATCAATGATTACAGTACATACCTTGTCACTAATATGGCATCTCGTATGGAAGATGTTCTCGCGCTGTGCCTCATCCTCAAACTTCACATGAGTAGTAAGAGCACGCCTAGCAACAAGTGCTTCACCATGAGCAGCATACTCAACAACTTCTTCTTCGTCGACATCTTCTAACCCAGGCATCTCATCTTCTATACCGATTTCAGAACCTTCACTCTCAACATCTCCATTCCCAAGCATGATCATAACTCTACGGTTGGGACACTGAGAGGCAATATGCCCATGACCTAAACACTTGAAACACTTAATTTCACGTGTCCTGCTTTGGGATGCTTGGGCAGGTTCAGTCTTGGGCTTTGGAGGGCCCTCAGTCTTGGGCTTAGCAAAGCTCTTTGACTTAGGCGTAGACACAGGCTTATCATCCCTATGAAAGGTGTTAGATTTCCAAACAGGAACTGAACTAGAAGTAAAACGAGATGTACCTTTCCTTTTGAGTTGCCGTTCCCCTTTGATGGCCACATGCAGCATCTCCTCTAAATCCATGTAATGCTGTAACTCTACTACATTGGCAATCTCACGATTTAAGCCTTGGAGAAAACGAGCCATAGTAGCCTCTGCATCCTCCTGGATATTGGCTCGAATCATGGTCATTTCCATCCCTTTGTAGTAATCCTCAACACTCTTTGAGCCCTGGGTCAGACCTTGGAGTTTCTGGTATAACTCCCTGTAGTAATGAGTAGGAACAAATCTCTTCCTCATGATGCGCTTCATCTCATCCCATGTAGACACTGGAGGATCACCATATCTTCTTCTACTAGTGACTAACTGATCCCACCGAACCATAGCATACTCTGTGAACTCAATTGCTGCAAGTTTGACCTTCTTTTCTTCAGAGTAGTGGTGGTAGTCAAACACCATTTCAAGCTTCCTTTCCCACTCCAAATATGCCTCAGGATCATTCTTGCCTAGGAAAGGAGGAATCTTCAATTTTATACTGCCAAGGTTTCCATCCATCTTCTCCTTGCCTCTATCACGAGCTCTATCAACTCGATCTCTATACCCATGGGACCTTCTATGATGTCTATCTATCCTAGACTCTTCATTCGAATCATACCCAATATTATAATCATACTCGTCATTGGCAACAACCTTACTTTTTAGACGAGAAGTATCACCTTGTTGGATCTTTGCAAACTGAGCTTCATGTTGGTTCAACTTATCCTGAATGTCATTGAATTTCACGTCCATCCGTTGGAACTGTTGTTGCATTGCCTGAAGCATGAATTCAATCTTTTTAAAGTTGGACTTATCACTTTCAGAAGACAATTTCAACAAAGATATCCTCACGTGTTTACACTTGTGTTTCACTCAAGGAATATGGCTTTTCTCTACTAATGTCTCTCACACACTCATGCCTTTTTCCCTTACTCTACCTTAACTCTATAGGTTCACAATCGCACTAGAGACTCAATCAAAGACTCAACCTCACATAATCAACTAATTCACCAGGTTTTTTTTTTATTTTTTTTCTTCCGAATTCTTGCTTTTTTTTTTCACAGAAAGGTATGGCTAGGGCTAGGATGACTCAAAGAAAGAAAGACATAATAAAAAAAATAAAAAAATCACTAGAACGACCAAAAAAAATGAAAAATGGCTTAAAACTATAGGAAAACGATGGAATTTGGCCAAAATAGGATAAAAACGGGTACTCGCACGCCTCCTAACTCAACCAAAATTTTCTGTTTGAACAGTACCGCAAAATTTTTTTTGAATTCTTCTTTTTTTTTCGAATTCTTTCCTTCTTTTTTTTTTTGAATTCTTTTCTTCTTCTTTTTTTTTTAACTCTGAGTGTTGCGGTTTCCTTGAAAGAGGAGGGGTGCGGCTAGATTTTTTTTTTTGAGGGGTGCGGCTAGGGTTTTTTTTGAGGGGTGCGGCTAGGGTTTTTTTTGAGGGATATGGCTAGGTTTTTTTTTTGAGGGGTGCAGCTAGGGTTTTTTTTTGAGGGGTGCGGCTAGGGTTTTTTTTTTTTGAGGGGTGCGACTAGGGTTTTTTTTTAGGGGTGCGGCTAGGGTTTTATTTTTGAGGGGTGCAGCTAGGGTTTTTTTGAAGGGGTGCGACAGGGTTTTGAGGAATTGCGGCTAGGGGTTTTTTTGAAGGAAGGGGTGCGGCTAGGGTTTTTTTTTGAGGAGTGCGTCTAGGGTTTTATTTTTGAGGGGTGCGGCTAGGGTTATGAATTCAACTCAAACACAACAACAAACTAGAAATCGAAACCAACAAGAGAGACAAAAGAATGGAAAAAAAATCAAAACCAATAAACCAAAAATCTAAAAGTTAGTGACGCACAAACAAACCAGAAATCAAGACTTGAGCTCTGAATACCAACTGATGCACATGGGCAAGAGAAAAACGCAGCTTGGAATTTGAAGGAACTGAAACGTAACAGGGTAGAAACAAAGTTGATGAATGACAACTTCTGAAAACCTAGACCCGAAGCCTAAAGAGACTCGAACCCAAAGGTATTGGACCTTGACCCTACGAATAAGAATTCGAGAACCTAAGGTATAGCAAAGGTGGATGGTGAAGAAGGAGGCGCCACAAGGAAGAAAACCTTGATAAGCCTAGTAGAGAGGGAACCCAAGAGAAAGGCACACTCAAATTCTGAAAATTCAAATTACTGATCTGATTATCAATAGCGTTTACAAGGTATTTATAATAATACCTAGCACTTAAGCCCATAAACAAGTGGGCTGGAATTAACACCAATAGAAAATAAGACTAAACCCAAATTTATGCCTAACCTAGTTACATAAAATAAATAGTCCAAGACACAACAAGACTCAAACGTGGGCTATCCAAACACTTAGCCCATCTTATTGTTAAGCTAAAATAAGATAATAAACCATGCTCATGTCGTTTGGACTTCCAAGCAAGTATAGATGTCTTGGGACTCTTCATGGAAGCTTCCTTGACGCTTCAATGATGCCAGAGCTTGTTGCATGAATGAGGCCAGGGCTTGTTGCGTCTTCTTAGCTCGAGCTCGGGTAATTGGACCTCCTTGGATGACTAATGGATCCTTAGCATCACGAACATCACGAGCAAGTGGATCTCCATCAGGTGATTCTGATTTGACGACAAATCCTTTCGAGGAGAGAGGGAATGATGGAGACCCATCAAGCTCACACAGCTCAAGTCATGTTCGTGATGTTCGTGATCCTTTGAGCATCCATGGAGGTCCAATTATGATAGGATGATATTTTGTGAATTTTATATGTTCTAATATATTTGCTTTATTGATGTTTTATGCCTAAAAGTGCTTACTAATGTTTATTTTATGTTTTAGGTATTAAATATCAAAGTTGGAATAAAAAGAAGCTAAAAAGAGCAAAGTGTAGTATTTTCTGTCCAACTTGAAAATTGACGTTTTTGACCAATTTAATGACCTGATCTCAAGAAGTGTCCTTCATGGAAGTTGTAGAGGACGTCCCAAGGTTTCCAGAATGTCCAAGATCGCAAAAATCGGAGTTTATTTGATGGGTCAAACATCTAGACAAAATCAGTACGAAATTCTGGGTAGAAAAACGAGATTGAGAAGAAATTCCAACAAAGCAAGTTCAAGACCAGATTTTGTTGAGAGAAGATAATTTCTTAATTTTATTTTATCTTAGATCTGTAATTGATTAATAAAAATAGGCCTTAGGAATTTTACTTAGAAAATAATTGTAAAAAGATGATGAGATAAAAGTAAGAGTTTGACTAGTCAAATTACTTGTTTTCCAAGTAAACTCTTATCTGAATCACACATTGCTTAGGAAAGTCTTTTAAACTCTTCCTTAGGCCTATATAAAGAGCACAAGGCTCTCATAAACAGCATCCCTCACATCCCTCACATCCCTCTCATCCCTCTTCTCTCTTTTAGTCTTGTAGGATTTTCTTTAGGGTTTTTAATAAAAATTTTATTTTTCTTTATTTTTAATTAGTTGCTGATTTCTTTATTAATTTTAATTCTGATTTTGTTTTATTTATTTAAAGTAATATTGTTTGTGTGTTCTTGCTTGCTAGTTTATAATCTTGATTATTAATTCTGATTTTATATTATTAAAGATTGCTTCTTTGATTGTTTCTTGCGTGATATTTGTAATCTTTATAATATATAATTTGGAGTTTATATTCTTGAATATGAATAGTGAGTAGATTTCTTGTTCAGTTATGAGGTAAATTAATTGTTCTTGGAAAAAGTATGTTGTGAGATTTTAAACTTATAATATAATTGTTGATTAAGTATCACATTTGCATGATTGTTTGTTTGATTAGATAGGAGGCCTACTATTTAGTTAAATTAAATAATCTACTGCCAGGTTAAAAACATAAGTCCGTAATTGCTTATGGAGTTAATCACTAGGGATCTAGGAGAATTAAGGTTTAAGTTAAATAAACTGCGCTGAGTGAGTTTGTTACTTAATGTTGACTCAAATCTTTCTAGATATTAATGCTGCTATTAAAACTTAATTTATAGCGCTGAGCATAGGTAAATTTTGATAGTTAGAGATTAATTAAGACGCTGAGCCTTTAATTAACAACACAGTAAGGAAAGATAGGTGTAATTGGACGCTGGGGAATTACACTACGGTTGACTACTTAACTGACAATGATCTTAAATAATCAATGATCAGCATCATATCCCAAGAATAATTAATTACCTTGTAACTGAAGTTTTGTAGTATTTGATATTTTCTAATTTATTTACTTGTTTATTTTTCTGATTATTTTCTTAGTTCTTGTAGTTTAATTGAAACCCTCCCCCAAATCTCTTTTCTCTCTCTAAATAATAGTTAGGTATTTAATTTAAATAATTAACTTAAATAAAACAATCTCTGTGGGATCGACCTTTGCTTGCCCTATCTATAGGTTTAAGTAAAGTAATTTATTATTGGTACCTGCGACACTACCAATTTTTGGCGCCGTTGCCGGGGATTGTTATTTATTTAAGTTGCTTATTATAACTTAAAGATCTAATTATTTTCTTTTCTTTCTTCCTTGCAGGGTTTGCATTTCTGACGAGGACTCTAGTTATAGACTTCGAAGGATTAGAGACTACATTGAAGCAACCCAAAGCGCAGTGCTACAAACGCCCCAACCACCACCATCCACTTCCAACGATCCATCTTCCACCTAGCCCAAGTTCAATCCTACTTTCGAATTCTCTAGTGATTCAGACGAGGACACCATGGCTCAAAACGCTAATAGAACCTTGAAGGAGTTGGCAGTACCCACTATGAACCAACAACCCCTTTGCATAGCCTATCCTACTTTAGATGTTGCTTTTGAATTTAAATCTGGTTTGATACATCTTTTACCGACCTTTCATGGTCTTACAGGTGAAGATCCACACAAACATCTAAAGGAATTCCATGTGGTTTGCTCAACCATGAAGCCAGCTGGGGTTAGTGAAGAGCAAATCAAGCTGAGGGCCTTTTGTGACGTCCCCGTCACTTCATCTTATCACTTAACTTTTTCCTTCTTTATTTATATTGTAGTTCATCCAGTGTCATTCTTCCTTTATTCTTAAGCTAATTATCTGATAGCTCATAAAATTTTATTCAATTTCAATAAAACAGACTAATGATACATGTATATATGTACCATCCATTTCCACAGGATCTCATAAATCATCTTAACTTAAATCCCCGACATCTTATATACATTAATGTTAGTTGTACTGTACCGTAACTGAATTACAATTTACTTTGCATAATTACATAAGTATACCTTCTATACTACTTGGGAAGCGTCTCTCGAAGGTAAACTTTCAAGATCCACTCGTAGGCTCTTCTATCGAGAGCGAGGGATTACTTCAGATAGTTTGTATGAAAAATGTTCGTAAAAGGGTGAGTTTACGCTCAGTAAGAAAAATATGTAAAAGAGCGTACTATGCCTCTATATGCATTTTTCCTACTTGGCTCTATAATGTCATGTAAAGCATTATAAAGCATGCATCATAAACATCTTTCATGCATTGTTTGCCACCATGCATATTTATTTCAAATGACATGGAAATCATACTTTGTATGCTTCTTTTAAATATAGCATACATATAAAACATGCATCATCTTCTATCTTTAAAACATACTTTACATGCTTTTATAACATAGCATGTTTCGTATACTTCTTCAAAACATATTTCAAGTACTCCTTTCAAATATCATTTACATACGTACATACATACATACATACATACATACTTCTCTTAAAACGTCTTATACTTTCTTGAAATCATACATCATATACTTCTTTTAAAACTTCTTGTACCAGTAAATCAAGTACTTTCAATTTCTTTATTCTTAGAAATCGTATATACATATAGTTTTGATAACATAAAACTATTTGTACTTTTGTGGAGTTATGCACTGCATCATCATCATCATCATCATCATTATCATGTGGCGTACCCCGTAGGGCCAGGAATCCTCCCTTAGCCGAACATGAAATATAAACAGATTGGCCAACTGCGGGTGGCTACAGTTAACACTAGTCAGGTGTCCTTCTGTAGCGACTGAGGCCTGACTTATGGTTCCTCAGCCCATAACATACATTACATCATTTCAGGACTTGATCAGAGCCCCTACTATAAACATGATAGTGCATAATCTCAAAACATATGTCATATGGCTTCTTGCCATGACATTTTATTCTTTCTGAAAATAGGTGTAAACATCTCTTTTCAAAACAGGGCAGTCGGCTGCTGCTTCATACTTTCATTTATCGAAATTATTTTCATTTAAAATTCCGATAATTTCATCTTTGAAAACATATAAGGGCAGTCGACTGGTCCATATAGCAGTCGACTGGTTTTCAAACAGAATGCTTCTTAAGAAATAGCAGTCGACTGGTCCATATAGCAGTCGACTGTTTTTAAACAGAATGCATTTTGGAAAATAGCAGTCGACTGGCCCATATAGCAGTCGACTGGTTTGAAACAGAATGCTTCTGGGTAAATAGCAGTCGACTGGCTTACATAGCAGTCGACTGGTTTGCATCAGTTTTCGGAAAACAACGTTTTGGTTGTCTCTAGGCAGTCGACTTCCCTTTATGGCAGTCGGCTGCCCCTAGCCTAATTGGTACTAGGAGACAAGTCCGAAAATGCATCTTTTCCTGTACAAAATCAACTAATACTTCTCTCCAAAACATGTAAAAACATCAAAAATCATGCGGACATAGCCGCCTTACGTCCGTTACATAAATTCCTTACCTCGATTACTTCGAGAACATGAAATCACTTGGTTCACCAACCCTAATCCTTTTCTTCTTCAAATCTGAAATCATCATATCAAAGCAAACCTTTAAGAATTTGCCATAAACATGTTATACTACTTCAGTACAACACCATACCATGAACATGATTGACTAAATCATCTTCTTCTCTTACCTTTTGCTAGTGGCCAAAATCTCAAACTTTGAGATCTCTTCCAATACTTGGAATCAATCCACCAAACTTCAGATATAGCCTCGTCTAGTGACTATGATCGTTTTTCGTCTAACAAACTTAACGATTTGGTTACTAAACAAGGGTGTTTGTCAAGGTAGCTATGGAAGAAAACTTAGAAATTTCTGGAATGAACGAGAGGCAACGAGAGAGAGGGCTGGGATGGTTTGCTGCCGTAGGGGTGATGGCTGGAGGTGGTGACTCATGCATCCTCATTTAATGCTTCCCTATCCAATATCATCTCATCTCAGCCACTTTACTCCTTGACCCCTTTTGACTCTCTTATTTGACCCATCTTTGACCATTAAATTCTCTTCTTCCTTTTCTCATATCAGCCATACAAAATCATTTAATTATAAAAATCTGTTATTTGTTTCATCATCATCCAATTAAATCATTTCATCTCAATCTTTGACCATTATTATTTGGCCATTCATTTAATTGGTCTCCTTTCTTCCATATAACACTTGTCTCATACTCTTAATATTTTTCTGATATCAACCTAATAAATCATTTGTTTTATTGACTATCAACTTTCTTATTTCTTCCATACATCATGCATACATCATTCATACATTAAACTTCATATTCATTAAATTATGAAAATCTGATATTAATTCTTTGCTCATACCTCCATTATTCTTATAACATCAATTTAATTTCCTTGACTATTTAATCTTTCATCTCATTACTTCTTCCATGTTTCATACATCCTTCATACTTCAAAATCCTCATATCTACTTATTTTTCAATTTAAGCTAACATACTTTATAATTATGGAGGATTTTCCTGAAATTGGGGATTTCACACCTTTCCATTCTCTTTGGCAGATGCAGCCAAGGATTGGCTTTACTACTTACCTTCTGGGACCATCAACACTTGGGATGATATGAAGAAACTCTTCTTGGAAAGATATTTTCCTGCTTCTAGGGCAGCCAACATCTGCAAAGAATTTGTGGAATTAGGCAATTTAATGGTGAGTCACTCTATGAATATTGGGAAAGATTTAAACGATTATGTGCTAGTTGCCCACATCATCAAATTCATAAGCAACTATTGATCCAATATTTCTACGAGGGACTATTACCCCATGATAGAAGCATGATAGATGCTGCCAGTGGAGGAGCTTTGGTGGATAAGACTCCTCAAGAAGCCCAAAACTTGATAGCAAACATGGCTGCCAATTCTCAACAATTTAACACAATGAGAGATCCACCACCACCACTTAAGCAAGCACATGAGGTAAGTACTTCTTCTTTGGAAAAACAAATTACTAACGTAACATCCCTTGTGCAACAATTGGCTGTAGGTAACATGCAACAAGCCAAGGCTTGTGGAGTTTGCTCCAACATCGGACACCCCACTGATATGTGTCCAAACTTACAAAAGATTCCATAGAGCAAGCTAATGTTGTAGGAGGATTCCTAGGGCCTTCCCAAGGTAAGTATGATCCTTATTCATGCACTTACAACCCTGGTTGGAGGGACCACCCAAATTTGCAATATGGAAATAGGTCTGCACCATATGTCCCACCACACAATAGGCCAAATAATTTCCAAGTCCCCAAACCTACATACCAAGAGAGGCCACCACCCCAAACACAACACCAAAGTGGAACCATGTCTCTTGAAGAAATTGTAAAGAACCTTGCTGCCTCTACTTTACAAAATCAACAAGAGAACAATCAAAGAATTTCACACCTTGAGCACCAAATGAGCCAAATGGCTACTACCCTAAGCAGACTTGAAGCTAGGGAATCCAACAAGTTGCCTTCTCACCCTGTGGTGAATCCAAGGGAGAATGTGAGTGCCATCTTTTTGAGGAGTGGGAAGGAAATTGGACCCAAGGAGAATGCATATGAAGAGGTCAACATAAAGGCTCTACCACATAAAAATGTTGTGAATCTCCCCCCTCTTTATAGAGATTTTGACAAGGTAAGTGAAAAACGTGTCCCTTTTAATCCCTTCTCCTTTTCCTAGCAGGTTAGCCAACAACAAGAAAGAAGAAGAAGACAAAGAGATCTTGGAGACCTTTAGGAAAGTGGAGGAAAACATTCCTCTTCTTGATGCTATCAAGCAAGTGCGCAGGTACGCAAAATTTTTAAAAGAATTGTGCACTAACAAGAAGAAATTAAAAGGTGATGAAAAAGTAGTTGTGGGGGAAAATGTGTCTGCCATCATTCAAAGAAAACTTCCCCCAAAGTGTGGAGGTCCTGGCATGTTTAGTATTCCATGTAAGATAGGTAACACCATAATTAATAAGTCCATGATAGATTTAGGAGCTTCTATAAATGTCATGCCTTTGTCAATTTATAAATCTTTAAATCTTGGACCTTTGAAAGAGACTGGTGTTATTATACAATTGGCTGACAAAACTAATGCCTATCCTGAAGGGATATTAGAGGATGTTCTTGTGCAGGTTGATAAATTAGTCTTCCCAGCAGACTTCTATGTTCTTGATATGGAGGATGATAATTCTCCTTTTCCAACACCAATGCTGCTAGGGAGACCATTCTTGAAGACATCCAAAGCCAAAATAGATGTGGACAAGGAAACACTCACCATGGAGTTTGATGATAACATAGTGGAGTTCAACATCTTTGGGGAAGTAATCATAAGTCAGAACCAAAAGAAATCAAAGAAAAGGTTTGCATTTGGGATTGGATGATGGAAGGTGAAGCAGTCAAGCTAACGACATTAAACAAAGGCGCTACTTGGGAGGTAACCCAAGGATGTAAAAACGAGGGAGTATTTCTTTCCTTTTCTTGTATTACCATTTTTGAGTTTTTATTGTTCTTCTTTGCATGGTAGACTTACTTTGAGGACAAAGTAAGATTTAAGTGTAGGGGGGAATATTGGTTTATGAGTCTAGAATTTTTTTTAGAAAAAAAAAGGGTCAAATTTTTTAGAGTTTTAAAGATCATGATATGTTTTCTTTCTTTTAAGGATTGATTCTGAACTAAAACATAGTTTTATAAAAGAGTTGAGAGTATTTTGATTGTTATTATTGTTGAAGTGAATACTTTCTAAAGAATTTATGTGAGTTCATGATTAAATATGATTGCTCATATGATATTGATAATGTGATTAGTTCATTGAAGTTGGTATAAGCAAAGGATCAATAGACAAGAACAAAAAAAAAACAACATAAAAAGAGAAGAAAAATAGAGGTTGAAAGCTTTAAATTCTACTCCAATGTTTTGAGTTACTCGATCTTGTTGATTAAATTCTTGAAGTGACTTAAAATATGAGTATGCAAAGCACTCCAAAAGAGGGCTTACTTGTTGAGTAACCGGGTGTTAGTATCACCAATATTAACATTTGCGTAAAAAGGCAAGTAAGTACTTAGGGAAACCATTATTGAAACCTCAAAAGAAAAAAAAACAAAAAAATGTTCTTGATCTATTGACTTTGTTTGTAGTATGTAAATTGGATAATTGCAAAGTTGATATTATATGTTTCAGTTATGTTGATTGTGAATTTTGCATGAATTTATGTAGAAGTATGCATGAATATGAGAAGTAATGATTAGAATATGATTGACTTGATTATTTGACTCTTGTTGAAGTTATGAGTTAAAAATTGAAAGATTGAAAATATGTTCATGATCTTAATCTTGTTTTGGAGTCTTAATTTTTAAATTTTTCAGTCTTATTTTGAATTTTTAGGATTGAGTCTTAAGTAAAAGATTTTGTGGGTATATCTTCTGAAAGCCCTCACGAGACACAACTCATCCACTAGGGGTGACCTAGGGGTTTAAAGGCTTATTGCATATGCTAAATGCAATCGTGATTCCTACGAAAGTGAGTTAGGTTTTAGGAAAAAAGATTTTAAGATTAGGACTTTAGGATTTAGTTCTTTAGGAATTAGTTAGCTAAGGTTTGCTAGAGGACTTGCAAAAGCTAAGTGTGGGGAATTTGATAGGATGATATTTTGTGAATTTTATATGTGCTAATATATTTGCTTTATTGATGTTTTATGCCTAAAAGAGCTGACTAATGTTTATTTTATGTTTTAGGTATTAAATATCAAAGTTGGAATAAAAAGAAGCTAAAAAGAGCAAAGTGTAGTATTTTCTGTCCAGCTTGAAAGATTGACATTTTTGATCAATTTAATGACCTGATTTTATATTATTAAAGATTGCTTCTTTGATTGTTTCTTGCATGATATTTTTAATCTTTATAATATATAATTTGGAGTTTATATTCTTGAATATGAATAGTGAGTAGATTTCTTGTTCAGTTATGAGATAAATTAATTGTTCTTGGAAAAAGTATGTTGTGAGATTTTAAACTTATAATATGATTGTTTGTTTGATTAGATAGGAGGCCTACTATTTAGTTAAATTAAATAATCTACTGCCAGGTTAAAAACATAAGTCCGTAATTGCTTATAGAGTTAATCACTAGGGATCAAGGAGAATTAAGGTTTAAGTTAAATAAACCACGCTGAGTGAGTTTGTTACTTAATGTTGACTCAAATCTTTCTAGATATTAATGCTGCTATTAAAACTTAATCTATAGCGCGGAGCATAGGTAAATTTTGATAGTTAGAGATTAATTAAGACGCTGAGCCTTTAATTAACAACACAGTAAGGAAAGATAGGTGATGGAGATCCAAGCTCACAAAGCTCAAGTCATGTTCGTGATGATCGTGATCCTTTGAGTATCCATGGAGGTCTAATTACAAGAGCTAAATCAAAGATAATGCAACAAGCCTTGGCTGGTTTCATTGATATTGCTAGAGAGAAAGCCCAACAAAGCTTGAGCATGGAGAATGATAAAGTCTTCTACAACATGATCCAAACGCAAGTTCAACCTTCTTGAAGACACACAAGTATTGGGCCGAAATGCAAATTAGGCTAGATGCATATTTTATTTAGTTAAGTATTATTGGGCTGAATATTGTCTTAATTTAATTTAAGCCCAATTCCTTTTTAAATAATAGATTTTGTAAGACTTTTATTACTTTTTCTGCAAGTTAGGAGAGTAGGATTCCTATTTCTTGTTTTGCAAGTTTGCTATTTCCTATTCTGCAAGTTAGGAAAGTAGGATTCCTATTACTTGTGCTGCAAGTTAGCTAGTTGCCTATAAATAGTTATGTAACCCTTTGGGGAGAACACAATTGATTTTAGTAATAAAATTGAGAGACTTCTTCTCTTTGGTTCTCTTGAGAACTCTTGAACTTATCAAGGTCTTCCTTGTGGCGTTCTTCTACCTTACACCAATATATACCATAGGTTCTTGCTTTTCTAAGCAACGGGTCTTGGTCCAATACCATAGGTTCTTGTGTATCTACACAACGGGTCTTGGTTTTATCTCTAATTTTTGTTTTCTTTTGCTGCGTTTTTAACTTGTTCTTGTTTTTCTTCAAGTGTTCTTTGTATTCTTCATTGAACTTCATCTTCTTTCGCTGAGGTTCATATCATTTGGCATCAGAGCTTAGGTTTAATTCGTGGGAGTTTCATTTTTGTTTTTTTTTCTTTGTCTTCTTGTCGTGGACAAACCTTGATCTTGAAACCTTTTCCAAGCCACCACTAATATTGTTTCTCCCTCAAACCTATTGTCTTTACTTAGCCACCAAGTAAACCCTATTTTGTTCTCCAAGCAACCAAATCCCAAAGGTTTTCTTGCTCACCAAGAAACCTTCAAAAGCTCTACATCACATAAACACTACTTGTTTCACAAGCCACCGTTCCCTCTCATTCCTTGCCACACAAGCTGCTACCAAAATTAGCTTGTTTTTGTCAAAAAGTTGCCTTGTTCCCCAAGTAAACCTCTTCTTATTATTTAGACTTTTTTTTTCTTCACTGTTCGGTTACTTTAGTAAAATATAAAAAAAAGAGAAAAAAAGAAAAAAAAAGAAAAGAAAAAAAAAGAGAAAAGAAAAAAAAAAGAGAAAAGAAAAATCAATTTAAGAGGGGATTTATTACATCGTGTGTAGCAAGTGCAACATTAAAGGTAATTCGTGGAGGTGTGCTTCATCAAAATCTTGAGGTAGTCAATCTTTCTTGAGCTTTGAGATTTCTTATTTGCCTAATTTGAAAATTCATTGTTACCATTCTACCCTATTGCCTAAAATTATCTTTTGACCCGACCACATAAAAGGACAAAACTACCCCACCTTTGGCTAAACCCTACCCTAATTAAACACCCCAAAACACTCATATTTCCTTCAAGGTTTAGTTTCATTAGAGTCTTCTTAAGCCTTATTGAGTGTTGCAAAGTCTTGTTAAGTCTTCATTGTTTTGTTTTCCCTTTATTAAAATCTTATTCTCAGCTTGTTTATTGTTGGTTGATAGTTGAATTCCATAAGCTGATTTTTGATTGAGTCTTGAGTGCAATATAGAACCTATAGAGAAAAGTTGTGTGAGGGAAAAAGGCAAGAGTGTGTGAGTAACATTAGTAGAGAAAAGCCATATTAAAATTGTGTGAAAACACGAGTGTGAGTGTCACATTCTTGTGTGTATTGAGTGTAAACACGTGAGGTCATACTTGTGAGGTCCTTTTCTTTTACTAACGTTTCTTGCAGGATAAAATCATGTCTTCTAATAGTGAAAAGCCTGATTTCAGTAAGATCGAGTTCATGTTCCAAGCTATGCAACAACAATTTTCAAGGATAGAGTTGAGGTTTGATAATATTCATGATAAGTTGGAGGAACATGAAGCTGTCCTAGCTAAGGTAAAGCAAGAAAATACTTCTCATGTGAAAGGCAATGTTGTGAATAATGACTTTGATGATAAAGTTGATGATGAGTTTGATGATGATGATGAGTTTAGTATGAATAGAAGTGTTAAAGGTAACCGTGGTAATAAAGGAGGTCGTGGAGATAGATATAAAGGAGAGAGGTATTGTCACTCCCTAGTGAGCCGGGGTGCGCCCGTACGCAAGCTGGTGCGGGCTGAGACTAGCCATGCCTTGGGAGCGGGCATGGGAAAGGCTTTCGTTGGCTGCGGAGGCAGAAGCATGTGGGTGGCATGCGCGGATGGCAATCGAGGCGTGCAGGATGTACGCGCTGTGGTAGGAGGCAGCACGCACATGTCTGGACAGTGTGCAATGGTGCGCGGAACCAGGACCGCGGGTAGTCTGATCGGCTGGGCGCGCGCGGATGCTGGGAGGAAGCAGACGCGGGCCAGAAGTCTAGTCCGACCAGGACTCTGACTGGAGGGGCGCGCGCAGATGCTGGAGAAGAGGCAGACGCGGACCAGGACTCTGAGAAGTGGAGTTCGACCAGGACTGTGACAGAGAAGGCAGCTGGCGGACGAAACACTTCCAGGTGCGATCTGAGACGCGCGGATAGCTAGTTGAGTCCAGGAGGGATTCTAATAGCTAAGGACGGACCCTGGATGAGTGCGCACACCTGGCACTCAAGATATGAGCTGGCGACCGCCAGCACTGGACAGACTGGGCAGAGGCATTGTGCGGCAAGGACTCTGACGGGTGAAGAGTTTCTGTTGAGCTTGGTCTCCTAGGAATTTTAGATAGACTAGAGTTCCTAATGGCTGGGGATGTCAGCCACAGCATTGCCTATAAATAAAGTCGTGTACGGCAGTGGACCTCTCAGTCTCAGAGAAAAAGTGTAAGGTAGGCGAGTGAATACAATTCAGAGGGAATTGGGATTCAGGCAGATCCTTAGAGGAAGGGAACAAACTGAGTTGGGGAACTCAGGCCTTGTAAGAGAGTGTCCACGCAGCAGACTTGTGTAATTCCTTTTAAGAGTGAATAAAAGGCTGGGAACAAGGGTGTTCCTGTAAACGTGTGTGCTTGGATTTGTGTGTGTGTGCTTATCTTTGCTATCGAGTGTGTGCGCGTGCTGGGTGGGAGGTGCGCGCACTATTGTACGCCAGTATTCTGTCGGGTGAGAATCGTTTACTCACAGATCGAGTGGCTGAACTAGGCGCGCGGAGAGCCTAGTGCCATCACGGGGGGCAACTAATTCGGTGGAAAAAAGTTGGATCGTGACAATTGGTATCAGAGCCGGCGTTCGGCGTTCGGCGTTTGATTACTGGCGGTAGATGGCTGGAACACTCAGCGAACGAGTCGGTGTTCTTGAGGAGCTGGTTGGTGCGCCAGCCCCTGATGCTACGTCCCTGTCGGAGCAAGCGGAGCTTCAGTCGCAGGCCATGGCTGATTTGCAGCGGATGGTAGGCGATAACCAGAAGGATATGGTGGTCCGGTTTGATGACTTGCTCGCGCGGATTCAATCATTGTCTGATCGGTTTGAAGGTAAATTTTCTAACATTGAGGCTGATGTTAGTTTGCTAAAGGGGGCTGCTGTAGGGTCCTCGAGTAGCGGTGCTGGTGATAGACCCTCAAAGCTGAAAGTCCCGGAGCCTAAGCAGTTCGGTGGGAGTCGAAGTGCCAAGGAGTTAGAGAACTTCATCTGGGATATGGAGCAGTATTTCAAGGCTGCTCATGTAGCGGAGAGTGACCGGGTGTCGATTACTAGCATGTACCTCACCGGTGATGCTAAACTGTGGTGGCGGACAAGGTTGGATGATGATGCAAGTGCTGGACGAGAAGCGATCCAGACATGGGAAGCATTGAAGAAGGAATTGACGGAGCAATTTCTTCCGATGAACACGGCTTGGCAGGCTAGAGAAGCACTAAAGAAACTAAGGCACACGGGTTCTGTGCGGGACTATGTCAAGGAGTTCAGTTCGTTGATGCTGGAAATCACGAACATGACCGAGGAGGATCGGGTGTTTAACTTCCTGTCGGGTCTGCAGCATTGGGCTCAGGCGGAGCTGAGGCGGTTGAAGGTGACGGATGTACCTTCGGCTATTGCTGCTGCGGATAGTTTGAGTGACTATCGAGTTGGATCTTCTCCATCCAACACAGACAAGAAGAAGTCCAAGGAGGATAAGAGGAATCGGAGGCGTGGAAGAGATAGAAAGCGGGACAATAAGCAAAGTGAAAGCGAGTCATCCGACTCAGGGGAATCGGATGTACCCCCAGGTAAACCTAAATCTGGTTGTTTCCTTTGTGATGGCCCTCATCGTGTGAAGGATTGTCCTCGTAGGCAAAAGCTTTCTACTCTAATAGCGCAGACAGATTCTGAAAGTGAGACGGAAGAGGTGAATCCTAGGCTCAATCCTATGCGGTTGCTAAATGCTATCACGGTTGGCAAGCGACGCCCCAAACAAGGGCTGATGTACGTGAAGGCAGAGGTGAATGGGTGCGGTGTGCGTGCCATGTTGGATACGGGAGCTACCAACAATTTCATCTCCCAGCGGTTGGTGCAGCGACTTGGATTGACCGTCTCCAAGTGCTCGAGTCAGATAAAGGTTGTAAACGCGAGGGCACAGCCTGTCCTAGGTGAGACCACTGTTGCGATGAAGGTGGGCGGATGGGAACAGGAGTGTAAGCTTACAGCACTGACGCTTGATGACTTTGAGCTGATCCTCGGGTTGGAATTTTTCGATGATGCAAAGGCAGCACCTATACCTTACTTGGGCGGCCTATGGATTGGCAACGAGAGGTGCCCATGCTTTGTTCCAACGGAGACTGAGGGAACAAAGGTAGAAAAGTCCTTGATGCTGGCGAAATCAGAAGGGAAAAAGGGTGGGACAGTCAGGTTGACGGCCTTTGTCCAGATTGATGGCTCTTTTGATGATGTCGCGGAAGTGCACACGGGTGCATCAGGCAGAGGCAGAGAAGGGGTGATGGTCCAGGGAGGACGCCCCATTGATATTGAGATTACAAGCAAGAAACGGAAGCTAGTTGCTGGCAAGTTTGAGACAGCACGTGGGAGACATATGAGCGCAGCCAGTTGCTTGGATGCAAGGTCAGCGGAGTCCCTTGCACATTGTCTTCACCGACCAAGCACGGATATGCGGATGGTAGACAGGATTGAGGTACCCTCATATGATGCTTTCGATTTTCTTGTCCACTCTAACATTGGTGATCGGATTAGGCAGGTGTTCAGGGCAAACACTAGCCACTGTCGTGTGAGACAGCAGGCCAGGGAGGGCTTGGTTCGATGTTGGGTCATAGACAGCCTGTGGTTTGCTCGCGGGGGCAGGTTGTGGGTTCCTATGAGTGGAGAACCGACGCGCGTGTTAGCGCATGATCCAGGGATAACAGCAGAACTTCCAAGCATAGGAAGGGTGATTGATTTTATTTTCTGGCTAGGGGACATGGGGTTTTATGTCCGTACCATTGTGATAACTGAGCTAGTGAGACAGACGGGGCTGTTTCAACCACTACAGACTCTAGAGAGGTTGGGGGAGTCTTTGTTTCAGGTAGGATTGTGCGCGCATGATAGATGGGGATCTATCTTGGTAGTGGCTGATCGTTTTGATGTGTGGGCGATGTTGGGGGCTGTTCCTCGTGCCCGCATTGCCAAGATAGCAAGGGTGATTGATGCGTACGGACAAGAGGAAACGTAGCTTGGAATTTGAAGGAGCTGACATGCAAGAAGACAGAAGCAAAGATGCTCGACGGCGATCGTTATGCTCAGGGTACATGTGGTCAGAATTGGAGAAATGTTTCGTTTGAGAAACTCTTGCAGCACTATGGGATAGTGTGTGGATGCAAGGAGCAGTGGGCTCGTTTAGACAACCTCTCGACGAGGACGTCGGCTCCATTCAGTGGGGGAGAGTTTGTCACGCCCTAGTGAGCTGGGGTGCGCCCGTACGCAAGCTGGTGCGGGCTGAGACTAGCCATGCCTTGGGAGCGGGCATGGGAAAGGCTTTCGTTGGCTGCGGAGGCAGAAGCATGTGGGTGGCATGCGCAGATGGCAATCGAGGCGTGCAGGATGTACGCACTGTGGTAGGAGGCAGCACGCACATGTCTGGACAGTGTGCAATGGTGCGCGGAACCAGGACCGCGGGTAGTCTGATCGGCTGGGCGCGCGCGGATGCTGGAGAAGAGGCAGACGCGGACCAAGACTCTGAGAAGTGGAGTTCGACCAGGACTGTGACAAAGAAGGCAACTGGCGGACGAAACACTTCCAGGTGCGATCTGAGACGCGCGGATAGCTAGTTGAGTCCAGGAGGGATTCTAATAGCTAAGGACGGACCCTGGATGAGTGCGCACACCTGGCACTCAAGATATGAGCTGGCGACCGCCAGCACTGGACAGACTGGGCAGAGGCATTGTGCGGCAAGGACTCTGACGGGTGAAGAGTTTCTGTTGAGCTTGGTCTCCTAGGAATTTTAGATAGACTAGAGTTCCTAATGGCTGGGGATGTCAGCCACAGCATTGCCTATAAATAAAGTCGTGTACGGCAGTGTGATGAGTGTCGTCAGTCACCAAAAATAAAATTTCCTAACTCTACTATGTAGATAGCGGAGCAAGGGTCGAACCCACAAAGACTGAATTTTTTAAGTTAATTATTAAATTAAAAATCTAATCTTAGGGTTTAGGGAAAGAAGAAGTTTGGGGGTTTTGTAAACTATTCCAAAATAAAGAAAACAAGAATTATTAAATAAAAAAAAACAAATAGCAAAAAGCTTCAGTTACGAGGCAATTAATCATTCTTGAATTTTGATGTTGATCATTGATTACAAAATATCACTGTCAATTAAATAGTCAACCGTAGCATAACAACAAGCTCTGTTACACCATCTTTCCTTACTGAGTCGTTAGTTAAAACAAGCTCTTTAACTAATCTCTAACTACTTAACCTACCTAGAACAAGCTCTCTAGATATAAGTTGTAGCAGCATTAACAACAAGAAAGATATGGGTTGACATTAGATAACAAACACATAAGCTCGGTTCATTTAATCTAAACCTTAATTCTCCTCCATCCCTAGTGATTAACTCCACAAGCAATTACGGACTTATGTTTTTAATCTGGCGGTAGATTATTTAATTTAACTAAATAGTGTGCACCCTATCTAATCAAACAAACAATCATTATAATGTGCTCAGAGAATCTTGGATACTTAGTCAACAATTATATAATAGGTTCAAGAATCTCACAACATGCTTTTCCCAAGAATAATTAATTTACCTCATAACTGAATAAGAAAACTACTCACTAGACATATTCAAGATCATAAAATTCAAGTTTAATATTATAAAGATTACAAATATCATGCAAGAAACAATCAAAGAAGCAATCTTTAATAATATAAAATCAGAATTACTAATCAAGATTATAAACTAGCAAGCAAGAACACACAAATAATTTTAATTTAAATAAAGAAAACAAAATCAGAATTAAAAATAATAAAGAAATCAGCAACTAATTAAAAATAAAGAAAAAAATAAAATTTTATTAAAAGCCCTAAAGAAAATCCTACAAGACTAAAAGAGAAGAGGGATAAGAGGGATGCTGTTTATGAGAGCCTTGTGCTCTTTATATAGGCCTAAGGAAGAGTTTAAAAGACTTTCCTAAGCAATGTGGGATTCAGATAAGAGTTTACTTGAAAAACAAGTAATTTGACTAGTCAAACTCTTACCTTTATCTCATCATCTTTTTACAATTATTTTTTAAGTAAAATTCCTAAGGCCTATTCTTATTAATTAATTACAGATCTAAGACAAAATAAAATTAAGAAATTATCTTCTCTCAACAAAATCTGGTCTTTGAACTTGCTTTGTTGGAATTTCTTCTCAATCTCGTTTTTTTTGCCCAGAATTTCGTACTGATTTTGTCCAGACGTTTGACCCACCAAATGAACTCCGATTTTTGCGATCTTGGACATTCTGGAAACCTTGAGAAGTCCTCTACAACTTCCATGAAGGCCACTTCTTGAGATCAGGTCGTTAAATTGGTCAAAAATGTCAATCTTTCAAGCTGGACAGAAAATACTGCACTTTGCTCTTTTTAGCTTCTTTTTATTCCAACTTTGATATTTAATACCTAAAACATAAAATAAACATTAGTAAGCTCTTTTAGGCATAAAATATCGATAAAGCAAATATATTAGCACATATAAATTCACAAAATATCATCCTATCACAGTGGACCTCTCAGTCTCAGAGAAAAAGTGTAAGGTAGGCGAGTGAATACAATTCAGAGGGAATTGGGATTCAGGCAGATCCTTAAAGGAAGGAAACAAACTGAGTTGGGGAACTCAGGCCTTGTAAGAGAGTGTCCACGCAGCAGACTTGTGTAATTCCTTTTAAGAGTGAATAAAAGGTTGGGGACAAGGGTGTTCCTGTAAACGTGTGTGCTTGGCTTTGTGTGTGTGTGCTTATCTTTGCTATCGAGTGTGTGCGCGTGCTGGGCGGGAGGTGCGCGCACTGTTGTATGCCAGTATTCTGTCGAGTGAGAATCGTTTACTCACAGATCGAGTGGCTGAACTAGGCGCGCGGAGAGCCTAGTGCCATCACGGGGCGCAACTAATTCGGTGGAAAAAAGTTGGGTCGTGACAGGTATTATGATAGGATAGATGGAAATTTAGGGAGTATCAAATTGAAGATTCCTTCCTTTCAAGGTAAGAATGATCCTGAGGCTTACTTAGAATGGGAAAAGAAAGTGGAGATGGTCTTTGATTGCCATAACTATTCCGAAGAAAAAAAGGTGAAACTTGCTGCTGTAGAGTTCACGGATTATGCAATCATTTGGTGGGACCAACTCATGCTTGGTAGACATAGGAATAGAGAGCCACCTATAGTTACATGGGATGAAATGAAACGTGTTATGAGAAAAAAGTTTGTTCCTAATCATTACTATAGAGAGCTTTATCAAAGGTTACAAGGTCTCAGTCAAGGTTCTAAGAGTGTTGAGGATTATCATAAAGAAATGGAAATTATCATGATCAGAGCTAATGTTGAAGAGGATAGTGAAGCTACAATGGCTCGATTCTTACAAGGATTGAATCATGAGATTGCTAATGTAGTGGAGTTACATTACTATGTGGAGTTTGATGATATGTTGCATATGGCTATAAAGGTTGAAAGGCAACTCAAGAGAAAAGGTTATTCATCTCGTTTAATGCAAGATTCTAGTTCGTCTTCTTCTTGGAAATAGAACACCTTTCGAGGGGATGATAGGACTACATTCAAACTTAAGACTGAATCCTCATTCAAGCCTAAGGGTGAGAGTGTCCAAAAGCCCAAACCCGAGGCTATCCAAGCATCCCAAGGTAAGAGTAGAGACATTAAGTGTTTTAGATGTTTGGGAAGAGGACACATTGCATCACAATGCCCAAACAAACGAGTAATGATTATGCGTGATGATAGTGATGTTGTAAGTGAAGATTCTGATGTTGATGATGAGATGCCACCATTGGAGGACATTAATGAGGATGATGACTATGTTGAGTTTGCTGCACATGGTGAAGCACTTGTAGCTCGTCGTGCATTAAGTGCCCAAGTTAAGGATGAAGATGAAGTGCAACGAGAAAATATTTTTCATACTAGATGCCACGTCAACAATAAGGTATGCTCTTTGATTATTGATGGTGGTAGTTGCACTAATGTTGCTAGCACTTATTTGGTTGACAAATTGAGTTTGCCCACTACAAAACATCCCAAACCATACAAACTTCAATGGCTCAATAATTGTGGAGAAGTAAATGTGACCAACCAAGTATTGGTGCTATTTTCAATTGGAAGGTACAATGATAAAGTGTTGTGTGATGTTGTGCCTATGCATGCTGGTCATTTGCTTTTAGGAAGACCATGGTAATTTGATAGACATGTCATACATGATGGATTTACAAACCGTTATTCATTTACCATGGCTGGTAAGAAATTCACACTTGCACCCTTGAGTTCTACGGAGATTTATGAGGATCAATTGAAGTTGAAAGAGCAGAATGAATCACAACAAAGGTCAAAGAATCTAGATAAAGGCAAAGATATTGCAAAGAAAGAAAGAAAGGACGTAAGCTTCTATGCAAAGCAAAGTGATGTAAAGGCTGCTTTTCTAGCTAAGTGCCCAATCCTTTTGTTTTTATATAAAGAATCTTGTTTTAGTTCTAATGATCTTAAATCTTCTTTGCCTACTAATGTTGTGTCTCCTTTGAAGGAATTTGGAGATATATTCCCCGAGGAGATTCCAAATGGTTTGTCACCTATTAGGGGAATTGAGCATCAAATAGACCTTATTCCTGGAGCTGCCATTCCCAACAGGCCTGCCTATAGAAGCAATCCCGAGGAGACAAAGGAGCTTTAAAGGCAAGTTGATGAGCTCATGAAGAAAGGCTACGTTAGAGAGAGCATGAGTCCATGTGCTGTTCCTGTGTTACTTGTTCCTAAGAAGGATGGGACGTGGAGGATGTGTGTTGATTGTCGTGCCATCAACAAAATCACTGTAAAGTATCGCTATCCCATTCCTAGATTAGATGATATGCTTGATGAGTTACATGGTTCTTGCATCTTTTCTAAAATTGATTTGAAAAGTGGTTATCATCAAATTCGCATGAGAGAAGGTGATGAATGGAAAACTGCATTTAAGACTAAGCATGGTTTGTATGAATGGTTAGTTATGCCTTTTGGATTAACTAATGCACCTAGCACTTTCATGAGATTAATGAACCATGTCTTGCGTGCTTTCATTGGAAAATTTGTAGTTGTCTATTTTGATGATATCTTGATTTATAGTAGAAGTTTGCATGAACATATTGAACATTTAAAGAATGTGCTTAATGTCTTGAGAAAGGAAAAGTTGTATGCTAACCTTAAGAAATGTTCCTTTTGCACTGATAAGATTATATTTCTTGGATATGTTATTTCTTCTAAGGGTATAGCAGTAGAAGATGAAAAGGTCAAGGCAATTAAAGATTGGCCTATACCTAAGAATATCTCTGAGGTGCGTAGCTTTCATGGATTAGCTAGTTTCTATCGTAGGTTTGTTAGAGACTTCAGTACAATAGCTGCACCTCTAATTGATGTTGTTAAAAAGAATGTTGGATTTAAATGGGGTCTTGAGCAAGATCATGCTTTTAACTTGCTTAAAGAGAAGCTTTGTTCCGCAGCTTTATTATCCTTACCTGACTTTTCTAAAACTTTTGAGATTGAGTGTGATGCTTCAAGTATAGGTATTGGAGCTGTTTTAATGCAGGAGAAGCGCCCCATTGCTTTTTTCAGTGAGAAGTTAAGTGGAGCTACCCTTAACTATCCTACATATGATAAAGAGATGTAGGCATTAGTGAGGGCCTTGGCAACATGGCAACACTATTTATGGCCCAAGGAATTTGTCATCCACACTGATCATGAGTCCTTGAAGCACTTGAAAGGACAAAGCAAGTTGAACAAGCGTCATGCCAAGTGGATGGAGTTCATTGAAACATTTCCATATGTGATCAAATATAAACAAGGTAAAGAAAATGTCGTGGCTGATGCATTATCTCGAAGGTATACTCTAATCACTACTCTTAATGCAAAACTACTTGGATTTGAGTATATTAAAGACTTGTATGCTACTGATGAGGATTTTGAAAATGTGTTCATTGCATGTGAGAAAACTGGTTTTGGAAAGTTTTATAGGCATGATGGATTCTTATTTAGGGAAAATAGATTATGTGTGCCTAGGAGTTCTTTAAGAGAATTACTTGTTAAAGAAGCCCATAGTGGTGGATTAATGGGACATTTTGGAGTAAAGAAAACTTTAGATATATTGTATGATCACTTCTTTTGGCCTAACATGAAAAGAGATGTTGAAAAATTGTGTGAAAGATGTGTCACTTGTAAACAAGCTAAGTCTAGGGTTATGAATCATGGTCTTTATACTCCATTACCTATTCTTACTGCTCCTTGGACTAACATTTCTATGGACTTTGTTTTGAGGTTACCAAGAACAAAGAGAGGTAGAGATTCGGTTTTTGTTGTTGTTGACAGGTTCTCTAAGATGGCTCACTTCATTGCTTGTCACAAGACAGATGAAGCAAGCAACATTGCTGATTTATTCTTCAAGGAAATTATTCGTTTACATGGTGTTCCGAGGACCATTGTTTCTGACCGTGATGTGAAGTTCCTTAGCTACTTTTGGAAAACATTATGGGGAAAGTTAGGAACAAAGCTATTGTTTTCAACTACTTGTCATCCACAAACCGATGGTCAAACTGAAGTAGTCAATCGTACTTTGTCTTCTTTGTTGAGGTCCATTATTCCAAAGAATTTGAAGAATTGGGAAGATTGTTTGCCTCATGTGGAGTTTGCTTACAATAGAAGTGTGCATTCTACTAATAGTTATTCTCCATTTGAAGTTGTCTATGGTTTTAATCCACTCACTCCATTGGATCTTTTACCACTACCTATTGAGGAGAGAGCTAGTTTGGATGGGGAAAAGAAAGCTGATTTTGTTAAGCAACTACATGAGAAGGTACGTCAAAATATTAAGAAGAGGACTGAGCAATATGCTACTCAAGCCAACAAGCATCGCAAGAAAGTTGTCTTTGAACCTGGTGATTGGGTTTGGGTACATATGCGTAAAGAGAGATTTCTTGCTCAGCGTCGCTCCAAGTTGCAACCTCGAGGAGATGGACCATTCCAAGTGATTAACAAGATCAATGACAATGCTTATAAGTTAGCTCTTCCAGGTGAGTATAATGTTAGTGCTACATTTAATGTTTCTGATCTTTCTCCCTTTGATATTGATGTAGGTGATTCTGATTTGAGGACAAATCCTTTCGAGGAGAGGGGGAATGATGGAGATCCAAGCTCACAAAGCTCAAGTCATGTTCGTGATGATCGTGATCCTTTGAGTATCCATGGAGGTCTAATTACAAGAGCTAAATCAAAGATAATGCAACAAGCCTTGGCTGGTTTCATTGATATTGCTAGAGAGAAAGCCCAACAAAGCTTGAGCATGGAGGATGATAAAGTCTTCTACAACATGATCCAAACGCAAGTTCAACCTTCTTGAAGACACACAAGTATTGGGCCGAAATGCAAATTAGGCTAGATGCATATTTTATTTAGTTAAGTATTATTGAGCTGAATATTGTCTTAATTTAATTTAAGCCCAATTCCTTTTTAAATAATAGATTTTGTAAGACTTCTATTACTTTTTCTGCAAGTTAGGAGAGTAGGATTCCTATTTCTTGTTCTGCAAGTTTGCTAT
Organism: Heritiera fomes; assembly: GCA_032173925.1. Classification (NCBI taxonomy): domain Eukaryota; kingdom Viridiplantae; phylum Streptophyta; class Magnoliopsida; order Malvales; family Malvaceae; genus Heritiera; species Heritiera fomes. The sequence continues at coordinate 22,485,915 of JAPDPM010000004.1, read as the reverse complement.
TTCCTATTCTGCAAGTTAGGAAAGTAGGATTCCTATTACTTGTGCTGCAAGTTAGCTAGTTGCATATAAATAGTTATGTAACCCTTTGGGGAGAACACAATTGATTTTAGTAATAAAATTGAGACTTCTTCTCTTTGGTTCTCTTGAGAACTCTTGAACTTATCAAGGTCTTCCTTGTGGCGTTCTTCTACCTTACACCAATATATACCATAGGTTCTTGCTTTTCTAAGCAACGGGTCTTGGTCCAATACCATAGGTTCTTGTGTATCTACACAACGGGTCTTGGTTTTATCTCTAATTTTTGTTTTCTTTTGCTGCGTTTTTAACTTGTTCTTGTTTTTCTTCAAGTATTCTTTGTGTTCTTCATTGAACTTCATCTTCTTTCGCTGAGGTTCATATCAATAGGTGTAATTGGACGCTGGGGAATTACACTACGGTTGACTACTTAATTGACAATGATCTTAAATAATCAATGATCAGCATCATATCCCAAGAAAAATTAATTACCTTGTAACTGAAGTTTTGTAGTATTTGATATTTTCTAATTTATTTATTTGTTTATTTTTCTGATTATTTTCTTAGTTATTGTAGTTTAATTGAAACCCTCCCCCAAATCTCTTTTCTCTCTCTAAATAATAGTTAGGTATTTAATTTAAATAATTAACTTAAATAAAACAAACTCGGTGGGATCGACCTTTGCTTGCCCTATCTATAGGTTTAAGTGAAGTAATTTATTATTGGTACCTGCGACACTACCAAATTACAAGAGCTAAATCAAAGATAATGTAACAAGCCTTGGCTGGTTTCATTAATATTTTTAAAGAGAAAGCCCAACAAAGCTTAATCATGGAGGATGATAAAGTCTTCTACAACATGATTCAAGCCCAAGTTCAATCTTCTTGAAGACAAACGCACACAAGTATTGGGCCGAAATGCAATTAGGCTGGATGCATATTTTATTTAGTTAAATATTATTGGGCATATTTTATTTAGTTAAATATTATTGGGCTGAACGTTGTCTTAATTTAATTTAAGCCCAATTCCTTTTTGAAATAATATATTTTGTTGGACTTCTATTACTTGTTTTGCAAGTTAGGAGAGTAGGATTCCTATTGCTTGTTCTGCAAGTTAGCTAGTTGCTTATAAATAGTTATGTAACCCTTTGGGGAGAACACAATTGATTTTAGTAATAAAATTGAGAGACTTCTTCTCTTTGGTTCTCTTGAGAACTCTTGAACTTATCAAGGTCTTCCTTGTGGCATTCTTCTACCTTCCACCAATATATACCATAGGTTCTTGCTTTTCTAAGCAACGGGTCTTGGTCCAATACCATAGGTTCTTGTGTATCTACACAACGGGTCTTGGTTTTATCTCTAATTTTTGTTTTCTTTTGCTGCGTTTTTAATTTGTTCTTGTTTTTCTTCAAGTGTTTTTTGTGTTCTTCATTGAACTTCATCTTCTTTCGGTGAGGTTCATATCATGATCTCAAGAAGTAGCCTTCATGGAAGTTGTAGTGGACTGCTCAAGGTTTCCAGAATGCACAAGATCGCAAAAATTGGAGTTCATTTGATGGGTCAAACGTCTGGACAAAATCAGTAAGAAATTCTGGGCAGAAAAACGAGATTGAGAAGAAATTTCAACAAAGCAAGTTCAAGACCAGATTTTGTTGAGAGAAGATAATTTCTTAATTTTATTGTCTTAGATCTGTAATTAATTAATAAAAATAGGCCTTAGGAATTTTATTTAGAAAATAATTGTAAAAAGATGATGAGATAAAGGTAAGAGTTTGACTAGTCAAATTACTTGTTTCCCAAGTAAACTCTTATCTGAATCCCACATTGCTTAGGAAAGTCTTTTAAACTCTTCCTTAGGCCTATATAAAGAGCACAAGGCTCTCATAAACAAAAATCCCTAAAATCCCTAACATCTCTTTCCTCCCTCTTCTCTTTTAGTCTTATAGGATTTTCTTTAGGGTTTTTAATAAAATTTTATTTTTTCTTTATTTTTAATTAGTTGCTGATTTCTTTTTTATTATTATTATTATTATTATTATTATTATTTCTGATTTTGTTTTCTTTATTTAAATTAATATTGTTTGTGTTCTTGCTTGCTAGTTTATAATCTTGATTATTAATTCTGATTTTATTTTATTAAAGATTGCTTCTTTGATTGTTTCTTGCATGATATTTGTAATCTTTATAATATTAAACTTGAATTTTATGATCTTGAATATGACTAGTGAGTAGTTTTCTTATTCAGTTATGAGGTAAATTGATTATTCTTGGGAAAAGCATGTTGTGAGATTCTTGAACCTATTATATAATTGTTGATTAAGTATCCAAGATTCTCTGAGCACATTATAATGATGGTTTGTTTGATTAGATAGGGTGCACACTATTTAGTTAAATTAAATAATCTACCGCCAGATTAAAAACATAAGTCCGTAATTGCTTGTGGAGTTAATCACTAGGGATGGAGGAGAATTAAGGTTTAGATTAAATGAACCGAGCTTATGTGTTTGTTATCTAATGTCAACTCATATCTTTCTTGTTGTTAATGCTGCCACAACTTATATCTAGAGAGCTTATTCTAGGTAGGTTAAGTAGTTAGAGATTAGTTAAAGAGCTTATTTTAACTAACGACTCAGTAAGAAAAGATGGTGTAACAGAGCTTGTTGTTATGCTACGGTTGACTATTTAATTGACAGTGATATTTTGTAATCAATGATCAACATCAAAACACAAGAATGATTGATTGCCTCGTAACTGGAGCTTTTTGCTATTTGTCTTTGGTACTTAATAATTCTTGTTTTCTTTATTTTAGAATAGTCTCCAAAAACCCACAAACTTCTTCTTTCCCTAAACCCTAAGATTAGATTTTTAATTTAATAATTAACTAAAAAAATTCAGTCTCCGTGGGTTCGACCCTTGCTCCGCTATCTACATAGTAGAGTTAGGAAATTTTATTTTTGGTGACTGACGACACTCATCAACACTCAATCTTGATTGTTTTCTCTTTTTGCTTAACCTCAGCTTCACTCACTATTTTTTCCTCACTCTCTTTTAATCTTAATTGATCCTCATCTTTCACTAGCACACTTAAAGCTTGATAGGCTACAGTTACCTTTCCATCCATAGGTAATTCCATACTATCCTCATCATCTTTTAATGGCAGCATAGAATCATCATTGAATTCTTCTCTATAGTAGCTATCCAACTTATTATTACCAACATTACCAAACGTATGAAAAGTATTACCTTGGTTTACCTTAGCTAGGGCAACATCATGTTGCTCCACCTTATCATATTTAACCAACTTTGACTCTATCCTTGAAAGTTGTTGTTGCATGGCTTGGAACATGAACTCAATCTTACTCAAATCAGGCTTTTCACTATTAGAAGACATGATTTTATCCTGCAAGAAATGTTAGTAAAAGAAAAGGACCTCACAAGTATGACCTCACGTGTTTACACTCAATACACACAAGAATGTAACACTCACACTCGTGTTTCACACAATTTTAATATGGCTTTTCTCTACTAATGTTACTCACACACTCTTGCCTTTTTCCCTCACACAACTTTTCTCTATAGGTTCTATATTGAACTCAAGACTCAATCAAAAATCAGCTTATGGAATTCAACTATCAACCAACAATAAACAAGCTGAGTACAAGTTTTTAATCAACAGAAAACAAAACAATGAAGACTCAACAAGACTTTGGAAGACTCAATAACGCTTAAGAAGACTCAAATGAAACTAAACCTTGAAGGAAATATGCGTGTTTTGGGGAGTTTAATTAGGGTAGGGTTTAGCCAATGGTGGGGTAGTTTTGTCCTCTTATGTGGTAGGGTCAAAAAGGTAATTTTAGGCAGTAGGGTAGAATGGTAACAATGAATTTTCAAATTAGGCAAATAAGAAATCTCAAAGCTCAAGAAAGAATGACTACCTCAAGATTTTGATGAAGCACACCTCCACGAATTGCCTTTGATGTTGCACTTGCTACACACGATGTAATAAATCCCCTATTGAATTGATTTTTCTTTTCTCTTTTTTTTTCTTTTCTTTTTTTTTATATTTTACTAACGTAAACGAACAATGAAGAAAAAATCAAAAAGTCCAAAAAATAAGAAGAGGTTCACTTGGGAAACAAGGCAACTTTTGACAAAAATAAGCTAGTTTTGGTAGTAGCTTGTGTAGCAAGGAACAAGAGGGAACGGTGGCTTGTGAAACAAGTAGTCTTTATGTGATGTAGAGCTTTTGAAGGTTTCTTGGTGAGCAAGAAAACCTTTGGGATTTGGTTGCTTGGAGAACAAGATAGGGTTTACTTGGTGGCTAAGTAAAGGTAGTTTATTTTAATGAAAACAATAGGTTTGAGGGACAAACAATACTAGTGATGGCTTGGAAAAGGATTCAAGATCAAGGTTTGTCCAAGACAAGAAGACAACGAAAAAAACAAAAATGAGACTCCCACGAATTGAACCTAAGCTCTGATGCCAAATGATATGGACCTCATCGAAAGAAGATGAGGTTCAATGAAGAAGACGAAGAACACTTGAAGAAAAACAATAACAAGTTAAAAACGCAGCAAAGGAAAACAAAAATTAGAAGTAAAACCAAGACCCGTTGTATAGAAACACAAGAACCTATGGTATTGGACCAAGACCCGTTGCCTAGAAAAGCAAGAACCTATGGTATATATTGGTGGAAGGTAGAAGAACGCCACAAGGAAGACCTTGATAAGTTCAAGAGTTCTCAAGAGAACCAAAGAGAAGAAGTCTCCCAATTTTATTACTAAAATCAATTGTGTTCTCCTCAAAGGGTTACATAACTATTTATAGGCAACTAGCTAACTTGCAGCACAAGTAATAGGAATCCTACTTTCCTAACTTGCAGAATAGGAAATAGCAAACTTGCAGATCAAGCAATAGGAATCCTACTCTCTTAACTTGCAGAACAAGTAATAAAAGTCCTACAAAATATATTATTTAAAAAGGAATTGGGCTTAAATTAAATTAAGACAATGTTCAGCCCAATAATACTTAACTAAATAAAATATGCATCCAGCCTAATTGCATTTCAGCCCAATACTTGTGTGTGTGTCTTCAAGAAGGTTGAACTTGGGCTTGGATCATGTTATAGAATACTTTATCATCCTCCATGCTCAAGCTTTGTTGGGCATTCTCTCTAGCAATATTAATGAAACCAGCCAAGACTTGTTGCATTATCTTTGATTTAGCTCTTGTAATTGGACCTCCATGGATGCTCAAAGGATCACAAACATCACGAACATGACTTGAGCTATGTGAGCTTGATGGGTCTCCATCAGATTTAGTCGAGCAAACCTCTGAGGATGTTAAGTTGATTTGTCAAAGACTTAAGATAGCTCAGAGTCAACAAAAGAACTATGCAGATGCTCGAAGGAAACCACTTGAGTTTTTGGTTGGAGACTCGGTGTTTTTGAAAGTTTCTCCATCCAAAGGGATTATGAGATTTGGATGAAGAGATAAGCTTAGTCCTCGCTACATCGGTCCATTTGAAGTCTTAGACCGAGTCGGAGATGTTGCATATAGGTTGGCACTACCTCCAAAGCTATCGAGAATGCATAATGTATTTCATGTATCCATGCTTCGGAAGTATAATCTGGATCCCTCTCATGTCATAGAATATGTACCCTTGGAAATTCGGGAGGACATGAGCTATGTAGAGAAGTCGATTCAGATATTGGACAGAAAAGAGAAAGTGTTGCGATCTAAGACAATCTCATTAGTCAAGGTTCTCTAGCAATACCATACTACAGAAGAAGCTACGTGGGAGTTAGAGAGCTTAATGAAAGAGAAGTATCCTAAACTAATTGAGAGAGCCCGATCCAAATTCGAAGGATCAAATTTTCTAAGGTGGGGAGAATGTGAAATCCCCCAATTTCATGTAAATTCCCATAATTGTATAGTATTTCAACTTGGAAGCATTAAATAAATCTGAAAGTTTGATCTATAAATGGTATATGGGACATATGTGGAATAAATGGAATTGATAGTCCAATAGTCAAGGGATTAATTTTGAGATTGTAAGAATAATTGGATTATGAGAAATTAATATCAGATATTGATAGTTAAATGATATATGGCATATGGAAAATAAGAGACATTAATAGTCAAATGTCAAAGGGTCAAAGGAATTATGGCTGACATGATTTAATGGATTGATATGCATTAAATGATGCATTAAATGAAAGTTGCATAGTCTTCCCATCACCAATTCGGCAGCAACCTTCCAGCCCCCTTTCGTTCCCTTAATTTCTCTTAAGTTCCATTTTTATTCACCTTGACAAACTCCCATGTTCACTCATCGAATCATCGAACTTCAGTAATGAAAAGCATTCCTCATCACTAGCTCTAGCCATACATGTAATTTGGTGAATTGACTTCAAGTAATTGAGGAGATCTTGTTACTGTCAAATTTGATCATTGACAAAGGTAAGAGATGAAGTGGTTTTGTTTAATTCTGTCGATGGGTTAGAATTATGTTGAGTTGATATAGCATGTTTAAAGGTTTGAGTTGTGATGGTATTTGCAGCTTTGAAAAAGTGAAAAGCTAAGTGTTGGTGTAGCAAGCTACTGCATTATTTGGCTATTTGAGGTAAGGAATATGTGTAACGGACGTAAGGAGACTATGTTCGTTTTGGTTGCATATGTGGTTTGAAATAACTGCTGTTTTGAGTACAGGAAGGTTAAAATCTCTGTTTTTCGCCTAGTACGATTTGGCTCGGGGCAGCCGACTACTCAGAGACAGTCGTGATGTAACTTTTTTCAAAACCGACTTAAAGCAGCCGACTGCCCTATATAGCAGTCGACTGTCATTTTTCCAGAAGTATTCTGTCTGCGAACCAATCGACCGCTAAAGAGCCAGTCGACTGCATTTTCTCGAAAAACTTTCTATTTGGGGACCAGTCGACTGCCCAATTTGCCCAGTCGATTGCCCTTCTTGCATCCGAAAATTTAAATATTTTAAATTGAAAAAGAAAATAAATTTATAAAATTTTTATATGCTATAGCAGTCGACTGCCCTAAAATAGCAATCAACTGCCACCTTTGAAAATAATGATTTTAACTTAATTATATAAATATATTCTGATTACTATTAAAGTATATAAGAAGGTTTATAAATATCAATGGTTTTCCAAGAAGTAGTTTTGCTACCAAATGTTTTGAGATTATTGATTACATTGGTAATCATGCATAATTATGTGCTTATTATTTGTACTTGGCTGAGGAACCTTAGTCCGATCCTCAGTACCACAGTTGTCACCTGACTAGTGTTTACTGTGGTTTATAGACAATGGCCATATGTCTCTTATCTGTATTTAGCTTTGGGGAGACTCCCTGGCCCATACGTGGGTACACCGCTTTTTTGACATCTCTCGAGACTATCCCTTACGGGATATATGTGGTATCCCTTATGAGATTTATTTGGTGCATGATTCTATAGGAAGTTAACCGTCTCCCATCTATTTGAAAGTATGTGAAAGTATTTGAAAGTATGTGATAGTATTTGAAGTTATTTGAAATTGAAATTAATTGTATTTGTACATGTGATTTCAAGTGAATTAAAGGAAATCGAAAGTATTGGACTTATTTGATGTTATGTGTATATGATATTTGAAGAAATTATATAATATATGTATTATAATGATTTTATATGACATTATAGAGTCAAGCAGGAAAACTGCATATAGTGGCATAGTACGCTCATATATATATATATATTTCTTACTGAGTGTAAACTCACTCCTTTACAATCATTTTTTTATCCAGATTATTTGCAGTAAATTTTGCTCTTAGTACTGGAGCGTATAATTTGGGTTATATGATATTCCTTCGAGGCATGCTTTCTATTGCTTGAAGGTATATACATTTTGTTATGTAATTCAGACTATAGCATGGTACAGTTATGTATAACAGACATGTTTGAGAAAGAGATTAGTATGTAATTATATGAGAGTTTTAAACCTATGTGTAAGACGATCCGTATATGCATGAGAGATATCTTGTTCTCGAAAATAGCATCGTCATGTCAAACAATGGAGAATAAGATATAAGAAAGAAGAAGGATGCACCGTCAAACAGCCTAAACCAAACTTATGTGAAGAAAAAATTAGTTGTTATTTGATTAAAAGTAGTTGGTATTTGTCTTAAAAGAAGAAGTAATGGGATGTTATGATGGAGATCCAAGCTCACAAAGCTCAAGTCATGTTCGTGATGATCGTGATCCTTTGAGTATCCATGGAGGTCCAATTACAAGAGCTAAATCAAAGATGATGCAACAAGCCTTGGCTGGTTTCATTGATATTGCTAGAGAGAAAGCCCAACAAAGCTTGAGCATGGAGGATGATAAAGTCTTCTACAACATGATCCAAGCCCAAGTTCAACCTTCTTGAAGACACACAAGTATTGGGCCGAAATGCAAATTATGCTAGATGCATATTTTATTTAGTTAAGTATTATTGGGCTGAACATTGTCTTAATTTAATTTAAGCCCAATTCCTTTTTAAATAATAGATTTTGTAAGACTTCTATTACTTGTTCTGCAAGTTAGGAGAGTATGATTCCTATTGCTTGTTCTGCAAGTTTGCTATTTCCTATTCTGCAAGTTAGGAAAGTAGGATTCCTATTACTTGTGCTGCAAGTTAGCTAGTTGCCTATAAATAGTTATGTAACCCTTTGGGGAGAACACAATTGATTTTAGTAATAAAATTGAGAGACTTCTTCTCTTTGGTTCTCTTGAGAACTCTTGAACTTATCAAGGTCTTCCTTGTGGCGTTCTTCTACCTTCCACCAATATATACTATAGGTTCTTGCTTTTCTAAGCAACGGGTCTTGGTCCAATACCATAGGTTCTTGTGTATCTACACAACGGGTCTTGGTTTTATCTTTAATTTTTGTTTTCTTTTGCTGTGTTTTTAACTTGTTCTTGTTTTTCTTGTAGTATTCTTTGTGTTCTTCATTGAACTTCATCTTCTTTCGGTGAGGTTCATATCATTTGGTATCAGAGCTTAGGTTTAATTCGTGGGAGTTTCGTTTTTGTTTTTTTTTCTTTGTCTTCTTGTCATGGACAAACCTTGATCTTGAATCCTTTTCCAAGCCATCACTAATATTGTTTGTCTCTCAAACCTATTGTCTTTACTTAGCCACCAAGTAAACCCTATCTTGTTCTCCAAGCAACCAAATCCCAAAGGTTTTCTTGCTCACCAAGAAACCTTCAAAAGCTCTACATCACATAAAGACTACTTGTTTCACAAGCCACCGTTCCCTCTCATTCCTTGGTACACAAGCTGCTACCAAAACTAGCTTGTTTTTGTCAAAAAGTTGCCTTGTTCCCCAAGTAAACCTCTTCTTATTATTTAGATTTTTTTTTCTTCATTGTTCGTTTAGTTTAGTAAAATATAAAAAAAAAGAGAAAAAAGAGAAAAAAAAAAGAAAAGAAAAAAAAAAGAGAAAAGAAAAATCAATTCAAGAGGGGATTTTATTACATCGTGTGTAGCAAGTGCAATATCAAAGGTAATTCGTGGAGGTGTGCTTCATGAAAATCTTGAGGTAGTCATTCTTTCTTGAGCTTTGAGATTTCTTATTTGCCTAATTTGAAAATTCATTGTTACCATTCTACCCTGCTACCTAAAATTACCTTTTTGACCCTACCACGTAAAAGGACAAAACTACCTCACCTTTGGCTAAACCCTACTCTAATTAAACACCCCAAAACACGAATATTTCCTTCAAGGTTTAGTTTCATTAGAGTCTTCTTAAGCCTTATCGAGTCTTGCAAAGTCTTGTTGAGTCTTCATTGTTTTGTTTTCCCTTGATTAAAATCTTGTGCTCAGCTTGTTTATTGTTGGTTGATAGTTTAATTCCATAAGCTGATTTTTGATTGAGTCTTGAGTTCAATATAGAACCTATAGAGAAAAGTTGTGTAAGGAAAAAAAAGCCAAGAGTGTGTGAGTAACTTAGTAGAGAAAAGCCATATTAAAATTGTGTGAAACACGAGTGTGAGTGTTACATTCTTGTGTGTATTGAGTGTAAACACGTGAGGTCATACTTGTGAGGTCTATTTCTTTTACTAACGTTTCTTGCAGGTTACAATTATGTCTTCTAATAGTGAAAAGCTTGCTTTGAGTAACATTGAGATCATGTTCCTAGACATGCAACAACAACTTTCGAGGATAGAGTCGAAGTTGATTAAATACGATAAGTTGGAGCAACATGACGTTGCCCTAGCTAAGGTAAACCAAGATAATACTTCTTATGCATGGAATAATGTTGCTCATAATAAGTTGGATAGCAATTATGAAGAAGATTTTGATGATGATTCTATGCTGCAATTAGAGGATGATGAGGATAGTATGGAATTACCCATGGATGGAAAGGAATATATAGCATGTCAAACTTCAAGTGTGCTAATGAAAGATGAGGATCAATTGCGATTAAAAGAGAGTGAGAAAAAAATAGTGAGTGAAGATGAGGTTAAGCAAAAAGAGAAAACAATCAAGATTGAGTGTCATGCTTTAAGCATAGGTATCGAAGTTGTTTTAATGCAGGAGAAGCGCCCTATTGCTTTTTTCAGTGAGAAGTTAAGTGGAGCTGCCCTTAACTATTCCACATATGATAAAGAGATGTATGCATTAGTGAGGGCCTTGGAAACATGGCAACACTATTTATGGCCCAAGGAATTTGTCATCCACACTGATCATGAGTCCTTGAAGCACTTGAAAGGACAAAGCAAGTTGAACAAGCGTCATGCCAAGTGGATGGAGTTCATTGAAACATTTCCATATGTGATCAAATATAAACAAGGTAAAGAAAATGTCGTGGCTGATGCATTATCTCGAAGGTATACTCTAATCACTACTCTTAATGCAAAACTACTTGGATTTGAGTATATTAAAGACTTGTATGCTACTGATGAGGATTTTGAAAATGTGTTCATTGCATGTGAGAAAACTGGTTTTGGAAAGTTTTATAGGCATGATGGATTCTTATTTAGGGAAAATAGATTATGTGTGCCTAGGAGTTCTTTAAGAGAATTACTTGTTAGAGAAGCCCATAGTGGTGGGTTAATGGGACATTTTGGAGTAAAGAAAACTTTAGATATATTGCATGATCACTTCTTTTGGCCTAACATGAAAAGAGATGTTGAAAAATTGTGTGAGAGATGTGTCACTTATAAACAAGCTAAGTCTAGAGTTATGAATCATGGTCTTTATACTCCATTGCCTATTCCTACTGCTCCTTGGACTGACATTTCTATGGACTTTGTTTTGGGGTTACCAAGAACAAAGAGAGGTAGAGATTCTGTTTTTGTTGTTGTTGATAGGTTCTCTAAGATGGCTCACTTCATTGCTTGTCACAAGACAGATGATGCAAGTAACATTGCCGATTTATTCTTCAAGGAAATTGTTCGTCTACATGGGGTTCCGAGGACCATTGTTTCTGACCGTGATGTGAAGTTCCTTAGCTATTTTTGGAAAACATTATGGGGAAAGTTAGGAACAAAGCTATTGTTTTCAACTACTTGTCATCTACAAACCGATGGTCAAACTGAAGTAGTCAATCGTACTTTGTCTACTTTGTTGAGGTCCATTATTCAAAAGAATTTGAAGAATTGGGAAGATTGTTTGCCTCATGTGGAGTTTGCTTACAATAGAAGTGTGCATTCCACTACTAGTTATTCTCCATTTGAAGTTGTCTATGGTTTTAATCCACTCACTCCATTGGATCTTTTACCACTACCTATTGAGGAGAGAGCTAGTTTGGATGGGGAAAAGAAAGCTGATTTTGTTAAGCAACTACATGAGAAGGTACGTCAAAACATTAAAAAGAGGACTGAGCAATATGCTACTCAAGCCAACAAGCATCGCAAGAAAGTTGTCTTTGAACCTGGTGATTGGGTTTGGGTACATATGCGTAAAGAGAGATTTCCTGCTCAGCGTCGCTCCAAGTTGCAACCTCGAGGAGATGGACCATTCCAAGTGATTAAGAAGATCAATGACAATGCTTATAAGTTAGATCTTCCAGGTGAGTATAATGTTAGTGCTACATTTAATGTTTCTGATCTTTCTCCCTTTGATATGGATGTAGGTGATTCTGATTTGAGGACAAATCCTTTCGAGGAGAGGGGGAATGATGGAGATCCAAGCTCACAAAGCTCAAGTCATGTTCGTGATGATCGTGATCCTTTGAGTATCCATGGAGGTCCAATTACAAGAGCTAAATCAAAGATGATGCAACAAGCCTTGGCTGGTTTCATTGATATTGCTAGAGAGAAAGCCCAACAAAGCTTGAGCATGGAGGATGATAAAGTCTTCTACAACATGATCCAAGCCCAAGTTCAACCTTCTTGAAGACACACAAGTATTGGGCCGAAATGCAAATTATGCTAGATGCATATTTTATTTAGTTAAGTATTATTGGGCTGAACATTGTCTTAATTTAATTTAAGCCCAATTCCTTTTTAAATAATAGATTTTGTAAGACTTCTATTACTTGTTCTGCAAGTTAGGAGAGTATGATTCCTATTGCTTGTTCTGCAAGTTTGCTATTTCCTATTCTGCAAGTTAGGAAAGTAGGATTCCTATTACTTGTGCTGCAAGTTAGCTAGTTGCCTATAAATAGTTATGTAACCCTTTGGGGAGAACACAATTGATTTTAGTAATAAAATTGAGAGACTTCTTCTCTTTGGTTCTCTTGAGAACTCTTGAACTTATCAAGGTCTTTCTTGTGGCGTTCTTCTACCTTCCACCAATATATACTATAGGTTCTTGCTTTTCTAAGCAACGGGTCTTGGTCCAATACCATAGGTTCTTGTGTATCTACACAACGGGTCTTGGTTTTATCTCTAATTTTTGTTTTCTTTTGCTGTGTTTTTAACTTGTTCTTGTTTTTCTTGTAGTATTCTTTGTGTTCTTCATTGAACTTCATCTTCTTTCGGTGAGGTTCATATCATGTTACATGCATGAATCTCATGGAGATTTATTTTCTTACTGATATATGATATATAATCGATGATTGATTGTCCAATTGGATTTATACGAAGAGTATATGATTTGATTGAAAAGTTACGAGAAAAGTAAATGAGTTTTAAAGCATACGATTTCATGATACGAGTGCAATTATTTTATTTTAATGATTTACTTGAATGAAAGGAATTGTGAAAAGAGTATATGAATAGTATATAAACAGTGATTGAATTACAGACATATTGATTTTAAATGATTTGAACAGTGAATTTATATGAATATTATATGTTTTAAAAGAGTTTTCAATAAATGTTTTACACGAACCCATATGCATTATTTTATTTATAAAATTTAAATTTATAATTATTACTGCATATAGTGGCATAGTACCACTCTTTTATATGCTTTTCCTTAATGGGCTTTCCTCAAAGCTCACACCCGTACTTACCATGTAACATCCTCGTCACTTCCAAATATCAACTAACTTTTTCTTTCCCATAAGATTTGGTTAGGCTGTTCAACGGTGCATCCTTCTTCTTTAATATAGCTAACACTATATTGTTTACATGATGATATATTTCTCATACACGTACAGGATCGTCTTACACATAAGTATAAAACTCTAATATAAATTACATACTAATCTCTTAAACAATTTACATCCCCAATATGTCTAATATACATCATTGTACTATAGTTTGAATTACATAATCAAAATGTATCTACCTTCAAGGAATTGGAAGCTAACCTCGAAGGAATATCGTATAGTCCAAATATATGCTCCTCTACCAAGAGCAGACTTCACTGCAAATAATCTGGATGAAAAATATTGTAAAGGAATGAGTTTACGCTCAGTAAGAAATATACATAAAAGAGCGTACTATGCCACTATATGCAGTTTTCCTGCTTGGCTCTATAATGTCATGTAATATTCTTGTAAAAACATATAACATATAAGTTCATCAAATACCATATAACACATGATAAAATCATATGAAGTCACTTGCACGTATTCAAATAACTCAAATACTCACATATATATGTCAAATAACTTGAAATTACATATACAAATAGTCTTCAAATAGGGGGAGACCGTCAACATCCAATAGAATCATGCACCAAATAAAGTGGCGTACCCACGTATGGGCCAGGGATCCTCCCTTTAGCCAAGCACATATAAAGCACTAATGGCTATTGTCAATATTCCACAGTGTGCACTAGTCAGGTGACACCCGTGGTACTGAGGGCTTGACTAGAGTCCCCCAGCCAAATACAAATAAGCAAGTAATATGCATGATCACCAATGGAGTCGTTAATCTCAAAATATTGAGTAGTAAAACTCATTCTTGTAAAACCATGGATATTCATAACCCTTCTTATATACTTTAATGATAATCCAAATACATTTATATAAATAAATTAAAAATTATTATTTTTCAAAGGGGGCAATTGACTGCTCTTTTAGGGCAGTCGACTGCTCTAGTATAAAAATATTCAATAAATTTTATTTTCTTTTTGCATTTGAAATATTTAATTTCCGGATGCAAGTAGGGCAGTTGACTGCTAAAATGGGGTAGTCGACTGGCCCGCAAACAGAATGTTTCTCGAAAAATGTAGTCGACTGGCTCCTTCGCGGTCGACTGGTTTGCAAACAGAGAGTTTCTGGAAAAATGGCAGTCGACTGCTATATAGGGCAGTCGGCTGCTCTAAGTCGGTTTCGGAAAAAGTTATGTCACGACTGTCTCTGAGCAGTCGGTTGCCCCGAGCCAAATCGTAACTGGGCGAAAACCATGAATTTTACATTTCCTGCACTTACACCAACTTTTGTTTCATCCCAAAACATTTAAAACATGCGGACATAGTCACCCTACGTCCGTTACATATATTCCTTACCTCAAATAGCCAAATAATACGAAATCCCTTGGTTGCACCGATTCTTTCCTTCACTTCTTCAAAACTGCATAATTCATATAAATTGAAACCTTTAACTTTCTTTCATTTCAACACCATAAGTATGCTATACCAACATCACATGACTCCAAATTATGGACGAAATCAAATGAATCAATTTCTTTTCTTACCTTTGTCAATAGCCAAATTTACAGGATTTCTGATCTCCTCAAATACTTTGTTTCAGCCTTCCATATTACAGACATATAGAGAGCTAGTGATGAGGATCGTTTTTTGTTTAAGGAGTTTGTTAATTTGTTGGAGGAATAAGGCAGTTCTACAAGGTGAATATGGAAGAAAACCTTAGAGAATTTTCAGAGGAAGAGATATGGCTGCCGGCCCTCTTTCCTGGAAAAGTTGGCATTAAATGCCATAAATGTGTATTTATCCCTTCATGCCAGCCATAACTCCTTAGCCCTTTGACAATTTGACCACCAATCAATTCTTCTTCTTCTTTCCTTCCTCATGTCAGCCACATATATCATTTAATTATGAAAATCGGATATTTATTCTTCTTTTATTATTCTCTAATATTTTCCTATGTCAACATTAAATTCATTGACCATTTGACTATCCATTTCATTACTTCTTCTAGGTTCCTTACATCATTTGTACATTAATTCTCATATTCATTTAAATCATTTCTGCTTATAGTACTTTACAAATAAGAGGACTTTACATGAAATTAGGGATTTCACATTCTCCCCACCTTTAGAAATTTGGTCCTCCAAATTTAAATCGGGTTACTACTCAAATAGCTCCGGATACCTTTCCTTCATTAAGCTCTCTAGCTCCCATGTAGCTTCTTCCATGGTATGGTATTGCCAAAGAATTTTGACTAAGGGAATCATCTTAGACCTTAGCACTTTCTCCTTTCTATCCAAAATCCGAACTGGCTTCTCCACATAACTCATGTCTTCCCGAATCTCTAAGGGCTCATATTCAATGACATGAGATGGATCCGGATTATACTTCCGAAGCATCGACACATGGAAAACATTATGTACTCCAGATAGCTCCGGAGGTAGTGCCAATCTATAAGCAACATCTCCGACTCGGTCTAAGACTTCAAATGGCCCTATGTAGTGAGGACTAAGCTTACTTCTTCGGCCAAACCTCATGATTCCTTTGGATGGAGAAACTTTCAAAAATACCGAATCCCCGACCAAAAACTCAAGTGGTCTACATCGAGCATCTGCGTAACTCTTTTGTCAGCTCTGAGCTGTCTTAAGTCTTTGGCAAATTAACTTAACATCCTCAGAGGCTTGCTCGACTAAGTCTGGGGCTAATAACTTACGCTCACCCACTTCTTCCCACCCAATCGGAGATCGACACCTTCTACCATATAGAGCTTCATATGGTGCCATCCCGATACTTGCATGGTAACTATTGTTGTATGCAAACTCAGCCAATGGCAGATGATCATCCCAGGAGCCTTTAAAGTCCAACGCACAAGCTCTCAACATATCTTCGAGCGTCTGAATGGTACGCTCGGACTGACCATCAGTCTGTGGATGAAAAGCCGTGCTAAAATTTAACTGAGATCCCATGGCCTCTTGGAAATGTTCCCAAAAATTAGAAGTAAACCTGGAATCTCTGTCAGATGTAATGCTCACTGGAACTCCATGTAGTCTGACAACTTCTTTCACATACAAATCTGCCAAAGCACTAAGTGTATCTGTAGACTTCATAGGCAGGAAGTGAGCTGACTTAGTTAACCGATCCACAATGACCCAAATACCATCATGATTCCTCCTCGTTCGAGGTAGTCCCATGACAAAATCCATCGTAATGTGCTCCCACTTCCACATAGGTATAGGTAGAGGATGTAGTAAACCTGCTGGTCTTTGGTGCTCTACCTTAACCTGCTGGCACGTGAGACACTTTGCCACAAACTCTGCTATGTCTCTTTTCATGCCAGTCCACCAATACACCTTGCGAAGATTATGATACATCTTCGTATTTCCCGGATGCAAAGTATACTTAGTGGAGTGTGCTTCAATCAAAATTAACTTCTTCAACTCCTTATCTTTAGGAACACATATACGATTCTTAAACCTTAAGAGTCCATTACTATCAATGCTAAATTCTGATGGCATACCTAATTGGATCTGATTCATGGCCTCCATACATTGATCATCTTCCTTTTGAGCAATCCGAATTCTACCCATCAACTCCGGCTCAATCATCAAACTAACTATCATTCCAAAGTGCTCATAAGGCACAACATTGAGACTAAGGCTTGCAAACTGCTCAAGTAGCTCGTATTCTCTTACCATCATGTATGATACTATTCCCATATGCTTCCTACTCAGAGCATCTGCCACCACATTGGCTTTTCCTGAGTGGTATAAGATCTCACAATCATAATCCTTCAGAAGCTCGAGCCATCTCCTCTGTCTCATATTCAATTCCCTCTGAGAGAACAAATACTTCAAACTTTTATGATCCGTAAAAATCTGAAATTTCTCACCATACAAGTAATGCCTCCAAATCTTTAGAGCAAACACCACTGCCGCTAACTCCAAATCATGAGTCGGGTAGTTCTTCTCATGGTCCTTTAATTGGCGAGAACCATATGCAACTACCTTGCCATGTTGCATTAACACACAACCTAGACCTTGTGCAGAGGCATCACTATATACAGAAAATCCTCCAGAACCACTAGGAATGGTGAGAATAGGTGCAGTAGTTAACCTGCGCTTCAGCTCATGGAAACTACGCTCGCAGGCATCATTCCATTCAAACTTCACCTCTTTGCGCGTTAAGCGCGTCAAGGGAGCAGCTAACCTCGAAAAATCCTCTACAAATCGTCGATAATAGCCGGCTAGACCCAAGAAACTCCTAATCTCCGTCACTGTTTTCAGTCTCTCCCATTGCACCACAGCTTCAATCTTCGATGGATCGACCGAAACTCCATCTTTATTGATTATGTGACCCAAAAAGGATATTTGATCTAGCCAAAACTCACACTTACTTAACTTGGCATATAATCCCCGATCCTTGAGGGTTTGTAGAACTATCCTCAAATGCTGCTCATGCTCTTCCCATGATCTTGAATACACCAATATGTCATCGATAAAAACAATGACAAACTGGTCTAAATACTGTTTGAACACATCATTCATCAAATTCATAAAAGCCGCGGGTGCATTGGTTAAACCAAACGGCATCACTAGGAATTCATAGTGACCATACCGTGTCCTGAATGCAGTCTTAGGGATATCTTCACTTCAGATCTTCAATTGATGATATCCCGATCTCAAGTCTATCTTGGAGAAGACTCGTGCACCCCGAAGTTGATCAAAGAGATCATCAATCCTAGGAAGAGGGTACTTGTTCTTGATTGTCACCTTATTCAACCATCGATAATCAATACAAAGCCTCAAGCTGTCGTCCTTCTTCCAGACAAATAGCACAGGAGCACCCCATGGGGATACACTTGGCCGTATAAACCCCTTATCTAGTAACTCCTGCAGCTGTTTCTTAAGTTCTTCCAATTCCACTAAGGCCATCCGATAGGGTGGTCTCGAAATGGGCTCAGTCCCTGGCACCAAATCGATAGTAAACTCGATTTCCCTATCCGAAGGAAGTCCTGGAAGATCGTCCGGAAACACACATGGAAACTCATTGGCTATTGGAATTTCATGAAGTACGGGACGTTTCCTTTCTACGTCCACCACATACGCTATAAATCCTTCACATAACAAATAAATTCTTTATTAATTTCATTTATGAATAAATAAATTTATAAACATACTTTTGTATTAAACATTTGCAAAATTTACAACATAGCTAACGGGAGAAGAGAAGATCACACTTTTAGCATAACAATCCAATATCACATGATTCTTAGCTAACCAATCCATTCCTAATATGACATCAAATCCATACATATTCAGTAGGATTAGATCAGCTATCGATTCTCTCTCTCCTACCCGTAGCTTACAACTACGATACACTATATCTGTCATCTGGGATTCTCTAAATGGTGTACTTATTTGTAACAAATGTCCTAAAGGCTCAGGTTCAACAGATAATCTTGTAGCAATTATGGGAGAAACAAAGGAGTGTGTAGAGCCTGGATCAAATAAAGCAGTAACACTTATATCAAAGAGGTGAATCTTACCCTTAATCACCTTGGACGAAGCATCGGCAGACTCCTCGTCTATAGCAAATACTCGTCCTTGAGTCACAGCTTTCTTTCCCTTCTCAACAGCTGTGGCCTTAGGCTGTGGTTGGGTGGTCCTTTCCGATTCTTCAGACACTCTTTTAGAAATCTTGGGACAATCTTTAATCATGTGTCCCCTCTCGCCACACCAAAAACAAGTCCCACTCGCCATACGACATGGCTGTGACCCATGGAATCTCCCGCAATGCTCACATTTCTGCGTCACACTCTTCGGCGAGCTTGCTGTACTGCCAGCTGAATATCGGGATCTTTCATCATTTATCTTAATCCCGGTAGATTTAGGAGTCCCTGTACCATAATTATCATAAAACTTCAAATTTTAGTATATTTCCATATAACCATTAAACTAAGATACAAGTCATTCTCTTATAATTTATCTTCTTACCTGCCGAAGCTCTTTCATATGGTCTACTTTTCCTAAATGGATATCTGTCACTAGAGGCTCTCTCATCTGACTTCCGCTTCATTGGTTCTTTGCCTTTACCCTTGGCTCGGAAATCAGCATGGTGAAGATTATAGTCCTGCTCACACAATTGAGCCTTACGGACTGCCTCATTATAAGTAGTGATATCCATAGGATATAACTTCGATCTAATAGGAAACCTTAATCCCTCTATGAATCGGTAGATCTTATGTCCTTCACTCCTTAGGACTTCAGGGTCAAATCTGCTTAAAGAAATGAACTTCGACTCATATTGATTAACCGTCATAGTCCCCTGAGTCAAGCTCAAAAACTCAATCTTCAACCTGGTCTGTTCAGTGCGTGGGATGTACTGTTCATTAAAGGCTTCTAAAAATCTATCCCACGTAACCTCAGTGTGTTGAGTCTCCAAACTGGCCCGAGTAGACTGCCACCAATGCTCGGCATCGTCTACTAACAAATAAGCTGCCAGACCCACTTTCTCTTTCTCAGAACAGGTCATGTACCCAAAAGATTTGGTGACTGCCTTCACCCAGTTCTCGGCGGTCAACGGATCTCTATCCCCCTTAAACTTCGGCGGATCCAACTTCTTAAATTCTTTAATTAAGACCACGCTGCAGTAGGCCTTAGGATCTCGCCTCTCATTAACTTGAGCTGGTGGGGGCAACTCAGGCTGTGCCGGTGGGGGCTGTACTGGAGGAATGGGAGGAGCATTTCCAGATGGAATAGGAGGTACTATTGGTGGTGCTGTTGATGCATTAGTGGCCACGTTTGGAAAATTAGACATGAACTGATTAAATAGAGTGGCCATAGTCTCAATACTTCGCTCCACTCTCGACAGTCGAGCATTCGGGCTACCCGATGGAGATGGAGGAGGAGACTGTGTTGGGGACGGTTCTACTCTACCCCGTCCTCGTCCTCGTCCTCGTCCAGTACCCCTTCTACGAGTGCTCATTCTGCCAATATCACCACAAGGTCAAGCGTTTAGTATACTTTCAGCAATTCAACCACATATATGTATTCAGACAAGTACAGTACATGGGGATGTACACTATTTCTAGCCTAATGACACCGTCAAATGTCAGACTAACCTTGCTCTGATACCAATCTGTGACATCCTCGTCACTCCCAAATACCAACTAAATTTTTCTTCTTTCCCATAGTTTTGGTTAGGCTGTTCAACGGTGCATCCTTCTTTTTTAATATAGCTAACACTATATTGTTTACATGATGATATATTTCTCATACACATACAGGATCGTCTTACACATAAGTCTAAAACTTTAATATAAATTACATACTAATCTCTTTAACAAATTACATCCCCAATGTGTCTAATATACATCACTGTACTATAGTCTGAATTACATAATCAAAATGTATCTACCTTCAAAGGATTGGAAGCTAGCCTGGAAGGAATATCGTATAGTCCAAATATATGCTCCTCTACCAAGAGCAGACTTCACTGCAAATAATCTGGATGAAAAATATTATAAAGGAATGAGTTTACGCTCAGTAAGAAATATACATAAAAGAGCGTACTATGCCACTATATGCAGTTTTCCTGCTTGGCTCTATAATGTCATGTAATATTCTTGTAAAAAACATATAACATATAAGTTCATCAAATACCATATAACACATGCCAAAATCATATGAAGTCACTTGCACGTATTCAAATAATCTCAAATACTTTCACATATATATGTCAAATAACTTGAAATTACATATACAAATAGTCTTCAAATAGGGGGAGACCGTCAACATCCAATAGAATCATGCACCAAATAAAGTGGCGTACCCACGTATGGGCCAGGGATCCTCCCTTAAGCCAAACACATATAAAGGAATAATGGCCATTGTCAATATTCCACGGTGTGCACTAGTCAGGTGACACCCGTGGTACTGAGGGCTTGACTAGAGTCCCCCAGCCAAATACAAATAATCAAGTAATATGCATGATCACCAATGGAGTCGTTAATCTCAAAATATTGAGTAGTAAAACTCATTCTTGTAAAACCATGGATATTCATAACCCTTCTTATATACTTTAATGATAATCCAAATACATTTACATAAATAAATTAAAAATTATTATTTTTCAAAGGGGGCAGTTGACTGCTCTTTTAGGGCAGTCGACTGCTCTAGTACAAAAATATTCGATAAATTTTATTTTCTTTTTGCATTTAAAATATTTAATTTTCGGATGCAAGTAGGGCAGTTGACTGCTAGAATGGGGCAGTTGACTGCTAGAATGGGGCAGTCGACTGGCCCGCAAACAGAATGTTTCTCAAAAAAATGCAGTCGACTGGCTCTTTAGCGGTCGACTGGTTTGCAAACAGAAAGTTTCTGGAAAAATGGCAGTCGACTGCTATATAGGGCAGTCGGCTACTCTAAGTCGGTTTCGGAAAAATTTACGTCACGACTGTCTCTGAGCAGTCGGCTGCTATTTAAGGCAGTCGGCTGCGCCGAGCCAAATCGTAACTGGGCGAAAACCGTGAATTTTACATTTCCTACACTTACACCAGCTTTTGTTTCATCCTAAAACATTTAAAACTTGCGGACATAGTCACCCTACGTCCGTTACATATATTTCTTACCTCAAATAGCCAAATAATACGAAATCCCTTGGTTGCACCGATTCTTTCTTTCACTTCTTCAAAACTGCATAATTCATATAAATTGAAACCTTTAACTTTCTTTCATTTCAACACCATAAGTATACTATACCAACATCACATGACTCCAAATTATGGACGAAATCAAATGAATCAATTTCTTTTCTTACCTTTGTCAATAGCTAAATTTACAGGATTTCTGATCTCCTCAAATACTTTGTTTCAGCCTTCCATATTACAGACATAGAGAGAGCTAGTGATGAGGATCGTTTTTCGTTTAAGGAGTTTGTTAATTTGTTGGAGGAATAAGGCAGTTCTACAAGGTGAATATGGAAGAAAACCTTAGAGAATTTTCAGAGGAAGAGATATGGCTGCCGGCCCTCTTTGCTGGAAAAGTTGGCATTAAATGCCATAAATGTGTATTTATCCCTTCATGCCAGCCATAACTCCTTAGCCCTTTGACAATTTGACCACCAATCAATTCTTCTTCTTCTTTCCTTCCTCATGTCAGCCACATATATCATTTAATTATGAAAATCTGATATTTATTCTTCTTTTATTATTCTCTAATATTTTCCTATGTCAACATTAAATTCATTGACCATTTGACTATCCATTTCATTACTTCTTCTAGGTTCCTTACATCATTTGTACATTAATTCTCATATTCATTTAAATCATTTCTGCTTATAGTACTTTACAAATAAGAGGACTTTACATGAAATTAGGGATTTCACATCATGAGCTCGTCAACTTGCCTTTGAAGCTTCTTTGTCTCCTCAGGATTACTTCTATAGGCAGGTCGGTTGGGAATGGCAGCTCCAGGAACAAGGTCTATTTGATGCTTAATTCCCCTAATAGGTGGCAAACCATGTGGGATCTCCTCGGGGAATATATCTCCAAATTCCTTCAAAAGAGACACAACATTAGTAGGCAAAGAAGATTTAAGATCATTAGAACTAAAACAAGATTCTTTATATAAAAACAAAAAGATTGGGCATTTAGCTAGAAAAGTAGCCTTTACCTCACTTTGCTTTGCATAGAAGCTCACATCCTTTCTTTCTTTCTTTGCAATATCTTTGCCTTTATCTAGATTCTTTGACATTTGTTGTGATTCATTTTGCTCTTTCAACCTCAATTGATACTCATAAATCTCCTTAGGACTCTAGGGTGCAAGTGTGAATTTCTTACCATCCATGGTAAATGAATAACAGTTTGTGAATCCGTCATGTATGACATGTCTATCAAATTGCCATGGTCTTCCTAAAAGCAAATGGCCAGCATGCATAGGCACAACATCACACAACACTTTATCATTGTACCTTCCAATTGAAAATGGCTCCAATACTTGCTTGGTCACATTTACTTCTCCACAATTATTAAGCCATTGAAGTTTGTATGGTTTGGGATGTTTTGTAGTGGGCAAACTCAATTTGTCAATCAAATAAGTGCTAGCAACATTAGTGGAACTACCACCATCAATAATCAAAGAGCATACCTTATTGTTGACGTGGCATCTAGTATGAAAAATATTTTCTCGTTGCACTTCATCTTCATCCTTGACTTGGGCACTTAATGCATGATGACCTACAAGTGCTTCACCATGTGCAGCAAACTCAACATAGTCATCATCCTCATCAATGTCCTCCAATGGTGGCATCTCATCATCAACATCAGAATCTTCACTTACAACATCACCATCATCACGCATAATCATGACTCGTTTGTTTGGGCATTGTGATGCAATATGTCCTCTTCACAAACATCTAAAACACTTAATGTCTCTACTCTTACTTTGGGATGCTTGGACAGCCTCGGGTTTGGGCTTTTGGACGCTCTCACCTTTAGGCTTGAATGAGGATTCAGTCTTAAGTTTGAATGTAGTCCTATCATCCTTTCGAAAGGTGTTCGGTTTCCAAGAAGAAGACGAACTAGAACCTTGCATAAAATGAGATGAATAACCTTTTCTCTTGAGTTGCCTTTCAACCTTTATAGCCATATGCAACATATCATCAAACTCCACATAGTGATGTAACTCCACTACATTAGCAATCTCATGATTCAATCCTTGTAAGAATCGAGCCATAGTAGCTGCACTATCCTCTTCAACATTAGCTCTGATCATGATAATTTCCATTTCTTTATGATAATCCTCAACACTCTTAGAACCTTGAGTGAGACCTTGTAACCTTTGATAAAGCTCTCTATAGTAATGATTAGGAACAAACCTTTTCCTCATAACCAATTTCATTTCATCCCATGTAACTATCGGTGGCTCTCTATTCCTACGTCTACCAAGCATGAGTTGGTCCCACCAAATGATTGCATAATCCGTGAACTCTATAGCAGCAAGTTTCACCTTTTTTTCTTCGGAATAGTTATGGCAATCAAAGACCATCTCCGCTTTCTTTTCTCATTCTAAGTAAGCCTCAGGATCATTCATTCCTTTTACCTTGAAAGGAATGAATCTTCAATTTGATACTCCCTAGATTTCCATCTATCCTATAATACCTATCTCCTTTATACCTGTCACAGCCCGTGACCCTATTTTTCACCTTATTCTATACATTTTATTTGGTTGGGCTGTCTGCAATACTTTACTTTTCTTTTACATGTAAACAATTACATATTAAATTATAATATGAATTACATCCCCTATCTTAATTCATAATGAAGTAGTACTGTAGGTAAGTCTAAATACAGAAAATAAATGATCATACCTTATTAAATAAATCTAGTTGTCGCATCGTCTCCAAATGCACAGCCGAAGTCCTTTAGATGTCAGAGTCCTAGTCTTCGAAAACCTGAAATGTTAATATTAAGGTGTGAGCAAACCACGGCTCAGTAAGGGAATTATATGCCTCAATTGATACTCAGCTATCTATATGCTGAAAAACTTTTTCATTTTTCCTATGAGCTCTAGGCTCGCATGTAGGAAGGATACTATAGTCGGCTAGGGATCCGAATGGAGTAAGGTAGGTATTTTGAAATACCTATCTTGTCCCGGAACCTAGAAGCAACAGTAGAGAGTAATAAATTTCTTTTCGTTTGAAATTTATATCCTTTTACCTTTTCATTTCATATCATTTCCATATTCTTTTCAAAATAATGATTTTATAAAATAAAGCATTTAAATAAAGTAACTAATATTCATATATTCTTTGAAAAGAATATTAGTTAAATCATCATCATTCTCATTTAAACTCTTTTCATATTTTACTGTACAATCATAATCAGTATAGTACTTTAAAATAGCAAAATAAGCTATTAAACCCCCTCTTTTTTTATAACATATAAATCATTTAAATCTAATATTCAATTTAAAAATTAAAATAAGAATGTTAGATTTAATTTCCTTCTTTTTGCTTCTAAACCATATCACATGTTCATATTACATATCATTTGAAAATCATCTCGTAGTACTAAAATCAGTACTGGAATAAGCATTTTATAAAAATGCTATAAATCATTTCATTCTACATATCACATATCATGTAAAACATTTACATTTCAAATATCACATATCACGTAAAACATTTTCATTTAAAACATATATCATATATGGAGACTTAGGCACACACGCCCAGCCCGTCCACTGGGTCGTTACTCATATCATGCTATAGACCCCGAAGGGTATAAAATCATCATGTCAGATCTATGGCCATAGTTTATAATTGTCCTCGGCAGATCATTGATCAGGTGTCGACCGGGACTACATATCACACATCACATATTACATATTACATATCACATATCAGCATGATAGGATGCCAACTAGTCTAAAAACAGTATTTTTCATCATCAGAAAACCTTTATGGAATTTATAAAAATAATAATTTCATAATTAAAACCATAAAGGTTATATTATAAATCAAGTGAATATTTAAGAAAATATTTGTTAAATATTCACTTTATCCCTTTTTCATCTTTCATTTCATATTACGTATAATTCATATATCGAGAGAATATTTAGAAAACTTTTATAAAATACTCTCTTTATCCCTTTTTCATTTTCTATTTCATATCACTTATAATTCATATAGCGAGATAATTTTTAGTGATCTCATTATCCCCAATTTTGAAAACATGAATATTTTAAAATGAATTTCGTTATATTCATGTTTTATGAAAAATGATAATTTTCTCTATTTTCGTGGTTGGAAATCATTTCTTGTGAAATAAAATCATTTATTATGATTTTATGAAATTTTCTAGAATTTTTTCGATAATTTTTCGGCAGTATAACGGCTGCCGATTAGCTAGTCTCCTGCACGGAAAATACAGTTTATAATTTCAACCGGTACTTCATTCTAAATTTCCAACCAATCATTCATCATAATAATTTCATAAAATATTTCCATAAAATATTTCAAAATTAAAACATGCAGACTGAATATACTTACAGTGCTGCAAATACATCTCTTACCTGTTTCGGGTCGACGACTGACTCTCGAAGGTCTCGAAATTCTCCTTTTTATCCTCTCTTTTTCTTCTTTTCCTCTTTTTCTTCCTTTTTTCTCTTTTCTTTCTTTTCTCTTTCTTTTCTTTTTCTTTTTCTTTTTCTTTTTCCTTTTTCTTTTCTTTTTCTTTTCCTTTTTCCCGTCAGTCGGTTCAGCCTTCCTCCTCGCCAGTTCTTCGCCGGCGGCCGGTTCTCTGACGGTTCAAGGGCTCCACAGCTGGCCGACGGCACGACGAGTTTGCTGGTGGTCTCTGTTTGGCCTGGATCGACGGCACGACGGCGGATCGAGGCGATTTTCCTTCGGTTTCTTTTGCCTCTTCGCCGACCTTCCTCCGCCGTTCACCACACCTTGGGTGGCCTCCATCCTCTTCCTCTTCCTCTGACGATGCTTCAGTGGCAGTGGCGTGGCCAATTCCGTCGGCACCGCCAGATCCTCTTTCTTTTTCTTTTTCGACTTCCTCCGGTTCCGATTCTGTTTCCTTTCTCCTTTTCGCCGCCGGTAGATTTCTTCCTCTTCTTCCCTCGCCTGCGATGGTCTCGGCTCCCTCGTTTCGCCCTCGGTCGGCCGGCCGACGGTGGTCGGCTTCCAATCGGGAGACAGAATTGGGAGTTCCTGATTCTGTTTCTTCTTTTTTTTTGTTTTAATTTGATTATATACATATTATACTATATATAATTTTATATATAGTATAGTACTATATATATGTGTATTATATACAAAAATATGTATATATATATATTATATATTACAAATATATATATCTAATATATATTATGTATACATATATACTTTAAAATAGAATAACATTTATATATATTTATATAATGAAATAATACAATATATATTGTATGTATAATATATATATTTTCTTCCTCATTTTCTTATTTAATTTGGATTTCCATTTATCCAAATTAATTTCCTCCATAAAATTTATCAATTCCTTAACTTCATTATTTACGGAATTTCCAACAATATTCCATCTTGTAAATAATTCTTTTATTTACTTTAATTTATCTTTCGCATTTAAAATTAAATTCTCAAATAAGTAATATAAAAATTCAGAAATTTGCGGTTATCACATTCTCCCTAACTTAAGAAATTCGGTCCTCCGAATTTAACTTAGGTTAAAGGTGGCACTGTTTTGTATACTCATCATTCTTGTCCTCTCAATCATCTTTTAATTAAAACTGCCAATATGCCATTAGCTTCGGAATCACTTTCACTCTATATCATTTCTCATCATATTTTATACTCCTTGTGAATTGCTATCAATTGGGAGTTATCCATTTCCCCTCCATTTCGTATCTCATATGATTCATCATCTGTTTTCTTAATTAGTGCCAAGTCGATATAGTTTGATAACTATCATTTACACGTTTTAAATCAATAGTATGTAATTGTCCCAGTAGCTTTCACATCCCGTGCATCTGCTCTCTCAACATATCTTTGAGCGTTTCCATTCTACGCTCAGATATTTACATCAGTACGGAGCAATGCTGTCAATAAATTTGGAATCTCAGAGTGTGACATCCTCGTCACTCCCAAATACCAACTAAATTTTTTTCTTCTTTCCCATAGTTTTGGTTAGGCTGTTCAACGGTGCATCCTTCTTCTTTAATATAGCTAACACTATATTGTTTACATAATGATATATTTCTCATGCACATAGAGGATCGTCTTACACATAAGTCTAAACTTTAATATAAATTACGTACTAATCTCTTTAACAATTTACATCCCCAATGTGTCTAATATACCTCACTGTACTATAGTCTGAATTACAAAATCAAAATATATCTACCTTCAAGGGATTGGAAGTTAGCCTCGAAGGAATATCGTATAGTCCAAATATATGCTCCTCTACCAAGAGCAGACTTCACTGCAAATAATCTGGATGAAAAATATTATAAAGGAATGAGTTTACGCTCAGTAAGAAATATACATAAAAGAGCGTACTATGCCACTATATGCAGTTTTCCTGCTTGGCTCTATAATGTCATGTAATATTCTTGTAAAAACATATAACATATAAGTTCATCAAATACCATATAACACATGATAAAATCACATGAAGTCACTTGCACGTATTCAAATGACTCAAATACTTTCACATATATATGTCAAATAACTTGAAATTACATATACAAATAGTCTTCAAATAGGGGGAGACCGTCAACATCCAATAGAATCATGCACCAAATAAAGTGGCGTACCCACGTATGGGTCAGGGATCCTCCCTTAAGCCAAACACATATAAAGGACTAATGGCCATTGTCAATATCCCACGGTGTGCACTAGTCAGGTGACACCCGTGGTACTGAGGGCTTGACTAGAGTCCCCCAGCCAAATACAAATAATCAAGTAATATGCATGATCACCAATGGAGTCGTTAATCTCAAAATATTGAGCAGTAAAACTCATTCTTGTAAAACCATGGATATTCATAACCCTCCTTATATACTTTAATGATAATCCAAATAAATTTATATAAATACATTAAAAATTATTATTTTTCAAAGGGGGCAGTTGACTGCTCTTTTAGGGCAGTCGACTGCTCTAGTATAAAAATATTAAATAAATTTTATTTTCTTTTTGCATTTGAAATATTAAATTTTCGGATGCAAGTAGGGCAGTTGACTGCTAAAATGGGGCAGTCGACTGGCCCGCAAACAGAATGTTTCTCGGAAAAATGCAGTCGACTGGCTCTTTAGCGGTCGACTGGTTTGCAAACAGAAAGTTTCTGGAAAAATGGCAGTCGACTGCTATATAGGGCAGTCGGCTGCTCTAAGTCGGTTTCGGAAAAATTTACGTCACGACTGTCTCTGAGCAGTCGGCTACTATTTAGGGCAGTCGGCTGCCCCGAGCCAAATCGTAACTGGGCGAAAACCGTGAATTTTACATTTCCTGCACTTACACCAGCTTTTGTTTCATCCCAAAACATTTAAAACATGCGGACATAGTCACCCTACGTCCGTTACATATATTCCTTACCTCAAATAGCCAAATAACACGAAATCCTTTGGTTGCACCGATTCTTTCCTTCACTTCTTCAAAACTGCATAATTCATATAAATTGAAACCTTTAACTTTCTTTCATTTCAACACCATAAGGATACTATACCAACATCACATGACTCCAAATTATGGACGAAATCAAATGAATCAATTTCTTTTCTTACCTTTGTCAATAGCCAAATTTACAGGATTTCTGATCTCCTCAAATACTTTGTTTCAGCCTTCCATATTACAGACATAGAGAGAGCTAGTGATGAGGATCGTTTTTCGTTTAGGAAACTTAGCGATCTGATGACAGGAAATGGTGGTTGTCAAGGTCAGAAAATGAACACTTAAAGGAATTTGGAGAGGAAACGAGAGGAAGAAGGGCTGGAAGGAAGCTGGCGTATGGATGATGAGATGAAGATGATGACTTTGTAAAATTGCATTAAATGCATGTTCATCTTATCATTTATCTCAGCCACCAATATCCCTTTGGCTCATTTGACTCATTTGACTACCAATTAATTCTTCTTCTTCTTTCATCCCTCATGTCAGCCACACATATCATTTAATTACAAAATTCTGATATTAATTTCTTAACCAACTCAGCCATTGACCCTTTGACCCTCAATTCCTTTTTATTCCATCTATATCTCATATAATCTTTATACATCAAATTTTCATATTTATTTAATTCTTTCAGCTTACAACATTTCACAATTATAGAGGAATTACATGAAATTGGGGATTTCACACAGAGCCTTTTGCTATTTCCCATAACATATAGCTACTTAGAGATTCACATCACATATAGTGCTCACTGGAACTTCACATACATTCTCATCATTTTATAATCAAATCTCGACTATGGCACTAAAGAATCTAAGAGTTTGATAATAGAAAAGTGATTCCATTTAGACAATCAGTCTTTAATCACTTCCATATTATCATATCTCTTTTAGATTCTTTATTATTATCCTCAATATTCTTCTCATATTTATTTCATCAATTGTTGCAGTTCATTTGTAGACTTTACTATTTACCATCTTTTACCATAATTGAATCAGGAGATAATCATTTTCTCTTCATATCGTCTTTCCATGTAATATTCTTATTACCTCTTTTATTCTTATGGTATATTCATTATCACTTTAATCTTAGAATATACCTGTAATTATACTTTTTTTTGATAATTTAGATTCCATAACGACATAATCAAATTATAATTTGATCTTCTCATTATTTAACTTTATCATTGAATCTATAATTATCAATTTTTTTCACCTCATTATCCATATAATTCCACCATTTTCATCATTTCGAGGTGGTATATAT
Source organism: Heritiera fomes (assembly GCA_032173925.1). Classification (NCBI taxonomy): domain Eukaryota; kingdom Viridiplantae; phylum Streptophyta; class Magnoliopsida; order Malvales; family Malvaceae; genus Heritiera; species Heritiera fomes. Next base: position 22,454,933 of record JAPDPM010000004.1, on the reverse strand, counting down.
ATTTATCATTTTCCATTTACATGACTGGCAGTAAATCGTAAATCATTTCTTTACTCCTTGGAGTATAATTATTTTCATCTTTCAGGTTTGGCTAAATTTTTCATCTAGCCATAATTATGTGATAACCACAAAAATCACTTTTAGTTTTAAATTCGAGAACTACTTCATATGGGTGTTCCCTTTACATCATGTACTTTCCTCTTATGACATATTCATCTTTTCCTTCATCATCATTTCGCTCATTTTTCATCAGTGGTAAAATATTCCACTATTAAACTCTTTTAACCTTTTGTATACAATCTTTACATTTATTCGTCCACTGGCTTAAACTTATTTACTTATCAGTCATATCTGTAGAGCAGCTAACCCAATAACTCTTCCATAAACTGGCAATAGTATTTAGCTAGACTCAGTACATTTCGTAGCTCAATCATTATCTCTTCATCACAGACAAATCCAAGTCACTCTATCATTCGAGATCAAATATCTTAGAAAGAGGTACTGTCTAGCCACATCTCCTATTTGCCAATCTTAACATATAGATTACAGTTTTTGAGAGTCCGTAGGGTCATACTACTATGCTACTCATTTTCCATTTGTACCTTAAACTGTATCAGTATCTCATCATTTTATTCATAGATGGATGCCTCATTCATTAGGCTCAAATATCTCACAAGGTATTTCATTAACCTTGTAAACCTCAGTAGGAACTTGTAAAAATTATATCGAGTTCTAATTATTATCATCTTAAGGATATTAGTCTCCAATCTTTTATCTAAGGACGCTTTATACTGAGGTTAGTCTTATTAACTCCTCATATATCTGTGATTAGATCAATAAAGCGTCTATTTTCATATAGATGAATACTTGTTCTTCATGAGAACTTTATTAGATAGTAAACATTTACTATATCACTTTATTTCATCTACATCTCAATATCATCAGTGCTTCTCTCACTTACACTTATACAGATAACTTTCTTATCCTTAATTTATGTTATCTGTATTTCCTTCAATCACACCTTATACACGTGCATTTTATTATTCTCACATTTTCCAGAGTGGATTTCTTAAGCTTTCAGATTTTCTTAAGTTCTCCGATATAAGCTTAGAATCAGATTTCATATTCAAAATCGAGTCAATGTTATCTCGATTCCTCCACTCTATATAACTCTGAAAGTTTATCGAGAATCACATCCAATACTTTTTTTAATCACATATCTCGTACTTATTTAGACATTTCATTGCTATGTCTTATCATTTTCACTGTATATCTGTCACGACCCGAAGGCCAATGACGTCCACTTAACACTTAGTTGATTTCTTATGAAAATTTCAAACCAAATTTTTTTCTCTACTTACGGTTTGTATTCGGTGTTAGTGTAGTATCTAAATCTGATCCTATCTTACTCATTATTTCTCGAGCTATGACACGTTTCTCAAAGAGGTTTTTCTTATGATTTTCGTCTTATTTTACTATTCCCAAAAGAAACAGGTCGAAAACCTCCCCTTTGTATTTTATCAATTCCCCCAGGTATAATTTCCTGCACTAAAACAAATTTTTAAATCACATAACACAACAGCTGGTGTTTCTCCACAGTTTCATGCAATCATGTATTTCAAAGATCTCGAGAGTTTAACCATTACTAAGTTTGTATCTACCCCATTATATATAATTCAAAACATACATTAAGACCCGGATCAAACTCGATAACCACTTAGACTCACATAGTCATCTAGTGCGATCCAAAGTTACATCCCATATACTTTCCTAGTACTGTGAAATTTAACGTACACATGATTATCAAAATGATATACTAACAACATACCTTAAAATACAAAATGCTAGCTCCGGAGAATGCAAATGAGTACCACTACTAGGTACGATTTCTCGAGAGCCTACACAAAGCCTGAGCCGGCTATCAACTCATATGATCTGCAGATCTTAAGTTAAGGGGTGAGCAATCCACGACTCAGTAAGTAGTTTAAATAAAAACATACTAGGCTCATATTGTAAAACACGATCATACATGCTTGAGTTATTGTAAATTAGCATGTATGGATTATACCAAGGTTTATTATCATTCTGTAAGTGCACAGACGTCATAAACTTGTTCATGCTCTCATTCCATTCTTGATTTAACAAGGAATCATTCTTTTTATCAGTATGATTAAGTGTGGAAGAAACGAACATTCAAGTAGCACATGTTCAAGTGGCATATATAAACATGATCCAATAATCGAAAGAAACGAACATTCAAGTAGCACACATTCAAGTGGCATATATAAACATAATCCAATAATCGAAAGAAACGAACATTCAAGTAGCACATGTTCAAGTGGCATATATAAACATAATCCAATAATCAAAAGAAACGAACATTCAAGTAGCACATATTCAAGTGGCATACATAAACATAATCCAATAATCACACACATCATATGTCATATGCATAAGGTCTATTTCATCCTTCGACATTCTTCGCATTCATGAATCACACTCACTTACTTATCGTCACAATATCCTACGATTTCTCATATTTCGTCAAAACTCGTGTAGCACTTAGTTCCCGAAGGACTCTAGAGGTGGCTCACATGGTACAGAAATCGAGTCTTTGCTTAATTTGGCCTTTAGTACTTAGACTGACTACTAACACATCGAAACTCGTGTAGCACTTAGTTCCCAAAGGACTCTAGAGGTGGCTCACACAGTACAAAAATCGAGTCTTTGCTCGATTTGGCCTTTAATTATTAGACTGACTACTAACACATCGGAACTCGTGTAGCACTTAGTTCTTGAAGGACACTAGAGGTGGCTCACACGGTACAGAAATCGAGTCTTTGCTCGGTTTGGCATTTAATTCTTAGACTGACTACTAACACATCAGAACTCGTGTAGCACTTAGTTCCCAAAAGACTCTAGAGGTGGCTCACACGGTACAAAAATCGAGTCTTTGCTCGGTTTGGCCTTTAGTTCTTAGACTTTCGACAAATATGACTAGGTGCTAATTGAGGTCTATGAACTCAACATTGGGAGCGATATGTATATTTGGTGCTCAAATCACATACACATACTCAAAGCATAACAATATATTAACATGTTCAGTAATCATAAGGGAGCCATAACACATAACACATTACACAATTCACAACAAGATCACCTTTCGAATAAGCATATTTCACAGGCACATTATGTCCGATTTAAATTGTCTTACCCGTAATGTCCAACCAATATCCTATATAAATTTAATTAATTATTTAATGAGGATTCTTTCATCTCTTACGAGATGATGCTAGTAAGGTTTATTTAACCCACTTACCTTAGTGCTTGGTAGGTTACCTTTCCTCGATCCTCAACTCAAGTTAGACTCCTACACCGCTCCAAATGCACTACAATTAAATCAAATGATGTTTCAATAACATGTCTTAATGACGGTTTGATCACATATCAATTATATATCTTAGAATCTAAACTATTCCAACTCATTTCTTTGGCGAGGAACTACATTCTTTATGTGTCTCTCCAAACATTACTTATTCGATTTAATAACTCTTTACTTATATTCTTTATAAGATAATAAGAGGTTTATTAACTTGTATACGATATTTCCTTTTATTTTATGTGTATATATTTATATATATATATATATATATATAAATATGTGATTATAACTATATCTTAAACACTTATACAATTACACTTGTACTTATATCTCAACAAATCCCTTTTTCTTTTCTTTGCATTTCTTTTCTTTGTCTCTTATTTAGTTTTCAAGTGAGTAGCATATATATCCATATTTATATATGTATGTATTTAGCATTTGCATAGTAAAGTTTCTGAGCATTTACTATATGTTTTTATATAAGCACTATACATACATATATTTATTTATCTCTTTGTTTTTCAAGCAAGTAGTATACTTATATATGTATACTAGTAATATATATGTACATATATATATATATATGGTTATTTAATACTAGAGCAAATCTAAATCCTTAGATTTTATTCTTTCATTTCTAAATATGCAATATATATATAGCAATATATAGATATACCTTTAAATACATAGCACTTGCATGGTATACATTTCCAATTTCAATTCCCTACTTTCCTACATCTTGATACATGTGTATATCTATATAGATATATATTTGCGTCCACATATATATGTGTATTACATATATATATATATATATATATATATATATCTTTAAATGTTTTCCTTTTTCTTTTATCCCTTTTCTTTTTATTTCTTTTGTTATTTCTTTCAAGACCTATTTCTATGCACATTGCTATGCTCAAAGTCCATTAAAACATCAACAAAAAATGTCATTTACCTTAGTTAGAACCCTCCAATTTTTGGCTACAAGGTCAGCCCTCATAATCCCTCTCTCGGCTTGGATAAATTTCCAGCAAATGTGCCTTGTTCCACCCTCTTTTCTAGCTTTTTGTTCTGTCCCTAAGAGACAAAATCTGTTTTAGTTCAAGTGCTCCACGTTTGGTTCCTCTTTCTATATTCAAAACACCAAACTTTCCCTGCTTTTCAGACATGAATAACTCCCTGTGCCTACCAGCCTTCACGCCCAGCCAATGCCTTCAATTTCCTTTCTCTGTTTCGGGAAATGGCATGGCCATCATCAGCCCCTCTCAAACCACGTTGAAACCCCCCTTGTCTACTACCTCAAACACAACCAAGACCAATTTAAACTACAGCCAACCACAAGCAGAAATAAATCAGGTCAAACAGTCATATAACTCCACTTAAAAGCCTTATTTATAGCCCTTACTACACTTACATTTAACAGGAGTGGCTCTCGAAATTTTCCTCCTGTTTTGGCATCAAGGTTTCACCACATGGTTCTTCACTGTAGCTTTAATCCTTCTTCCTTCTTCCTTTGTCCGAAATCTAAAGAGACCAACCTTCAGCTTCGTGAACTAACTTTTCGACCAGCATTGGTCTTGCTAAGCTTCCTGCCGGTGGTTTCCCTCTTTTGTCGTCGACACCTGATGCCCAAGGTGGTGAGGCAGTAGCTGTACGTGTCTCCCTCTTCTTCCCTTTTGGCTTACACTTTTCTTTCTCCCTTTTTTTTTCCTTTCGGTTTTCAATTTTCCTTTCTTTCTTTCCCTATCGGCTTCACCTTTCCTTTTCTTCTTTCTTTTCCTTGTTTTTGCCCAAGCCTTTCCCTCTTTCCTTCACTTCTCTTCTCTTCCATGTTTTTTTTTTGTAAAGCTTCCTTAAAAAGCTTGTTGAATAATCTGATGGAGTTAGTGGAGTTTGATGGGGTACAGTCCCATCAAACCCCACTAACACATATATTTTTTTATATATATTCATATAAACTAAAATTATCTTTATATATAACAATGTATATTTATACATGTATATAAGATATATATTCTTATATATTTATTTATTTGTTATATTACTACATGAAGTGTGTATTTATACTCGTATTTTAAATTCTTAAATATAATAATATGTATACATACACATAGCCATATACAATATATATATTCTCATATCTAATATATTTTTAGTGTGGTATGTGTATACATATGAATTCTTCAATTTATTTTAATTATTCATTATTCATGCATACTAAATTTCCTTTAATATACTTATGTACTTGTTTTATTAAAACAACCTACCTATGTATTTGATGGAATATATGCATCTCGTTAGTTCATATTTAAATTCTTGAACTTAGTTATGAGATTTTCCAAATGACGCAAAAGTATAAATTATTTGTTTTCTAATTCCACAAATTTGAGGTTTCATCCTCATTACTTGGCATAAGATTATTACTTACAACATATATCATAATACTCAACTTACTCCATGTCTCTTATTTATTCGCATCATATGGTACAAAGTTTGTAGTTTTTACATCCTCCCCACCTTAGGAAATTTGGTCCCCCAAATTTTCTCTGTCTATCTGAAATAGGTGAGGGTATTTCTCTCTCATTAAGCTTTCCAACTCCCATGTGGCTTCCTCTAAAGAGTGGTGCTGCCAAAGCACTTTGACTAAAGGGATCGTCTTAGACCTCAATATCTTATCTTTCCTGTCTAAGTCCTCTCTAATCTCCAGTGGTTCATACTTGATCACATGAGATGGGTCCGGATGATATTTCCGTAGCATCGACACATGAAAGACGTTATGCACACCCGATAGCTCTGGGGGTAATGCTAGTCGATATGCTACGTCACCCACTCTCTCCAATATCTCAAACGGACCAATGTATTGAGGACTCAACTTCCCTTTCTTGCAAATCTCATTATGCCTTTAGACGGAGAGATTTTCAAGAACACTTTATCACCCACTTGGAACTCTAAAGGCCTCCTTCGACAGTCGGCATAACTTTTCTGTCTACTTTGGGCTGTCCTCAGTCTATCACATATCAATCTCACATCTTCGGAAGCTTTCTCTACAATCTCCGGAGTAAATAACTTTCTTTCACCTACTTCTTCCTAGCCAACGGGAGACCTACACCTAAGCCCATACAATGCCTCGTAAGGTGCCATCCCAATACTAGAGTGAAAGCTGTTATTATATGCAAACTCCGCTAGTGCCAGATGATCATTCCATGAGCCTCGAAAATCTATAACACATGCCCTCAACATGTCCTCAAGTGTCTGAATAGTCCTCTCTGATTGCCCATCGGTTTGAGGATGGAAGGCTGTGCTAAAGCTCTGTTTAGTTCCCAAAGCATCCTGGAAATGTTCCCAGAAACGGGAAGTAAACCGTGAATCTCTGTCTGAAACTATGCTCACTGGGACTCCATGTAACCTCACAATTTCTTTGACATACATATTTACTAAGGCACTAAGCGAATCGATAGCCTTCATAACTAGGAAATGAGCGGACTTTGTCAATCTGTCAACTGTCACCTAGATTGCATCATGATTCCTACGAGTCCTCGAGAGCTCCATAATGAAGTCCATAGTCACATGCTCCCACTTCCATGTAGGTATGGGCAAGGGCTTTAGTAAGCCCGCTGGCCGTTGGTGTTCAATCTTAACCTTTTGGCACACTAGACATTTGGACACAAAGGTCGCCATATCTTTCTTCATACCAGTCCACCAATACACCTTACGTAAATTCTGATACATCTTCGTATTACCTGGATGCATAGTGTATTTGGAGCTGTGTGCCTCTTCCAAAATTTGCCTCTTCAACATCTCATCATTCGGAACACAAATTCTGCCCCTATATCTCAACAACCCATCATCTGAGATCCCAAACTCTGAGTCTTGGCCCGGTTGCATTCCACCGATAATCTCCACAAGTCTAGGATCCTCTTTCTAGGCTTGTCTAATTTGATCCATAATGCTAGGCTCTATTCTCAAGCTAGCCATAAAATACTCACCATTGGGCTCTAAGTTGATATTCAACTCTGAAAATTTCTCCATCAAATCCCATTCTCGGACCATCATGTAACTAACAAAACCCACACTCTTCCTACTTAATGCATCCGCTACCCGGTTTGCTTTATCCGGATGGTAGAGAATCTCGTAGTCATAGTCCTTCAATAGCTACATCCATCTTCTCTGTCTCATATTCAGCTCTTTCTGCGAGAATAAGTACTTTAAACTCTTGTGGTCTGTGTAAATCTGGAACCGCTCACTGATGAGTGTCGTCAGTCACCAAAAATAAAATTTCCTAACTCTACTATGTAGATAGCGGAGTAAGGGTCGAACCCACAGAGACTGAATTTTTTTATGTTAATTATTAAATTAAAAATCTAATTTTAGGGTTTAGGGAAAGTAGAAGAAATTTTGGGGTTTTGTAAACTATTCTAAAGTAAAGAAAACAAGAATTATTAAATATAAAAAAACAAATAGCAAAAAGCTTCAGTTACGAGGCAATCAATCATTCTTGGATTTTGATGTTGATCATTGATTACAAAATATCACTGTCAATTAAATAGTCAACCGTAGCATAACAACAAGCTCTGTTACACCATCTTTTCTTACTGAGTCGCTAGTTAAAACAAGCTCTTTAACTAATCTCTAACTACTTAACCTACCTAGAACAAGCTCTCTAGATATAAGTTGTAACAGCATTAACAACAAGAAAGATATGGGTTGACATTAGATAACAAACACATAAGCTCGGTTCATTTAATCTAAACCTTAATTCTCCTCCATCCCTAATGATTAACTCCACAAGCAATTACGGACTTATGTTTTTAATCTGGCGGTAGATTATTTAATTTAACTAAATAGTGTGCACCCTATCTAACCAAACAAACAATCATTATAATGTGCTCAGAGACTCTTGGATATTTAATCAACAATTATATAATAGGTTCAAGAATCTCACAACATGCTTTTCCCAAGAATAATCAATTTACCTCATAACTGAATAAGAAAACTACTCACTAGTCATATTCAAGATCATAAAATTCAAGTTTAATATTATAAAGATTACAAATATCATGCAAGAAACAATCAAAGAAGCAATCTTTAATAATATAAAATCAGAATTACTAATCAAGATTATAAACTAGCAAGCAAGAACACACAAACAATATTAATTTAAATAAAGAAAACAAAATCAGAATTAAAAATAATAAAGAAATCAGCAACTAATTAAAAATAAAGAAAAAAAATAAAATTTTATTAAAAACCCTAAAGAAAATCCTACAAGACTAAAAGAGAAGAGGGAGGAGAGGGATTTGAGGGCTAAGAGGGATAAGAGGGATTTGAAGGATTTGAGGGCTAAGAGGGATGCTGTTTATGAGAGCCTTGTGCTCTTTATATAGGCCTAAGGAAGAGTTTAAAAGACTTTCCTAAGCAATGTGGGATTCAGATAAGAGTTTACTTGAGAAACAAGTAATTTGACTAGTCAAACTCTTACCTTTATCTCATCATCTTTTTACAATTATTTTCTAAGTAAAATTCCTAAGGCCTATTTTTATTAATTAATTACAGATCTAAGACAAAATAAAATTAAGAAATTATCTTCTCTCAACAAAATCTGGTCTTGAACTTGCTTTGTTGGAATTTCTTCTCAATCTCGTTTTTCTGCCCAGAATTTCATACTGATTTTGTCCAGACGTTTGACCCACCAAATGAACTCCGATTTTTGTGATCTTGTGCATTCTGGAAAGCTTGAGAAGTCATCTACAACTTTCATGAAGGCCACTTCTTGAGATCAGGTCGTTAAATTGGTCAAAAATGTCAATCTTTCAAGCTGGACAGAAAATACTGCACTTTGCTCCTTTTAGCTCCTTTTTATTCCAACTTTGATATTTAATACCTAAAACATAAAATAAACATTAGTAAGCTCTTTTAGGCATAAAACATCAATAAAGCAAATATATTAGCACATATAAAATTCACAAAATATCATCCTATCACTCACCATACAAATAATGGCGCCATATCTTTAGCGCAAACACTACCGCTACCAACTCCAAATCATGAGTAGGGTAGTTCCTCTCGTGGTCTTTCAACTGTCTAGAACCATATGCCACTACTCTACCATTCTGCATCAATACACAGCCTAGACCCTGTAGAGAAGCATCACTATACACTGTAAATCCTCCGGATCCACTTGGAACTGTCAACACAGGAGCTGTAGTCAACCTTTGCTTAAGTTCTAGAAAGCTACACTCACACGCATCATTCCATCCAAACTTGACATCCTTGCGTGTGAGTCGGGTTAGTGGAGTAGCAAGCTTGGAAAACCCCTCTACAAATCTCCTATAGTAACCTGCAAGCCCTAAAAAGCTGCGAATCTCGGTCACTGTTTTAGGCCTCTCCTAATTCATCACTGCCTCTATCTTAACTGGATCAACTGCTACACCATCCTTTGATACCACATGCCCCAGAAAACTGATTTGTTCCAACAAAAACTCACACTTGCTGAACTTTGCGTATAGCCCTTCCTTTCTAAGAGTCTGGAGTACTATGTGGAGGTGGTGCTCATGTTCTTCCCAGGATCGGGAATACACCAGTATGTCATCTATGAACACAATGATGAACTTATCCAAGTGAGGCTTGAATACTTCATTCATCAATGCCATGAATGCTGCAGGGGCATTCGTTAGGCCGAATGGCATGACCAGGAACTCGTAGTGGCCATATCGAGTCCTGAAGGCTGTCTTTGGCACATCTTCCCCTTTAATCCTCAATTGGTGGTACACCGACCTCAAATCAATCTTCGAAAATATTTGGGCACCTTTCAATTGATCTAACAGATCATCAATCCTAGGCAGGGGATACTTATTCTTCACTGTTGCTTGATTCAACTGCCGATAATCGATACATAACCTCAAACTGCCATCCTTCTTTTTCACAAACAACACCGGAGCTCCCCATGGTGACACACTCGGCCTTATGAACCCTTTGTCCAACAACTCTTGTAATTACTTTTTCAACTCCTCTAACTCAACTAAGGCCATTCGATATGGGGGCTTGGATATAGGTTGAGTGCCTGGGAGTAGCTCTATGGCAAACTCCATCTCTCTTTCCGGAGGTAGCCCTGGTAGCTCATCCGGAAATACATCGGAGAAGTCCTTGACAACTGGGATGTCAGACAGTTCCGATTGGCTCTTTTCGGCATCCTCGACAAACGCGAGATAGCCTTCATAAACAAATTAATCTCATATTAGTGAGACACCAATAAAATCATAAACATTCTATTCATTATCTCCAAGACGTAATACAAGCTTTTCAGGTAAGGAGAAAGTAACAAGCTTGCTATAGCAGTCTACACTAGCATGATGGTTGGTTAGCCAATCCATGCCTAGTATTACATCGAAGTCATACATGTCTAATAACACCAAATCTACCACTAAGTACTTACCTCCCACCTTTACTTTACACTTACGATACACATGTTCGGTCATTTGAAACTCTTTAAGAGGAGTAATCACATGTAATAGATGTCCTAGGGGCTCACACTCTATATGCAATTTACTAGCAAACATAGGTGAAATAAAGGAGTGTGTTGAGCCTGGATCAATAAGTACAAATGCTTCTAATTCACAAATAGTAAGCTTACCCTTAATGACCAAACCAGAAGCATCGGCCGTCTCTTGGTTGAGAGCGAACACCCTTCCATGCTCCAAGGGTTTCTTGCCCTTATCTTGAACTTTCTTCTGTTGTGCCACCGGTGGCCTATCATCTCGTTTTTCAGTGGCCTTAAGCAGAGGGCAATCTTTAATCACGTGGCCTATCTCACCACACTTAAAGCAAGCTCCTGAAGCTCTATGACAAGGCCGATTCCTATGGAATTTGTCGCAAACAGTACACGGCTGAGAAGCATCAATGGGTGTTGCAGTTATGACTCGAGTAGTGGATGCAGCTGTAGCAATAGGCCTAATAGCCTGTGGTCGAGGCGCAACAAACTTCTGCCTCTTACTAGGGCCCTGATATCTTCTTTGCTCGGGCCTCCTTCTATCAAATCTTTCATTAGGGGGCTGTTTCGGCTTGGGCTGTCTCCTAGCATCATATTCGGCCTGAGAAGCCTCAATTTCTTGTTCAACTGTCAATGCCTTCCTCACAACAGCCGCATACTCTGTAAGCTCAAAGGGGCTAACTATACCCCTAATATTGGACCTTAAACCCGAAGTGAATTTCTCTGCCTTCTTCTCATCATTGTTGGCATAATCCGCATCATATTTGACTAAGGCAGTGAATTGGGTCTCATACTCATCTACTTTCATAGACCCTTGCTTCAGTTCAAGAAACTCTGTCTTCTTCTTTCGTCTTGCCACAGCCGACATATAATAACCCATGAAGGTCTCAACAAACTTCTCCCATGTAATAATGGGATTTTTGGCCAACACCAAGGGCTCATTAGTCTTCCACCACTTCTAAGCCTCACCTCTCATCATATACATGGCTAAGGATACCTTCTCTGTGGAATTGCAGCCCATGTATTTAAAGAGGAACTCCATCTCCTCTATCCACTCTTCCGCCTTAGTGGGATCTTTTTACCCCTTAAACTGTAGAGGATTCATCTTTTAAAACTGCTTCAAGAGAGACATATTCCGCTCTACTAAACTCCCAACTTGAGTAGTAGCTGGCTGAGGTGCGGCTACTTGAGGTGTAACCGGAAAAGGAGCAATTAGTGGCTCTACGGAAGTCGGTGGAGGAGGCACCTGCGATGGTGGCGCAGGTGGAGGCACTACGGGTGCAGATGGAGGCACTGAAGGTACTGAAGGTGCATGTGGAGGTGGCGGAGCCTGAGGTGCACTAGTTTGATTTGCCACAAGTTGTAGCAAGGCTGTCATAACCTCATAATTCTGCTCCATTCTAGCCATTCTCTCCTCCATACTATCTGGAGGTGGAGGAGTCTTATGTGGAGGAGTCGAATGTGGAGGTGATGGAGGTGCAAAGGGTGAAAAAGTCGAGGGTGGTATTGCTGACCCCCGAGATGGCCTCCCGAGTCCACCTCTACTTCTCGTTCTACTCATTCTACTCAAATTTCAAGTGCCTATACCAAGAGCAGATCAATCTCAGTATAAGTCAAATTTGGAAACTTTCACATAAATTTCACAGTATATGGGATGTAACGCTACAGACGGTCTAAACTACACTAACACGTACTAGGCAAACCACGTTCTGATATCATTTAATCTGTCACGACCCGAAGGCCAATGACGTCCACTTAACACTTACTTGATTTCTTATGAAAATTTCGAACCAAATTTTTTTTCTCTACTTACGGTTTGTATTCGGTGTTAGTGTAGTATCTAAATCTGATCCTATCTTACTCATATTATTTCTTGAGCTATGACACGTTTCTCAAAGAGGTTTTTCTTATGATTTTCGTCTTATTTTACTATTCCCAAAAGAAACAGGTCGAAAACCTCCCCTTTGTATTTTATCAATTTCCCCAGGTATAATTTCCTGCACTAAAATACATTTTTAAATCACATAACACAGCAGCTGGTCTTTCTCCACAGTTTCATGCAATCATGTATTTCAAAGATCTTGAGAGTTTAACCATTACTAAGTTCGTATCTACCCCATTATATATAATTCAAAACATATATTAGGACCCGGATCGAACTCGATAACCACCTAGACTCACATAGTCATCTAGTGTGATCCAAAGTTACATCCCATATACTTTTCTAGTACTGTAAAATTTAACGTACACATGATTATCAAAATGAAATACTAACAATATACCTCAAAATACAAAATGCTAGCTCCGGAGAACGCAAATGAGTACAACTACTGGGTACGGTTTCCCGAGTGCTTACACGAAGCTTGAGCCGGCTATCAACTCGTATGATCTGCAGATATTAAATTAAAGGGTCAGCAATCCACGGCTCAGTAAGTAGTTTAAATAAAAACATACTAGGCTCATATCGTAAAACATGATCATACATGCTTGAGTTATTGTAAATTAGCATGTATGGATTATACCAAGGTTTATTATCATTCCGTAAGTGCACAGACGTCATAAACTTGTTCATGCTTTCATTCCATTCTTGATTTAACAAGGCATCATTCTTTTTATCAGTATGATTAAGTGGAAGAAACGAACATTCAAGTAGCACATGTTCAAGTGGCATATATAAACATGATCCAATAACCGAAAGAAACGAACATTCAAGTAGCACACGTTCAAGTGGCATATATAAACATAATCCAATAATCGAAAGAAACGAACATTCAAGTAGCACATGTTCAAGTGGCATATATAAACGTAATCCAAGAATCACACACATCATGTCATATGCATAAGGTCTATTTCATCCTTCGACATTCGTCGCATTCACGAATCACACTCACTTACTTATCGTCACAATATCCTACGATTTCTCATATTTCGTCAGAACTCGTGTAGCACTTAGTTCCCGAAGGATTCTAGAGGTGGCTCACACGGTACAGAAATTAAGTCTTTGCTCGGTTTGGCCTTTAGTTCTTAGACTTTCGACAAATATGACTAGGTGCTAATTGAGGTCTATGAACTCAACATCGGGAGCGATATGTATATTTGGTGCTTAAATCACATATACATACTCAAAGCATAACAATATATTAACATGTTCAGTAATCATAAGGGAGCCATAACACATAACACATTACACAATTCACAACAGGCACATTATGTCTGGTTTAAAAATCTTACCATGCTTACTCTAATTCTCTTACCCGTAATGTCCAACCAAAGTCCTATATAAATTTAATTAATTATTTAATGAGGATTCTTTCATCTCTTACAAGATGATACTAGTAAGATTTATTTAACCCACTTACCTCGGTGCTTGGTAGGTTACCTTTCCTCGATCCTCAACTCAAGTTAGACTCCTACACCGCTCCAAATTCACTGCAATTAAATCAAAAGATGTTTCAATAACATGTCTTAATGACGTTTTGATCATATATCAATTATATATCTTATAATCTAAACTATTCCAACTCATTTTGATGGAGATCCACTTGCTCGTGATGTTCGTGATGCTAAGGATCCATTGGTCATCCAAGGAGGTCCAATTACCCGAGCTCGAGCTAAGAAGACGCAACAAGCCTTAGCCTCATTAATGCAACAAGCTCTGGCATCATTGAAGTGTCAAGGAAGCTTCCATGAAGAGTCTCAAGACATTTATACTTGCTTGGAAGCCCAAACGACATGAGCATGGTTTACTGTCTTATTTTAGCTTAACAATAAGATGGGCTAAGTGTTTGGATAGCCCACGTTTGAGTCTTGTTGTGTCTTTGGACTATTTATTTTATGTAACTAGGTTTAGGCATGAATTTGGGTTTAGTCTTATTTTCTGTTGGTGTTAATTCCTGCCCACTTGTTTATGGGCTTAAGTGCTAGGTATTATTATAAATACCTTGTAAACGCTATTGATGAACAGATCACTAAAAATTGAATTTTCAGAATTTGAGTGTGCCTTTCTCTTGGGTTCCCTCTCTACTAGGCTTATCAAGGTCTTCTTCCTTGTGGCGCCTCCTTCTTAACCATCCACCATTGCTATACCTTAGGTTCTCGAATTCTTATTCGTAGGGTCAAGATCCAATACCTTTGGGTTCGAGTCTCTTTAGGCTTCAGGTCTAGGTTTCAGAAGCTTGTCCTGTTGCGTTTTAGCTCCTTCAAATTCCAAGCTACGTTTTTCTTGTCCGTGCGCATCAGTTGGGAATGATGGAGATCCACTTGCTCGTGATGTTCATAATGCTAAGGATCCATTGGTCATCCAAGGAGGTCCAATTACCCGAGCTCGAGCTAAGAAGACGCAACAAGCCCTGGCCTCATTAATGCAACAAGCTCTGGCATCATTGAAGTGTCAAGAAAGCTTCCATGAAGAGTCCCAAGACATTTATACTTGCTTGGAAGCTCAAACGACATGAGCATGGTTTACTGTCTTATTTTAGCTTAACAATAAGATGGGCTAAGTGTTTGGATAGCCCACGTTTCAGTCTTGTTGTGTCTTGGACTATTTATTTTATGTAACTAGGTTTAGGCATTAATTTGGGTTTAGTCTTATTTTCTGTTGGTGTTAATTCCAGGCCACTTGTTTATGGGCTTAAGTGCTAGGTATTATTATAAATACCTTGTAAACGCTATTGATGAATAGATCAGTTAAGTGAATTTTCAGATATTGAGTGTGCCTTTCTCTTGGGTTCCCTCTCTACTAGGCTTATCAAGGTCTTCTTCCTTGTGGTGCCTCCTTCTTCACCATCCACCATTGCTATACCTTAGGTTCTCAAATTCTTATTCGTAGGGTCAAGATCCAATACCTTTGGGTTTGAGTCTCTTAGGCTTCAGGTCTAGGTTTCAGAAGTTTGTCCTATTGCGTTTTAGCTCCTTCAAATTCCAAGCTACGTTTCTCTTTTCCGTGCGCATCAGTTGGTATTCAGAGCTCAAGTTCTGATTTTCTGGTTTGTTTGTGCGTCACTCACTTTTCGATTTTTTGGTTTTTTGGTTTCAATTTTTTTTCTTTTGTTCGTTCCACTTTCTGGTTTGTTTGTGTGTTCCCAGCCACCACTTATTTCATAACCCTAAACCCTAGCCGCCACTTATTTCAAAACCCTAAACCCTAGACGCCACTTATTTCAAAACCCTAAACCCTAACTGCCACTTATTTCATAACCCTAAAAAAAACCCTAATCGTCACTTGTTTCATAACCCTAAAACCTAGCCGCCACTTATTTCATTACACAAAAACCCTAGCCGCCACTTAATTGAACGCTATTCGCACCCCTACTCTTTTCAAGGAAGCCGCAAACCTCAGATTAAAAAAACAAAAAAAGGAGAAAAAAAAGAATTCGCAAGAAAAAAAAGAATTCGCAGGAAAAAAAAGAAGAATTCGAAAAAAAATGTTGCGGTACTATTCAAACCGAAAAATTTAGTTGAGTTAGGAAGAGTGCCAGTACCCGTTTTAAAGAAAACGACGAAATAAAACGACCCCGTGGCACGGGCCCCACCCTATCTCGGCCAAATTCCACGTTTTCCTATAGTTTTAGGCCATTTTTTTATTTTTTTGTCATTCTAGTGATTTTTTTTATTTTTTTCTTATTTTTTTATTCTGTCTTTTTTTCTTTGAGTCACCCTAGCCCTAGCCACACCTTTCTGTGAAAAAAAAAAGAAAAAAAAGAATTCAAAAAAAAAATTTCTTAGTGACAATACTTGGTGAATTAGTTGATTTTACGATGTTGAATCTTTGACTGAGTCTCTAGTGAGATTGTGAACCTATAGAGTTAAGGTAGAGTAAGGGAAAAAGGCACGAGTGTGTGAGAGATATTAGTAGAGAAAAGCCAAATTACTTGAGTGAAACACGAGTGTAAACACGTGAGGATATCTTTGTTGAAAATGTCTTCTGAAGGTGATAAGTCCGACTTCAAAAAGATTGAATTCATGCTTCAAGTAATGCAACAATAGTTCCAACAGATGGACGTGAAATTCAATGACATTCATGATAAGTTGAACCAACATGAAGTTCGGTTTGCAAAGATCCAACAAGGTGATACTTCTCGTCCAAAAAGTAAGGTTCTTGCCAATGACGAGTATGATGATAATGTTAGGTATGATTCGAACGAAGAGTCTGGGATAGATAGACATCATAGAAGGTACCATGGGTATAGAGATCGAGTTGATAGAGCCCGTGATAGAGGCAAGGAGAAGATTGATGGAAACCTTGGCAGTATAAAATTGAAGATTCCTCCTTTCCAAGGCAAGAATGATCCTGAGGCATATTTGGAGTGGGAAAGGAAGATTGAAATGGTGTTTGACTGCCACCACTACTCCGAGGAAAAGAAGGTCAAACTTGCAGCAATTGAGTTCACAGAGTATGCTATGGTTTGGTGGGATCAGTTAGTCACTAGTAGAAGAAGATATGGTGATCCTCCAATGTCTACATGGGATGAGATGAAGCGCATCATGAGGAAGAGATTTGTTCCTACTCATTACTACAGAGAGTTATACCAGAAGCTCCAAGTCTTACCCAGGGCTCAAAGAGTGTTGAGGATTACTACAAAGAGATGGAAATAACCTCGGGCCAATATCCAGGAGGATGCAGAAGCTACTATGGCTCGTTTTCTCCAAGGCTTAAACCGTGAGATTGCCAATGTAGTAGAGTTGCAACATTACGTGGATTTAGAGGAGATGCTGCATGTGGCCATCAAAGTAGAAAGGCAACTCAAAAGGGAAGGTACATCCAATTTTACTTCTAGTTCAGTTCCTGTTTGGAAATCTAACACCTTTCATATGGATGATAAGCCTGTGTCTACGCCTAAGTCAGAGAGCTTTGCTAAGCCCAACTTGAGGGCCCCCCAAAGCCCAAGACTGAATCTGCCCAAGCATCCCAAAGCAGGACACGTGACATTAAGTGTTTCAAGTGTTTAGGTCATGGACATATTGCCTCTCAGTGTCCCAACCGTAGAGTTATGATCATGCTTGGGAATGGAGATGTTGAGAGTGAAGGTTCTGAAATCGGTATAGAAGATGAGATGCCTGCGTTAGAAGATGTCAATGAAGAAGAAGTTGTTGAGTATGCTTGCTCATGGTGAAGCACTTGTTGCTAGGCGTGCTCTTACTACTCATGTGAAGTTTGAAGATGAGGCACAGTGCGAGAACATCTTCCATACGAGATGCCATATTCGTGACAAGGTATGTACTGTAACCATTGATGGTGGGAGTTGTACTAATGTTGCTAGCACATACCTTGTTGATAAGTTAAAGTTGCCCACTACCAAGCTGAATGAAACCGAAATAAACACACAGCGGAAATAAAACATTCGGCCTCCACCAGGATCGATTCGGAGAGTTGCCTGATTAGGGTTTCGAGATTTTACCTAACGTTTTTCTCTGATTTTTCTTTCGTTGGTCGAGTCACAAGCAACAACTTTTCGTTCCTGCCTCTACGGTATCCACACGAACGGATCTCACGATTCTTGAACGTCTCACGATCAGAAGCCTTAAAGAGCTTTTGATTCCTTATAACCGAACTGCTAGCTTCAATTAAAAGGAATGCTTTTTGTTTTCTGTTTTAAAAAGTGCGGCTATGTTTTAGAAAAACATCCTTTTTATAGGCAGTAAATTTTACCCTAAAATTTACTGCCAAACAGAACTCTAATCTTATTTAGAATAGGATTAGATATATCCTTAATCCAATTCAGAATAGGATTAGATATATCTTTAATCGAATTCAGAATAAGATTAATTAAGCTCCTCATTG
Source organism: Heritiera fomes (assembly GCA_032173925.1). NCBI lineage: Eukaryota > Viridiplantae > Streptophyta > Magnoliopsida > Malvales > Malvaceae > Heritiera > Heritiera fomes. Next base: position 22,436,282 of record JAPDPM010000004.1, on the reverse strand, counting down.
ATCCGTTCTAAGTGTGCGACCCAATAGGTTCTCAAAACAATGGCAATGACAAAATTGTCATAGGCAATGAGCGGTATCTAGCAACACATCATTGCTACCCATGTAACGAGAATGTCAATGACTCGACATAACCTTACTCGTGATAGATGTTACCGTGTAGTCTAATCCCTTTATCCTATGATGTCTTGATTAGACACAAGTCATGGAATGTGTCACACTTGTATAGTCTAATCAGCGTTTCTTGATTCCTGAGTGGACTAATTAAACAAATAAAATCAATATCTCATATTGACTTATTCGAGCACGGCCATGCATTTCTTAGTCTCACTCTATCAAAGGGCCCAAGACATCACTCTTGTTATATAAGAGGGATAAATCCTATCTTGATCACTCAACATCCCTCTACATAGATCAAGGCATACCCAATTACTACCTTTATAGTCCATCCTGTTACGAATGACATCTAGCAGCATTAAAGTATGCAATTCTCTATGTTGGGATCTATGATGATCTCAAGTCAAAGGATCACATACACCATCATCACTATGAGAATCGCTTATGACACTCATATAACAATCCATGTAGCGTTCTCATGGAGGGTCGATCCAGTACATAGTTCTCTAACATGTACCTATGTGATGACTTGATATCCTATATCCATGACAATGGTCATCAGTCAACCACATACTAGTCTTATCGTATCATTGTTATCCTTGTTCACAATAATACTTGACTAGGGATATTCTAAGAATAGTGTGTTATTACTATTCTAAGGACATTATCATATAAGATTATATTACGCAGTTATAAGACAAATATAATAATGAACTATGATAAATAAAATGTCATGATACATAAAAAAAATGCCAAAGTCAATCATCTAATGAATGGTTCTAAGGGCATAATCCAACAATCTCCCACTTGCACTAAGACCATTCACTCATGTATCTAATACCTAGTGACCTAGTGTGACGATCATGTCTCTGCTGCGTCAAAGGCTTCGTCAGTGGGTCGGCGATGTTATCGTCAGTTGGTACTTTGCATATCCTCACATCTCCTCTCTCGATGATATCTCGAATGAGATGGAAGCGCCGTAGTATATGTTTGGATCGTTGGTGAGATATAGGTTCCTTAGCTTGTGCGATGGCTCCATTGTTGTCACAATAGAGCTCAATCGGATCTACAATGCTAGGAACAACTTCAAGCTCAGTAATGAACTTCCTGATCCAAACAGCCTCCTTAGCAGCTTCAGAGGCAGCTATATACTCAACCTCTGTTGTAGAATCGGCCACTGTCGCCTGCTTTGAACTCTTCCAGCTCACAGCACCACCATTAAGGCAAAACACATAACCAGACTGCGATCTATAGTCATCTTTATCAGTTTGGAAGCTAGCATCAGTGTAACCTGTTACAATGAGCTCTTCCTCACCTCCATATATCAAGAATGTATCCTTAGTCTTTCTCAAGTACTTAAGAATATTCTTGACAGTGATCCAGTGACGTTCACCAGGATCAACTTGATATCTACTCGTCATGCTCAAAGCATACGAGACATCGGGACGTGTGCATAACATGGCATACATAATGGATCCAATAGCAGATGCATATGGAACTTTACTCATACGTTCTCTCTCTTCTTGTGTTGTAGGACACTGTTCTTTTGAGAGAGTAATGCCATGTGTCATAGGCAAGAATCCTTTCTTGGAATCCTGCATGCTAAACCTCTTTAGCACTTTATCTATGTATGCACTTTGACTTAGGCCAATTAATTTCCTTGATCTATCTCTATAGATCCTTATACCCAGTACATAGGTAGCTTCGCCCAAGTCCTTCATTGAAAAGCAATTCCCTAACCAAGTCTGTACAGACTGAAGGGTAGGGATGTCATTCCCAATGAGTAGTATGTCATCTACATACAACACCAGGAAGACAATAGTGCTCCCACTGACCTTCTTGTAGACACAAGGTTCATCTTCGTTCTTGATGAAACCAAACTCTTTGATTGCATCATCAAAACGAAGATTCCAACTTCGAGAAGCTTGCTTTAGTCCATAAATAGAACGTTGCAGCTTACAAACCTTTCCAGCATTTTTTGGATCAACAAAACCCTCAGGTTGTGTCATGTACACATCCTCGAGTAGCTTTCCATTAAGAAAAGCAGTCTTGACGTCCATTTGCCAGATTTCATAATCATGGTATGCAGCTATCGCAAGCAAGATCCTAATGGATTTGATCATCGCGACTGGTGAAAAAGTTTCATCATAGTCAATACCATGAATTTGTTTAAAACCTTTAGCAACCAATCGCCCTTTATAGGTATGAACATTTCCTTCCATGTCGGTTTTCTTCTTAAAAACCCATTTACACCCTATAGGTTTTACCCTTTCGGGTAAGTCAACCAAGGTCCAAACTTGGTTGGCATACATGGATTCCATCTCAGATCTCATGGCTTCAAGCCATTTCTCAGAGTCTGGCCCTATAATAGCCTCTTGATAGGTAGTAGGCTCATCTTGGTCCATGAGCAATACATCACCGTTCTGAGTCATTAGAAATCCATATTTCTGTGGCTCACGATGTGTTCTAACTGATCTACGCAAGGCTTGTGTCTCTTGAGCAGGCGGTAGCTCCACAACAGCTTGTGGTTCTGGTTCCACAACAACTTGTGGTGCTTGCTCAGGCTCCATCTCAACATCGGGTGCGCTATCTTGTAGCTCTTGAATTTCTTCAAGTTCTACTTTTCTCCCACTAGTTCTTCTAGAAATGAATTCTCTTTCTAGAAAGACACCTGTTCGAGCTACAAACACTTTGCGCTCAGTGGGATTGTAAAAATAATATCCTTTAGTTAGTTTAGGATATCCCACAAAATAGCACTTATCAGATTTAGGTGCAAGTTTGTTAGATACTTGACATCTTACATAAGCCTCACAACCCCAAATCTTCATAAAAGACATACTGGGACGTTTACCAGTCCATATCTCATATGGTGTCTTTGGAACCGATTTAGATGGAACACGGTTCAGTGTAAAAGCAGCTGTTTCTAATACATGTCCCCAAAAGGATTCTGGAAGATCTGTATGACTCATCATTGATCGAACCATATCTAATAAAGTTCGGTTTCTCCTTTCAGATACACCATTCCATTGTGGTGTACCTGGAGGAGTGAGTTGTGAGACAATCCCACACTCTTTAAGATAGTCATAAAATTCTTGGCTTAAGTATTCACCACCTCGATCTGATCGAAGTGCCTTAATGCTCTTGCCAAGTTGGTTTTGTACTTCATTCTTGAATTCTTTGAACTTTTCAAAAGATTCTGACTTGTGTCTCATAAGATACACATAGCCATATCTACTGAAATCATCAGTAAATGTAATAAAGTACATAAACCCACCTCTGGCCTGTGTGTTTAAAGGTCCACATACATCTGTATGTACTAAGACCAATAAATCACTTGCCCTTTCACTATGTCCTTTGAAAGGGGCTTTTGTCATCTTACCCATCAAACAAGATTCACATGTCTCATACGATTCAAAATCAAATGAGTCCAAAAGTCCATCTTTATGGAGTTTGGAAATGCGATTCTCATTTATGTGTCCCAAGCGACAATGCCAGAGATATGTTGGATTTTGATCATTAGATTTAATCCTTTTAGCATTTATGTTATAAATGGGCATATCAAGATTTAGAATGTAAAGACCATTAATTAGTTGTGCACTACCATAAAAGATATCATTTAAATAAATGGAGCAACAGTTGTCCTTTATTATAAATGAAAAACCCTTCTTGTCCAAACAAGAAATAGAAATAATGTTTTTAGTGATGGAAGGCACATAATAACAATCATCTAATTCTAAAACAAGTCCTGTGGGCAATGTCAAAATATAAGTTCCTACAGCTAATGCAGCAACCCTTGCTCCATTTCCCACTCGCAGGTCGACCTCGCCCTTAGTCAACGATCTACTCCTTTTGAGTTCCTGCACATTTACACAAATGTGAGAACCACATCCAGTATCTAATACCCATGATGAAGAAGTAGATAGATTAACTTCTATAACATAAATACCTGAAGTGGAAGTCTCACTTCCTTTCTTCTTCTTTAGCTCTTCCAAGTATTTGTTGCAATTCCTCTTCCAATGTCCGGTCTCACCGCAATGGAAGCATTTCCCTTCTTTGGCAACCCCACCTTTAGGCTTCAGTGCAGTATCATTGGGCTTGAACTTGCCATTGGTTTTATTACCCTTTTTCTTGCCCTTTGCATTAGCCCTGCCCTTAGCTTTCTTAACTATTAAGACATCTTTGGGCTTGGCCTTTTTCATGTTGGATTCAGCTGTTTTCAACATGCTAAGTAACTGTGGCAGAGTCTTGTCAATTTCATTCATGTTGTAATTAACAACAAACTGACTGTAGCTGTCTGGCAACGATTGCAGAATCACATCAGTGGCCAACTCTTGGCCCAAAGGAAATCCCAATCTTTCAAGGTTTTCAGTGTACCCAATCATCTTGAGCACATGAGTACTAACGGGAGTCCCCTCTGCCATCCTACACTGAAACAATGCCTTAGAGACATTGTACCTTTCTTGCCTAGCTTCCTCTTCATAGAGTTGCTTGAGATGCTCGATCATATCGAACGCATCCATTTCCTCATGTTGCTTTTGAAGCTCAGGATTCATGGAGGCAAGCATAAGGCAACTAACATCCAATGCATCATCTTGATGCTTCTTATAAGCATCTCTTTCTGCCCTTGGAGCATTAGAGGGTGGTTCCTCAGGTAAGGGAATTTCAAGGACATACAACTTCTTTTCATGCTTGAGGACTATCCTCAGGTTCCTGTACCAATCCAGGAAGTTTGTCCCATTCAACTTGTCCTTCTCAAGGACAGATCGCAGTGAAAGTGTGTTATTTGTGTTTGATGCCATGGTAATCTACAACAAAAATATGCAAAATATAAGTATCATGAATGCATTCATTTAATTAAATATTTATTAAATGATGCTCCCACTATTTTTATCGAATCAACAACCCTCACTATTAATTCGGAAAAATTATCACATAATTTCTCTAGTGGGCCAAGATCCATATTTCACCTTATCTAGAGTTAGCTTTGGCTAATCGCCCAAGATTTGGCTATTTAGGTAGGCAACACTTACCAATTACATCTCATGTAACTCTTGGATAGTTGGGTGAACAACACTTATTCTAATTCATCTCATGAATGGAAGCCCAACTTTATGCCTCTAAATTCCCAATCATATTGAGGAAATTTAGTTAAGTCAACCCAATTTATAGCCTTTGGATATCACTATTATCCCATCGCGTCTTACTAAGATAGATATGATATTTTGCTTTGGCAAACATAACAAAATCGATTCTAGCCTTGACGAGTGCTATTCATTGGTAGGCATCTATTATTGACTTAATTTAATTTGAGGGATTTTCTTAGTTTATTGAATAAGATCTCACCAATTTTACTTTTCTAAAATTATCATATGATTTTCATATCATAAACGTACAAAATAAACCATGCATCTCATGCAATTAAGCAATAAAATAAACGTGACATAGTTATAGCCCAAACTAAATGGATTTCCCAAGCCAATGAGAAACCCTAAGGGTTAACCTAAGGGTAAGAGCATCTTCTCCAAGTGCCTCTTCGGTCATCCTTTGCATGGTTGTCAGCTCCAATTACATAGTTTAAGAGAAACCTCGAGTTACATTCGAGGGGAGTAAGATGAGAAAAGAATGTACAACAAGAATTTCAAGAACAAGGCACGACACGCAGGTCGTATTTATTAAAATTTACAACCACCAAAATACAATCATATTGGGCTAGGGCTATAACTATGCACCATGCTCAAACAACAACCACCGTGTTATACAAACAAGTGTAATGCAATTTCAAATTTTAGTTTTATTAACGAAGCACATTTGAAAAGAATTATAACCCGACTGCGGGGTCAAGGGGCAGCGCCCCTTGCGGGGGTTTGGGGGCGGAGCCCCCGAAAAAAAAAAAAAGGTCAACAGTATTGACATTGCCAACACCCCTTATCCGGAAGTGTCCTAATCTTATTAGGATGTTCCAGCCAGTATCTCATACTGACTATAATTTTAGTCGCATTAGAACTCTTATCTAAAAGTGTTTCAATCTTTATACACTTTCGACATTATTCTGTTTCTTCCATAACGTTTATGCAGAACAGAAACCGCCATTAATAATTCGCATCACAGATTATCCATAACGTTTATGCAGAACAGAAACGCCATTAATAATTCGCATCACAGATTATATCTCACATATAAGTTGAATCGAAATTGATATATATCATATATATAATTTCAACAATTCGATTTGTAGCCTTTGAATATATCATATACATTCTAATCCGTATTAATCTCATGAAACGATTGCATGTAATCATAAACAGAAAGTAACCAGAGATCATGCTTTTATCAAAACTAATCAGGGACTCCGAATCTGGCTCTGATACCAGTGAATGAAACCGAAATAAACACGCAGCGGAAATAAAACATTCGGCCTCCACCAGGATCGATTCGGAGAGTTGCCTGATTAGGGTTTCGAGATTTTACCTAACGTTTTTCTCTGATTTTTCTTTCGTTGGTCGAGTCACAAGCAACAACTTTTCGTTCCTGCCTCTACGGTATCCACACGAACGGATCTCACGATTCTTGAACGTCTCACGATCAGAAGCCTTAAAGAGCTTTTGATTCCTTATAACCGAACTGCTAGCTTCAATTAAAAGGAATGCTTTTTGTTTTCTGTTTTAAAAAGTGCGGCTATGTTTTAGAAAAACATCCTTTTTATAGGCAGTAAATTTTACCCTAAAATTTACTGTCAAACAGAACTCTAATCTTATTTAGAATAGGATTAGATATATCCTTAATCCAATTCAGAATAGGATTAGATATATCTTTAATCGAATTCAGAATAGGATTAATTAAGCTCCTCATTGATCCGTTCTAAGTGTGCGACCCAATAGGTTCTCAAAACAATGGCAATGACAAAATTGTCATAGGCAATGAGCGGTATCTAGCAACACATCATTGCTACCCATGTAACGAGAATGTCAATGACTCGACATAACCTTACTCGTGATAGATGTTACCGTGTAGTCTAATCCCTTTATCCTATGATGTCTTGATTAGACACAAGTCATGGAATGTGTCACACTTGTATAGTCTAATCAGCGTTTCTTGATTCCTGAGTGGACTAATTAAACAAATAAAATCAATATCTCATATTGACTTATTCGAGCACGGCCATGCATTTCTTAGTCTCACTCTATCAAAGGGCCCAAGACATCACTCTTGTTATATAAGAGGGATAAATCCTATCTTGATCACTCAACATCCCTCTACATAGATCAAGGCATACTCAATTACTACCTTTATAGTCCATCCTGTTACGAATGACATCTAGCAGCATTAAAGTATGCAATTCTCTATGTTGGGATCTATGATGATCTCAAGTCAAAGGATCACATACACCATCATCACTATGAGAATCGCTTATGACACTCATATAACAATCCATGTAGCGTTCTCATGGAGGGTCGATCCAGTACATAGTTCTCTAACATGTACCTATGTGATGACTTGATATCCTATATCCATGACAATGGTCATCAGTCAACCACATACTAGTCTTATCGTATCATTGTTATCCTTGTTCACAATAATACTTGACTAGGGATATTCTAAGAATAGTGTGTTATTACTATTCTAAGGACATTATCATATAAGATTATATTACGCAGTTATAAGACAAATATAATAATGAACTATGATAAATAAAATGTCATGATACATAAAAAAATGCCAAAGTCAATCATCTAATGAATGGTTCTAAGGGCATAATCCAACACAAGCATCACCACCCATATAAGTTGCAGTGGATTAATGACTGTGGTGAAGTCAACGTGGTGAAGCAAGTCTTGGTTCCTTTTCGTATTGGAAGGTATCACGATGAGGTGTTGTGTGACGTAGTGCCCATGTAAGCTAGCCACATATTGCTGGGCAGACTGTGGCAGTATGATCGGAGAGTCATCCACGACGGTTACACTAACCGTTACTCCTTTACTATGGATGGCAAGAAGATCGCTCTTGCTCCCCTTAGCCCCAAGGAGATTTATGAGGACCAATTAAGGCTAAAGGAGCAACATGATGAGCAAAGGAAGCAAGCTAGAGAAAAGAAAGAAAAGAAGGAAAACAAGGAAAGCAAAACAGTGAGTTGCTATGCCAAACCCCAAGATGTGAAGACTTCATTTCTTGCTAAGTCTCCTATCTTTTTACTCTTATTTAAAGATTCTTGTTTTATTGATGCTGAACTCCACGATACTTTGCCTACTGATGTTGTCTCATTGTTGCAGGAGTTTGAGGATGTATTCCCTGAGGAGATCCCAAGTGGATTACCACCGATTCGTGGGATCGAGCACATGATTGACCTTGTCCCCGGAGCTACCATTCCTAACCGTCCAGCCTACAGAAGTAATCTAGAGGAGATGAAGGAGCTTCAAAGGCAAGTTGAGGAGCTCATGAGGAAAGGTTATGTGAGAAAGAGGATGAGTCCATGCGCCGTGCCCGTACTGCTTGTGCCAAAAAAAGATGGGACGTGGAGGATATGCTTGACTGCCGAGCCGTCAACAAAATCACTGTAAAGTACCGCTATCCTATTCCTAGGCTAGATGACATGCTTGATGAGTTGCATGGTGCATGCATGTTTTCTAAAATTGATTTAAAGAGCGGATATCACCAAATTCGTATGAGAGAAGGTGATGAATGGAAAACCGCATTCAAGACTAAACATGGTCTCTACGAGTGGTTAGTTATGCCTTTTGGCTTGACTAATGCACCCAACACATTCATGCTTTTAATGAACTATGTTTTACGTGATTTCATTGGTAAGTATGTGGTTGTCTATTTTGATGATATTTTGATATACAGTAAGAGCCAGCATGAGCATGTTGAACATCTTAGGAATGTTCTTACTGTTTTGAGGAATGCAAGTTTGTATGCCAATTTTAAGAAATGTACATTCTACACTGATAAGATTGTTATTGGAGCTGTGCTTATGCAGGAAAAACGCCCAATTGCTATCTTTAGTGAGAAGTTAAGTGGAGCAGCACTTAACTATCCCACATATGACAAGGAGATGTACGCGTTAGTGAGGGCCTTGGAGACATGGCAACATTACTTGTGGCCCAAAGAATTTGTCATCCACACTGATCATGAGTCCTTGAAGCATTTGAAAGGACCGAGTAAGCTGCATAAGCATCATGCCAAGTGGATAGAGTTCATTGAGATGTTCCCGTACGTGATCAAGTACAAACAAGGTAAAGAGAACGTCGTAGCTGATGCATTATCTCGTAGGTATACTCTTATCACTACTCTTGATGCTAAACTTTTAGGATTTGAATATATCAAAGAACAATACGTTGATGATGTTGATTTTGGTAATGTTTATGATGCATGTGCTACATCTGGTTTTGGCAAGTTCTTTAGGCACGATGGGTTCTTATTTAGAGAAAATAAATTATGTGTGCCTAGAAGTTCATTGCGCGAGCTGTTAGTTAGAGAAGCCCATAGTGGAGGATTAATGGGTCACTTTGGAGTTAGGAAAACCCTAGATGTTTTGCAAGAACATTTCTTTTAGCCTAACATGAGGAGAGATGTAGAGAGGTTATGTGCTAGATGCATTTCATGTAGGCAAGCTAAATCTAGAGTTCATAATCATGGTTTATATACTCCTTTACCCATTCTTACTACTCCGTGGACTGATATCTCTATGGATTTTGTTTTGGGCTTGCCTCGAACAAAACGCGGTAGAGATTCTGTTTTTGTTGTGGTTGACAGGTTCTCTAAGATGGCTCATTTCATCGCTTGCCACAAGACGGATGACGCGAGCAATGTTGCTGACCTTTTCTTCAAAGAGATAGTACGTCTACATGGTGTACCGAGGACTATTGTTTCTGATCGTGATGTCACGTTCATTGGTTACTTTTGGAAGACGTTATGGGGAAAGTTGGGAACAAAATTCTTATTCTCCACCACTTGTCACCCCCAGACTGATGGATAGACTGAGGTTGTCAATCGAACCCTATCTACCTTATTGAGGTCCATTATCCAAAAGAATTTGAAGAATTGGGAAGATTGCTTGCCCTATGTGGAGTTTGCATATAACCGTAGTGTCCACTCCACTACTAGTTGCTCTCCATTCGAAGTTGTTTATGGCTTCAATCCTCTTACTCCTTTGGATTTGTTGCCATTACCTAGTGCGGAGCAGAGTAACTTGGATGGAGAACAGAAGGCTAAGTTTGTGAAGCAACTCTATGAGAGAGTTCGTCAAGCTATTGAAAAGAAGACTGAGCAGTATACCACCCAAGCAAATAAGCATCGAAAGAAAGTAGTCTTTGAGCATGGTGATTAGGTTTGGGTGCATATGAGAAAGGAGAGGTTCTCTGTTCAGCGACGAACCAAGCTGCATCCCCGAGGAGACGGACCATTCCAAGTCATAGAGAAGATCAACGATAATGCCTACAAATTGAATCTTCCTGGTGAGTATGGTGTATCTGCTACTTTTAATGTTTTTGATCTTTCTCCCTTTTCTTTTGATGAAGGTATATGCGATTTGAGGACAAATCCTTTTGAGGAGAGGGGGAATGATGGAGATCCGCTTGCTCGTGATGTTCGTGATGCTAAGGATCCATTGGTCATCCAAGGAGGTTCAATTACCCGAGCTTGAGCTAAGAAGACGCAACAAGCCCTGGACTCATTAATGCAACAAGCTCTGGCATCATTAAAGTGTCAAGGAAGCTTCCATGAAGAGTCCCAAGACATATATACTTGCTTGGAAGCCCAAACAACATGAGCATGGTTTACTGTCTTATTTTAGCTTAACAATAAGATTGGCTAAGTGTTTGGATAGCCCACGTTTGAGTCTTGTTGTGTCTTGGACTATTTATTTTATATAACTAAGTTTAGGCATGAATTTGGGTTTAGTCTTATTTTCTGTTGGTGTTAATTCCAGGCCACTTGTTTATGGGCTTAAGTGCTAGGTATTATTATAAATACCTTGTAAACGCTATAGATGAACAGATCAGTAAAAATTGAATTTTTAGAATTTGAGTGTGCCTTTCTCTTGGGTTCCCTCTCTACTAGGCTTATCAAGGTCTTCTTCCTTGTGGCGCCTCCTTCTTCACCATCCACCATTGCTATACCTTAGGTTCTCGAATTCTTATTCGTAGGGTCAAGGTCCAATACCTTTGGGTTCGAGTCTCTTTAGGCTTCGGGTCTAGGTTTCAGAAGTTTGTCCTGTTGCGTTTTAGCTCCTTCAAATTCCAAGCTATGTTTCTCTTGTCCGTGCGCATCACATTTCTTTGGTGAGGAACTAAATTCTTTATGTGTCTCTCCAAACATTACTTATTCGATTTAATAACTCTTTACTTATATTCTTTATAAGATAATAAGAGGTTTATTAATTTGTATACAATATTTCCTTTTATTATATGTGTGTATATATATATATATGTGATTATAACTATACTTAAACACTTATACAATTACACTTGTACTTATATCTCAACAAATCCCTTTTTCTTTTCTTTGCATTTCTTTTCTTTCTCTTATTTAGTTTTCAAGTGAGTAGCATATATATCTATATTTATATATGTATGTATTTAGCATTTGCATAGTAAAGTTTCTGAAGATTTACTATATGTTTTTATATAAGCACTATACATACATATATTTATTTATTTCTTTGTTTTTCAAGCAAATAGTATACTTATATATGTATACTAGTAATATATATATATATATGTACATATATATATGGTTATTTGATACTAGTGCAAATCTAAATCCTTAGATTTTATTCTTTCATGTCTAAATATGCAATATATATATATAGCAATATATAGATATACCTTTAAATACATAGCTCTTGCATGGTATACATTTCCAATTTCAATTCCCTACTTTCCTACATCTTGATACATGTGTATATCTATATAGATATATATTTGCATCCACATATATATATGTGTATTACATATATATATATATATATATCTTTTAATTCTTTTCCTTTTTCTTTTATCCCTTTTCTTTTTATTTCTTTTGTTATTTCTTTCAAGACCTATTTCTATGCACATTGCTATGCTCAAAGTCCATTAAAACATCAACCAAAAATGTCATTTACCTTAGTTAGAACCCTCCAATTTTTGGCTGCAAGGTCAGCCCTCATAATCCCTCTCTCGGCTTGGATAAATTTCCAGCCAATGTGCCTTGTTCCACCCTCTTTTCTAGCTTTTTGTTTTGTCCCTAAGAGACAAAATCTGTTTTAGTTCAAGTGCTCCACGTTTGGTTCCTCTTTCTATATTCAAAACACCAAACTTTACCTACTTTTCAGACGTGAATAACTCCCTGTGCCTACCAGCCTTCACGCCCAGCTAATGCCTTCAATTTCCTTTTTCTGTTTCGGGAAATGGCATGGCCATCATCAGCCCCTCTCAAAACATGTTGAAACCCTCCTTGTCTACTACCTCAAACACAACCAAGACCAATTTAAACTACAGCCAACCACAAGCAGAAATAAATCAGGTCAAACAGTCATATAACTCCACTTAAAACCCTTATTTACAGCCCTTACTACACTTACATTTAACAGGAGTGGCTCTCGAAATTTTCCTCCTATTTTGGCATCAAGGTTTCACCACATGGTTCTTCACTACAGCTTTAATCCTTCTTCCTTCTTCCTTTGTCAGAAATCTAAGGAGACCAACCTTCAGCTTCGTGACCTAACTTTCCGGCCAGCATTGGTCTTGCTAAGCTTCCCGTCGGTGGTTTCCCTCTTTTGTCGTCGACACCTGATGCCCAAGGTGGTGAGGCAGTAGCTGTACATGTCTCCCTCTTCTTCCCTTTCGGCTTACTCTTTTCTTTCTCCCTTTTTTTTTCCTTTTGGTTTTCAGTTTTCCTTTCTTTCTTTCCCTATCGGCTTCACCTTTCCTTTTCTTCTTTCGTTTCCTTGTTTTTGCCCGAGCCTTTTCCTCTTTCCTGCAATTCTTTTCTCTTCCGTGTTTTTTTTTGTAAAGCTTCCTTAAGAAGCTTGTTGAATAATCTGATGGAGTTAGTGGAGTTTGATGGCGTAAAGTCCCATCAAACCCCACTAACACATATATATATATTTTTATACATATTCATATAAACTAAAATTATCTTTATATATAACAATGTATATTTATGCATGTATATAATATTTATATTCTTATATATTTATTTATTTGTTATATTACTACATGAAGTGTGTATTTATACTCATATTTTAAATTCTTAAATATAATAATATGTATACATACACATAGCCATATACAATATATATATATATTCTCATATCTAATATATTTTTAGTGTGGTATGTGTATACATATGAATTCTTCAATTTATTTTAATTATTCATTATTCATGCATACTACATTTCCTTTAATATACTTGTGTACTTGTTTTATTAAAACAACCTACCTATGTATTTGGTGGAATATATGCATCTCATTAGTTCATATTTAAATTCTTGAACTTAGTTATGAGATTTTTCAAATGACGCAAAAGTATAAATTATTTGTTTTCTAATTCCACAAATTTGAGGTTTCATCCTCATTACTTGGCATAAGATTATTACTTACAACATATATCATAATACTCAACTTACTCCATGTCTCTTATTTATTCGCATCATATGGTACAAAGTTTGTAGTTTTTACAATATCCTCAAGGCAGAGACATTTAGTATTCAAATCATTTTAACACGTACTCTACCTTGATTCATTTATTTCCTCATACTTCACAGCCTTACAAATCTCATTCCAGTAAGCTGTAGTAAGTACAACAAGTATCAACACATGTTACAGCTAACCAATTTACTACCACTGTAAATTCATTTAATAAATTCATGTTTAACTCCCTTGAGCATACTATCCACAAGGTTCGAACCCTGGCACCCTTACGTACCTAGTTCCTTACACTCGTGTTACCACTGAGCTAATTGTAAGAGTCCCGTCTGTTCGAATCGACTGTCGGCGAGCATCCCCTAGGCGATCCTTTCGCCCCAGGTTTACCCTTACAAGTGAGTCGGAGATAACATAGTTCGCCTGTATCTCACACATATGATCCATTACGGGTCGCCCATCACAGTTCTGTCACAAGGGTCCTGAAGAACTTAGGTTAGCTGTCATCTTCTTTTATCACTTTACTATTCTTGTGCATCTTCTCCAATTTACAGTACTCCATACAGTGCATCAATTTGCAAAGCATATCTCATAATGCTCCAGTTCTATAATTAATTATTCATTTAATACCTCAAAAACAGTATAAATGGATAGAACCTCAATCAACCGTACTGCTATGGATTTCATCATATATACTAATCTCTTTATCAGTCATCTCCAGCAATCATATTACTTTTTATCATATCCAATGATCCCGTAATAATATCCAATTCAGTACCTCATAATTCAGGCCCTTACCGTCAATAGCCGGCCAATCATCTTATGACCTTCCACTATACACTCTTATTGGATCACATCATATAAGGCCTCGGCCCGTCCGCCGTCCGCCTTTACATATGTGTACTAACCTCTTTAAGAATGCCAAGCCCTTTCACTGGGTCACCCCTCGAGGTTTCATCATGAGGCCTAGCCCTTTCACTAGGTCACTCACAATTCGTATCCATAATAGAAGTGTAAGTGGAATCGGTAATAAGGATCGATATAATCATATGACATCCTCTATGCTATTAATAATTCCATTATCATCAGGGAATTTGAAATCACTTGGTTTCATCACTATTCGGGATGTAGTCCAACATAGGGGCGTTTTCATCATTTTCACATTTATTTCTTTCTCCTTAATATACATTTAACCAAGGATCTTATTATCTATGTGCTGATATTATCTTTTATGATACTTATATCAGCAATTTAGATCTCATTCGATTTTGACAGAGAAGTTCATTAAAATCCACAGTTGGAGTATTTTGCTTGCAATTCAGCTTTACATCATCAATTTCTTTGTCAGATTAATTAGGTCCAACCTCTGTTTGTTTATTTTAACTCCCGGTAAAATTTCAAAGGTAGGGGTATTTTGGTCATTTTTGGTCAAAAAATTTTCTTTCTCCTCCAAATACCTTCAATCAGTGATCTTAAGGTGTATTTAATGATGATATTTCATTTCTCTCCTTTATATCATTACTTTCAGGTCTCATTTCGATCCGGATAAAAAAGTACTAGTGGGGCCCTCACCGAGTCCATTTCTGTTCCTTACAAACCGACATTTATTTAGGTTATAAGATCACCATTTCAGTTAACATTCCTGAGTCGTTTTCCCTTTTTGACATCTTTAGTTCATAATTCTCACCCCCTTCTAAACACTTAACTCAATTTACAATCATTTATTTTCTCTATGTATTTAGAGTACATAGTACTATAGGGGATGTTAACTTTTTCAACACATTTTCTTTCCAAAGTATCGACAGACATCAGGCCAACCTTGCTCTGATACCATTAAATCTGTCACAGCCCGTGACCCTATTTTTTACCTTATTCTATACATCTTATTTGGTTGGGCTGTCTGCGATACTTTACTTTTCTTTTACATGTAAACAATAATTACATATTATATTATAATATGAATTACATCCCCTATCTTAATTCATAATGAAGTAGTACTGTAAGTAAGTTTAAATACAGAAAATAAATGATCATACCTTATTAAATAAATCTAGCTGTCGCATCGTCCCCAAATATACAGCCGAAGTCCTTTAGATGTCAGACTCCTAGTCCTCGAAAACCTGAAATGTTAATATTAATGGGTGAGCAAACCACAGCTCCGTAAAGGAATTATACGCCTCACTTGATACTCAGCTATCTATATACTGAAAAACTTTTTCATTCGACCTCCGAGGTGGCCTTTCGGGCCCACCTTTACGTCCAATCCTCCTCATTCTAATTCGAATTAAAAATGAACTATACCAAGAGTAGATCGATCTCAGTATAAGTCAATAAATGAGTAATTTCCAAACATAAATTTCACAGTACATGAGATGTAACACTACAGACGGTCTAAACTACACTAACACGTACTAGACAAACCGGCTCTGATACCATTAAATCTGTCACGACCCGAAGGCCAATGACGCCCACTTAACACTTACTTGATTTCTTATGAAAATTTCAAAACAATTTTTTTTTCTTTACTTACAGTTTGTATTCGGTGTTAGTGTAGTATCTAAAATCCAATCCTATCTAACTCATATTATTTCTCAAGCTATGTCACGTTTCTCAAAGAGGTTTTTCTTACGATTTTCGTCTTATTTTACTATTCCCAAAAGAAACAGGTCGAAAACCTCCCCTTTGTATTTTATCAATTTCCCCAGGTATAGTTTCCTGCACTAAAACACATTTTAAATCTCATAACACAGCAACTGGTGTTTCTCCACAGTTTCATGCAATCATGTAATTCAAGGATCTCAAGAGTTGCGTTATTACTAAGTTCGTATCTACCACATTATATATAATTCAAAACATGCATTAGGACCCGGATCGGACTCGATAACCACCTAGGCTCACATAGTCATCTAGTGCGATCCAAAGTTACATCCCATATACTTTCCTAGTACTGTGAAATTTAACGTCTACATGATTATCAAAATGATATACTAGCAGTATACCTCAAAATACAGAATGCTAGCTCCGGAGAACGCAAATGGGTACCACTACTAGGTACGGTTTCTCGGGAGCTTGCGCGAAGCCTGAGCCGGCTATCAACTCGTATGATCTGCATATGTTAAATTAAGGGGTGAGTAATCCACGGCTCAGTAAGTAGTTTAAATAAAACATACTAGGCTCATATCGTAAAACACGATCATACATGCTTGAGTTATTGTAAATTAGCATGTATGGATTATACTAAGGTTTATTATCATTCCGTAAGTGCACAAATGTAATAAACTTGTTCATGCTTACATTTCATCCTTGATTTCACAAGATATCATTCTCTTTATCAGTATGATTATATGTGGAAGAACCAACATTCAAGAAGCTTATATTTAAATGGCACATATAACATAATCCAATAATCGAAAGAAACAAACATTCAAGTAATACATATTCAAATGGCACATATAACATAATCCAATAATCGAAAGAAACAAACATTCAAGTAGTACATATTCAAATGGCATGTACAAATATAATTCAACAATCACACACTTCGTATGTCATATGCCTCAGATCCATTTCATCCTTCGACATTCATCTCATTCATGAATTACAATCCCTTACTTAACATCGCAATATTCCACGATTTCTTATATTTCGTCGGAACTCGTGTAGCACTTAGTTCCTGAAGGACTCTAGAGGTGGCTCCCACGGTTCGGAACTCGAGTCTTTGCTCGTTTGGCCTTTACATCGAAACACGTGTAGCACTTAGTTCCCGAAGGACTCTAGAGGTGGCTCCCACGGTTCGGAACTCGAGTCTTTGCTCGTTTGGCCTTTACATCGAAACACGTGTAGCACTTAGTTCCCGAAGGACTCTAGAGGTGGCTCCCACGGTTCGGAAATCGAGCCTTTGCTCATATGGCCTTTAGTACATCGAAACTCGTGTAGCACTTAGTTCCCGAAGGACTCTAGAGGTGGCTCCCAAGGTTCGAAAATCGAGCCTTTGCTCATATGGCCTTTAGTACATCGAAACTCGTGTAGCACTTAGTTCCGGAAGGACTCTAAAGGTGGCTCCCACGGTTCGGAAATCGAGCCTTTGCTCATATGGCCTTTAGTACATCGAAACTCGTGTAGCACTTAGTTCCCGAAGGACTCTAGAGGTGGCTCCCACGGTTCGGAAATCGAGCCTTTGCTCATATGGCCTTTAGTACATCGAAACTCGTGTAGCACTTAGTTCCCGAAAGACTCTAGAGGTGGCTCCCACGGTTCAGAAATCGAGCCTTTGCTCATATGCTTATTCGAAACATAACAGTACGATGACATATTCAGTAATCATAAGGAAACCATGGCACATCACACAATTCACAACAAGCACACTTTCCAAATAAGTATATTTCACAAGCGCATGATGTCCAATTCGAAATCTTACCATACTTACTCTATTTGACTTAATCGTAATGTCCAACCTAAAATTCTATATAAATTTAATTAGTTATTTAATGAGGATTCTTTCATCTCTTACGAGATGATACTAGTAAGATTTATTTAACCCACTTACCTCGATACTTGGTAGGTTACCTTTCGTCGATCCTCAACTCAAGCTAAACTCCTACACCGCTCCAAATTCACTACAATTAAATCAAATGATGTTTCAATAACATGTCTTAATTACGTCTTGATCATATATCAATTGTATATCTTAGAATCTAACTATTCCAACTCATTTCTTTGGCGAGGAATTAAATTTCTTTATGTGTCTCGCCAAACATTACTTATTCGATTTAATGACTCTTTACTTATATTTTTTTTTATAAAATAATAAGCGGTTTATTAACTTGTATACGCTATTTTCCTTTCGTTAGATATATATATATATATATATAGTTATAACTATATTTTAAACACTTGTAGAATTATACTTGCACTTATATCTCAACAAACCCCTTTTTTCTATTCTTTGCATTTCTCTTTTTTTTTTCGTTGTCTCTTATTTAGCTTTCAAGTGAGCAGTATATATATATATATATGTATGTACTTAGCACTAGCATAGTAAAATTTCTAAGGATTTACTATATGTCATTATATAAGCAATATACACGCATACACATTTATTTATTTCTTCGTTTTTTTTAAGCAAGTAGTATACATACATATGTATACAAGTAATATATATGTACATATATATATGGGTATTTGATACTAATGAAATCTAAATTCTTAGATTTTATTCTTTCATTTCCAAATATACAAATATATATATAGCAATAAATATATATATATATATATATACACATTTAAACCTATGTATTTTCTTTTCTTTTCATTTTGTTTCTTTCTCTTGTTTCCTACTTGTTTCCAAGTAAATAATATATTTAAATACATAGCATTTACATGGTATAAATTTCCAATTTCAATTCCCTTACTTTCCTACATCTATATATATATATATGTACTACATATATATTTTAATTCATTTCCTTTTTCTTTTATTCCTTTCTTTTTTCTTCTTCTTTTATTTTCCTGTTATTTCGGTTACCTTGCATTTCCAGCAACTTGGTGTAGAACACCCTCCTATGGCAGCTTTGGACAGCCCTTGGAAGACCCCTCACGAGTGGCCACCCTCACGCCTTGCTTAGCCACCATTTCCAGTCGGAGGTTTTTCCCTTTCAGTTTCACATCTGACTGTTCATGAAGGAAGGGCGGAGGCTACACATTTCCTCCAAAAACCTATGTTTTTCAGTCCACACACGGCTCCACTAAGTTGTCCACATTCTGCCACTATAAAACCCTCCTTTTAGCGTTCTTTTTCAACTACAATTCCAGCCAACAAGGCCTCCCCTGTCCAGTCTTCTTAAACCCTAACCTAACTCATAAAATTCGCAGCCCATTCCTTTTCCATTTTCAGTTCGAGACACCACCAATACAGCCCTTGCTACTGCCTTATACTTGACCTGTAAATGCCATGCACAGCCTCCTTTTGGCTCTTGTTCTCAAGTCTGCAAATGCACCCTCACGACATTCCTAAAATCCTTTTGGTGTTCACCTTGTTGCTGCAGTATTTTTCTTCATCTGGTGCGTCAGTTCCTGTTGCTTGATGCAGTTTTGGTCTTCAATGTTCCTTCAATGGCATGATGGTCGAATGGCAGGGGAGGAAACAAACAGGAACGATCTGCAGGAGATGGGCTGAGAAGGATAGGGTAACAGTGGCAACCCCTTTTTTGACCGAAAGAAAAGAATGAAGTGGGGGTCGGCTGGAAGCATGAGAAAGAGTAAAAAGAAGTATTTCTCAACTGCAGTAAAAATGAAAGAGTGGGAGTTGTCTGACGGGATTGGAAGTTTGATGGAAAGTTTCCATCAACTCCACTTTATTTTATTGTTTATTTCCTTTTATATTGTTAATATTACTATATGGTTTATTCATTTATTTATGTGCTTTCTTTATTTATTTATTTATTTTTTTTTGTTAACATCTTATATATGTGTTTAACATTTTTTGTTTCATCTATTTTATTTTATTTTATTTTATTTTATAATGACATTCTTTTATATCATATATATATATATATATATTCCATACATATATATACATATATTTATTCCCTTGTTTATTTTATTCTAACTATTTTAATATTCAAGTATACTACATTTCTTTTAGTATACTTGTGTCCTTATTTCCTTTAAAATAATTACACTTCTATATTATGGAATACAAGCACTTATTTGTTCTCATATAAATTTTTTTTTTGAACTCTTATAAGATTTCTAATTTTATCTCAAGGATCTTTTGTTGTCAAATTCACCAAACTTGCCAATTTCATTTTCATTACTTGAGATATTACTAACTACAAGGTGCATCATGGTACCAAGCTTGTATGTGTCTCTTATTTATTTACTAACATGGTACAAAATTTGTAGTTTTTACAGATATGATATGAAGTCTAGAGTATGATTTTATTGATATGAACTCTAGACTTGACATGATTTATACTGTACATGAAACAAGTTTGAAATGAAATATGTTTTGAAACAGTATATGTTTTAAACATGTTTTAAAAGTCCATGAGATATGATTTCGACACTTATATGATTTATATGTGATTTTGTGTCGAACATGGCATGATATGTAGTCTAGAGTAGAGTTTGATTCGATATGAACTCTAGACCTGATATGATTTACAGTATATGTTTTAAAAAGTACATGATAAATGATTTCGACACTTATATGATTTACGATTTTGTGTCGAATTTAAAATGATATGCTGTCTAGAGTATAGATTGATTTGATATGAACTCTAGACCTGATATGACTTATAGTATATGAAAAATGTTTTAAAACCGCACATGTTTTAGACATGCTCTGAAAACGAACACATGAATTGAAATTGAACATGTTTTTATCATGCCGTAAAGGTAGACTTGAATGAATTGAAAATTCATACGTGGAGCATGTTCTAAAGTACATATGATAGGATTAGAGATGATAGCGGTTTATACAGTAAAGTTACATAAATTGCATATTAAACCCTGACATGATAATATGCTTCGTACATGAGTTTCATGAGAAATGTCATGACTAGACATTAATGATATTTCATCTAGACGATGACATGATATGATACATGAACATATGATTGATATGAAGAGAATTGTGAACTTACACTATAGTGATCATGATTTCTCTATAAGGAAAGTGATATGAGATGATAGATTACAGGAGTACGATTATGAAACATAAAGTGAATTGATATGGTGCTTCAATTGGACATGATGTACTCCAAGATAAAGGAAAATATAGACTAATAGTATATGACATTCAATTTGGATACGACAGATTGTTGTGCGATGCACAATAGTGTATGGACGAGAAGACTGAAAAAGTGATTATGATGATGATTTTAAAAGTATAAGTGATAGACAGATGACAAGAAATGAGATAATGATATGTTATCGAGGAGAAAGGATTAACTGTAATTGCAAACTTGCAAGTTTTAAGCATTGCAAATTAAGACAGTGTAATCCTACTCTTTTATTTATATTAGTATCTTACTGAGCCGTGGTTTTGCTCACCCCATTAAATCTCATATCTTTTCAGATTATTGAAGTTAACATTTGCCATGCGAGCTATTAAGTGGGCATCGGAGACGGTGTATGGACTTGGTACTAGTCTTCTGAGGTATATGTTCCTTATAAATACTTGTTTACATGTAAGACTTAAATTGATGCACAGTACACATTCTGTTTAACAAGTCGGGATGTAACTAAGAACCGTTTCCGTGTTAGTTTAATATTTAAATGAATGTTAGTTTAATATTTAAATGAAATAACTATAGGTCACCTAGATAGTATAGTAACTACACTTACACCGAATACAAACCTTAAAATGAAAAAGAAAAATTTAGTCCATAAATTTGTAGACTAAGAAAAGTATAAGAATCAAGAGAAAGTCGCGGTCTTCGGGTCGTGACAATAGGGGTCCAAAATTTAATTAAATTAAACTACCTATATGGAAATTGAGAAATTTTAAGTAAAGCTTGAAACATAAAATGGGAGTAATGAGACTTGGAAAGATTGAATAATAGGCTGGAATATAAATGTCAGATTACTAGAATATTAAATATAATGGAAAATCAGGAAATAAAAGTTATAAATTATTGATAAGAATTAAGAGGAAGTGAGGGACCATGAAGTGCACGGTAAGAATTATGTTTGAAACATAATCATTTCCATGGAATAGTGTCAAAGCACTCCTAGATTTAATGATTGAAATACCCTAAAATAAAACTTCATTTCCTTTCTATCCCTCACCTAAACCGAGACAAAAAGAAGAGCAAAATTTCCCTAAGAAATATCGGCAGCCAAAGCTAAGAGAACCTCTCTCTCTCTCTCTCTCTCTCTCTCTCTCTCTCTCTCTCATATTCAGCCATAGAATAGCCTAAGTGAGCCAAACCCTCTTTGAACATTCATGCCATTTCACCCAAAGGCAAAACTAATTGAGGGAATTCCATTGTTAAGGAGGCAGAAACGAAACAAAGGAGGACATTGCATGTTGCTTTTAAGCTGGTCAAGGGAAAATCGCGAGCCATAAGTGCAGGGGAGCCTTGGTTCAACTAGAATAAGGAATCAGAAGTTAGAGTGGAAGAAATGAGAAGGGTTGTTCATGATTGGTGGCTGAATGAATTGAAGGATTAAAACCCAAACCGAAGCAAGCTGATTTTTGGGACTTTTTGGCCAAGACAGCAAAGGTAATAAATTAAGGTGATTCATTATATTTTGCTGAAATTAAATTCTGAAAAAAGAATGTAAAATGGTCACAGGATTGGCATTTATGGGTCTAGGCATAACAGCGAAGAAAGCTGTGAGGAAGTGGTCTGAGCTGTTTCAATAAAATTCTTGGTTTTGCTCAATTTAAGGGGTAAGGTTCTAATTTTATAAAATTTGTTTATTAAGCATGAAAATGAAATTATGGTGATTGGATTAAATGCCTATGTCATAGATGAATGATTTAAATGACTTTAGGCTTGATGCTGAAAATCTGAGTTAATGCTCTATTTTGAGTAGAAACTAAACTGTTCATTTGGAAAGTTGTGGATTGAGTTAAGTTCTAAAATTTTTACGATAGATAGAATTATGAGTTAGGAGTAAGCCAGTTTTGGAATTTCTTGATTCGGAGTTCTATAGCTTGAGATATGTACAAATGAATACAGGGTGTTCTGCCAAGAAACGTGAATCCCAGCTTTGAGTTTGAAAAATTGTAGAAAATAGCCTAAATTGAGTTAGGTTGCAAGCCTTACTTTTCTGAAAGGCAATGGCGTTAGGATCATTATGGTTTTGAGTTTGCACTAATTGGATATGCGTATAATTAGATATGAAGTAATTTGTGCAAGTAGGTCAGTGTAATACTGTGCTTGAAAACTGCTGGAACATAATACAACTTTGGAAAATTGCTGATGTTGATCTAGGAAGAATTAAATCATGAACCTTACATTTCTAGATAGTGAAATGAGTTAACTTTCATCCAGTTTTGGAATTTATGGATTTAGAATTATGTAGCTTAAGATATGTAGATATGAATGCAGGATACTCACTGCAGGCGACAAACAACCTAGTGTCAACTTCAAAAATGCCTAGAAAATAGACCAGGTTGACTTTGATTGCAAACTTTACATTTCCAAAAAGGTAAATAAGTCAAGATTGATATGGTTTTGGGTTTATACAAATTGGAAATCCCTATGTTGATTTATGAGGCAGTTTGTGCACTAAGGTCAGATGACCATTCTGTTTGAATATGCCTGTACATATGATAATTTTATGGAATTAATGGAAATGATTGATTCAATCTATTGTGTTATGTAGAGGGCTATCTTAAGGACTAAGCTTGACTCAAAATCCACTGACACTGCAAGACTTATTAGGCAAGGGAGAATTAATTCGTAAGCTAAGGAAGTATTGTAAGTAACCCTAAGCAACTACCTTGCATCCAAATCATCATACGATGTTTTAAATTCTGATTTGGTATGGAAATGAAATGAAATGCTGCATATGAAATCGACTTTGACTCATATTGAAAATGCTGCATATTGGGCCTATCCTTGACTGAGTAGTTTAGCTTTCTGAAAATGTTTTATAAGCATGCTGTAGGCTCGCCAAATCTTTATTTAGTTTTATGTATTATTGCTTTAATATGATGACACTTTTGAGTTTCCAAATTGAATTAAGCTTTTGGTTTGATACGGTTTTCTAATTTTGTTTTATAACTTAAAGTGCTTTAAAAGCTTACCGAGCCCATGATTGTTACCTGCATATTTATGCACTATGATTTTGATATGAAGTCTTGGAAGGCTGATTTGATAAGATTGATATTGGATACTGTTTTAAACCCGAGGTATTGAGACCTTAGGGCACCGTACCTTGAGAATTGTGTGGGCATTCTTAATTGACTTAGAGCACTGTGTCTCGATGACTAGCTCTCAGGAACGATCGGCTTGTCCTATATATTACGTTTGGACAAGTACCGGTGTCATCTGATCAATGAATCGAGGTTGATTGGTTTATGCATAGGCAGCGTCCCTGTTTGGGAGATGGCTACAGTTAGCTACGGTAGATCGTTATTGTGTTAGCTCTAAGTATCTTGATGATGCTATGCCTTATCTCTCGGTACTACTATCTGTTTTATCGATTGGATAATATGATTTATGATGATGTTTTGACGATTGATGATTGGCTTTTGCCTTATGATTTGAGAACATGTTTTATAATGGAGCATATCGAATCCGATTTATCAATTATTGAAAATGAGATTTAAATCTATTTATGAGACTGCTATTCTTTATGTTTAAAATGCAGTCATGTTTTATACTGTAGCATACTGGATTTGATTTATCGGATGTGTATAATTTATGAGTTTGAAAACTGAGAGATGCAGGTTATGATTTTTAAGTTGCTTCTGTAGTTGCTTACTGAGTTTATGACTCACTCCCTTCTCCTTTCCCTCCCTTTCGGATTGAGGATTACTGTCACACTATCTTCATTGAAGAGCTCCTTCGGAGTGCATCCTCACGTACATTGTAAGGTATATGGCTCCCAGCAAACTATATAGACACAGTTGGTTAATGGCACAGTGTGTTTTTGTTTCGGTTGGTTGTATATACATATTTATACATCAAGTATGGGATGAAGGCTAGGTTTTACTGGTGTTGAATTGATATTGAATTTATGCTTGTTTAAGATAAAAATGATATGCTAATATATGTTTACAAATATATGTGTTTAAGCAAGACTGAAGTACGTGACATAAATGAATTTAATTTGATGCACTGAAGGTATGACAAGAATCGGTTTACCTATGATTTTAAGTTGGAGAATAGCTAAAGATGATAACCTAATAATTTGAATTTGGATGGATAATAATTATGCTAGATGATTATGCTTCAACTATTAAAGGATAGAAATGAGACCTAGTGATCAAGAATCGCTTAAAATTGAATTGTGACCTGTGCAGTTACCTACAAACGATGAATTAAGAAAAAAGAAGATTTAACTTACAAATTTAGGCTTCCGTAAGGATTAAGTGAAAATTAGGATGTGACACAAGTTGATTGGGTGAAGTTTAGGAGGTGTTCTCTAAGCTTTCTCATTGTACGATTTAGTGAAATTCTGAGAGAAGAAGAGCTTCAATAGTGGTGGCTGGCCCTTTGAAAGAGAAAACTAAAACTATCCTATTTTATTGTAACGGTCTGTTACCACATTTTTCAAGTTATTCTACACAACTTATTCGGTTGGGCTGTCTGTGATATTTCACTTTTCATTTAAATGTTAAACAATGTTATAAAACATTGTTAACATTATACACATCCCCTACTTATTTATAAAAATGTAGTACTGTAGACATGTCTAAATACAGAAAAAAATGATCTACCTCATATATCTCAGTCAGTCTGTCACATTGTCTGTTATGTGCAGTCGTGATTCCACAATCTTTGGATCTCATGATCAGCAAAATCTGAAATGTTTAAAAATAGGGAGTGAGCAAACCACGGCTCAGTAAGAGAGTTATATGTCACACTTGATATTCAGCTACCTATATGCTGAAAAACTTTTTCGCTTTCTTTAAATCTTCCTAGCTGGCTCTAGGCTCACATGTAGGAAGGATACTACAGTCGACTAAGGATCCAGATAGAGTAAAGCAGGTATTTTAAAATACCTCACTTGTTCCGGAACCTAGAAGCAACTGTAGAGAGTACTATATTTATTGTTCTCAAAACGATTAAATTTTCGTTTTTCACTGAGTAAACCACTTATTTCTTTTCACTTCAATATGCTTTAAAACACATGACAGTTCGGTAGTAAAACAGTGGTTTCCTTCTCTTCTCTTCAGTACAGTTAAAAGCATGTGACAGTACAGTAGTTTTAAATATCCAATCATTGGATAATTAATTCTGTAATTATTTCTAGCTTAGAAATAATTTTCTTTATATTATTCTTTTAGAATAAACATTAAATTCTCTTTGACTCAGTAACCATATTTTACAGTTCAGTAAAATAGTAATATTCAATAAAACAGTATCTTGATACGATTCAGTCAATAAACAGTCAACAATAGCTACTAATTCAGAAAATAGTATGCGGTAGCTTTCAATTCAGTAAACAGTAAATGGTAGCTTTCAATTCAGTAAAACAATAATCAGTGGCTACCATTTCAATAAATAGTGCAGTTTAGTTAAACAGTGTTTTGGGTACGGTTTTGCTCAGTAAACAGTAAACAGTGAAAAGTACAGTAATTCAGTACAGTAAATAATACAGTAAATAGTACAGTACGGTAATTAGGATTCGGCAAATCCTATCAGTAAACAGTAATCAGTAAGTGAGACTAGGCATCACCCTACAATCAACTCATGCTATCTTCGTCCACTAGGGACACAATAACAATAATGAGATCTATGACCATGATCTATGATATGTCCTCGGTGTACACTTGCTAAGTGACAATCCGGGATGTTGAATGACTAGCTTTAAATAGTCCTTTATGGAAATCATAACAATACTTATTTCCATAATTAAACCGTAAGGATTTCATAAGAAATCGAGTGAATATTTAAAGAATTATTAATAAAATATTCACTCAGTGTCTTTTCACCTTTCATCTCGTGTTACGTGAAATCTTACACTTCGAGAGAAATTTTCGGTGCTTTGAAATCCACACTTCTCAAAAACATGAATATTTTAAAATTAAATATCATTATATTCATGTTTGATGAAAATTAATCAATTTCTCGATTTTCGTGTTTGAAAATCGTTTCCCGAGAAATCAAATCACTTATTATTATTTTTCGGTAATTTTTGGTATATTTTTCGGCAGTATAACGACTGTCAATTGGCTAGGCTCCTGCATGAAAAATATAGTTTATATTTTCAACCGGTAATTCACCACAATTTTTAATTGATAAATCATCACAATTTCAAACCGATATTTTCAACAATATTTATAAAATTAAATGCAATTTAAAACATGTGGTCGAATATCCTTACAGGCGGCACATGTCTCCCTCACCTACCTCGGGTCGGCGACTGCCTCATTACGTCGTGTCCGTGTTCACCTCTCATGATTCCGTTGTCTTGTTCATTGAGGAATTTCTAGAAATTCAAATTCTAAAATTTAAGAATTTTTCCATAATTTATTTAAATTAAATACTCGGAATTAATTTTCGTAATTCTCACCGAATTTCTCAAATTTTTTGGGTTTCCGAATTCTTGAGAATTTTTCGAATTCTCGGGAATTTTTCGAATTCTCGAAATTCCTTTCCTCTTTCTTTTTCTTCTTTTTCTTCCTTCTTTCTTTTCTTTATCTTTCTTTCTTTTCTTTTCTTTTCTTTTCTTTTCTTTTCTTTTTCTTTTTCTTTTTCTTTTTCTTTTCTAGCCAGACCGGTTCAGACCAGTCAGCCTCCCCCCATGACCGGTTCTCCTTCGGTAGCCAGTTCTCCGACGATTCAGTGGCCCCTCAGCTAGCCGGCGTCACGGCGAACTTGCCGGTGGCCTCTGTTCGACTTGGATCGGCGACACAGCTGCAGATCTACTCGGTTTGGTTCGGTCTCTTCTCCTCCTCCGTTCTTCCTCCTTTGCCGTTCTCCGCCTCACTGGTGGCCTCCTACCCTTTCCTCTTCCTCCACCAGTGCTTCGGCTGCAGTGGCTGTGGCTGTGGCTGAATCGGTTGGCACCGCCACTTTTCTATTTTCCTTTTCTCTTTTCTCGGCTTCCGCCAGTTTCCTTCCTTTCCCTTTCCATTTCCTTCTTCCGCCGATTAATTTCTCTTCTCCTCTTCCCTCACCGGCGATGACCTCCATCATCTCTCTCTCTTTCTCGCTGGCAACGGTGGCCGGCTGCAACCGGAGAAGAAGAATCGGGATTCTTCCCGATTCTTTTCTTCTGTTTTCTTTTTATTTTTCTTTAATTTATTTATTTATTATATATTTATATATTATACTTATAATATAATATATATTATATTAAATATTATGTTATATATAGTATAGTACTATATATATAGATTATATATAAAGATACATTTATATTGTGTATAAAAAAATATATATAGTATATATATATTTATATATATAGTTATATACTTTAAATTAAATATTATTTACATATATCTTTATATACTTGTAGGAAATACAATATATATTGTATTTACAATATATATATTCAAACTTTAATGTAAATTAATATTTACATTTTTAATATATGTATATATTTATATATACATAAAATATACATATGTATTATTTAAAGGTATAAAATAGTATATATATATGTCTATATATACGCATGTATATTAATATATACTATATATTATACAGTATTTAAATACATATGTATTTGTATAAAAATATATTTATATAATATATAATTATATAAATATATTTCTCTTTCATTTCTCATTTTCTTATTTAATTTGGATTTTCATTTATCCAAATTAAATTTCCTCTTTCATTATTTTCCATAATTCACATCTTATTCTTATTCCAAATTTAATCTTCACTCGAATTTCTCGATTTGCCACTTCCTCAAATCTCGGGATTTTCACTAATATTCCGTTCTTACAATTATATTTCTTTATTTCAACTCATTCATTTTCTTTAATATTAATTTCCAATAAATGAAAAATTTTACGGTTATCACATTCTCCCTACCTTAAGAAATTCGGTCCTCCGAATTTAACTTAAGTCCAAAAGGTGGTGTATTCCGTCTACTTACGGTTTTTGTCCTTTAGATAAACTTTTACATAATACTGCTAGTATACTTTTAACATCATAATTACTTTTAGACCACTACATGCAGTCTTTCATCATATATTTATACTCCCGTAAGTTCATTTCTTAAATCGGGAGTTATTTAATTTCATTCATCTTTTCACATCATTGTTCATATCACAGCTGATTTATGCTGTTCATCATCCATTTTTCTCACTTCGTGCCAAGTCGATATAGTTTAAAAATTATCAGTTACACATGTCAATCCGTTATATGCAAGTGTCCCAGTAGCTTTCACATCTCGTGCATATGCTCTCTCAATATATCTTCAAGCGTTTCTATACCACACTAAGATATTTATATCAATACGGAGCGATGCTATCAGTACACATGGGATATCAAAGCCTTTTGCTCTTCCTTATTAGCATATGGCAACTCAGAGATTCCTATCACATGTAATGCTCACTGGAACTGTACATATACATTCTCATCGTAGCACACTCATATTTCGAATAAGGCACTAGAGGATCTAATAGTCTGATAATGGAAAGTGATTCTATTTAGATCTTCAGTCTTTAATCACTTCCATATCATCATTTCTCTTTTACAAACTTTACAAATCATCACTTTTATCACCACCTTATCTATGTATTTCCACCATTCTTATCATTTCGAGGTCGTTATATATATAAACATTTTCCATTTATATACCGGCAGTAAAATAACATGTGTCATTCATTTTACTCCTTGTTAAGTTTGGCTCGATTTTACACCTTGCCACAGTCATGTGATAACCAACTTGGAATCGCCTTTCGGTCTTAATTTCAGGAACTACTTTATGTTCCCTACTCATCATGAAATCTACTTTCGTATTTCAATCATCATCTCTCTATTATAGACAGATTCATTGTCATTCTGTCATTTCGAAATCATACATCCCATAAAGAGACACTGTCTAGCTAAATCTCTTATTTGCCAATCTTAACACAAATCCACAGTCGTTAAGAGTTTGGAAAGTCATACCACAATGCTGCTCATGTTTCATTTGTATCCTAGACCGTATCAATATCTTATCATGTTATTCATGTATGGATGCCTAATTCCTTAGGCTTATATACCTCACAAGGCAATACATTAACCTTGTAACCTTAATAGGAACTCGTAAATGTTTATCGAGTTCTAATTATTATCTTATGGACCTCAGTCTCCAACTTTTATCCAATGACGCTTTATACAGAGGCCAGTCTTATAAACTACTCATACATCTTTGATTAGATCAACAAAGCCTCCATTTCCATGTAGATGAATACTTGTCCTTCACAAGAACTTATTAAATAGTAAAATTTTACTATATCGCTTTAATTCATCTACGTATCAAGGTCATTTGTGCTTCTCTCATTTGCACTTATACAGATACTTCATTAACCTCAATTTATGTTATCTGTATTTCCATAAATCACACCTTTACACGTGAATTTCATTATTCACACATTTTCCAGAGTTATTTTCTTAAGCTTTTCAGATTCTTTCTATATTCTCCGATATAAGCTTAAAATTAGATTTCATATAACCCCTCGAGTCAATGTTAGCTTGATTTCTCCAATCTATATAACTCTGAAAAATTTGTCGGGAATCACCTCTGATACTTTCTTTAATCACACATCTCTTATCATCTTGGACATTTAATCCTCATGTACTGTCATTTTCACTGTGTATACTCAAGGTAGAGACTTTTACTACTCAATTCATTTTGGTACGTACTCTAACTTGATTTCACTTATTTCCGTATACCTCACAACACTACTAATCTCAATCTAGTAAGCTGCATTAAGTACAACAGTTATCAACACATTTTACAGCTAATCGTTTTATTACTGTTATTGACTTCACTTTAAAATCATTTCTATTTAATGAACTCAGGTTAAATTCCCTTGAGTACGTTACCCACGAGGTTTGAACTCTGGCGCCCTTACGTACCTAGTTCCTTACACTCGTGTTACCATTGAAATAATTGTAAGAGGCCCGCCCGTTCGTATCGGCCGTCAGCGAGCATCCCCTAGGCGATCCTTTCACCCTAGGTTTACCTTTACAAGTGAGTCGGCAATCACATAGTTCGCCCACACCTCACAACATATTATCCATTGTAGGTCGCCCATCATTGGGTTGCTCATTACGGTCTTGTCTCAAGGGTCCTGAAGAACTTAGGTTAGTTGTCATCTTCTTCTTTTAATCACTTAACTGTTCTTATGCATATTCTCCAATCCACAATACTCCATACAGTACATCAATTTGCAAGGCATATCTCAAAATGCTCCGGTTCTATAATTAAATATTCTTTTAATACCTCAGAAACAATATAAATGTATAGAACCATAATTAACCGTATTGCTATGGATTTCATTATCTATACTATTCACCTTCTCAGTCATTTTTGTAGTCATTTTACTTTTCGTAATATCCAACGATCCCGTAATGAACATCCAAATTGATACACTCGTAATTCAGGCCCTTACAGTCAATAACCGGACAAATTATCTTGTGACATTCCACCATACACTTATAGGATCGCATCATTAAGGCCTCGGCCTGTCCGCCGTCCACCTTTACATATGTCTACTATCCTCTTTGAGAATGCCCAACCCTTCCACTGGGTTACCCCTGAGGTTTTATCATGAGGCCTAGCTCGTTCACTAGGTCACTCACCATTTGCGTCCATAATCTAAGTGTCAGTGGAATCAATAATAGGGATCGTTATATTCATACTACATCCTCTATGCCAGTAATAATAATTCCATTACCATTGATGGACTTAAAATCAACTCAGTTTTATCACTATTCAGAACTTCGTCCAACATAGGGGCATTTTTATCATTTTGACATTTATTTCTTTCTCCTCAGTATACATTATAATCAAGGATCTTATTATCCATGTACTGATAGTATCCTTTCTCATACTTATATCAAAAATTTAGATCTTATTCGATTTCGACAGAGAAGTCCGCTAGGACCCATAATTAGATTATCTTGCATGTAATACAGCTTTATATCATCAATTTCTTTGTCAAATCAACCAATTCCAACATCTGTTGGTCTATTATAACTCCAGGTAAGATTTTGGAGGAAGGGGTATTTTGGTTTTTTTTTGCCAAAAATTTTCTCTCTTTAAAATACCTTCAATCGGTAATCTTAAGGTCTATTTAATGATGATATTTCATTCTCCTCCTTTTATCATCATTTTCAGGTCTCAGTTCGATCTGAACAGAAAGATACTGGTGGGGCCCTCGCCGAGTCCTTTCATTCCTTACCGAATAGGCCTTCATTTAGATTATAAGATCACGATTTTTCGGTAATTTCTAAGCCTATTCTTCCTCTTTAGCATTCTCAATTTACAATTTCTTACTCCCTTCAAATTATTTTACTCAATTTGCAATCATTTATTTTCTCTATGTATTCAGACTACACAGTACTACCGCGTATGTTTACATTTCTTAACACATTTCTTCTCTGAAGTATTAACAGACATCAGGCCAACTTTGCTCTGATACTATTAAATCTGTAACGGTCTGTTACCACATTTTTCAAGTTATTCTACACAACTTATCCGGTTGGATTGTCTGTGATACTTCACTTTTCATTTAAATGTTAAACAATTTTATAAAACATTGTTAACATTATACACATCTCCTATCTTATTTATAAAAATGTAGTACTGTAGACATGTCTAAATACAGAAAATAATGATCATACCTCATATATCTCAGTCAGTCTGTCACATTGTCCGTTATGTACAGCCGTGATTCCACAATCTTCGGATCTCATAATTAGCAAAATCTGAAATGTTTAAAAATAGAAAGTGAGCAAACTACGGCTCAGTAAGAGAGTTATATGTCACACTTGATATTCAACTACCTATATGCTGAAAAAGTTTTTCACTTTCTTTAAATCTTCCTAGTTGGCTCAGGTTCACATGTAGGAAGGATACTACAGTCGGCTAGGGATCCAGATAGAGTAAAGCAGGTATTTTAAAATACCTGACTTGTTCCGGAACCTAGAAGCAACTGTAGAGAGTACTACATTCATTGTTCTCAAAACGATTAAATTTTCGTTTTTTACCGAGTAAAACACTTATTTCTTTTCACTTCAGTATGCTTTAAAACACATGACAGTTTGGTAGTAAAACAGTGGTTTACTTCTCTTCTCTTCAGTATAGTTAAAATCACGTGACAGTATAGTAGTTTTAAATATCCAATCATTGGACAATTATTTCTAGCTTAGAAATAATTTTCTTTATATTATTCTTTTAGAATAAACATTAATTTCTCTTTGTCTCAGTAACCGTATTTTACAGTTCAATAAAACAGTAAAATTCAATAAAACAGTATCTTGATACAGTTCAGCCAATAAACAGTCAACAATAGCTACCAATTCAGAAAACGGTATGCGGTAGCTTTCAGTTTAGTAAATAGTAAATGGTAGCTTTCAATTCAGTAAAACAGTAATCAGTGGCTACCATTTCAATAAATAGTGCAGTTTAGTTAAACAGTGTTTTAGGTACTGTTTTGCTTAATAAATAGTAAACAGTGAACTATACAGTAATTCAGTACAGTAAACAGTACAGTACGGTAATTAGGATTCGGGAAATCCTATCAGTAAACAGTAATCAGTAAGTGAGACTAGGCATCACCCTACAATCAAATCATGCTATCTTCGTCCACTAAGGACACAGTAACAGTAATGAGATCTATGGCCATGATCTATGATATGTCCTCGATGTACACTTGCTAAGTGACAATCCAGGACCTTGAATAACTAGCTGGCTAATCAGCCACGTGACAGTAACAGTATGGTATGATGCAAGAAGCTCGGGGCCTAAGTCTCAAAACAATGTAAAAATCGTACCTTAGCCTTTACGGATTTTAAACACCGTAAATCAAATTATTTCACAAATATCCATAAGGCTCACATGTAACTATCATCACCTTCAGGAAATTTATAAAATAAATAACATTTTTTAAAATATTTCATAAAGGTATAAATCGTGTTTTCTATACGGTGAAAATAGTTTGCAAAATCATCACTATAAAATATAAAATGGCAAAACTGTCCTTTTTCTATCGTAAAACACATATGCACGCTTTTTCGTGCTTTCTATCGAAAATATGGTTTTCAAAGTTATCGGAATTCAAATAAATTAATTTTATAATTTATGAAAAATAAAATATTTATTTTCCAAATTTAAATTCCCGTCACCATGTTTTCCTTTACAAACACGTGTAGAGACCTTCTAGTCTCAAAATACGATTTTCCATCTTTAAATAGTCCTTTATGGAAATTATAACAATACTTATTTCCATAATTAAAACCGTATGGATTTCATAAGAAATCGAGTGAATATTTAAAGAATTATTAATAAAATATTCACTCAGTGTCTTTTCACCTTTCATCTCGTGTTACGTGAAATCTTGCACTTCGAGAGAAATTTTAGGTGCTTTGAATCCACACTTCTCAAAAACATGAATATTTTAAAATTAAATATCATTATATTCATGTTTTATGAAAATTAATCGATTTCTCGATTTTCGTGTTTGAAAATCGTTTCTCGTGAAATCAAATCACTTATTATTATTTTTCGATAATTTTCGGTATATTTTTCGACAGTATAACGGCTGCCGATTGGCTAGCTTCCTGCATGAAAAATATAGTTTATATTTTCAACCAGCAATTCACCACAATTTTCAATCGATTAATCATCACAATTTCAAACCGATATTTTCAACAGCATTTATAAAATTAAATGCAATTTAAAACATGTGGCTGAATATCCTTACAGGCAGCACATGTCTCCCTTACCTGTCTCAGGTCAGCGACTACCTCATTACGTCGTGCCCATGTTCACCTTTCCCGATTCCGTCGTCTCGGTCATCGAGGAGTTTCTGGAAATTCAAATTCTAAAATTTAGAATTTTTCCATAATTTATTTAAATTAAATACTCGGAATTGATTTTCGTAATTCTCATCGAATTTCTCGAATTTTTTCAGGTTTCCGAATTCTTGGGAATTTTTCGAATTCCTGGAATTCCTTTTCTTTTTCTCTTTCTTCTTTTTCTTCCTTCTTTCTTTTCTTTTTCTGTTCTTTTTCTTTCTTTCTTTTCTTTTCTTTTCTTTTTCTTTTTCTTTTCTTTCTTTTCTGGCTAGACCGGTTCAGACCGGTCAGCCTCCCCCCATGGCCGGTTCTCCTTTGGCAGCCACTTCTCCGGCAGTTCAGTGGCCCCTCAGCTAGCCGGCGTCATGGCGAACTTGCCGGTGGCCTCTGTTCGACCTGGATCGGCGGCACAGCGGCGGATCTACTCGGTTTTGGTTCGATCTCTTCTCCTCCTCCGTTCTTCCTCCTTCGTCGTTCTCCGCCTCACCGGTGGCCTCCTACCTTTTCCTCTTCCTTCGCCAGTGCTTCAGCTGCAGTGGCGATGGCCGAATCGGCTGGCACCGCCACTTTCCCATTTTCCTTTTCTCTTTTCTCAGCTTCCGCCAGTTTCCTTCCTTTCCCTTTCCGTTTCCTTCCGCCGCCGGTTAATTTCTCTTCTCCTCTTCCCTCACCAGCGACGGCCTCCATCATCTCTCTCTCTTTCTCGCCGGCAACGGTGGCCGGCTGCAACTAAAGAAGAATAATCGGGATTCTTCCCAATTTTTTCTTCTATTTTCTTTTTATTTTTCTTTAATTTATTAATTTATTATATATTTATATATTATACTTATAATATAATATATATTATACTATATATTATTTTATATATAGTATAGTACTATATATATTATATATATAAAGATATATTTATATTGTGTATCAAATATATATATATAGTATATATATATTTATATATAGGCTTATATACATTAAATTAAATATTATTTACATCTTTATATACTTGTAGGAAATACAATATATATTGTATTTATAATATATTTATATATATATATATATATATATATTCAAACTTTAATGTAAATTAATATTTACGTTTTTAATATATGTATATTTTTATATATACATAAAATATACATATGTATTATTTAAAGGTATAAAATAGTATATATATATATATATATATATATATCTATATATACCCATGTATATTAATATATACTTTATATTATACAGTATTTAAATACATATGTATTTGTATAAAAATATATTTATATAATATATAATTATATAAATATATTTCTCTTCCATTTCTCATTTTCTTATTTAATTTGGATTTCTATTTATCCAAATTAAATTTCTTCTTTCATTATTTTCCATAATTCACATCTTATTCTTATTCCAAATTTAATCTTCACTCGAATTTCTCGATTTGTCACTTCCTCAATTCTCAGGATTTTCACTAATATTCCGTTCTTACAATTATATTGCTTTATTTCAACTCATCCATTTTCTTTAATATTAATTTCCAATAAATAAAAAATTTTACGGTTATCACATTTATTGGTATTTTAATATTAAAATATTCCTTATTAGTTGGCCAATTTGCCCCTTTAAAATTCTATTAATTCCACTTATATCTTAAGCAATATAATATTAATTTACTTATTCCATTTAATTTCTTTTCATTTTTTTATTTTCATAATTATGGTTTCTTAATAATAGAAAAAGTCAAATCGTTGACTTTGGGGGCATAGGTTTGGCTGTTATTGGGGTAAAATTACTAAAATACCCTTAACGATACAATCATGTAATTTTTTTTATATTTTCAAGTGATTCAGTTTATGGCTTAAGACATCTTCACACAAGGGTTTGACTATGGCAATATGTGACGCAAGTCAAACTAGGTTGACCGTTATTCACTAAAGTTTTCTCGGTATATGGATAAAATTGTTATTTTTTGAATTTGTTGCACGTAAACCAAAGTGTGCTCAAACAAAAGAATTTTGAAAAGTGGTCTTCTTACCAATTATGTATTTTGAGCCCAAATTTAAGAATTTTCCAACTTTCGTGTCCATCTGGGTTACATATACTGTTGTACGGCCCACTTTACAGTTTCTCCTTTACCTATAAGGCATAATACAACTTCTCATCACAATTTATCTATTCATTCTAACTTGAAATGCTATATAGGTATGGAAGGAATAAAGGAAATTGGGGATATTACATTGCATGGCTACCTAGTACACCTAGCTTTCGTATACACAAGAAGTAAGGTCTATGTAATTCACTTAACGCATGTGAGCTTGGATGGCCACAACACGTAAGGAAGAAACAAGTCTTCAATCCAAAATCATAATTCAATTGTATTCTAAGCTTACCTTTACTTACCTTAATTGTTTAATTAATAACATTGCATCGCTTAATTTAAAAGCTAATTTAATTATTAATATAAATTTAGTCATCTCCTACGAGATGATTTTATTAAACTTAACTTAATCCACTTACCTCAACGCTTAGCTATTTAATTCCCTGAGTTGTCCAATTCACGACTCAAGCTCCTACACCGTTCTGAGTTTCTAAAATCATTCCAATCATATATCCACATCATGTTCATTTACATGCCTCGAGTTGTCCAATTCACGACTCAAGCTCCTACACCGTTTTGAGTTCCTACTATCACATTTCATGACATCATATTCTTTTGGATTCTTTATTATTCCTCAATACTCATTTTCACATTTATTTCATCGAGGCTGCATCTCATTGTAGACTTTACTGTTAATTATCTCTTACAGTAAATGAAGCACTTGGCAATCATCTTCTCTCAATATCTCTTTACATGTTGTATCGCCATTACATCCCTTATTCTTATGGTATACTCAATATCACTTAAGTTTTAGAATATACCTTAGAATGTAATCCTTTCATCATTTAGATTCCGAAGTTGAATAATCAATTTATCAATTTCGTCACCACATTATCTACACAATTCCACCATTCCAATGTGTGGATATATATATATAACAATTTTTTTTCATCCACCGACTTTAACTTCTTAATTATCAGTCACATTTATAGAGCAGCTAACCCAATAACTCTTCTATAGACTGGCAATAATATTTAGCTAGACCCAGTACCTTTCGTATCTCAATGACTATCTTTCAATTATAGACAGATTCACCGTCATTCTATCATTTGAGATCATATATCTTAGAGGAGATAATGTCTAATCAAATCTCCTATTTGCCAATCTTAACATATAGATCACAGTCTTTGAGAGTCTGCGGGGTTATATAACAATGCTGTTCATATTCCATTAGTGCCTTAGACTATCTCGATACCTCATCACTTTATTCTTGTATGGATGCCTCATTCAGTAGACCTATATACCTCACAAGGTATTTTATTAACCTTGTAAACCTCAATATGAACTCGTAATTATTATATAGAGTTCTAATCATTATCTTATGGGCATCTATTTCCAACTTTTCATCTGACAATGCCTGGTACAGAGACTGGTTTTATGAACTCTTTATACATCTCTGATTAAACTCAATAAGGCATCAATTCCATACAGACGGATATTCATTCTTAATAAGAACTTTATTGCATAATAGGAATTTAATACCTCTTATATTTCATCCTGTCATTAACATCATTCGTATTTCCATCAATTTCATCTATACAAGTGAATTTCATTATCCACTAATTTTTTCAGAGTAGTTTTAAAGCTTTCGGACTCTTTCTATGGTCTCCAATATAAGCTTAGAGATAGATTATGTATCCATAATCGAGTCAATGTTAACTCGACCTCTTAAATCTATATTACTCTAAAATTTATCAGGAATAACATCCGATACTTTTTAATTACTAATCTCTTATCATTTTGGACATTTCATCTCTATGTCTTATCATTTCACTGTACATTCTCAAGGTAGAGACATTTAATATTCAATTTATTTTAACATATACTCCACCTTGATTCATTTATTTACTCCTACTTCACAGCATATCGATCATCTTAATTTATATGTTGGATTAGGTATAACATTTTAACTAATACATTTCACAGCTAACCGATTCATTACTTTAATTCACTTTGAAATCATTTTCATTTAATAATTCAGGTTAGCTATTGTCTTCTTCATCATCTTACAGTCATTTTACGGTTCTTATACATATTCTTCAACTTTACAATATTCCATATAGTACATCATTCTATAAAACATTTTTCAAAATATTCCGGTTCTATAAATATTTGTTTGATACTTCAAAAACAGTATGAATGTATAGAACCAGAATTAACCATACTGCTATGGATTTCATCATCTATACTGATCTCTTTCTCAGTCATCTCCAATAATCCTCTCACTTTTCATCATATCCAACGATCCCATAATAAACATCCCGTTAATACACTTTTAACTCAGACCCTTAAGAATCAATAACAGAGTCGCTCATCCTGCAACTTCTACTATAAATGTTTTAAGTCGCATCAGTACTTTAAGTGTAAGTGGAATTAATAATCGGGACCGTTATACACATATTACATTCCTTATGCTATCATTAGCTTTATTACTATCATCGAATTCAAGATCAAATTAGTTTTATAACTATACAGAAATTAGTCCAACATAGGGACATATTCGTCATTTCAAATTTATCTCTTTGTATCCAATATAACTTTAAACCAATAATCTTAACATCTATGATGAGTGTCGTCAGTCACCAAAAATAAAATTTCCTAACTCTACTATGTAGATAGCGGAGTAAGGGTCGAACCCACAAAGACTGAATTTTTTAAGTTAATTATTAAATTAAAAATCTAATCTTAGGGTTTAGGGAAAGAAGAAGTTTGGGGGTTTTGTAAACTATTCCAAAATAAAGAAAACAAGAATTATTAAATATAAAAAAAAACAAATAGCAAAAAGCTTCAGTTACAAGGCAATCAATCATTCTTGGATTTTGATGTTGATCATTGATTACAAAATATCACTGTCAATTAAATAGTCAACCGTAGCATAACAACAAGCTCTGTTACACCATCTTTCCTTACTGAGTCGTTAGTTAAAACAAGCTCTTTAACTAATCTCTAACTACTTAACCTACCTAGAACAAGCTCTCTAGATATAAGTTGTAGCAGCATTAACAACAAGAAAGATATGGGTTGACATTAGATAACAAACACATAAGCTCGGTTCATTTAATCTAAACCTTAATTCTCCTCCATCCCTAGTGATTAACTCCACAAGCAATTACGGACTTATGTTTTTAATCTGGCGGTAGATTATTTAATTTAACTAAATAGTGTGCACCCTATCTAACCAAACAAACAATCATTATAATGTGCTCAGAGAATCTTGGATACTTAATCAACAATTATATAATAGGTTCAAGAATCTCACAACATGCTTTTCCCAAGAATAATTAATTTACCTCATAACTGAATAAGAAAACTACTCACTAGTCATATTCAAGATCATAAAATTCAAGTTTAATATTATAAAGATTACAAATATCATGCAAGAAACAATCAAAGAAGCAATCTTTAATAATATAAAATCAGAATTACTAATCAAGATTATAAACTAGCAAGCAAGAACACACAAATAATTTTAATTTAAATAAAGAAAACAAAATCAGAATTAAAAATAATAAAGAAATCAGCAACTAATTAAAAATAAAGGAAAAAATAAAATTTTATTAAAAACCCTAAAGAAAATCCTACAAGACTAAAAGAGAAGAGGGATAAGAGGGATTTGAAGGATTTGAGGGCTAAGAGGGATGCTGTTTATGAGAGCCTTGTGCTCTTTATATAGGCCTAAGGAAGAGTTTAAAAGACTTTCCTAAGCAATGTGGGATTCAGATAAGAGTTTACTTGAGAAACAAGTAATTTGACTAGTCAAACTCTTACCTTTATCTCATCATCTTTTTACAATTATTTTCTAAGTAAAATTCCTAAGGCCTATTTTTATTAATTAATTACAAATCTAAGACAAAATAAAATTAAGAAATTATCTTCTCTCAACAAAATCTGGTCTTTGAACGTGCTTTGTTGGAATTTCTTCTCAATCTCGTTTTTCTGCCCAGAATTTTGTACTGATTTTGTCCAGACGTTTGACCCACCAAATGAACTCCGATTGTTGCGATCTTGTGCATTCTGGAAAGCTTGAGAAGTCATCTACAACTTTCATGAAGGACACATCTTGAGATCAGGTCGTTAAATTAGTCAAAAACGTCAATCTTTCAAGCTGGACAGAAAATACTGCACTTTGCTCTTTTTAGCTTCTTTTAATTCCAACTTTAATATTTAATACCTAAAACATAAAATAAACATTAGTAAGCTCTTTTAGGCATACAACATCGATAAAGCAAATATATTAGCATATATAAAATTCACAAAATATCATCCTATCAATCTATATGCTGATAATATCCCTTCTCACACTAATATCAATATTTTTTTTTTGAGATCTTGTTCGATTTGGACAGAGAAATCTTGATGGTGTTAAAAAATAGATCATTTTGCATGTAATGCATCCTTAAACCATCAATTACTCTGTCAAATCAATCAATTCTAACTTATGTCGGTCTTCCATAGCTCAGAAGAAAAAATTTAAGGTAGGGGTATTTTTGTCATTTTTTCAAAAAATTCTCTCTTCAAAATATATTCCATAGGTGGGTGATCTTAAGATCTATTTACTGATGATATCTCATTCCACCCCTATGTCATCATTGTATGGTCTAAATTCGATCCGGACAGAAAAGTCCTGGTGGGGCCCTCACCGAGTTCTTTTCTGTTCCTTACCAAACCGACCTTCACTTAAGATTATAAGATCACCAATTTCAGGTAACATTCTAGAGCCATTTTTTTTTAGTAATCCTTAGCTCATAATTTCTTACTCCCTTCAAAACCTTTAACTAAATTTACAATCATTTATTTCTTTATGCATTTAGACTATATAGTACTACATGGGATGTTAACCTTTGTCAATACGTTTTCTTTCCAAAAGTATCAACAGACATCAGGCCAACCTTGCTCTGATACCATTTTATCCGTCACATCCCATGACCACCTTACTTCACATTTTTCTATACGTCTTATATGATTGGGCTGTCTGTGATACTTTAGTTTTCATGTTCATTAAACTATTACATTTAAAAACATATTATCGTTTACATCCCTTGTCTTAATTCACAAGAAAGTAGTACTGTAGATAAGTCTAAATATAGAAAATAAATGATCGTACCTCATATAATAAATCAAGCTATCACAGTGTCTCCAAATGCGTAGCCAAAATTCTCAAATGTCAGATCTCACAGTCATCGCAAATCTGAAATGTTAAAATTGGGGAGTGAGCAAACCACAGCTTAGTAAAGGAATTATATGCAACATTTGATATTCAGCATTCTATATGCTGAAAAACTTTTTCACTTTCTTTAAATTTTCCTAAAAGGGCTCTAGGCTCATATGTAGGAAGGATACTACAGTCGGCTAGGGATCTGGATGGAGTAAGGTAGGTATTTTGAAATACCTGTCTTGTTTCGGAACCTAGA
Source organism: Heritiera fomes (assembly GCA_032173925.1). Classification (NCBI taxonomy): domain Eukaryota; kingdom Viridiplantae; phylum Streptophyta; class Magnoliopsida; order Malvales; family Malvaceae; genus Heritiera; species Heritiera fomes. Next base: position 22,393,336 of record JAPDPM010000004.1, on the reverse strand, counting down.
AGCAACTGTAGAGAGTAATAAATTTCGTTTGAAATTTAAATCCTTTTTTCTTTTATTTCATGTCATTTTCAATTTTACGCTTTTATGATTTAAAGCATTTTGACAGAATAACGAATATTATTTATTCTTCTAGAAAAATATTAGTTTAACTCGTCATCATCCAAATCATATTACATATAAACAGTAGATAGCAACAATACAATAAAATCATTTCATTTAAAATCATTATGTACTGCCATTCACTGTAAACCTTTTCTTTCTTTTAACTTTAGTCAAATTGATATTTAAACAATTCAATAATCACTCGGTGGAGACAGTCATCATTTAATAGAATCATGCACTATCACTATCCCTGAAGGGACAATCACTATCATTATCCTCGAAGGGACGATCACTATAACGAATGACCATCGTCAACACTCACAGTTTGCACTGGTCAGGTGCTCACTGCGTAAACCTGTAGGTTTGACCATAATTCCCACAGTCATATATAATATAATAAACCTGCAGACTGATCAGGTATCGTAGTCATATAACACTGTGCATGATCACTAACGAACGACTGTGTCACGACCCGAAGACCGCGACTTTCACTTGATTCTTATACTTCTCTTAGTCTACAAATTTATGGACTAAATTTTTCTTTTTCATTTTAAGGTTTGTATTCGGTGTCAGTGTAGTTACTATACTATCTCGGTGACCTATAGTTATTCCATTTAAATATTAAACAAACACGGAAACGATTCTTAGTTACATCCCAACTTGTTAAACAGAATATGTACTGTGCATCAATTTAAGTCTTACATGTAAACAAGTATTTTATAAGAAACATATACCTCGGAAGACTAGTACTAAGTCCATATACCGTCTCCGATGCCCACTGAGCAGCTCACATGGCAGATGTTAACTTCAATAATCTGAAAGAGATGAAATTTAGTGGGGTGAGCAAAACCACGGCTCAATAAGATACTAATATAAATACATGAGTAGGATTATACTGTCTTAAACTGCAATGCTTAAAACTTGTAAGGATGCAATTACAGTTAATCCTTTCTCATCGATACATCTCATTATCACTTCTCATTTTCACTTTTCATTTCATAATCATACTTTGGTATTCTATCATCCCATATCAATTCTCATATTTACTTTTCATTTCATAATCATATTTCTGTATTCTATCATCTCGTATCGATTCTCATATCATCTCTTATCAATTCTCATATCATCTCTTATCCATTCTCATATTGTGGATCATGATCACGGTGGTACGAAGTCATAATTCTCTTTGTGTATTTCTATATTAATGTTTCATATCGTATCATGACATCATATAGATGAAGTATCGTTACCACCGAGTCATGATACTCCTCATATATTCTTCATGTTTAATTGAGATATCCTATCGAATCACTTTACATTTAACAATCATATTCCCGTCTTATATTAATTCATATCACCTATCGTGTAGGAATTTATGATCACGATAGAGTAAGATCAGAATTCTCTTCATATCTATCATATGTTCATGTATCATATCATATCATGTCAAGGTTTAATATGCAATTATGTAACTTTACTGTATAAACCGCTATAATCTCTAATCGTGTCATATGTACTTTAGAACATGCTCCACGTATGAATTTTCAATTCATTCAAGTCTACCTTTATGGCATGATAAAAACATGTTCAATTTCTATTCATGTATTCATTTTCAGAGCATGTCTAAAACATGTGCGGTTTTAAAACATTTTTCATATACTATAAGTCATATCAGGTCTAGAGTTCATTTCAAATCGATTTATACTCTAGACCGCATATCATTTTAAATTCGACACGAAATCGTATATAAATCATAACAGTGTCGAAATCATTTATCATATACTTTTAAAACATATACTGTAAATCATATCAGGTCTAGAGTTCATATCAAATCAAATTATACTCTAGACCGCATATCATGCCATGTTCGACACAAAATTGCGTATAAATCATATAAGTGTCGAAATCATATCTCATGGACTTTTAAAACATGTTTAAAACATGTACTGTTTCAAAACATATTTCATTTCAAATCTGTTTCATGTACAGTATAAATCATGTCAAGTCTAGAGTTCATATCAATAAAATAAATCATGTCAAGTCTAGAGTTCATATCAATAAAATAAATCATGTCAAGTCTAGAGTTCATATCAATAAAATCATACTCTAAACTTCATATCATATCAGTTAGAGACTAGGCTAGATCCCTATCATCTCTCTATCAATAAAGACTTTAATCACTGTAGCTAGCAGTGAAAATCATGTCATCGTCCCCTGGAAACCAACTAGGGCGCTATCTATGGCCATAGACCTCATCTCTCTCAGCCCCACTGATAAGGCGTGACTGAGACCTGTCCACGACTATTGTCGGACAAGCATATCTGCCTAATGAGCAAAGCTCCAATTAGGCGGTTTCCACTATGCTTTATTGAATTTAATTCTCTTAGGGTGCCTACAGTCTCATAAAACATTTAAATCTATAGCTTTGTTTTCAATATCATGTAAAGCATATGGTAAAATTCTGTATGATATTTCATATACCAAAATATATATAAATATCTATCATATACTTTCATTTCAAAACAAATCAATACTTTTCAGTATTCATATAAACATTATTAAAATGTTTCAAGTTGCAAGAAAGCATGCTTAAATGCGATGCTATAAAACATTTCAGTATGCAACTTCAGTATTATTTCCATCAAATACGCTGAAGCGATTCATTTAACTTTATCACCGTCAGTTATTCGATTTCAAGACTTTCTTTCTGTCCAATCAGTAAATCACTATTCAAATCATTCAAGATTCATTTCATTCAGTATTCAGATTGCTCAATACTCTACTTATTTAATAACCAGATCACTTGGTATTCAAACCATTCGGTATTCAATATCCTTTTTCGATAATTATCGACTATAATAATCAATTGTACTTTTATTACCGATACTAGAACCACATCATCAGTGTGAATCCTCTTAGTATCTATGAGCATCAAATATCATGTTTCCATATAGCCATCAGGATACTGAAATTATGAAATACTAATATCTTCATTCGATATCTATTCCAGAGTCGACATCGAGGATCGTAGAACCACAAGATCAATAATCGCATATCAAATCCATTTATAGTTTGACCTATTGGTACATATTCAGAATTTTCGACTTGCGGTTCATTTTTCATTCACTATCATAAAAATCATATCACAATCCTCAATTCACTTTTCATCTGGCATGTAGAATGTAATATCATGTTAAAATTATCCATAAATGTCCTCAATTCAATTTTTGATTGACAATTCACCACTTAAAAGAATTTGCCAATTTCCACTATCAACAGTATTTCAATCATTTAAATTGCCTTGCGACTATCCATATTATTGCCAAAAATCTCAGTTCATACCACTAATACGGTCCATTTATTTGAATTTATCAATCCTATAATCGTCACTCGATTGATAATTCCGCAATTCTATCATTCGACCATCTAAATCACAACTTCGATTTTTTTTCTCTTTTAAGTTGTATCATATAATTATCATCACCTTTATCTGTGATTCGTCAAATAAATAATTTCACCTCAATCTCAACATGATACCATTTATGATATTAAAATCACTTGATTTATCAATTCTATAATGTTTAGACCATATAATTCATCACATTATCGTTTTCAATAATCTATCTTCCCATCGATTTCAATATCAAACTCTTCAGTAATACCATATAATCCTTTTAATATTTATTTCCAATAATTATCTCCAAGGTTCCATTTATGTGAGAAACTTAATCTTTTTCCTCAGATATTTTCCTAAAAATTTCGGCAGCATAACAGCTTAATTTTTACTAAGCCTCCTGCACGGAAAACAGTTTATAATTGCAGCCGTTGTTTCTCACATTTTCTTTATCTCTTACTAAGAACCCCACCATCAGTTGTGGGTCCTCTTAGCATTTTTAACATCAATTCAATCTATAAATCATATAAAAATTTTCACAATTCCATTTAAATTCATTCCTTCTATGCATCATATAAAAATCATAAAATCCCACATACAATATGATACTACTAATGCTTTATAAAAGTATCTTACCTATTCGCCAAAGCTTAGCACACTTTCCGATATTTTCGAGCCTCGCCGAATTCCACCATTCGTCTCATTTCCGTTTTACTACAATTTCAATATCAATGCACTACATCAATATAACCATAAATTATTCAATAAATACCATCATTTTATTTTTTTCTAAATTTCCTTACCATTTTTTCTTCCTTTTTCCCTTTCTTCTTCCTTTCCTTCTTTCTCCTTTTCTTTTCTTTTCTTTTCTTCTTTCTTTTTTTTTCCTTCCTTTTCTTGTCTGTTCTGTTTTTTTTTCTGGCCTGAACCGGTTCGGACCGGTTCAGGCCGGTTCAGCTTGGCTTGACCGGTTCGGTCACCGGCGGCCAGCCATTCCGGCGGTTCAGCCGCTCCACAACTTGTCGAGGTTGCCACGAGGCCGGATTTGGTCTCCATTTCCCCAGCGGCGGCGCCGGTGGTAGCGGATCTGGAGGTGGGTTTTCGGTCCTTTTCTCCTCCACGTTTCTCCTTCCTCCACCGTTTTCCTTCACCGTCGGGCCCTCCTCACCTCTTCCTTGAGCTTCCTCCGTCGAAGTGGGGGGTGTGGCGATGGCCAGATCGGTGGCACCGCCACTTTTCTTTTTCCTCTTTCCTTCGGTTCTCTTTCGGTTTCACTTCGCCCCTTTTGTTTTCTTTCCTCTCTTTTTCTTTTCCGTCACCGGCAAGCCCTCTCTCCCTCTCTTCGGCTCACCGGCGACCTTCTCCTCTTTTCTTCTCTCACCGGTTGTCGACCGGCCACTTTTATTTTCCTTCGTTTTTTTTTCCTTTAAGTTTTCTCATCTGTTTGTTAACAGAGGAGAAATGGGGTAGGGAATCGGGAATAGCCCGATTCCCGCCTCTTTTCTTTTTTTTTATTAATATATATTTATTATTATATATATTAATTATATTCATATTATTATATATATTAATTATATTCATATAATTATATATATTAATATATATATATACATAATTTGTATAAATCAAAAATATATACTTTAATTTCAAATACTATACATATATTTCATATAGGAATGTATATATATATATATATATATATATATATATAGAAAAATATATATTTATATAATAACCTTATATAAATTTATAAAATTACATATTTTTATTTCTTATAAAATTTGAATTTCTTGATATCCATATTTATTTTCTCCAATTTCATTCTTATTTAATTTGGATTTCAATTTATCCAAATTAAATTTTTTTTTTGGATACCTTATATTTATTTAGAAAATTCTCGGTCTTCACAGACTGTCTGAAAACATTTTCATAAATCATTCATTTAACGATAGAAATCAATTTCAAATAGCGATTAATAGTAGAAATCATTTTCAATTAAATCATTTCATGTAATTCTTTTCATTTAATTTAATTCATATAAATGCTTTCTTGAAATTCATTTCATGTAAATCAATGCACATAAATCACTTCATATAAATTAAGTCACATAATTCATCTCATGTAAATGGTTTCATGAAATTCAATTCATGCAAGATAATCATGTAACAAAATAATTCTCATGCCAATTTAATCATATATCATACAAAACATTTTCATTTTATGTATCATATATCACGTATCGACATGATAGAGGGGCCACTAGTCTCAAAACTGTGTTTTTCATCATAAAATAACCTATAGGGAATTTATAAAAATACTTAAGTTCATAATTAAAACAATCAGGTTATGTAAATCATTTAGTGAATATTTAAGAAAATATTTATAAAATATTCACTTTATGTCTTTTCATTTTCCATATCGTATCACTTGTAATTTACATATCAGGAGAATTTTCGGTGATTTCATTATCACTAATCTCGAAAACATGAATATTTTAAAATTAAAATTTGATATATTCATGTTTTATGAAAAATAATAATTTTCTTGTTTGTCGTGGTCGGAAATCATTTTTCGTGTCATAAAATCATTTATTATGATTTTACGTAATTTTCTAAAATTTTTCAAGAACATAACGGCTGCGGATTGGCTAGCCTCCCTGCAGAGAAAATAGTTTATATTTACAGCCAGCCAATCACCACAATTTTCCAATCAATGAATCACCACAAAATATTTCATAAAATATTTCATAATTAAAAGCATGCAAACTGAATATCCTTAAAAGCTGCACATGCCTCCCTTACGTGTTCCGGGTTGGTGACTTGCTCATTACATCACGCTCGTAGTCCACTTCTGTGATAACAGCAAATTTTTTATTTTTGGAAATTAATATTAAAGAAAATAGATAAGAGGAAATAAATAAATTAAAGTAAAGAAAGGAATTATTTACAAGATGGAATACTGTTGGAAATTCTGTAAATAATGAAGCAAAAGAATTGATAAATTATATGGAGGAAATTAATTTGGATAAATTAGAATCCAAATTAAATAAGACAAGGAAAATGGAAAATTATTTGGATATGAAGAAATCTAAATTAAAGGAATAAAAATGTTGGTATTTACATATTTATATATTTATATAAGTAGATTATATAAATATATTTTTATATGTCTTTATATAATTACATATGTATATATATAAAATATGGTATATATTATAAAAGGATATATACTATTTTATATTAAATAAATACATATGTGGATTTTATACATTTATGTATATATATACATATATATATGAAATATATATATGTAGTATTTAAATTAAGGTGATATATATATATCTATATATATTTAATGTGGTAAATATATAATTATATATATTATATTTATAAAAAAAAGAAGATAAGAAACAGAAACAGAAACGGGATTGGGACCCCGTTTCTTTTTTTTGTTACGAAATAGAGAAGCCACCCAACCACCGTCGGCGGCGAGAGAGAAGACCAAAGAAAGAGGAAGACGGGAACGATGCCAGCAAGAAGAGAGAAGGAGGAAGCCGACGCCGGCGAAGGGGAACGGAAAACAGAAACGAACGAAACAGAGAAGAAAAATCGGAGGAGAAAAGGAAAAATGGCAGACGGCGGTGCCGGTCGATCTAGGCACCGCCACTGCCGTCGAAGCACCGTCGGAGGGAGAGGAAGACGATGGAGGCCACTCGAGGTGCGGTGAATGGCTGAGGAAGGCCGGCGAAGAGGCGGAAGAAACCGAAGGAAAATCGACTCGATCTGCTGCCGTGCCGTCGATCTAGGTTGAACGGAGACCACCAGCAGACTCGCAGTGCCGTCAACCAGCTGTGGAGCCCTTGAACCGCCGGAGGACCGGCCTCCGGTGAAGAACCGGCGAGCAAGGACACTAACTGGTCTGACCGGTCCGGTTGGAAGAAAAGAAAAGGAAAAAGAAATAGGAAAAAGAAAAAGAACAGAAAAAGGAAAAAGAAAAAGAAAAGAAAGTGAAAAGAAGAAAAAAGAGGAAAAAGGTAGAAGTTCGGGAAATCGAAAGATTCCCGAGAATTCGTCAACCTGAAAATTTACGGAAATTTGGTAAGAAATTTCCGAAAATTAATTTTTAGAAAAATTTAATAAATTATGGAAAAATTCTAAAATTTAGAATTTTAATTTCCAGAAATTATTCTCGGCGATTGAGATGAAAAATCGGGAGATATGGAGTACAGGCGCGACCGACAAGAGGAAGTCGCCGACCTGGGAAAAGGTAAGGGATGCATGTGCAGCATTGTAAGGATATTCAGTCTGCATGTTGTTAATTATGAAATATTTTATGAAAATATTGTGATGATTATATGGTTGGAAATTTGTCATGATGTACTTGCTAGAATTATAAACTGTATTTTTTGTGTAGGAGGCTAGTCAATTGGCAGCCGTTATGCTGCCGAAAAATTATCGAATATTATCGAAAATTTCTAGAAAATTTCATAAAATCATAATAAATGATTTTGTTTCACGAGAAATGATTTTCAATCACGTAAATCGAGAAAATGAATATTTTTCACAAAAACATGAATAAAATGGAAGTGATTTTAAAATATTCATGTTTTCGAGAATGATAATAATGCCGAAAATTCTCTTAATATGTAAATTACACGTAATACTAGAAGAAAAATGAAAAGGAGTAAAGTGAATATTTTTATGAATATTTTCATAAAAATTTCTTAAATATTCACTAAATGGTTTTATAACCTTTATGATTTTTAAAGAATGACATTATATATATTTTATAAATTTCATAAAGGTTATTTCTACGATAAAAACATGGTTTTGAGACTAGACGGCAACCTTATCATGCTGATATGTGATATGTGACATGTGATATGTAATATGTGATATGTAGTCCTGGCCGACACCTGATCAGTGATTCGCCGAGGACAATTATAGACTATGGCCATAGATCTGACATGATTATTTATACCCTGCGGGGTCTATAGCATGATCTGAGTAACGATCCAGTGGACGGGCTGGGCATGTGTGCCTAAGTCTCCATATATAAGAATGTTTTATATGATATGTGATATGTGAAATGTAAATGTTTTACATGATATGTGACAAGTTAAATGAAAGAGATTTACAGCATTTTACAAAATGCTTATTTCAGTACTGAATTTAGTACTACGAGATGATTTCATATGATATGTGATACGAATATGTAATATGTTTTCAAAAGGAAAAAGAGGTTATAAGTCAATATTCTTACTATGATTTTCAATTGAATATTAGACTATATGTGACATGAATATGTAATATGTTTTCCAAAAAGGAAAGAGGAGGAAAATAAATCTAATATTCTTATTTTAGCTTTTAAATTGAATATTAGATTTAAATGATATATATGTTATACGAAAAGGATTTAATAACGGATATTGCTGTTTAAAGTACTGTACTAATTATGGATGTACAGTAAAATATGAAATGAGTTTTAAATGAGAATGATAAGAATTTAACTAATATTCTTTTCAAAGGATATATGGATATTAGTTACTTTATTTAAATGCTTTATTTTATAAAAGCATTATTTTGAAAAGAATGTGAAAATGTTATGAAATAAAAAAGGTAAAAAGGATTAAAATTCCAAACAAAAAGGAAATTATTCTATACAGTTGCTTCTAGGTTCCGGGACAAGATAGGTATTTCAAAATACCTACCTTACTCCATCTAGATCCCTAGCCGACTGTAGTAATCTTCCTACATGCCAGCCTAGAGCCCATAGGAAAAATGAAAAAGTTTTTCAGCATATAGATAGCTGAGTATCAAGTGAGGCATATAATTCCCTTACTGAGCCGTGGTTTGCTCACCCCTTAATTTAAACATTTCAGGTTTTCGAAGACCGAGAGTCTAGCAGTAAAAGGATTTTCGACTGCGCATTTGGGGACAATGCGACAGGTCAATTTATTTAATAAGGTATGATCATTTATTTTCTGTGTTTAGACATATTCACAGTACTACTTTCTTATGAAGTAAGATAGGGGATGTAATTCTTATTATAATTTAATATGAAATTGTTTAAATGTAAAGGAAAAGTAAAGTATCGTAGACAGCCCAACCATACAAGATGTATAGAATAAGGAAAAAAAATTGGGTCACGGGCTGTGACAACTTCTCCCGATTTCATCATCTTGTTCACTGAAAACGATTTTCTACAACAAATTCTACATTTTAGAATTTTTATAAAATTAAACTACAATTAATAATAATAAAATTATTATTAATTCTTTCTACCTTTCTTCCTTTGTTTCCTTTCTTCGTCTTCTTCCTTTTTCTTCTTCTTTTTCTTTCCTTTTCTTTTTTTTGTCTTTTCCTTTTTCTTTTTCTTTTCTTTTTCTTTCTCCTTTTTCCTTTTTTGGTTTGAACCGGTTCAGACCGGTTCAGATGGGTTCAGACCGGTTCAGCTTTCCTTGGCTGGTTTAGCCACCGTCGGTCATCCTCTCCGCTGGTTCATGCCTCCCACAATTGGCCAAAGTTGCGAGGAAGCTATTTCTGGTCTTCGTTTCCCCAGATCGACGACAACGGCGACGGATCTGGAGATGGTGGCTCGGCCTCTTCTCCTCTCTTTTCTCCCTCCTTTTTTCTTTCTCCCTTCACCGTCGGTCACCCTTTCCTCTTCATCTCCCTGCGCTGGTGACGCCGGAGGCGGTGGCAATGCCTGAATCGGCCGGCACCACCATTTCCTTTTTCTTTTCTTTCTTTCCTTTTCTGCTTCGGTTTCCTCCTTTCCTCTTCTTTTCAGTCGCCGGTCGCCTTCTATCCCTCTCTTCGGCTCGCAGACCTCTTTCCTCTCTCTCTCTCTCCTTTCTCGCCGACGATGGCAACTGTTGCTGCTGTCGACCTCCTGTTGTTTCTCCTCTATTTGTAACAGAGGAGAAACAGAAAACAGGGAATCGAGTTATCCCGATTCCCGTTTTTTGTTTCTTTTTTTTTATTTTTTATTTTTTATATATATAATTATATTTATAATTATATATATGGTATTTAGCAATTTATATATGTATATACATATTTTATATTAAATAAATTTATGTATATACACTTTAATATGAATTTAATATACATAGATATATATTTCATATATATTTTTATAATATACATATGTCTTTGTTTTATGATATAAAATAGTATATATCATGATATTATATATACTGTATCTCATATATATCTACATAAATATTTATATAAAAATGTCTAAATATATTTATATAATCTTATCATATAAATATATAAATGTGCACATTTTTATTTTCTACAATTTTTGGATTTCTTTTTATCCCAAAATAAATATATCTATTTTCATTCCTTAATTAATTTGGATCTCGTTATATCCAAATTAATTTCCTCAATTTCATCACTTCCTTAATTCCTGCAATTCGAACATATTCCACCTTGTAATTAAATTTATCTATTTAATTTGGTTTATTTATTTACATTAAAATTAAATTTCGGATAATTACTACCAAAAATAGTAAAATTTTCGGTTATCACATGCATGATCCATGGCTAGTTTTGATAATTTTAGGGTACATTTCAATTATAGAAATTACAAGGAGTCTGTTGGTACGCTCGGATTTAAAATCCGACTTAAAATGAAGAAGTTATGTTATACGATAGGTAGAATTTATACTACGAAAATAATTGCCGTGTCCAATGTGGCTGCGTATAGACATGAATAATAACACAAAAATAAGTATTTTATGTGCTAATATTTTTAGTGAAATTATTTGCAGCTAGGGAGTAACGGTTTACTAGTGGTGCATTCGAAAGAGTCAGATACATCAGACAGGTAAGGGATGCGTATGTGGTTTGTAAGGATATCACGAGTGCATAATTTTGATATGAATATTTTTATAAGAATATTTTTGAAATGATATGCTTTGGAAATTGTAAAATTGTGGCTATTGGTTAGTTTATAATGTGTTTAGAATTGCAGGTAGGCTAGGGTAATAGCAGCCGTTATGTGATAACCGTAAATTTTTCAATTATTGGAAATAATAAATATTGAAAATAAATATTAAAGAAAATAGATAAGAGGAAATAAATAAATAAAAGTAAATAAATAAAATTTATTTACGAGATGGGAATATCGTTGAAATTCCCAAAATTAAGGAAAGTGAGGAATTTAAAATTTGATAAATTGAAAATAAGGGAAGGATAAAATTATGGGAAATAATGAAGAGAAAAAGTTAATTTAGAGAATGAAAATCCAAAATTTAATAAGAGAATAAGAAAATAAATGAAATATATTTATATAATTATATATTATTATATAAATGTATTTTTATACCAATACATATGTATTCAAAATATTATATAGTATATTTTAAAATACGTTGTTATATATATAGAAATATATATATACTATTTCATAAATTCAAATAATACATATGTATATAAATATAATGTTTTATGTGTATATATAATTATGTAAATACATATAGAAAAAAAGTAAGTATGGTTTTATATTAAAGTTTATATGTATAAATATTTTATTATAGCAATTATATAATTTATATATATAAATGTTACTTAATTTTAAGTATATATATAAATATACACATATATACTAGACATGTATTTTGTAATTTACAATATGTATTTTGTATATAATAATATATTGTATAATATTATGTATGAAATAATGTATGTATGACATATAATATATATTATATGTATAAAATATAAAATATAGTGTATAATATATAGTGTATTTTATACAAAATATAGAAAGAGAACAAAAACATAAAAGGAAATAAAACAGAAAAGGAAAAGAGAAGGCGGGAAGGACCCGATCCTCCCTCCCAGCCAGACCGCCGGTGGCGGAGCTGCCACCGCCGGAGAGGGGAAAACGAAGGCAAGACGCCACCGGCCAGAGAAAGGGAAGACGCTGCCGGCGGCGTGAAGAGACAGAAACAGATTCGATGGAAAATAGAAGCAAACGCCGGAAGAGAAAAGGAAAATGGCCGACTGCGGTGCCGGCCGAATCGGTGGCTGCCACCACCACCAAAGTTTCACCGGAGGAAGAGGAAGCTGATGGAGGCCACCGGAGACGCAATGGATGGCGGAGGAACGCCGGCGAAGAGGAAGAAGAACCGAGGCAAAACCGCCTCGATCCGCCGCCGTGCCGCCGATCCAGGGCAAACGGAGGGCACCAGCAAGTTCGTCGTGCAGCCGACCAACTGAGGGACGCCTGAACCGCCGGAGAACCGACCGCCGGTGAGGAACTGGCGAGGAAGGAATTGGACCGGTTTGAACCGGTCTGACCGGGAAAGGAAGAAGAAAAAAGAAAAGAAAAAGAAAAGAAAAAGGAAAAAGAAAAAGAAAAAGAAAAAGAAAAGAATGAAAGAAAAGAAAAAGAGGAAAAATGAAGAAAAAGAGGAAAAGGAGAATTTCGGGAATTCGGAAAATTCCCGGAAATTCGACAACCCAGGATTTTACAAATTCGGTAAGAAATTTCCCGAGAATTTAATTTCAGAAAAAAAAAATTAAATAAATTATGAAAAATTCTAAAAAATTAGAATTTTAATTCCAGAAATTATTTTCAGCAATCGGGATAAGGAATCGGGAGAAATGGAGTGCGGGCGAGATCGATAAGCGGAATTCACCGACCCGAAAAAAGGTAAGGGATGTATGTGCAGCACTGTAAGGATACTCAGTCTGCATAATTTAATTTGAAATATTTTATGCAATTATTTTATGAAAATTATTATGATGCATGATTTGCTGAAAATAATTTGGGAAGAAGTACTGGCTGAAAGATTTTAAACTGTATTTTCCGTGCAGGAGGTTAGTGAATCGGCAGCCGTTATACTGCCGAAAATTTTAGAAAAACTTTATAAAATCATATTAAATGAATTTATTTCCGAATTTCGATAGTAAATCATGAAACATGAGGAAATTACTAAAATTTCATAAAACATGAATATAATGAGATGAAATTCTAAAATGTTCATGTATTCGAGAATGGTGATAATGAAACCACCGAACATTCTCGAAATAGATAAATTACACGAATTACGAGACGAAAGTTGTAGTGAAATATAGTGAGTATTCTTATGAATATTCTTATAAATATTCACTAAAGGATTCTAACCCTTATGGTTTTAAATCATGGAATTATATATTTATATAAATTCCATAAAGGTGTATTTTATGATGAGAATTACGGTTTTGAGACTGGTTGGTATTCTTGTCATGCTGATGCATGATATGTGATATGTTTAGTCTCGATCGACGTCTAATCAGTGATCCACCGAGGACAATATAGGTTATGGTCATAGATTTGACCGGTGTACTTCCTTACCCTCCGAGGTATATAGTATGATAAGAATGATGTCTATCTTAGACTCCATAAATGATAGGTAATATGTTTTCAAAAGGAAGAAATGATAATTCTAATATTCTTTCTATGGTCTCAAATGAAATATTAGATCATAAGTACTACATGAGATTTGATAAGACAGTGGAAAGTACATATGGCATAAAGGCCAAACCGAGCAGAGACTCGATGATTGAACAGTGGGAGCCACCTCTAGAATCCTTCGGGAACTAAGTGCTACACGTGTTCTGATGTGTTAGTAAAGGCCAAACCGAGCAGAGACTCGATGATTTTACCGTGTGAGCCACCTCTAGAATCCTTCGGGAACTAAGTGCTGCACGTGTTCTGATGTGTTAGTAAAGGCCAAACTGAGCAGAGACTCGATGATTTTACCGTGTGAGCCACCTCTAGAATCCTTCGGGAACTAAGTGCTGCACGTGTTCTGATGTGTTAGTAAAGGCCAAACCGAGCAGAGACTCGATGATTTTACCGTGCGAACTACCTCTAGAATCCTTCGGGAACTAAGTGCTGCACGTGTTCTGATGTGTTAGTAAAGGCCAAACCGAGCAGAGACTCGATGATTTTACCGTGCGAACTACCTCTAGAATCCTTCGGGAACTAAGTGCTGCACGTGTTCTGATGTGTTAGTAGAGGCCAAACCGAGCAGAGACTTGATGATTTTCCCGTGTGAGCCACCTCTAGAATCCTTCGGGAACTAAGTGCTGCACGTGTTCTGATGTGTTAGTAAAGGCCAAACCGAGCAGAGACTCGATGATTGTACCGTGTGAGCCACCTCTAGAATCCTTCAGGAACTAAGTGCTACACGTGTTCTGATGTGTTAGTAAAGGCCAAACCGAGCAAAGACTCGATGATTTTACCGTGGGAGCCACCTCTAGAATCCTTCGGGAATTAAGTGCTACACGAGTTCTGATGTGTTAGTAATCAGTCTAAGTTCTGATGGGGATGCGACAAATGTCGAAGGATGAAATAGATCTTGTGCACATGACATATGATATGTGTGATATATCTGATTATGTTTATATATGCCACTCAAACATGTGCTACTTGAATGTTCGTCTCTTTCACACTTAATCATACTAATAAAAAGAATGATGCCTTGTGAACTTAAGAATGGAATAGATTTTAATAGCTTATTTTGCTTTTTAAAGGACGGTACTAATTAAGAGAGTACATTAAAACATGAAATGAGTTTTAAAGAAATAAGATGATGATTTAACTAATATTCTTTTCAAGGAATATACAAATATTAATTATTCTATTTAAATGCTTTATTTTGTAGAAGCATTATTTTGAAAAGAATATGAAAAAGGTTATGAAAGTTTAAAAAAAAAAGGAAAAAGGATTTATTAATTCAAAACAAAAAGAAAAAAATTCTCTCTACAGTTGCTTCTAGGTTCCGTAACAAGTATGGTATTCTAAAATATCTACCTTACTCCATTCGGACTCCTAGCCGACTGTAGTATCTTTCCCACATGCGAGCCTAAAGCCCATAGGAAAAAAGAAAAAGATTTTTAGCATATAGGAAGCTGAGTATCAAGTGAGGCATATAATTCTCTTACTGAGCCGTGGTTTTGCTCACCCCTTAATTTTCAACATTTCAGGTTTTGATGAATGTGAGTTCAGTGGATTGTGGATCCTGGCTGTACACGAAGGGCAATGTGTCAGACCGACTGATTATTTGAGGTATGATCATTTATTCTCTGTATTTAGACATGTCAACAGTACTACTTATCTGATAAATTACGATAGGGGATGTGTATAATATAAACAATACATTGTAAAATTGTTTAACAGTCAGTACAAGTAAAGTATCACAGACAGCCCAACCGGTTAAGATGTGTATAAGAAGATGAAAAATGTGGTCACGGGTCGTGACAGATTTAATGGTATCAGAGCAATGGTTGGCCTGATGTCTGTGGATACTTTTGGAAGGATAAGAGTTAAACATCCCCGGTAGTACTGTGTCGTCTAAATACATAGAGAAAATAAATGATTGTAAATGAAGTAAAATGATTTAAAGGGAGTGAGAAAGTCTAAACTGAGAATGTTAAAAAAGAAAATAGGCTCAGAAATTACCGAATTATTGGTGATTCTTCTAGTCTAAATGAAGGCATGTTCGGTAAGGAACAGAAATGGACTCGGTGAGGGCCCCACCAGTACTTTTCTGTCCGAACCGAACTGAGACTTGAAAGTGATGGTATAAAGAAGGGGGATAAAATATCATCATTAGATAGACTTTAAGATCACCGATTGAGGGTAATTTGAAGAGAGAGAAAATTTTAGCCAAAAATGACCAAAATACCTCTACCCTTAAAATTTTACTGGGAGTCAAAATAGATCTCCAGAAGTTGGAATTGACTGATTTGGCAGAGAAATTAAAGATATAAAGCTGAATTATAAGCAAAATAATCCAATTGAGGATTTTTGTGAACTTCTCTGTCGAAAATCGAATGAGATCTAAATTGCTGTTATAAGTATCAGAAAGGATACTATCAACATATAGATGATCAGTTCATTGATTTAAATGTATATTGAGGAGATAAAAATAAATGTCGAAATGACGAAAATGCCCCTATATTGGGTGATGTTCAGAATAGTGTTAAAACCGAGCTGAATTGGAATCCATTGATAGTAATGGAATTATTAATGGCATAGAAGATGTCATATGAATCTAACGATCCCTATTACTGATTCCACTAACACTTTGATTATGGACGCGAAAAAAAAACCCGAGTGGACTGTGGGCCATAGGGGATAACAGTACGGTTGAGTGAGGCGGCCAGGGCTCCCCCACGAGTGGACTTTGGGCCATAGTGGTAAATCCTGGGCTTTACAATAAAACAATCCGTGAGGGACTAAGTGCCACGTTTGTGTGACGGGGGCCACCTCTAGAACACAGAGCGGACAGTACTTATGAGTAAGATACTGGGGTGGTAAATCCTTGGTTAACGGAGATCCAGGCACTCCCGGTCCTTACAATAAAACGAGTACGGATGAGTGAAGTGGCTCGGTAAATCCCTGAAAGAAACGGTAAATCCGGGGCTTCACAATAAAACGGTATGATGCGATCCAAAGAGTGTAGTGGAATGTCATCAGATGATTGGCCCGGTTATTAACTGAAAGGGTCGAAAAAAAATTAAGAGTAGCTAAACGGGATCGTTAAATACTATGAAAAGTGAAATGATTTCAGGAATTGACTGATGAGGTGAAAAGTACAGATAATGAAATACATACTGGTGTGGTTACTTATGGTTCTATACGTTTTACTATTTTGAGGTATCAAACAGATAATCTTATATAAAACCGACATATCGTGAAATATGTGCTACAGAATGAGGTACTGTGTTGAGTTCTGTAAATTAGAGAATAATTATAAGAACAGAGAAGTGATAAAAAGAAGATGACAATGAACCTAAATTATTCAGGACGCTTGAGACAGAACTGTGATGGGCGACCCAATGATCGGCGACTTGTAGTGGATCATGTGTTATGAGATACAGGCGAACTATGTCATCGCCGACTCACTAGTAAGGGTAAACCTGGGGCGAAAGGAATCGCCTAGGGAATGCTCGCCAACGGTCGATTCGAATAGACGGGGCTCTTACAATTATCTCAATGGTAACACGAGAGTAAGGAACTAGGTACGTAAGGGTGCCAAGGTTCAAGCCTTGTGGATAATATACTCAAGGGAACTAAGCCTGAATTCAGTAAATGGAAATGGTTTTAAAGTGAATAACTGAATTGAAACGGGTAGCTACAAAGTGTGATGAGAACCATTGTACTTGATACAGCTTACCAGAGTGAGATTCGTAACGCTGTAAAGTATGACTAGGTAATAAAATCAAGGTAGAGTATGTATCAAAATGATTTGAATATGGAATGTCTCTGCCTTAAGAATACACTGTGAAATGATGGGACATAAAGATGAAGGTCCAAAATGATAAGAGAAGTGTGGTTAAAGAAACTATCGGATCAGAATCCCGATAAATTCCAGAGTAACATAGATTGAGAAATCAGGTGAATGTTGACTCGATTGTGGATATGAAATTTATTCTTAAGCTTGTATCGAAGAATATAGAAGAAATCCAACAAGCTGAAGAAAATAATTTTTGAAAACGTTATGGATGATGAAATTCACACATATCGATGTAAAGGATGGAAATACAAATAATAGGATTTGAGGATGAATTAAACGATGTATTTAATTTTTATTACACACTAAAGTCCTTATGAAGAACGAATAAATACCTATATGGAAATGATGCCTTAATTATGATTTAATCGGAGATGTATAAGGAGCTTATAAGAGCAATCTTTGTAAAAGGCATAATCAGATGAAAAGTTGAAGAACGATGATCACAAGGTGATAAGAAATGTATGATTAAAGAAAGTATCAGATTAGATTTCCGATAGGACTTCCAGGGTTATATAAATTAGAGGAATCGAGATAACATTAACTCAATTTTGAATATGAAGTTAAATTCTAAGTTTATATCGGAGGATGCAGAAAGAATCCGAAAAGCTTAAGAAAATAACTCTGAAAATTGTGTGAATAATGAAATTCACGTGTAAAGGTCTGGATGACGAAAATACAGATAATGAAAAATTGAGAATAATGAAATTGTCTGTATAAGTATAAATGAGAGAAATACAAATGATATTGAGTTGTAGATGAATTAAAAAGGGATGAGAGTAAAAATATGAAAACGAAAATGAAAGTGCAATAAGGAAATAAGTTGCACGACGAGAAGGGAACTTCAATATAAAACAGTTCCTGAAGGTAAGACTGAAAGTGAATTGTGTTGGTTATCACATAGCTGTGGCAAGATGTAAAATCAAAGCCAGAATTAATAAGTGAAAGTAATGATACTCCAAGGAGTAAGATAATTGATATGTTTACTGCCAGTATATAAATTAGAAATGTTGTACATATAACCACCTCGAAATGATAGAGATGGTGGAGTTGTATAGATAATGTGGTGCTTAAATGGATAATTTGAGGATTCAATCACAGAATCTAAATTATGAAAAGAGATCTAAAGACCATACTACATGAAGAGAATATGATAGTCTCATGAATTATGATCGTAAGAGATGATCTATAGTAAAGTCGGCAAATGAGACGCAGCCTTGATGGAATAGGTGTGAAAATGAATATTGTGGACAATAAAGAGTCCAAAAGAGAAACGATGATATGGAAGTGATTAAATACTGATGATCTAAATAGAATCACTTTCCATTATCTGACATCTAGATTCTCTAGTGCCTTAGTCGAAGTATAAGTGTTAAACGATGTGAATGTGTATATACAGTTCCAGTGAGCCTTACATGTGATGGGAGTCTCTGTGTTACCATATGCTAATGAGAGATAGCAAAAGGCTTTGAGATCCTAAGTGTATTGATAGCACCGCTCCATACTGCTATATATATTTATATATATGAGCGTGAGATGTAACCGATCCATGATATTGAGAGAGCGTGTGCATGTGATGTGAAAGCTGTTGGGACACTTACATATAATTGATTGACATAAGTACATGATAGTACCAAATTATGTTGACTCGGCACTAAGTGAGAAGAATGGATGATGAACGGCATAAACCAGCTGTAATATGAAAAATATTGTGTATGGACTCTTATATGAAAAGAATAAAAGTGAAAAACTCTCGATTTGAGAAAAGAAATTACATGAGCTTAGACATATATGATGAAAGACAGCATGTAGTGGTCTAAAGTACTCTTGATGTTGGAAGTGTACTGGCAGTATTATTTGGAGGATGAACTAAAGGTCAGAAGCCATAAGTATACGACATGTACCACCTTTGGACTTAAGTTAAATTCGGAGGACCGAATTTCTTAAGGTGGGGAGGATGTGATAACCGTAAATTTTTCAATTATTGGAAATAATAAATATTGAAAATAAATATTAAAGAAAATAGATAAGAGGAAATAAATAAATAAAAATAAATAAATAAAATTTATTTACGAGATGAGAATATTGTTGAAATTCCTGAAATTAACGAAAGTGAGGAATTTAAAATTTGATAAATTGGAAATAAGGGAAGGATAAAATTATGGGAAATAATGAAGAGAAAAATTTAATTTAGAGAATGAAAATCCAAAATTTAATAAGAGAATAAGAAAATAAATGAAATATATTTATATAATTATATATTATTATATAAATGTATTTTTACACCAATACATATGTATTCAAAATATTATATAGTATATTTTAAAATACGTTGTTATATATATAGAAATATATATATACTATTTCATAAATTCAAATAATACATATGTATATAAATATAATGTTTTATGTGTATATATAATTATGTAAATACATATAGAAGAAAAGTAAGTATGGTTTTATATTAAAGTTTATATGTATAAATATTTTATTATAGCAATTATATAATTTATATATATAAATGTTACTTAATTTTAAGTATATATATAAATATACACATATATACTAGACATGTATTTTGTAATGTACAATACGTATTTTGTTTATAATATATATTGTATAATATTATATATGAAATAATGTATGTATAACATATAATATATATTATATGTATAAAATATAAAACATAGTGTATAATATATAGTGTATCTTATACCAAATATAGAAAGAGAACAAAAACATAAAAGGAAATAAAACAGAAAAGGAAAAGAGAAGGCGGGAAGGACCCGATCCTCCCTCCCAGCCAGACCGCCGGTGGCGGAGCTGCCACAGCCAGCGAGGGGAAAACGAAGGCGAGACGCCACCGGCCAGAGAAAGGGAAGACGCTGCCGGTGGCGTGAAGAGACAGAAACAGATTCGACGGAAAATAGAAGCAAACGCCGGAAGAGAAAAGGAAAATGGCCGACTGCGGTGCCAGCCGAATCGGTGGCTGCCACCACCACCAAAGCTTCACCGGAGGAAGAGGAAGCTGATGGAGGCCACCAGAGACGCAATGGACGACGGAGGAACGCCGGCGAAGAGGAAGAAGAATCGAGGCAAAACCGCCTCGATCCGCCGCCGTGCCGCCGATCCAGGGCAAACGGAGGGCACCGGCAAGTTCGTCGTGCAGCCGACCAACTGAGGGACGCCTGAACCGCCAGAGAACCGGCTGCTGGCGAGGAACCGGCGAGGAAGGAATTGGACCGGTTTGACCGGGAAAGGAAGAAGAAAAAAGAAATGAAAAAGAAAAGAAAAAGGAAAAAGAAAAAGAAAAAGAAAAGAAAGAAAGAAAAGAAAAAGAGGAAAAAGGAAGAAAAAGAGGAAAAAGAGGAAAAGGAGAATTTCGAGAATTCGAAAAATTTTCGGAAATTCGACAACCCGGGATTTTACAAATTCGGTAAGAAATTTCCCGAGAATTTAATTTCAGAAAAAAAAATAAATTATGAAAAATTCTAAAAAATTAGAATTTTAATTCCAGAAATTATTTTCAGCAATCGGGATAAGGAATCGGGAGAAATGGATTGCGGGCGCGATCGATAAGCGGAATTCGTCGACCCGGAAAAAGGTAAGGGATGCATGTGCAGCACTGTAAGGATACTCAGTCTGCATAATTTAATTTGAAATATTTTATGCAATTATTTTACGAAAATTATTATGATGCATGATTTGCTGAAAATAATTTGGGAAGAAGTACTGGCTGAAAGATTTTAAACTGTATTTTTCGTGCAGGAGGTTAGTGAATCGGTAGCCGTTATGCTGCCGAAAATTTTAGAAAAACTTTATAAAATCATATTAAATGATTTTATTTCCGAATTTCGATAGTAAATCACGAAACATGAGGAAATTACTAAAATTTCATAAACATGAATATAATGAGATGAAATTCTAAAATGTTTATGTATTCGGGAATGGTGATAATGAAACTACCGATGTCACGACCCGAAGACCGCGACTTTCACTTGATTCTTATACTTTTCTTAGTCTACAAATTTATGGACTAAATTTTTCTTTTTCATTTTAAGGTTTGTATTCGGTGTCAGTGTAGTTACTATACTATTTAGGTGACTTATAGTCATTTCATTTAAATATTTAACAACCACGGAAACGGTTCTTAGTTACATCTCGACTTGTTAAACATAATATTTACTGTGCTTCAATTTAAGTCTTACATGTAAACAAGTAATTTATAAGAAACATATACCTCAGAAGACTAGTACCAAGTCCATATACAGTCTCCGATGCCCACTGAGCAGCTCACATGGCAGATGTTAACTTCAATAAATTGAAAGAGATGAAATTTAGTGGGGTGAGCAAAACCACGGCTCAATAAGATACTAATATAAATACAAGAGTAGGATTACACTGTCTTAAACTGCAATGCCTAAAACTTGTAAGGATGCAATTACAGTTAATCCTTTCTCATCGATACCTCTCATTATCACTTCTCATTTCATAATCATATTTTGGTATGCTATCATCTCATATCAATTCTCATATTTACTTTTCATTTCATAATCATATTTCTGTATTCTATCATCTCTTATCAATTCTCATATCATCTCTTATCATTTCTCCTATTGTGGATCATGATCACGGTGGTACGAAGTCATAATTCTCTTCGTGTATTTCTATATTCCTGTTTCATATCATATCATTACATCATATCAATGAAATATCGTTACCACCGAGTCATGATACTCTTCATATATTCTCCATGTTTAATGTAGACATCTTATCGAATTCACTTTACATTTAACAATCATATTCCCGTATTACATCAATTCATATCACTTATCATCTGGGAATTTATGATCACGATAGAGTGAGATCAGAATTCTCTTCATATCAATCTCATGTTCATATATCATATCATCTCATGTCATTGTATAGATGAAACATCATTAACGTCAAGTCACGACATTCCTCATGGAATTCTCATGTGTTAAGCATATTATCATGTCAGGGTTTAATATGCAATTCATGTAATTTTTATGTATAAACCGCTATCATCTCAGATCATATCATATATACTTTAGGACATGCTCAATATATGGATTTTCAATTCATTTCAAATTTGCCTTTAAGGCATGATAGAAACATGTTCAATTTCAGTTCATGTATTCGTTTTCGGAGCATGTCTAAAACATGTGCGATTTTAAAACATTTTTTCATATGCTGTAAGTCATATCAGGTCTAGAGTTCATTTCAAATCGATTTATACTCTAGACCGCATATCATTTTAAATTCGACACGAAATCATATATAAATCATGACAGTGTTGAAATCATTTATCATATACTTTTAAAACATATACTGTAAATCATATCAGGTCTAGAGTTCATATCAAATCAAACTATACTCTAGACTGCATATCATGCCATGTTCGACACAAAATTACGTATAAATCATATAAGTGTCGAAATCATATCTCATGGACTTTTAAAACATGTTTAAAACATGTACTGTTTCAAAACATATTTGATTTCAAATCTGTTTCATGTACAGTATAAATCATGTCAAGTCTAGAGTTCATATCAATAAAATCATACTCTAGACTTCATATCATATCAATTAGAGACTAGGCTAGATCCCTATCATCTCTTTCAATAAAAACTTAAATCACTGTAGCTAGCAGTGAAATCATATCATCGTCCCCTGGAAACCAACTAGGGCGCTATCTATGGCCATAGACCTCATCTCTCTCAGCCCCACTGATCAGGCGTGACTGAGACCTGTCTACGACTATTGTCGGACAAGCATATCTGCCTAATGAGCAAAGCTCCAATTAGGCGGTTTCCACTATGCTTTATTGAATTTAATTCTTTTAGGGTGCCTACAGTCTCATAAAACATTTAAATCTTTAGCTTTTCGTTTTAAAATCATGTAAAGCATATGGTGAAATTCTTTAAGAGGTTTCGTATATAAAAATACGTATATATACCATATACTTTATTTTTAAAGCTAATCTATACTTTATAGCATTTATATAAATGCTATTATGACATCTGAAACTATAGCAAATTATACTTAAAAGCGATGCTATGAAATCATCTCCGTATGTAATTTTAGTAATAGTTTCAAATGTTAATATAAGTAATACCTTCCTCTAATACGGTGAAACAATTCATTTAACTTTATCACTATCAATTGTTCGATTTCAAACTATCCTTCTGACACATCAATAAATCAGTGTTCAAATCAATTCAATATTCATTTCATTCAGTTTTCAACTTATTCAGTACTCCGATTATTCAATAATCAGATCATTTGGTATTCAAATCATTCAGTATTCGATATCCTTTTTCGATAGCTATAAACTATACCAATCATTTCTACCTTTCACTATTAATACTAAGACCACATCACTTGTATGAATCCTCTTAGTATTCATAAATATTTAAATATCATGTCACTATATAGCCATCAAAATACTGAAATTATGCAATATTAATATCCTCATTCGTTATCTATTCCAGAGTCGACATCGAGGATTATAGAACCACAAGATCAATAATCGCTTATCAAATCCATTTATGGTTTGACCTATAGGTACATATTCAGAATCTTCAACTTGCGGTTCAATTTCATTTACTATCGTAAAATCAAATCACAATCCTCAATTCACTTTTCATATGGTCTGTAGAATGTAATATCATGCTAGAATTATCTATAAGACATCTTCAATTCAATTTTTTTTTTATTGGCAATTTACCACTTAAAAGAATTTGCCAATTTCAATTATCAACAGTGTTTCAATCATTTAAGTCGCCTTGCGACTATCCATATTATTGCAAAAATCTCAGTTCACATCTATTTAACATCGATATCACAATCATACCACTAAAACGGTCCATTCATTTGAATTTATCAATTCTATAATCATCACTGTATCAGTGATCCGTCTAATAATTAATTCCACCTCAATCTCAACTTGATACCATTTGTGCTATTAACATCACTGGATTTATCGAGTCTTAAGGTTTAAACCATATAATTCATCACATTATCGTGTTTCAACGATCTATCT
The DNA here is from genome assembly GCA_032173925.1 of Heritiera fomes. Taxonomy (NCBI): domain Eukaryota; kingdom Viridiplantae; phylum Streptophyta; class Magnoliopsida; order Malvales; family Malvaceae; genus Heritiera; species Heritiera fomes. Next base: position 22,368,469 of record JAPDPM010000004.1, on the reverse strand, counting down.
TTTCATCGATTTCAATATCAAACTTCTCCAGTAATATCATAAAGTCCTTTAAATGTATATATTTCAATAATTATTTCCAAGATTCCATTTACGTGAGAACTTAAATCTTTTTCCTCAACGTTTTCCTAAGAATTTCGGCAGCATAACGGCTTAATTTTCCCTAACCTCCTGCAAGGGAAACACAATTTATACTTGCAGCCGTTGATTCTCACCAATTTTACCTCTTACTAAGACCCCCACCATCAGTTGTGGGTCCTCTTAGCATTTTTAGCAAATCAATTTAAATCGATGCATCATATAAAAATCACAATTCCATTTAAAATCAATTAAATAAATGCATCATATATAAAATCATAATTCCCACATACAATATAAAGCTACTAATGCTTTATAAAAGTATCTTACCTATTCGCCAAAGCTTAGCGCACTTTTCGATTTTCGAGCCTTGTCGAACTCTACCATTCGTCTCATTTCCGTTTTGCTACAATTTCAATATTAATGCACTACATCAATATAACCATAAATTATTCAATAACATCAATAATTTATTTTTCCTCAATTTTTCTTACCTTTTCTTTCTTTTTCTTCTTCCTTTTCCTTTTCCTTTTCCTTTTTCTTTTTCTTTTCTTTTTCTTCTTTTTCCTTTCTTTCTTTTTTTTTCTTTTTTTTTTCTTCCCTGAACCGGGTCGGGTCGGGTCGGACCAGGTCGGGTCGGGTCGGTTCGGGCCGGTTCAGAGCTTGGCTTGGCCGGTTCAACTTTGGTTGACCGGTTCGGTCACCGGCGGCCACCCATTCCGGTGGTTCGGCCATCCAACAGCTTGCCGAGGTTGCCACGAAGTCGGATCTGGTCTCGGTTTGGCCCCATCACCGGCGACGGCGCCGGATTTGGAAGCGACGTCGGCAGCTCTTCCCTTCCTCTTTTCTCCTTCCTCCACCGGTTTCCTCTTCGCTGGCGGCTCCTCTCACCTTCACCTGGTCTCCGCCGGTCTCGTGGGGGAGTGGCAGTGCCCGGATCGGCCGGCACCGCCGATCTCCTCTTCCTTTTTTTCTCAGTTTCTTCGCTTCTCTCCCTGTTTTCCGTTTCTTCTCTTTTCCATTTGGGCCGTCGCCGGTCACTTGTCTCTTCTCCTTGGCTCGCCGGCGACACCCCCCCTCGCTCCTCTTCTTTTCGGTGGCTGGCATCGTCCGGCTTTTACTTTGGTTTTCCTTTTCTGTTTTGTTAACAGAAGAGGAATGTAGGAATCGGGGAACCCGATTCCCACTTCTCTTTTTTTTTTATTTATTTATTTTTTTATATATATTTATTATTATATATATAATTATATTCATATAATTATATATATAATTACTATAATTGATATATATATATATATATAAAATTTGTATAAACCATATATATACACCTTAATTTAGAATACTATACATATATTTCATATATGAATGTATATATTTATTTAAAAATATATTTATATAATAACCTTATATAAATACATATAAAATTACATATCTTTATTTTGGATTAAATTTGGATTTCTTGATATCCAAATATATTTTTCTCCAATTTCATTCTTATTTAATTTGGATCTCAATTTGTCCAAATTAAATTTTTCGGATACCTTATATTTATTTAAAAAATTCTCGGTCTTCACATCCTCCCCACCTTAAGAAATTTGGTCCTCCGAATTTTAACTTATATTTAGAGGTGGTACGGTTTCGTATACTTATGGTTCCTGTCCTCTCAATCATCTTTTAAGTAATACTACTAGCATACTTTCAACATCCGAATCACCTTTTATACCATTACATATAATTTTTCCACCATATATTCATACTCCTTAAAGTTTCTTATCACCTTGGGAGTTATCACTTTAATCTCTTTTCACATAATAGCTGTTTCACACCACTTATCATTCATTTCTCTCATTTGGTGCCAAGTCGATATAATTTGGTAACTATCTTTTATACACTGTAATCAGTAGTATGGAATCGTCCCAGTGGCTTCCTGGTTTCGTGCATCTGCTCTCAATATATCTGTAAGCGTTCACATATTACGCTCGAATATTTATATCAAATACGGAGCAGTGCTATCAATAAATTTGGAAATCCCAAAGCCTTTTGCTATTTCCCATAAGCATATGGCAACTCAGGGACTCCCATCACATGTATGCTCACTGGAACTTCACATATGTTCTCATCATTCTATAATCATGTTCCGACTATGGCACTAGAGGAATTTAAGAGCCTGATAATGGAAAGTGATTCCATTCAGACAATCAGTCCTTAATCACTTACATATCATCATATTTCTTTTGGGTTTCGTATTATCCCACAACACTCATTGTCACATTAATAAATCAAGGTTGCACCTCTTTGCAGACTTTACTGTTAATTATCTCTTCCCATAAATGCAACATTTATCAATCATATTCTCTCTATATCTCTTTTCATGTAGTATTCTTGTTACATCTCGATGTGATAACCAAAGTGAAATCACTTCCAGTCTTAAATTCGAACTTGCTTCATATTCGTGTTCCCTTATAACTCGAAATCATATTTTCAATTTCCAATAATCTTCGTAATTAAAGTGGGATTGTACTTTCAATCGAGCCATATGTTTGGGTTCGATCATTTTTCGTTGGCTATTTCTTTACTTCTTTCAGTCCTTTTCAATTCACATATCGATCATATTCTATACAATCATTCCATTATCTTCCATATAAATTGCCACAATCAATCATTCTCGATCATTCATATCCTATTCCTTTAAGGTGATACACAATTCTTCTAAACCATATCGATACCATTCGTTAACAGTTTCCAGTCCGTTTTAATAGGTCATCGATTGGCATCTTTATGTCAAAGCCCAGCCTGTTTCAATAGGCCGTCGACTGGTATCACCCATACCAATAGCTGACTAATCTTGGTACTGATTGAAAATCAACAAGTTTACATGTAGACACTACACAGTACATGGGATGTAACAATATCACTGTCTCAACTACACTGACACGTACTAGACAAACCGTGCTCTGATACCATTAAATCTGTCACGACCCGAAGACCGCGACTTTCACTTGATTCTTATACTTTTCTTAGTCTACAAATTTATGGACTAAATTTTTCTTTTCATTTTAAGGTTTGTATTCGGTGTCAGTGTAGTTACTATACTATTTAGGTGACTTATAGTCATTTCATTTAAATATTTAACAACCACGGAAACGGTTCTTAGTTACATCCCGACTTATTAAACAGAATATGTACTATGCTTCAATTTAAGTCTTACATGTAAACAAGTAATTTATAAGAAACATATACCTCAGAAGACTAGTACCAAGTCCATATACAGTCTCCGATGCCCACTGAGCAGCTCACATGGCAGATGTTAACTTCAATAATCTGAAAGAGATGAAATTTAGTGGGGTGAGCAAAACCACGGCTCAGTAAGATACTAATATAAATACAAGAGTAGGATTACACTGTCTTAAACTGCAATGCTTAAAACTTGTAAGGATGCAATTACAGTTAATCTTTTCTCATCGATACCTCTCATTATCACTTTTCATTTCATAATCATATTTTGGTATGCTATCATCTCATATCAATTCTCATATTTACTTTTCATTTCATAATCATATTTCTGTATTCTATCATCTCTTATCAATTCTCATATCATCTCTTATCATTTCTCCTATTGTGGATCATGATCACGGTGGTACGAAGTCATAATTCTCTTCGTGTATTTCTATATTCCTGTTTCATATCATATCATTACATCATATCAATGAAATATCGTTACCACCGAGTCATGATACTCTTCATATATTCTCCATGTTTAATGTAGACATCCTATCGAATTCACTTTACATTTAACAATCATATTCCCGTATTACATCAATTCATATCACTTATCATCTGGGAATTTATGATCACGATAGAGTGAGATCAGAATTCTCTTCATATCAATCTCATGTTCATATATCATATCATCTCATGTCATCGTATAGATGAAACATCATTAATGTCGAGTCACGACATTCCTCATGGAATTCTCATGTGTTAAGCATATTATCATGTCAGGGTTTAATATGCAATTCATGTAATTTTTCTGTATAAACCGCTATCATCTCAGATCATATCATATATACTTTAGGACATGCTCAATATATGGATTTTCAATTCATTTCAAATTTGCCTTTAAGGCATGATAGAAGCATGTTCAATTTCAGTTCATGTATTCGTTTTCGGAGCATGTCTAAAACATGTGCGATTTTAAAACATTTTTTCATATGCTGTAAGTCATATCAGGTCTAGAGTTCATTTCAAATCGATTTATACTCTAGGCCGCATATCATTTTAAATTCGACACGAAATCGTATATAAATCATGACAGTGTCGAAATCATTTATCATATACTTTTAAAACATATACTGTAAATCATATCAGATATAGAGTTCATATCAAATCAAACTATACTCTAGACCGCATATCATGCCATGTTCGACACAGAATTACGTATAAATCATATAAGTGTCGAAATCATATCTCATGGACTTTAAAACATGTTTAAAACATGTACTGCTTCAAAACATATTTCATTTCAAATCTGTTTCATGTACAGTATAAATCATGTCAAGTCTAGAGTTCATATCAATAAAATCATACTCTAGACTTCATATCATATCAATTAGAGACTAGGCTAGATCCCTATCATCTTTATCAATAAAGACTTAAATCACTGTAGCTAGCAGTGAAATCATATCATCGTCCCCTGGAAACCAACTAGGGCGCTATCTATGGCCATAGACCTCATCTCTCTCAGCCCCACTGATCAGGCGTGACTGAGACCTGTCCACGACTATTGTCGGAAAAGCATATCTGCCTAATGAGCAAAGCTCCAATTAGGCGGTTTCCACTATGCTTTATTGAATTTAATTCCTTTAGGGTGCCTACAGTCTCATAAAACATTTAAATCTTTAGCTTTTCGTTTTAAAATCATGTAAAGCATATGGTGAAATTCTTTAAGAGGTTTCGTATATAAAAATACGTATATATACCATATACTTTATTTTTAAAGCTAATCTATACTTTATAGCATTTATATAAATGCTATTATGACATCTGAAACTATAGCAAATTATGCTTAAAAGCGATGCTATGAAATCATCTTCGTATGTAATTTTAGTAATAGTTTCAAATGTTAATATAAGTAATACCTTCCTCTAATACGGTGAAACAATTCATTTAACTTTATCACTATCAATCGTTCGATTTCAAACTATCCTTCTGACACATCAATAAATGAGTGTTCAAATCAATTCAATATTCATTTCATTCAGTTTTCAACTTATTCAGTACTCCGATTATTCAATAATCAGATCATTTGGTATTCAAGTCATTCAGTATTCGATATCCTTTTTCGATAGCTATAAACTATACCAATCATTTCTACCTTTCACTATTAATACTAAGACCACATCACTTGCATGAATCCTCTTAGTATTCATAAATATTTAAATATCATGTCACTATATAGCCATCAAAATACTAAAATTATGCAATATTAATATCCTCATTTGTTATCTATTCCAGAGTCGACATCGAGGATTATAGAACCATAAGATCAATAATCGCTTATCAAATCCATTTATGGTTTGACCTATAGGTACATATTCAGAATCTTCAACTTGCGGTTCAATTTCATTTACTATCGTAAAATCAAATCACAATCCTCAATTCACTTTTCATATGGTCTGTAGAATGTAATATCATGCTAGAATTATCTATAAGATATCTTCAATTCAATTTTTTTTTTATTGGCAATTTACCACTTAAAAGAATTTGCCAATTTCAATTATCAACAGTGTTTCAATCATTTAAGTCGCCTTGCGACTATCCATATTATTGCAAAAATCTCAGTTCACATCTATTTAACATCGATATCACAATCATACCACTAAAACGGTCCATTCATTTGAATTTATCAATTCTATAATCATCACTGTATCAGTGATCCATCTAATAATTAATTCCACCTCAATCTCAACTTGATACCATTTGTGCTATTAACATCACTGGATTTATCGAGTCTTAAGGTTTAAACCATATAATTCATCACATTATCGTGTTTCAACGATCTATCTTTTCATCGATTTCAATATCAAACTTCTCCAGTAATATCATAAAGTCCTTTAAATGTATATTTTTCAATAATTATTTCCAAGATTCCATTTACGTGAGAACTTAAATATTTTTCCTCAACGTTTTCCTAAGAATTTCGGCAGGATAACGGCTTAATTTTCCCTAACCTCCTGCAAAGGAAACACAATTTATACTTGCAGCCGTTGATTCTCACCAATTTTACCTCTTACTAAGACCCCCACCATCAGTTGTGGGTCCTCTTAGCATTTTTAGCAAATCAATTAAATCGATGCATCATATAAAAATCACAATTCCATTTAAAATCAATTAAATAAATGCATCATATATAAAATCATAATTCCCACATACAATATAAAGCTACTAATGCTTTATAAAAGTATCTTACCTATTCGCCAAAGCTTAGCGCACTTTTCGATTTACGAGCCTTGTCGAACTCTACCATTCGTCTCATTTCCGTTTTGCTACAATTTCAATATTAATGCACTACATCAATATAACCATAAATTATTCAATAACATCAATAATTTATTTTTCCTCAATTTTTCTTACCTTTTCTTTCTTCTTCTTCTTCCTTTTCGTTTTCGTTTTCCTTTTTCTTTTTCCTTTCTTTTTCTTCTTTGTTCCTTTCTTTTTTTTTTCTTCCCTGAACCGGGTCGGGTCGGGTCGAACCGGGTCGGGTCGGGTCGGGTTGGTTCGGTTCAGAGCTTGGCTTGGCCGGTTCAACTTTGGCTGACCGGTTCGGTCACCGGCGGCCACCCAACAGCTTACCGAGGTTGCCACGAAGTCGGATCTGGTCTCGGTTTGGCCCCATCACCGGCGACGGTGTCAGATCTGGAAGCGATGTCGGCGGCTCTTCCCTTCCTCTTTTCTCCTTCCTCCGCCGGTTTCCTCTTCGCTGGCGGCTCCTCTCACCTTCACCTGGTCTCCGCCGGTCTCGTGGGGGAGTGACGGTGCCCGGATCGGCCGGCACCGCCGATCTCCTCTTCCTTTTCTTCTCAGTTTCTTCGCTTCTCTCCCTGTTTTCCGTTTCTTCTCTTTTCCATTTGGGCCGTCGCCGGTCACTTCTCTCTTCTCCTTGGCTCGCCGGCGACACCCCCCCTCGCTCCTCTTCTTTTCGGTGGCCGGCATCGTCCGGCTTTTACTTTGGTTTTCCTTTTCTGTTTTGTTAACAGAAGAGGAATGTAGGAATCGGGGAACCCGATTCCCACTTCTCTTTTGTTTTTTTTTATTTATTTATTTTTTTATATATATTTATTATTATATATATAATTATATTCATATAATTATATATATAATTACTATAATTGATATATATATATATATATATATATATAAAATTTGTATAAACCATATATATACACCTTAATTTAGAATACTATACATATATTTCATATATGAATGTATATATTTATTTAAAAATATATTTATATAATAACCTTATATAAATATATATAAAATTACATATCTTTATTTTGGATTAAATTTGGATTTCTTGATATCCAAATATATTTTTCTCCAATTTCATTCTTATTTAATTTGGATCTCAATTTGTCCAAATTAAATTTTTGGATACCTTATATTTCTTTAGAAAATTCTCGGTCTTCACAACCGAACATTCTCGAAATAGATAAATTACACGAATTACGAGATGAAAGTTGAAGTGAAATATAGTGAGTATTCTTATGAATATTCTTATAAATATTCACTAAAGGATTTTAACCCTTATTGTTTTAAATCATGGAATTATATATTTATATAAATTCCATAAAGGTGTATTTTATGATGAGAATTACGGTTTTGAGACTGGTTGGTATTCTTGTCATGCTGATGCATGATATGTGATATGTTTAGTCCCGATCGACGTCTAATCAGTGATCCACCGAGGACAATATAGGTTATGGTCATAGATTTGACTGGTGTACTTCCTTATCGTCCGAGGTATATAGTATGATAAGATTGATGTCTATCTTAGACTCCATAAATGATAGGTAATATGTTTTCAAAAGGAAGAAATGATAATTCTAATATTCTTTCTATTGTCTCAAATGAAATATTAGATCATAAGTACTACATGAGATCTGATAAGACAGTGGAAAGTACATATGGCATAAAGGCCAAACCGAGCAGAGACTCGATGATTGAACCGTGGGAGCCACCTCTAGAATCCTTCGGGAACTAAGTGCTGCACGTGTTCTGATGTGTTAGTAAAGGCCAAACCAAGCACAGACTCGATGATTTTACCGTGTGAGCCACCTCTAGAATCCTTCGGGAACTAAGTGCTGCACATGTTCTGATGTGTTAGTAAAGGCCAAACCGAGCAGAGACTCGATGATTGTACCGTGTGAGCCACCTCTAGAATCCTTCGGGAACTAAGTGCTGCACGTGTTCTGATGTGTTAGTAAAGGCCAAACCGAGCAGAGACTCGATGATTTTACCGTGTGAGCCACCTCTAGAATCCTTCAGGAACTAAGTGCTACACGAGTTCTGATGTGTTAGTAATCAGTCTAAGTTCTGATGGGGATGCGACAAATGTCGAAGGATGAAATAGATCTTGTGCACATGACATATGATGTGTGTGATATATCTGATTATGTTTATATATGCCACTCAAACATGTGCTACTTGAATGTCGTCTCTTTCACACTTAATCATACTGATAAAAAGAATGATGCCTTGTGAACTTAAGAATGGAATAGATTTTAATAGCTTATTTTGCTTTTTAAAGGACGGTACTAATTAAGAGAGTACATTAAAACATGAAATGAGTTTTAAAGAAATAAGATGATGATTTAACTAATATTCTTTTCAAGGAATATACGAATATTAATTATTCTATTTAAATGCTTTATTTCGTAGAAACATTATTTTGAAAAGAATATGAAAAAGGTTATGAAAGTTTAAAAAAAAGGAAAAAGGATTTATTAATTCAAAACAAAAAGAAAAAAATTCTCTCTACAGTTGCTTCTAGGTTCCGTAACAAGTATGGTATTCTAAAATACCTACCTTACTCCATTCGGATTCCTAGCCGGCTGTAGTATCTTTCCTACATGCGAGCCTAGAGCCCATAGGAAAAAAGAAAAAGATTTTTAGCATATAGGAAGCTGAGTATCAAGCGAGGCATATAGTTCTCTTACTGAGCCATGGTTTTGCTCACCCCTTAATTTTCAACATTTCAGGTTTTGATGAATGTGAGTTCAGTGGATTGTGGATCCTGGCTGTACACGAAGGGCAATGTGTCAGACCGACTGATTATTTGAGGTATGATCATTTATTCTCTGTATTTAGACATGTCAACAGTACTACTTATCTGATAAATTACGATAGGGGATGTGTATAATATAAACAATACATTGTAAAATTGTTTAACAGTCAGTACAAGTGAAGTATCACAGACAGCCCAACCGGTTAAGATGTGTATAAGAAGATGAAAAATGTGGTCACGGGTCGTGACACGTTATGCTGCTAAAATTTCCTAGAAATTTTCTAAAAATCTCATAAAATATTTTCATGCATGATTGGATAATTTCCTAGCCTTGAAAATGATATATTTTATATTTTTCATAAAACATAAATATACCAAAAAATAATATTTAAATATTCATGTTATTGAATTTAATCAAAGTGAGGTTACTGAAAGGTCCTTCTACATGTTTTACAGTATATGAAGTGGTTTATAATGTGAAAAGTGGAAAAGTGAATATTTTATAAATTATTTTCCAAAAATATTTACTATATGATTTAATAAAACATTTATGGATTGGCTAATGATTTTGCCTTTTTTTTAATGTCCATAAAGGTGACATGACGATGAGAATATTGTTTTGAGAGATAGGCCCCTTTATCATGCTGATATGTGATACGTGATACGTGATATGTGAAATGTAATATGTATTCAGTCCCGCTTGACACCTGATCAGTGTACGACTGAGGACAATTATAGACTATGACCATAGATCTAATATGATGATTATTTTACCTTATGAGGTTTCATAGCATGATATATCTCGAGTGATGCCTTAGTATCCGCTATTTTTATAAGATGAAAGATGATGATTTAAATGTATGATGATGGTAAATGATAAACAAATTTTTATATGTTTAAATGAGATGAATGATGACTTTTATATAGTTTACTGTACTAAATTGAGTACGATACTTTATGGTTTCAGTGATATATATGATATGTGATATGTTTTCAAATGAAAGGGGAAAATTATTAATCTAATATTCTTTTTAGGAATTAAATTTGAATAATAGATTATTTGATTAAATGTTTTATATTATGAAAGTATTGTTTTAAAATGAATATGAAATGTTATGAAAAGTGCTTTATTTTCAAAAATGATACTTCTTCCCTATAGTCACTTCTAGGTTCCGGGACAAGATATGTATTTCAAAATACCTTTTATGCTCTATCCGAATCCCTAGCTGACTATAGTATCCTTCTTATTAGGGTCCCTAGTGCACCTATAGGAATTAAATGATTTTATAGCATACAGATTTCATGATATCAAGTATTACATACAATTCCTTTACTGAGCCGTGGTTTGCTCACTCCTTTATTTTATCATCTATAGAGTATTTCTAGTGACTGCGTGATTATCATCCGAGCAATTCCGACTGCGCTTTGAGTACCTTAAGGCAGCATAGTACAAATCCTGGAGGTATAATCATTTATTTTATATGTTCAGACTTATTTTATATTACTACTATGTTGTATTATAAACAGGGGATGTAAGCGATATATTATTTACGATATGTAGATACTGTTATTAAATGACAAATTACAGTTATAAATGTTTACTGTGTAATGAATGAGAAATAAAGGTATCACAGACAGCCCAATCCTTGTTATATGTGCCAAAAAGTGTTAAATAATGTACATATGGACTGTGATAATATTTATTGGTATCAGAGCTAGGTTTGTCTGATGTCTGTCGGTGTCTTTATGATAAAGTGAAGTGGTTAACTGTGACATCCCAATCACTACATCTTACCATCTAATTTTTTTCTTATCTTATGCGACTTGATTAGACTCGTCCATCAATATAATTCATTCTTCTTCTTGAACTTAGTATTTAATAGTTCAACATAAGTAATTTGGCATCAATTAAAATATAATAATGATATCTATACATATCATTTCTTACCATAGGATCTTACATATCTTACATACCTAAATCCCCAAGACTCATATACATCAATGTACTATAGTACTGTTTAATTTACATGAATACATAAGTATACCTTCAATAATAACTGGGAAGCATATCTCGAAGGTAAACTTTCAAGATCCACTAGTAGGCTCTTCTATCAAGAGCTAGGGTTCACTTCAGATAGTCTGAAAGATAATTATAAAGGGGTGAGTTTACACTCAGTAAGAAATATATCTAAAAGAGAGTATTATGCCTCTATATGCAGTTTTCCTGCTTGGCTCTATAATGTTATGTAAAATCATTATAAAGCATATTAAAGTTCTTCATAATAGCATATGCTTATAAATCAAGTAAATCATGTACTTCTTTCAATTAGCATATGCAAACATACATCATATGCTTCTTGAAAACATACTTCATATACTTTCTTCAAAACATGCATCATATTCTTTCTTCAAAACATACATCATATAGCTTTCAAATAACAGAGAGACTATTCACAATTTAACAGAATTATGCACTGAATCCTGTGGCGTACCCCTATAGGGGCCAAGAATCCTCCCTTAGCATATATTACAGAGACAATTTCTCTAAACGTTGGTAGCCACGATGAACACTAGTCAGGTGTCATTTGTGGCACTGAGGGCTAGATTAGACCTCCTCAGCCATGAACATATACAGAAGTGCATAATCATTAAGTACTTCATAGTCCCAAAACATTTGTCATATAGCTATTTGCTATGACATTTATACTTTCTTGAAATAGGCTTTGAAACCTCTTTTCAAACATGGCAGTCGACTGGCCTCATAGGGCAGTCGACTGGCCTCATAGGGCAATCGGCTACTGTCGCATATTTTCATTTATCAAAATTATTTTCTTTTAAAATTCTGATATTTTTGTTTTCTGAAAACACATGGGGCAATCGACTGGTTTTGAAATAGAATGCTTTTCAAGAATTGGCAGTCGACTGGTCATATAGCAGTCGACTGTTTTTGAAACAGAATGCTTCTGAAAACAAGGCAGTCGACTGGTCTTATAGGCAGTCGACTAGTTTTGAAAAGAATGCTTTTTTTGTAAAAGTAGTCGACTGTCCCATATAGCAGTCGACTGGTTTGAAACAGAATGCATACTGAGAAAATAGCAGTCGACTAGTTTGTCTCGATTTTCGAAAATCTACGCTTTGATTGTCTCTAAGCAGTCGACTGCTACTTAAGGCAGTCGGCTACTCCTAGCCTAATTGGTATTAGGAGACAAAAATGAAATTTAACTTCCTGCACTTCAAATTCAGCTTTTGTTTCATCCCAAAAACATTTAAAGCATATTAAAACATGCGAACATAGCCACCCTACGTCCGTTATATAAATTTCTTACCTCGATCACCAATGATCCACTAGCTTGGTTGCATTAACCCTAGCCTTTCACTTCACTTCTTCAAAGCTGTAAAATCATATTAAATCAAACCTTTAAGAAACCACCATAGACATATCATACCAACTCAATATGACTCCCAACCACAATTAGAATTGAGAGAATCAACTTATACCATTACCTTTGTTAATAACCAATTTTGACAAAATTTATGATCTCCTTAATCACTTTGATTCAGCCTTTCATATTAAAGGCACGAGTAGAGCAAGTGATAAGGATCGTTTTTTGTTACGAACACTTAGTGATTCGATGGAGGAACAAGGTGGTTTGTCAAGGTAACTATGGAGGAAAAACTTAGAATTTGGAAGGAACGAGAGGGGCTGGAAATGTGGCTGTCGACCTTGGCTGATGAAGATGATGACTAAGCTTCATTTCATTTAATGCTTCCCCATCTCTTTATCATGTCAGCCATTAATACCTTGACCATCTAATATTTGACCATTAATTCCTCTTCCATTCACATATATGCCACATATATCATTTAATTACATTAAAATTTCTGACATTTATTCTTTTCTCAAACTCTAATATTCTCACAACATCAAAATTAATTCTTTGACTATTTAACTATCCATCTCATTATTCCTTCCATGTTCCATATATTATTCATACATCAAACTTTAATATTTATTTGATTATTTCAGCTTACAACACTTTACCATTATGGAGGAATTACATGAAATTGGGGATTTTACATTAACATCTCTTGTAGTACTGTATAGTGTGGATGCATAAATAAGTCACTAACGAAAAATGGTGTGTGCTATACAGAAATGAGTGGACGATAGGTAACTCTTGTGACTAGGGGTAAAGGCAGAGGTAGGGCAGAGAAGACTTCGAAGCTACACACGCCTAAGCCAGTATCGGAGCCCGCCCCAAAACCTACCCACCCACCGTAGCCTAAGAGCCCAAACACTCAGATGTCTCGGATGGACTGGATGTTGATGGATTTCATCACCATGTATCATGCAGACAAAGCTGCTGATCGAACAAAGAGGGAGCGAGCAGATCTAGCAGCTCCACCAATTGCACCACCTCCACCACAACTTGCTCTTGAGGTAAAGCCCGCACCACAGCTAGTACAATAGGCACAGGCCATCCTTTACCACCACTAATACAACCGCACAGAGATGTAGAGTCCTACTGTGATGTAGCTTTAGTGCGGTAGTTTACTAAGCGAAATCCACCTAAGTTTAAGGGAGACAGAGATCCACTGGTGGCAGAGTAGTGGGTTACAGCTATCGAGGAGTTATTCAGATAGTATGAGATGTTCTAATACGGAGAGAGTCGGACTAGCAATGTTTTAGATGACAGATGATGCGTAGCATTGGTGGAAGTCCTCACAGACAGTGTTATTTGCACAGCATCCAGAGGTCACTTGGGAGATATTTGTGGATGCATTCCACCACTAGTATATACCTGACATAGCTCAGAAGAACCTATAGTAGGAGTTTATGGAGTTAGTACAGGGTAGTATGATAGTGGATCAATATGAGTTGAGATTCACTATACTTAGCAGATTCGATCCACTGACATGGTTGATGAGTAGCATAAGATTGATCGATTTAAGGGGTCTAAGTTGGCTCTGTTTGACATTCGTACTAATGATGAGGTGGTTAGACGGGCTCAATTGTGCGAGAAGGATTTTGATCAATTTCACTCTGAGCCTGTATCGAAGGCGAAGTCTAAAGGAAATGGTAAAGCTAAGAGTGGCACAGAAGACAGATCGGGTAGAGATCAATTTAAGAGGACTAAATAATCACGCATTCAAATTTTTGAGGGACGATCTATGAGGACATCTACTACAACCCCTACTTCAGGTCCCACCTCGACATTGAGGGGTGTTGTGACTGGGTGTACGCTTTATGGTCAGTCGCATGGTACACAGCCTTGTTACTTGTTGACTAAGGCTTGTTTCAGATGTGGACAGATGGGACACTTGATGAGAGATTGCCCGATGTTATGAAAGTCCACTGCTTCTTCTGTTCCAGCCCCTATTCCCTCAATACCAGCACCAGTAGATCCTGCTGAGATGGAGAGAGCTACACCCTCACAGCTGATATGGGTGACCACAGTGGAGAAGTGTAAGAAGCCCGTGACTCAAGGACAAGTGTACGCGTTAGATTAGGAGACTGCTGATGCTTCCGCAGATGTCATTAAAGGTAAAGTTTATATTTTTTATATACCTGTAATTACATTATTCGATCCCGGCTTTACTCATTCATTTATATCACCTGCTTGTGCTAACAGAGTCCTAGTAGAACCAGAGCCATTAGGATATAATTTACAAGTAAATACACCTTTTAAAGAAGCACAGATGACTGATGTTGTGTATAGAAATTGTAAAGTAACGGTAGGAGAGAAGGAAACGACAGCAAACCTGATTTTGTTGACTATGTATGATTTTGATGTAATATTAGGAATGGATTGGTTAGCTGTGAATTTTGTTAGCTTAGATTGCTATACTAAGTTTGTTATCTTCTCCCAACTAGAACGTTATATTGTAAAACTTTTTGATAAGTTATAATGAATGATGTGTTTACTAAATTGTTTGAGTATTGTGTGGATATGTTAAAGGTTTCATTTCTTATGTGGAGGACGTGGAAAAGAGACGTCCTGAGATATACGAGATTCCTGTGGTTAAGGATTTTTCGAATGTATTTTTGGAGGATTTGTCAGGGTTACTGCTTGATCGAGAGATCGAGTTCAGCTTTGACTTGGTACCTAGCACGGAGCCCATTTCTAAGCCCCCATATCAGATGGCATTGATGGAGTTAGAGGAGCTTAAGAAGTAGCTCCATGAACTATTGGATAAGGGATTCATCTGTCTCAGTGTGTCTCCGTGGGGCGCACTGGTTCTATTCGTTCGGAAGAAGGATGGCAACCTACGATTATTTATTGATTACCAGATGTTGAATAAGGTGACCATCAAGAATAAGTATCCCATGCTTAGGATTGACGATTTATATGACCAAATCAGGGGTGCATAGGTGTTTTCTAAGATTGATCTCCGATCGGGCTATCATCAGCTTAAGATTTGGGATTTGGATGTTCCCAAGACAACATTCTGGACACGATATGGACATTATGAGTTTTTGGTGACGCCGTTCGGGTTGACTAACGCCCCCTGTAGCATTCATAGACTTGATGTATAAGGTGTTTAAGCCCTATTGAGATCCGTTTTTGATCGTGTTTATAGATGACATCTTAGTGTACTCTAAGTCTTCGAAGGAACACAAGCAGCACTTTCGTATAGTTCTACAGACCCTTAGAGACTGGCAGTTATACGCTAAGTTCAATAAGTGCAAATTCTAGCTAGATCACATCACTTTTTTAGGACACGTAGTGTCGAAGGGTGGGGTGTCTATTGATTCGTCCAAGATAGAGGCTGATGAACAAAAAGTTATATTCTCGCAAGTGCACGAATCAAGGTAGTATAGCGTGCAAGTACAAGAGTTGATACCACAGAGATTTGCTAAATTTATTCAATTAAGATTCAACTCCTTATGCTCTAAAACTTATAAAGCCAATAAAAAGAATTATCTAAGTATCTAATTAACTAATGGAATTAATTAACCTAATAAATAAAATAAATTCACCAATAGAGAAAAGCCTAGGAATTTGATTTCACCAATACATTGCAATTTTATGTCTTCAATCGTAAAAATCTCAATTCAATTCTAGGGTTCATTCTTCCTAATATATGATTACTCTGTTTGATGGCAGCTATAATCAAGTATTTTTAATCATTAATTACCTATGATGTGTAGCATAATCAATGACTAAAAACCCATTAAGAATAGAAGAACATATAACAAGAACCAAATATATATTCTAGCTTGATGTATGCATCAAATATTTATTCAATCATTCAAGAGAGCTATACATGACTTAGCATATGATGTGTACCTTTACCATGTCTCAAACAATCAATTAATCTTATATTAAAGGTGGCCAATCAATAACACAAATCAAAAGATTGAATTAATCACAATGAATGATACTAGAATTTTAGAATTGATCAATTAATCATAAAGACATAAAATATGCAAGTAGGCTCAATCAAATTCCTAGTAAATAAATTAGTTCATGTTTAATATAACAAAGCACATTATCAAATAAAATTGAAACATGCTTTAAATTAAACAAATAACTAATTCACAAATGAATAAAATAAATAAGTAAATAAATAAATAATATAATGTAAAGTATTCAATGAAGCTTTAAGAGTGGAGCCCATAAACTCATGAATTCCTGATAGTTTGCAGCAAACAATTGCAATTGGCGTGACTTGCAATTGCAAGGATTTTTCTTTCGGCTTAATTGTTTGCTTTGCTTTCCTCCGCAACAACTACACGTATGCTGCTCTGCTTCAAGATCAAAGTCTGCTACAAATTCAATAACCGCTCACATTTTAGACCGCTTCAAGGTCAGCCACGCTTCTGCTCTGCTCCAGCTACTGCTCTTTCTTCTTCGTTGAACCTATTGCAAACACAAGGACCAGTTACTCTGCAAAATAGAAAGAAACAGAACAGCAGAAGAAAACCTAAAACTCCTCCTCAACAGCCGCCCCTCTCCTTCTTTTATAATTTGTTTTCTATCCTTAAAAATTTTTAGGGTTTCTTTTTAATTAAGCAATAAATCTCAGCCCTTTAATTTATTTTAATCCTATGGTCCAAAAGTCTTTAAAACAAATCAGAATTTAATATAACTTCAAACAATATATCTTCCAAAAGTTATTCAGAGCACATAAATTATTGTTTGATTTCACTCAATAACTTCCAAAATTAATTCCAAATCACTTTCTCTGAATTAATTCACAAGATACATTAAACAATTAATTTTACACAAGAATATAGCAATAAATGTGGTAATAAATAATAAAAATAATATAACAAATATATTATTATCAAATACCCCCAAACCTACATTTTTGCTAGTCCTCGAGCAAAATTAAAAGAAAATGCACTTGTTTGTGACCTTTAAGAACAAAAGTGAAAACTCAAAGACACCCAAAATTTTTCACTCAAATTTATATAAATTCCATTCCACTTTATTTTCACATATTGCCTCAAGTATACCTCACATCTATAATTCAAGTAATTGTTCAAAATACAACTCAATAACCTCATAATTCAAATGTTAATTAACTCAAATCATGATATCAGATGTGTTTATTTAGCCAAACTCAAATTCATTGTCAGTACTTGTAGACACCTTATTTTGTCCGGCTTCTCGATTTGTAAAAATAATTAATTGGGTTAGACGTCATTGTATTTTAATTTAAAATTAGGTTGGAATTAAATTACAATTTTTTAGATTTAAAATTAACATTAATTAGGAAATTAAAATTAAAATTAAAATAGGATTTAAGAAAAATAAAAAAAAGAAAGGATAAGAAAAGAAAATAAAATTAATTTTAGGATAGGATAATTAGAGTTTTTAGGATAATTATTTGGATTAATATTAAATTTGGTAGAGTTAGATTAGGATTAATATAAGAATTAGATAAATAAAATATTGAAAATAGGAGATAATTATTAGAATAAGTATAGTTGTATTAGGACTCTAACTAATTTGTGGCTATAAAAAGGATTAAAGCTCGGGGTTTAAGGGACACAAAAAAAAATACACAATCAAGCATCTACAATTTGCCATCCTTTCACTGCAACACCGATCAGCATCGTCATCTTCGCTTACTGTACCGACTGACCACATTCATCATCTTTGCTATCACTTGCACCGTTCTTACTCAAAATCCAAATACCCACTTCTCCTATCCCGCTGCCTGGGCCAAGCTGTGGTCATCTTCGTCGTCAGCTCTTCTCCACCGCTGTTACTGCCGTTTCTCTATCAAACCAGGTGACCTGCGCTGCTGCCTGACACTATTGTGTTCACTGCTAGTCGAAGCTTCCCTGTTTTGCTTGGTGCTATCGTTGCCCCTGTTTTTGCATTCCTGTCACTCCTCGCCGCACCTCTGCATTAACAAATCAACTTTGTGCCACCTTTGCCTCGTTCAGCCATCATCATTGCATTGTGAAGCATAAAGTGGTGAGAAAGAAAACGTGAAAGATAAGAAGCAATAAGAGGGACTCTGCAGGTTTGTTTCTATTAATTAGGTAAATGTGTGAATTAATTAATGTTTGATTTAATTTGTATAGTGGATTAAATTCAATAATTGATTGCATGATAATTTAGTTAATAAATTTAACCTGTTTAATAATTTAATGACTTTAACAATGTTGATTTTATAAGTAGTTTGTATACATGTTAATTAATTCAACAATCTGATAAATCTAATAATTTGGTAAGTTCATGATAGTACTAATGTTTAATTTGATAATTAAAAAAGAATATATGATTTGTATAATTAATTTGATTAGCATATAATTTGTAAGACATTAAATTTTTTTTTGCATGATATATGTAATATGATTTGCTTGCATGATAATCTGATTTGTTTTACATGTTTGATTAATAAATTATAAAATAAAATAGATAGAACAAAAATTAGAAAAAAATAATAGAATCGTAAAATACGAAGATAAGTTGAGATTGTTCCGAGGATGGGATTCCGAGTGTCACAAATGGTTGCCATTTCGGAAATTCCAAGGTGAGGATATTTGCCTTAAATTTCGCCAGCATGATGGAAGATTTAAGATAAGTGTTCAATATTTAATAATCGATATTTATTTCTAAAAAAAATAAATATATATTAATAATCAATCTCTACTAAAAATAAAATAAAAATATTAATAATAAGAAATTAGGGAATAATGACTAAAAAAATAAATAATAAATAATAATAAATTGAGAATAAGTGGAGGTTATCCCGATGATGGAATTATAAGGTGTCACGAATGGCTGACACTTTTAAATTCTTAGGTGAGATGTTTTCTTTAAATTTCGCCAGCATGATGGAAGATTTAAAAAAAAAATTTCAAGAAGAATAATCGACATTTATTTTCAAAAGATAAATAATATTAAAATAAAGATAAAAAATAAAATAAAAAATAAAGGATAATTAAAAAGGAAATAAAAAGAAGCTAAAAATAAGAATAAAAGATGGAAAATAAAATTAAGATATTTCAAAAGAAATTTAATGAATCCGACGACGGAGCCTCTCTGAGAAAGACGAATGGGATTTCTTGGATACTCTTAAGGTGAGGATGAAATTTAAGAAATTCCGCCAGCATGATGGAGAGTTTCTTAGAAATTTTCCAATACTTAAATATTTGAATTAAAGACCATTTAGTTAAAAATTATCAAAGATATCACAAAATTAGTTGGTGCCATTTTAGGATGGGCGTTGTGGTGGTGCTAATCCTTCCCCACACGTAACCGCACTCTCGAACCCTAGATTCTTTGGACGTAGACCATGCCTTATCTTTAGACAAGAATAGGTGACCAATCACACCCTAAGTTTGAATGGTTGGTGGCGACTCCTAGAATTTTAAAGTCTAGCGGTTAGGTTCACAGACCTAGACGTTATGACAGTTTGGCGACTCCACTGGGGACTTTTAGAGAGTCAGGCCAATAGAAAATTTTGTGATTATCTTGAGTTTTTGATTAAATGGTTTTTTTTGCTATGTTGTATATATTGCTTGTTATGCTATCTTTATTGAGGGGCATTTAAAATGGAGTCTTGTTCCTTCACACACACACATCACTTATATGAGCATGCATGAGCCTTCTACCCGGGCTCCATCCTTTTTAGGAGGAAGTATAGTAACTACGATCTCGTGAGGTGGTAACCTCCGCAGTGGCTAGCGAAATACTTCCACTCAAATTGTACCTTTCCGTTTGTAGTCTGTGATGGGTGAGGATTGGGTGCCTTACTAGTCTTGTGTGGATGACAGTGAGGAACAATTTGGGAACCTTTAGAACCTTAAGTACCAAAACCTAGCATATAGTAAGACCTAAGAAGCCTAATTGTGGATAGAACCTTACCAATGCATTAGGGCACACGAAGGAACAGTCTTAAATCTCTTATGAAGGGGCTAAAGCATAAATATGTTCAAAAAAAAAGAGATGAGGAAATTATGAAATGTTTCATTGAAATCATACTCATACATTCGCTTGTCTCATATTAGTTGTTTGGCAAAACTGATACCTCATCCATGGGAAGTCAAGCACTATTCGAGGAGCCTAAATACATCTCTCCCTACAATTTGAAGGTTAAGTCAGAGGAAGCCCAACGCAATAATGGTGATTGCTTAACTGAAGGCTATGTCTCTACTCTCCCAGAGAGGGTACATTTGACTATCAGATCAAACGATGTTGCTGAGCTAGCTAGTATTTGGAGACAATGGAGTAAAACAAGACAAGAAGCTTTCTAACAAAAGTATGGATGTTTAGCATTGCTCCTCCCAGTGGCTGTTGATCATAACCTAATTAGAGCCATGATTCAATTTTGGGATCCTTCATATAGGTACTTTGTGTTTAACGAAGTAGATATGGCGCCAACTATTGAAGAGTATTCGACCTTACTCCAATTGAAACCTTCCAATCAAGACAAGATCTATGTTAAGAATAAAACAGGTTACCGAAAGAAGTTGGCCAAGTTGTTAGATCTCAATGTCACACAAGTTGATGCCCTTGTAAAATTGAAAGGAGAAAGTACTTGTATCCCTTGGAATTTCCTGCAGAACTTTATCATAGAGCACCATGAAGATGTCCAAGGAGTAAGAGCTATGGCCTTAGCTTTCTATGGGTTGATTGTATTCCCAAAAGTCTTAGGATATGTAGAAATAGCTGTGGTAGATCTTGTGGACCAAATGGAACATGATGTTAACCCAGTCCCTACCATCTTAGCTGAGACCATTCGATCTTTGAATTATTGTAGGAGGAATGGGGAAGGAAGCTTTCAAGGGTGTTTACAACTACTCTACATTTGGATGAAGAGCCATTTTAAACGTGAAGAACCCAATTTTCAAGAAGTATTTGTTGGCTCTAGACTCCCTATCAAAGAATTTTGTGAAAGTAAATGGCCGGAGCCCAGATCAAAGGACAGTTTGATTACGTTTTTACACAAGCTTCGATACCAAGAAGTTGTTTGGAGAGCACCATGGATGGCCATGAATCAGTATTATATAAATGTGGTAACCACCTTTGGGTCCCTCTTTTAGGGATATGGGGTGCTGTTAGTTATGCTCCAGTAATGGTACGAAGACAGGTTGGAAGTGAACAATTCATCCCAGCAACGCATGGACTCAATCAGTTAGAGTTTGCTCACACTGAAGTAGGGGCACAGAGGAAGATAGCAGAGATTGTCAAAGATTGGAAGCAAGCTATTAGGGTTGATCCAGGGAGGTATACTAATAATGTCACTCCTGAATATTCTGTTTGGCATGCAAGGCGAGCCAAGGATATTAAGATACCACTTGAAAAAGATGAAGAACTTCCCCAGAAGCATATAGTCCAAGATCCCATGATTGGCCTGGAGATTGCAAAAAGGAAGTTAGAAGAAGAAAAGAGGGAATTAGAACAAGAATACAAGAAGTTCAAGTACGACACTGATGTGAGGATAGAAAAGAGGGATCATGCATACTCGAAGGTCCATCAAGAAAAGAACAGGTTGGTGGACGAGATTAGTTACTTAAAGAAAAAGCTCGCGAGGTCTGAGAATAGTCGTCTGATGGAAGAAAACAAACGACTAAAGGAAGAAGCTCAGAAGAACCGAGAAGGAGCTCAGAAGAACTAGGAAGAAATTGCATGACTCAAGGAGAAAGCACAAAAGAAGGAAAGTGAGCTTGATGAAGCTCAAAGTGAGATAATACGATGGAAGATTCGACTACAAGGAGTTCTTAATCAAGCCCAAAAAGATCAACAAAAGATGGCCCAAGATATGCAAACCTTAGTAGAAGAATTGAAAATCTTCAAGAAGGGCTCACAACTCTTATGGACAATGTTTCATGAAATTAATTGGGTGGCTCATAGAGCCCAACAAATCGAAGATGAAATAAGGGAGGTGAAGCCTGGAGTTAACCCAATAACTGAACATGGAGAGAGGATGCTACAACTGTTGGAAGAGATAGAAGGCCATTATAGTACTGTTAGAAGACTCATATGGCACCATTAGGTTTCTTCATGGATGTCTTAGGATTTTGGTTTTGTTAAATGATTGTTATGAGAAAATTTTTTTTCTCTCCATCTTATGCATTTAGGTTGTAAAATTCCATCTAGTAATAAAATACATCTTTGAATTCTTTTAAGTCTTTGCACATTTTTTTTTGAAAAATGATTTCAACTTAATCGTGGCACTTAAGGTATCAAAATTGCATCTCTTAGACCGTCCACCCTCCAGAGATTAGTTTGTGTACCCTTCAGATGCAGAGCTAGGAAATTGGACTGTTTATAAGATACCAGTTGTTTATGTTGTCCAAGAATAATGGATTTTTCTTGTATCTTCATTTTCATTTGTCTTAGGTTTTCTTAGAATCTTTCAATTTTTAAGTAATGTAAGAGTGCTTGTGCCCAAAAGCATCAAGATTTTCTTTTACATATTGGGCCAACTTTCATTTATTTTCATTTTCAATAAAGGATTAGTGTGATGCACATTTCTTAATTCCTCATTCCAATCTTGTCCTTTAATGCAAAACACCACTACCCATATTCTCTATTTTGTTATCAAGCTTAAAAGTATCCAAATAATGAACATGATAATGATGATGGCAATGAGCATAAAATTTAGTTCTGAAAGAGCTACTTTGGTTGGTTTAATGGATTTCCAGTTTGCCAAGATTGTTCAAGAGAGAAGGTAATAGAGGATATTTGTCTAAAATCTTCACCTATAGAATGTTACAAATAAAGGTGAATCTCTACATGAAATTCTAATGAGTTTATCTTTATTCAATAAATGACCTTTAATGAGAGTACTTGTATTGAGATGAGAAACGGCCTTCTTTCACTACCTTTCAAGCATGAGTAAAATTATCTATTGATTACCCCTTTTGAGCCTATTATATTTCTTTTTATATAACCCACCAAGAATCACCCTCCACACTGGAGGGCAAAGAGAATAGAAGATGAAAGATCAGTGGGGCAAAATAAAAATATAAAAGAGGCAAAGAAAAAATTCATTTTGTGAAAAAAAAACAAAAAAAAGGAACAAAAAAGAAAAAGAGAATGGAGAAGGAAAGAAGGTTTGAATCAAGAAAGTGAAAAACCTAGTCACATTTGAATAAAAAAGGAGAGAGAAAGCAAATTAGAATGGGGCAAAAGTCAAAATGCTAAATGATTCATGAAAAATGATTCTTGGTTTGATAAACCCTGAAACACTTATTTTGGGCCTATATTATCCTTTCTTTCATGAACCCTCACCTGAGCCTACATTACGTGCCTTAAAAGTCCATTTTGATCAAATATGAGTACTCCTATTAAAGAATCATGTGTTGAGTAAAGGCATACTTACACTATGAGATGATGATCCTTTGGATGGAATTAGGACAAGAAGATCAAGATAAGCAAAGGGATTTCGTCTAGATGGAAGAAGTGGGATCCCAAAGACTCTCTTGGATCCATGTAAGCATTAAATTGGGTGAAGAAATATCTGATGTTGGGGCATGAATCAGAATGAAGAACAGATAAGAGAAGTTTCATCAAGGACAATGAAGTTCAAAATGAAGAGAAATGAATAAAAAAAAGAAAGAAAAGAAAATGAAAAAGAAGAGAAAAAGAAGAAAAAAAAGAAGAAAAGAAAAAAAGAGAAAAAAATGAAAGGAGGATTCAAATCGAAAACCCAAAAAAGGGCGGTTTGGATCAATGAAGTGCGTCTAAGTTGAAAACCTGAAAAGGCGGCTTAGATTCCAAAAAAGTTGGATGTCAGTACAGGGGCAAGAGGATATTTTATTGAACTCAACATGATCAGATAAAATGGACCTTTAAAGGAAGTTTTGTATTCATTGATCAAAATTATTTGAATTTTTGTTATTTGGATACTATTACCTAAAACTTAGTCTTGAAAATTCTTGCCTTTCATTCAAGCCTACTTTCCTTTTAAGCCTGGCAATTTCTTGTTAAATCTGTCCAAATGTTGAATAATACCACTCTCTTCATTTTCACCTATCATTCCTTGCGTTTTCACCCGTTGTTTCTTTACCTTGAGGGATTGAGAAATTGTGTTGTATTGATCTTGAAATTGAAATGATAATGAATGTTTGCTTGGCAAAATATGTAAAAGACTCCTATATTATTTAGGAAAATGAAAGAAAAGGAAACCTATGAATGAATGGAAATTGGAAACCAAGAAAAACCAATGAACAAAGAAGAGTGAATGAAGATTTTAGTGAGCAAATGAATGACCAGATAGGGAGGATAGTAAAAAAGAAGAAACAAGGGATCATATAAGATAAAAAGGGCACGAAGACAAGAGCTTCATTGGGAAAGCAAATGGAAAAAGGAAAATGAGAAGAGAAATAGGAAATATAAGGACAGGATGACAAATGAAAAGAGAAGAATGCATGAGATGGACTGAGACAGAAAAACCTTGTTATTCCACAGTTAAAGTCGAAATGCTTTTCAAAGAAAACATTGCATGAATAGAATAGATTGTGTGAATAATATTACATGAATGGCATTACACAAATGACATTGCATAGATAGGATAGAATACATGCGTAGTTGCATACATGATGCATTGCATGAGGAAAAATTACAGACAAGGTTCCTTGAGTACAATCTATAAAACCTTCGGGCATGATTCCTCTAAATTTTAGACAAGATTTAAAGTTTGACTGCCTGCCTGTTTAGGAGGAGCTTTTGGACAAGATTTTAAAGTTTGACTGCCTGCCTATTTATGTGATAACCGCAAATTTTTCATTTATTGGAAATTATTAATATTAGAAATTAATATTAAAGAAAATAGATAAGAGGAAATAAATAAATTAAAGTAAATAAATAAAATTGTGAGAATCGGAATATTTTGAAAATTCCGAGAATTGAGGAAGTGATAAAATTTGAAAATTTAAGTGAAGGAAATTAAATGAGGAAAATAGGGAAATTTAATTTGGATAAATGGAAATCCAAATTAAATAAGAAAATGAGAAATGAGAATAAAATATGGTTATATAATTACAAATTATATAAATGTATTTTTATATAAATACATATGTGTTTAAATACCGTATGGTATATAGTATATATTAAAGGTACATTGGTATATATAAGAATATATATACTATTTGATAAATTTAAATAATACATATGTATTAAATATAACATTGTATGTATATATAAGTATATACATATTTGAGAAAGGCAAATATTAAACTATATTAAAGTTTGAAAAATATATATTGTAAATACAATATATATTACCTCATAACATATATATACATATACATATATATATATGCAAAGATTGTTTATTTTAAGCATATAAATATATACATATATATATATATATCTATAAATTTAATGCACAAAATATATATTTTAGATATATATTATATATATAATACTATATTATATATATGCTAATAATAAGATTTTGTGTATTAGATATATTATTATATTATGTATGTATATATATTATACAAATATATTATATAGTATAGTATATTTGATATACTAAAAATAGAAAGAAACAAAACAGAAAAATGGAAAGGAGAATCGGGGAAGCCAAACCCGATCCTCCAAGGCGAGGCCGACGGTGGCGGAGCTGCCACCGCCGGCGAGAGAGAGAAGAGGGACGAGAAGCGTCGACGCCGGCTAAGGAAGAGGAAGCCGACGCCAACGCTGGCGAAACGGAAACGGAAAAGGAACCGAAATCGACGGAAAAAGCCGAGAAAAGGAAAAATCAGATCTGGGGGTTGCCGGCGGAATTGACCGTCGCCACCACAGTCGAAGCATCGACGGAAGGAGAGGAATGGGATGGAGGCCACCGGTGAGGCCAACGACGGCGGAGGAAGGCCGACGGAGGAGGAGAAGGAACCGAACCAAAATCGAGTAGATCCGCCGCCGTGCCGCCGATTCGAGATGAACGGAGGCCAGATCCGGCTTCGTCGTCACGCCGGCCAGCTGCTGAGCCACCGAACCGCCGGAGAACCGGCTGTCGGAGGAGAACCGGCAGTGGAGGAAGGTTGACCGGTCTGACTGGTCTGAACCGGTCAGACCAAGGAAAAAAAAGAAAAAGAAAAAAAGAAAAAGAAAAAGAAAAAAAAAAAGAAAAGAAAAAGGAAAAAGAAAAAGAAAAGAAAAGAGAAAAAGAAGAAAAGGAAGAAAGAGGAGAGAGAAAAAGGGAATTCCGGGAATTTAGAAAATTCTCGAGAATTCGGAGATTACGGGAAATCTCGAGAAATACGGGAATCGGTAAGAAATCCCGAAAAGTACTAAATTATTTAAATAATTTATTTATTTAAATAATTTTAGAAAAATTCTAAATTTTAGAATTTAAATTCCAGAAAAATTCTCTCGATGATCGAGATGAGGAATCGGAACAGATGGAGTACGGGCGCGACCGGTAAGAGGCAGTCGCCAACCCGAAACAGGTAAGGGAGACATGTGCCGCCTGTAAGGATATTCGGCCATGTTTTTAAATTGCATTTAATTTTATAAATGCTATTGATAACTATCGGTTTTATAGTGTGATGGTTTATCGGATGAAATTGTGATGAAACACCGGTTGAAAATATAAACTGTATTTTCGTGCAGGAGGCTAACCAAATCGGTAGCCGTTATAATGCCGAAAAATTATCGAAAAAATTACTGAAATTTACCGAAAATCACCGAAAACCAAAATAAAAGATTTGATTTCACGTGAAACGATTTCTAACATGAAAATCGAGAAATCGATTAGTTTTCATAAAACATGAATATATTGATAATTAATTTTAAAATATTCATGTTTTGAAAATGGTGAAAAAAGGAAATCACCTAAATTTATTCTGATAGGTGATATTTCACGTGAAACGAAATGAAAATGAAAAAGAGACTGAAGTGAATATTTTTACAAATATTCTTAAATATTCACTTGATTTTACAGAAAACCTTTGTGGTTTAATTATGGAAATAATTAATTATGAATATTCCATAAAGGTTAAGAAAGGATGAATAATTATGATTTCGAGACTAAAGGTCCCTACACTTGTTTTTAAAAGAAAACATTGAGATGAGAATTTAAAGTTAGAAAATAAATATTTTATTTTCATAAAGTATAAAAATAATTTATTTGAATTCCGATAATTATAAAATCATGTTTTCAATTTAATGCATGGAAAAACGTGCATATATGTTTTATGGTGAAAAAAGATAGTTTTAACCTTTTACATGTTCAGTGATGATTTTTCAAACTATCTTCATCGCAATTTATAAAGAAATGTTTGAAGCATGAATTTCGTTCTGAAATTAAATTCCATAGTCTTTTGATAATTAGCTAAACGAATTTATGATTTCTATGTATATTTTTCAATAATGCTATAAGTATGTTTTCCGAAAAAGGTATCGGAGTGGCAAACCCCAGGTTAACTTAGACCCTGGCACGTCCGGTCCTTACTATTTTATATCGATGGTATGTAAGTAAGTTTTGAGACTAAGGCTTTCCTATAGTTTATGTTATTGCCTGTCATGCTTGCCACATTGTGCATGTTTCCGTCCCTTGTGGCATATGTTTAGCCCACGTCGTGCATGTTCTCGCCCACATTGTGTATGTTTTCATCCTTTGTGGGTATGTTGGTCCTTCGTGGTGCATGTTCGCTGTACGACTCTGATCAGGTCTACAGCCCATACCATGGCCATAGGTATTCCGTTCCCTCTTCGGAGGAAGAAGTAAGTGTCATGACCGCATACTTGCTATATGATTTTGCCTAGTCTCCATGAATTGTATGAAAAGTTTTATTAATTATGATGTTAAGTTTCGAAAGTATGATGCATGTTTGAAACAAGTATGAATTTTAGATATATGCATTAAAGAATTCATACAATGATTTAAAGTATGAAATGCATTATTATGGCATTTGTTTTCTGCATATATCGATACTATGACTATTTTAAATGCATTTCTTATGAGGCTTTAGTACGATACGGTTATTGATTTGAAAAGAGAAATAAATGTTTATTCTAAAAGAGTAACATAAGAATTATTTCTAAGATAAAGAAAATCGAAGAAGTAATTATCCAATGATTTGATATTTGCAAATCACTGTACTGTACTGTTTTTACTGTACTGAAGAGAAGAGAAGAGAAGTAAACCACTGTTTTTATTACTGAACTGTCAAGGGTTTTAAAGTATACCGAAGTGGAAAGGAACAAGTGGTTTACTCTGTGGAAAAACAAAAATTATATCGTTTTGAAACAACAAAATTGATATTCTCTACAGTTGCTTCTAGGTTCCGGGACAAGTATGGTATTCTAAAATACCTACCTTATTCTATCTGGATCCCTAGCCGACTGTAGTATCCTTCCTACATGTGTGCCTAGAGCCAGCTAGGAAGATTTTAAAGAAAGTGAAGAAAAAAAATATTTTCAGCATATAGATAGCTGAATATCAAGTGTGACATATAACTCTCTTACTGAGCCGTGGTTTGCTCACCCCTTAATTTTAAACATTTCAGGTTTTAATGATTGTGAGATCAATTGATTGTGAATTACGGCTGTACACAAAGGACAATGTGACAGATCGACTGATTTATATGAGGTACGATTATTTATTTTCTGTATTTAGACATATCTGCAGTACTACTTATCTGATTAATTAAGATAGGGGATGTGTATAATATAAACAATGTACTGTACATTTGTTTAACAGTTAGTAAAAGTGAAGTATCACAGACAGCCCAACCGAAGGAATCGTGTAAAATAAGGTGAAAAATACGGTAACGGGATGTGACAGGTTTAATGGTATCAGAGCATGGTTGGCCTGATGTCTGTGAATACTTTTGGAAGGAAAAATGTTAAAACATCCCCAGTAGTACTGTGTCGTCTAAATACATAGAGAAAATAAATGATTGTAAATAGAGTAAAATAATTTAAAGGGAGTGAGAAAGTATAAATTGAAAATGTTAAAGAAGAAAATAGGCTCAGAAATTACCAGAAAATTGGTGATCTTGAAATTTATTTGAAGGCCTGTTCGGTAAGGAATCGAAAGGACTCGGTGAGGGCCCCACCAGTACTTTACGGTCCGAACCGAACTGAGACCTGAAAGTGATGATATAAGGAGGGGAATGATATATCATCATTAAATAGACTTTAAGATCATCGATTGAGGGTAATTTGAAGAGAGAGAAAATTTTGGCCAAAAATGACCAAAATACCCCTACCTCTGAAATTTTACAGGGAGTTAAAATAAACCAACAGAAGTTTGATTTGAGTGATTTGACAGAGAAATTGATGATGTAAAGCTACATTACATACAAAATAATTCAATTATAGATTTTAGTGGAATTCTCTGTCGAAATCGAATAAGATCTCAAATCGCTGATATTAGTACGAGAAGAGGTACTATCAGCACATAGATATTAAGATCCTTGATTCAAATGTATACAGAGGAGAAAGAAATAAATGTCGAAATGACGAAATTGCCCCTATGTTGGGCAAAGCTCTGAATAGTGATGAAATCAAGTTAATCTTGAATCCATTGATAATAATGGAATTATTAATGGCATGAGGATGAAATGTCTGAATTAATAAGAAAGCTGGGATTAAAGAAAGCATCGGATTTGAATTTCGATGGAACTTCTAGAATTATATAAATTGGAGGAATCGAGATAACTTTGACTCGATTTTGAATATGAAATCTGATTCTAAGCTTATATCGGAGAACTTAGGAGAATCCGAAAGCTTAAGAAATCCACTCTAGAAAATGAAAGAATAATGAAGTGCATGTGTATAAGGTGTGATTGATGGCAATACCGATAACATTAATTGTGGATAAGAAAGTTATCTGTATAAGTGTAAGTGAGAGAAGCACAGATGATATTGAAAATTAGATGAATAAAAAGGATGTATTAAATTCCTATCATTAATAAAGTTCTTTTGAAGAACAAATATTCATCTACATTATGGAATAGATGTCTTATGGATCTGATTCGATATCCATGAGGAGTTTATAAGACCTGTCTTGGTATAAAGCGTCCTTAGATAAAAGATTGGAGATTGATGTCTGTAAGATTATAATTAGAAACTCGGAGTGAATTTTACGAGTTCCTATTGAGGTTACAAGGTTAATGATTTACCTTGTGAGGTATATAAACCTAAAGAATGAGGCATTCATACATGAGTAAATTGATGAAATGCTAATAGAGCCTAAAGTACAAATGAAACATGAGCAGCATTTTGGTATAACCCTTAAACTTTTAAAGATTGTGAAATTGTGTTAAGATTGGCAAATAAGAGATGTGGCTAGATAGTATCTTCTCTTGAGATATATGATCTCGGGATGACCGGATGACAGTGAATATGTCTACGATATAGAGATAATGATTGAGATACGAGATTAATGAGTCTTGCTAGATATTACTGCCAATCTATAAAAGAGTGATGAGATTAGCTGCTCTACTAATGTGATGTAATTAAAGAAAGAAGTTAAAGTCGGTAAAAGGATAAGTGTAAAGAAAAGATGGTATGCAAGATTTTACGAGATCTTAGCAGTATAGTACCATACCAATCGAGAAAATCGACTAAAAGGATGAATATATAATATATATATATATATGAAGAGATAAAAGTGGGAATATGAAAACCAAAAATGAAAGTGGAATAAGGAAATAAGTTATATGATGAGAAGGGAACATTAATATGAAATAGTTCCCGAAGGTAAGACTGAAAGTGATTTGTATTGGTTATCACATAACTGTGTCGAGATGTAAAATTAAGTCAGATTTGATAAATGAAATTAATGATACTCCAAGGAGTAAGATAATTGATATGTTTACTGCCAATATGTAAATGAAAAATGATTATACATATAACCATCGTAACGTGATAGTAACGGTAGAAGTATATAGATGATGTGGTGATTAAATGTATAAATTGAGGATTCAATTTTGGAATCTAGATTATAAAAGAGATTTAAAGACTATACTACATGAAGAGAATATGATTGTCTCATGATTGGTAATTGTAAGAGATAATCCATAATAAAGTTTGCAAGTGAAATGTCGTTTTGATAAAATGAATATTGAGGACAATAAAGAGTCCAAAAGAGAGATGATGATATGGAAGTGATTAAAGACTGATGATCTAAATAAAATCACTTTCCATTATCAGACTCTTAGATTCTCTAGTGCTGTAGTCGAAGTATTAGTGTTAAACGGTGTGAATGTGTATGTACAGTTCCAGTGAGCCTTACATGTGATGGGAGTCTCTGAGTTGCCATATGCTTAATGAGAAATAGCAAAAGGCTTGAGATCCCAAGTGTACTGATAGCACCGCTCCATACTGATATATACATATATGAGCGTGAGATGTAAACGCTCCATGATATTGGGAGAGCGCGTGCATGAGATGTATAAGCTGTTGGGACAATTACATACAACTAACTGACATATGTAATTGATAGTTTTAAACTATATCGACTTGGCACTAAGTGAGAAAAATGGATGATGAACAGCATAGAGCAGCTGTGACATGAAAAACATTGTGCATGGACTCTTATGTGAAAAGAGTAAAAGTGAATAACTCCCGATTTGAGAAATGAACTTACGGGAGTATAGACACATATATGATGAAAGACAGCATGTAGTGGTCTAAAGTATTCTTGATGTTGAAAGTGTACTGGCAGTATTACTTGGAGGA
This sequence comes from Heritiera fomes, assembly GCA_032173925.1. NCBI lineage: Eukaryota > Viridiplantae > Streptophyta > Magnoliopsida > Malvales > Malvaceae > Heritiera > Heritiera fomes. The sequence continues at coordinate 22,335,994 of JAPDPM010000004.1, read as the reverse complement.
TGACCTAGAGGTTAAAAGTCGTAAGTATACGGCATGTACCACCTTTGGACTGAAGTTAAATTCGGAGGACCGAATTTCTTAAGGTGGGGAGAATGTGATAACCGCAAATTTTTCATTTATTGGAAATTATTAATATTAGAAATTAATATTAAAGAAAATAGATAAGAGGAAATAAATAAATTAAAGTAAATAAATAAAATTGTGAGAATCGGAATATTTTGAAAATTCCGAGAATTGAGGAAGTGATAAAATTTGAAAATTTAAGTGAAGGAAATTAAATGAGGAAAATAGGGAAATTTAATTTGGATAAATGGAAATCCAAATTAAATAAGAAAATGAGAAATGAGAATAAAATATGGTTATATAATTACAAATTATATAAATGTATTTTTATATAAATACATATGTGTTTAAATACCGTATGGTATATAGTATATATTAAAGGTACATTGGTATATATAAGAATATATATACTATTTGATAAATTTAAATAATACATATGTATTAAATATAACATTGTATGTATATATAAGTATATACATATTTGAGAAAGGCAAATATTAAACTATATTAAAGTTTGAAAAATATATATTGTAAATACAATATATATTACCTCATAACATATATATACATATACATATATATATATGCAAAGATTGTTTATTTTAAGCATATAAATATATACATATATATATATATATCTATAAATTTAATGCACAAAATATATATTTTAGATATATATTATATATATAATACTATATTATATATATGCTAATAATAAGATTTTGTGTATTAGATATATTATTATATTATGTATGTATATATATTATACAAATATATTATATAGTATAGTATATTTGATATACTAAAAATAGAAAGAAACAAAACAGAAAAATGGAAAGGAGAATCGGGGAAGCCAAACCCGATCCTCCAAGGCGAGGCCGACGGTGGCGGAGCTGCCACCGCCGGCGAGAGAGAGAAGAGGGACGAGAAGCGTCGACGCCGGCTAAGGAAGAGGAAGCCGACGCCAACGCTGGCGAAACGGAAACGGAAAAGGAACCGAAATCGACGGAAAAAGCCGAGAAAAGGAAAAATCAGATCTGGGGGTTGCCGGCGGAATTGACCGTCGCCACCACAGTCGAAGCATCGACGGAAGGAGAGGAATGGGATGGAGGCCACCGGTGAGGCCAACGACGGCGGAGGAAGGCCGACGGAGGAGGAGAAGGAACCGAACCAAAATCGAGTAGATCCGCCGCCGTGCCGCCGATTCGAGATGAACGGAGGCCAGATCCGGCTTCGTCGTCACGCCGGCCAGCTGCTGAGCCACCGAACCGCCGGAGAACCGGCTGTCGGAGGAGAACCGGCAGTGGAGGAAGGTTGACCGGTCTGACTGGTCTGAACCGGTCAGACCAAGGAAAAAAAAGAAAAAGAAAAAAAGAAAAAGAAAAAGAAAAAAAAAAAGAAAAGAAAAAGGAAAAAGAAAAAGAAAAGAAAAGAGAAAAAGAAGAAAAGGAAGAAAGAGGAGAGAGAAAAAGGGAATTCCGGGAATTTAGAAAATTCTCGAGAATTCGGAGATTACGGGAAATCTCGAGAAATACGGGAATCGGTAAGAAATCCCGAAAAGTACTAAATTATTTAAATAATTTATTTATTTAAATAATTTTAGAAAAATTCTAAATTTTAGAATTTAAATTCCAGAAAAATTCTCTCGATGATCGAGATGAGGAATCGGAACAGATGGAGTACGGGCGCGACCGGTAAGAGGCAGTCGCCAACCCGAAACAGGTAAGGGAGACATGTGCCGCCTGTAAGGATATTCGGCCATGTTTTTAAATTGCATTTAATTTTATAAATGCTATTGATAACTATCGGTTTTATAGTGTGATGGTTTATCGGATGAAATTGTGATGAAACACCGGTTGAAAATATAAACTGTATTTTCGTGCAGGAGGCTAACCAAATCGGTAGCCGTTATAATGCCGAAAAATTATCGAAAAAATTACTGAAATTTACCGAAAATCACCGAAAACCAAAATAAAAGATTTGATTTCACGTGAAACGATTTCTAACATGAAAATCGAGAAATCGATTAGTTTTCATAAAACATGAATATATTGATAATTAATTTTAAAATATTCATGTTTTGAAAATGGTGAAAAAAGGAAATCACCTAAATTTATTCTGATAGGTGATATTTCACGTGAAACGAAATGAAAATGAAAAAGAGACTGAAGTGAATATTTTTACAAATATTCTTAAATATTCACTTGATTTTACAGAAAACCTTTGTGGTTTAATTATGGAAATAATTAATTATGAATATTCCATAAAGGTTAAGAAAGGATGAATAATTATGATTTCGAGACTAAAGGTCCCTACACTTGTTTTTAAAAGAAAACATTGAGATGAGAATTTAAAGTTAGAAAATAAATATTTTATTTTCATAAAGTATAAAAATAATTTATTTGAATTCCGATAATTATAAAATCATGTTTTCAATTTAATGCATGGAAAAACGTGCATATATGTTTTATGGTGAAAAAAGATAGTTTTAACCTTTTACATGTTCAGTGATGATTTTTCAAACTATCTTCATCGCAATTTATAAAGAAATGTTTGAAGCATGAATTTCGTTCTGAAATTAAATTCCATAGTCTTTTGATAATTAGCTAAACGAATTTATGATTTCTATGTATATTTTTCAATAATGCTATAAGTATGTTTTCCGAAAAAGGTATCGGAGTGGCAAACCCCAGGTTAACTTAGACCCTGGCACGTCCGGTCCTTACTATTTTATATCGATGGTATGTAAGTAAGTTTTGAGACTAAGGCTTTCCTATAGTTTATGTTATTGCCTGTCATGCTTGCCACATTGTGCATGTTTCCGTCCCTTGTGGCATATGTTTAGCCCACGTCGTGCATGTTCTCGCCCACATTGTGTATGTTTTCATCCTTTGTGGGTATGTTGGTCCTTCGTGGTGCATGTTCGCTGTACGACTCTGATCAGGTCTACAGCCCATACCATGGCCATAGGTATTCCGTTCCCTCTTCGGAGGAAGAAGTAAGTGTCATGACCGCATACTTGCTATATGATTTTGCCTAGTCTCCATGAATTGTATGAAAAGTTTTATTAATTATGATGTTAAGTTTCGAAAGTATGATGCATGTTTGAAACAAGTATGAATTTTAGATATATGCATTAAAGAATTCATACAATGATTTAAAGTATGAAATGCATTATTATGGCATTTGTTTTCTGCATATATCGATACTATGACTATTTTAAATGCATTTCTTATGAGGCTTTAGTACGATACGGTTATTGATTTGAAAAGAGAAATAAATGTTTATTCTAAAAGAGTAACATAAGAATTATTTCTAAGATAAAGAAAATCGAAGAAGTAATTATCCAATGATTTGATATTTGCAAATCACTGTACTGTACTGTTTTTACTGTACTGAAGAGAAGAGAAGAGAAGTAAACCACTGTTTTTATTACTGAACTGTCAAGGGTTTTAAAGTATACCGAAGTGGAAAGGAACAAGTGGTTTACTCTGTGGAAAAACAAAAATTATATCGTTTTGAAACAACAAAATTGATATTCTCTACAGTTGCTTCTAGGTTCCGGGACAAGTATGGTATTCTAAAATACCTACCTTATTCTATCTGGATCCCTAGCCGACTGTAGTATCCTTCCTACATGTGTGCCTAGAGCCAGCTAGGAAGATTTTAAAGAAAGTGAAGAAAAAAAATATTTTCAGCATATAGATAGCTGAATATCAAGTGTGACATATAACTCTCTTACTGAGCCGTGGTTTGCTCACCCCTTAATTTTAAACATTTCAGGTTTTAATGATTGTGAGATCAATTGATTGTGAATTACGGCTGTACACAAAGGACAATGTGACAGATCGACTGATTTATATGAGGTACGATTATTTATTTTCTGTATTTAGACATATCTGCAGTACTACTTATCTGATTAATTAAGATAGGGGATGTGTATAATATAAACAATGTACTGTACATTTGTTTAACAGTTAGTAAAAGTGAAGTATCACAGACAGCCCAACCGAAGGAATCGTGTAAAATAAGGTGAAAAATACGGTAACGGGATGTGACAATTTAGGAGGAGCTTTTTAGATGAGATTTTAAAGTTTGATTGCCTGCCTATTTAGGAGGAGCATTTTAGATGAGATTTTTAAGTTTGACTGCTTGCCTGTTTAGGAGGAGCATTTTGGACAAGATTTTAAAGTTTGACTGCCTGCCTGACAAGATTTTAAAGTTTGACTGCCTTCCTGTTTAGGAAGAGTTTTTAGACAAGATTTTAAAGTTTGACTGCCTGCTTGTTTAGGAGGAGCATTTTGGACAAGATTTTAAAGTTTGACTGCCTGCCTGTTTAGGAGGAGCTTTTGGACAAGATTTTAAAGTTTGACTGCCTACCTGTTTAGGAGGAGCTTTTAGACAAGATTTTAAAGTTTGACTGCCTTTCTGTTTAGAGGGAGCTTTTTGAAAAATAAAAAAAAAAGAGAAAAAAGAAAAAAGAGAAGAAATCAGGCAAAATAGGTGTCTATGTCTTTGTGCAATTACTGTTTCACAACAAATACATAAAGAGGGGCAGCTGTAGACATCTTATTTTGTCCGGCTTCTCGATTTGTAAAAATAATTAATTGGGTTAGACGACATTGTATTTTAATTTAAAATTAGGCTGGAATTAAATTAGAATTTTTTAGATTTAAAATTAACATTAATTAGGAAATTAAAATTAAAATTAAAATAGGATTTAAGAAAAATAAAAAAAAAGAAAGGATAAGAAAAGAAAATAAAATTAATTTTAGGATAGGATAATTAGAGTTTTTAGGATAATTATTTGGATTAATATTAAATTTGGTAGAGTTAGATTAGGATTAATATAAAAATTAGATAAATAAAATATTGAAAATAGGAGATAATTATTAGAATAAGTATAGTCGTATTAGGACTCTAACTAATTTGTGGCTATAAAAAGGATTAAAGCTTGGGGTTTAAAGGACACAAAAAGAAAATACACAATCAAGCATCTACAATTTGCCACCTTGCACTGCAACACCGATCAGCATCGTCATCTTCGCTTACTGTACCGACTGACCACATTCATCATCTTTGCTATCACTTGCACCGTTCTTACTCAAAATCCAAATACCCACTTCTCCTATCCCGCTACCTGGGCCAAGCTGTGGTCATCTTTGTCGTCAGTTCTTCTCCACCACTGCTGTTGCCGTTTCTCTATCAAACCAAGTAACATGCGTTGCTGCCTGACACAATTGAGTTCACTACTAGTCGAAGCTTCCCTGTTTTGCTTGGTGCTATCGTTGCCCCTGTTTTTGCATTCCCGTCACTCCCCGCCGCACCTCTGCATCAACAAATCAACTTTGTGCCACCTTTGCCTCGTTCAGCCATCATCATTGCATTGTGAAGCATAAAGTGGTGAGAAAGAAAACGTGAAAGATAAGAAGCAATAAGAGGGACTCTGCAAGTTTGTTTCTATTATTAGGTAAATGTGTGAATTAATTAATGTTTGATTTAATTTGTATAGTGGATTAAATTCAATAATTGATTGCATGATAATTTAGTTAATAAATTTAACCTGTTTAATAATTTAATGACTTTAACAATGTTGATTTTATAAGTAGTTTGTATATATGTTAATTAATTCAACAATATGATAAATCTAATAATTTGGTAAGTTCATGATAGTACTAATGTTTAATTTGATAATTAAAAAAGAATATATGATTTGTATAATTAATTTGATTGGCATATAATTTGTAAGACATTAAATTTTTTTTTGCATGATATATGTAATATGATTTGCTTGCATGATAATCTGATTTGTTTTACATGTTTGATTAATAAATTATAAAATAAAATAGATAGAACAAAAATTAGAAAAAAATAATAGAATCGTAAAATATGAAGATAAGTTGAGATTGTTCCGAGGATAGGATTCCGAGTGTCACGAATGGTTGCCATTTCGGAAATTCCTAGGTGAGGATATTTGCCTTAAATTTCGCCAGCATGATGGAAGATTTAAGATAAGTGTTCAATATTTAATAATCGATATTTATTTCTAAAAAACAAATATATATTAATAATCAATCTCTACTTAAAATAAAATAAAAATATTAATAATAAGAAATTAGGGAATAATGACTAAAAAAATAAATAATAAATAATAATAAATTGAGAATAAGTGGAGGTTATCCCGATGATGGAATTATAAGGTGTCACGAATGGCAGACACTTTTAAATTCTTAGGTGAGATGTTTTCTTTAAATTTCGCCAGCATGATGGAAGATTTAAAGAAAAATTTCAAGAAGAATAATCGACATTTATTTTCAAAAGATAAATAATATTAAAATAAAGATAAAAAAATAAAATAAAAAATAAAAGATAATTAAAAAGGAAATAAAAAGAAGATAAAAATAAGAATAAAAGATGGAAAATAAAATTAAGATATTTCAAAAGAAATTTAATGAATCCGACGACGGAGCCTCTTTGAGAAAGACGAATGGGATTTCTTGGATACTCTTGAGGTGAGGATGAAATTTAAGAAATTCCACCAGCATGATGGAGAGTTTCTTAGAAATTGTCCAATACTTAAATATTTGAATTAAAGACCATTTAGTTAAAAATTATCAAAGATATCACAAAATTAGTTGGTACCATTTTAGGATGGGCGTTGCGGTGGTGCTAATCCTTCCACACACATAACCGTACTCCCGAACCCTAGATTCTTTGAACGTAGACCATGTCTTATCTTTAGACAAGAACAGGTGACCAATCACATCCTAAGTTTGAATGGTTGGTGGCGACTCCTAGAATTTTAAAGTCTAGCGGTTAGGTTCACGGACCTAGACGTTATGACAGTACTCAATTAAAATTATGCAACTCATGAATAAATGATGTGATCTCAAATTTTTTTATTTTTTTTATTCTACTGACACTTCATAGGCTTGCTCTTCTTACATCTCTCCACTAATGTAGACAATAAAATTAACTTAGATCAATAGGTCTTTATTAGCTTATAATGTTTGGCCAAGGTATTGGTTAACAAAGAAAGGGAAGGTAAAAATCAAAACAAGAGAGCTAACAATCATAAAACACAAACTAAATTTTTCTCCTTCCTTTTTTTTTACTTCCTTTTTTTTTTCACATGCTAATCTCCACAACCCCCAAACCTATCTTTTCATATATTTGTTTGTGGATGGCAATTTCCATGCCACTCTTTAACTCTTTTTTTTTCTAAAACCTCTTCCTTTATTAGATTGAAAATATTTCTTGAATCACATCCCCTCAATGATAATATGTGCATTAAAAGCTCTCTTTAAGGGTACATTCATTGTTTTTCAGGCTAATTTGGGTAAAGTTAATGAGGTTACAAGAAAATTCGAATGGTGGCTAGTCATATGCTTTTGCATATGTCATTCTTTCAATAAGGCTCAATGGGGTATACTAGTGAATAATTTGTAACATGGTAAGCTTGAAAGGCTCAAACGTTCCAAGGAATGCCTAAATCATCTCTAAGTCAATCAATTGCCTATGATTTCGTCTCAAGTGTAATAAAACAAGTTCTAGAGTGTCATGCATGATCACTAATTTTACAAGTTCACATAATTAGTCACTAAATATCAACAATTCATAAGAGTATGCCTAATGTGCTCAATTGTTCATCAATCATGAAGTGAATAAAATTAATACCAAATTATTTAATTACCTAAGTATGCATTTCTCACAATCACTTAACATAGTAAAATTCTCTTATATTCATCATAGGCTATTGAAAAATCATAGTGAAAGAGAAAAACATAAATCCAAGTAAAATTTTTAAAAAAAATTAAAAAAAATTTTATTTATTTTTTTTGAAAATAATAAACTAAATAGACACAACTAAACCACACCCCCAAACCTAAATCAAGCTTTGTCCTCAAAGTTGAAAAACAAAGATTAATAAAAAGATTAGGAATGTACACACTAGAAAAATAAAAAAGATAAAAAAATTGAAAAATCATACCTAGTTAGGTTGCCTCCCAACAAGCGCTTTATTTAACGTCTAGGCAAGACAGAATGCTTGGTCTAAGGCCTCTCCAAATCAATGAAATCCACTATTTGCCCCTTTGGAGTGCCTTCCAAGTATGGCTTCAATCTATGCCCATTCACCTTGAAACTAGCTTCTGTTCTAATGTTCTCAATCTCAACTGCACCATAAGGAAACACTTTCCGCACCAAAAATGGTCCACACCACCTTGACTGCAACTTTCTTGGAAAGAGACGCAAACGTGAATCATAAAGTAAAACTTTCGTACCTTGTTTGAACTCTTTCTGAAGAATGGATTTGTCATGGTAGAGCTTTGTTCTCTCCTTGTAAATCTTTGCATTCTCATAGGCTTCATTTCGAATCTCATCCAACTCATTCAATTGGAGCTTCCTAGATTCTCCAGCTTTGTCTATATCAAAATTCAACTGCTTGATCGCCCAATATGCCTGATGCTCTAATTCTACAGGCAAGTGACATGCCTTTCCAAACACAAGCCGGTAAGGGCTCATTCCAATTGGAGTTTTGTAAGCTGTTCTGTAAGCCCATAGAGCATCATTTAACTTCACTGCCCAATCATTCCTTTTGGTGTTCACCATCCTTTCCAAGATTGACTTTATGTGCCTATTGCTCACTTCAACTTGTCCTGAAGTCTGCGGCTGATACGACATAGCTACCCGATGGGTGATGTTGTACTTTTTCAATACTGCTGCAAAAGTTTTATTATAAAAGTGAATTCCCCTATCACTAATAATAGCTCTAGGAGTACCAAATCTTGTAAAAATCATGTCTTTCAAAAAACTATGTACAATCTTACCATCATTAGTCCTAGTAGCTATTGCCTTAATCCACTTAGAAACATAATCAACAGTAACAAGAATATAATTATATCCAAAAGATGTAATAAAAGGTCCCATGAAATCAATACCCCACACATCAAAAAGTTCAATTACTAAGTTACCTATGAGTGGCATCTCATTCCTTTTGCTTATATTACCTGTTCGTTGACATCTATCACATTTAGCACAACATGAATTTGCATCCTTGAACAAAGTTGGCCAAAAAAATCTAGATTGCAACACCTTAAGTGTTGCTTTCTTACCACTATAATGTCCTCCACAATTCAATGTATGACAGTGGTTCAAAATATTGAGTTGCTCACCTTCAAGGACACAACGCCTAATGATTTGATCAGGACAATGCTTGAATAGATATGGATCATCCCAAAAATAATGCTTAATTGTGGACAAAAATCTTTTCTTTTCTTGTGAAGTTAAATCAAGATTGAAAATACCACAAGCCAAATAATTCACAATATTAGCATACCAAGGCTCTTTTCCGTGCATTGAGAATAACTATTCATCAGGAAAAGTTTCATTAATGAGAATAGTATCATCCCCCCCGACACTTTTCAGGCTCGGTCACTTCAGTAAGTCGAGATAAGTGATTAGCCACTACATTCTCACTTCCCTTTTTATCCCTAATTGTCAAGTCAAACTCTTGCAAAAGTAACATCCACCTAATAAATCTAGGTTTAGCATCCTTCTTTGTAAGCAAACATTTAAGAGCAGCATGGTCAGAATAAACAATCACCTTAAAGCCAATCAAATACTAGCGAAACTTTTCTAAAGCAAAAACAATTGCTAAGATCTCCTTTTCAGTAGTAGAATAATTCATTTGAGCATCATTTAAAGTTCTACTCGCATAATGAATGACATGAGGCAAATTATTTATTTTTTGTCCTAAAATAGCACCAATAGCATAATTTGAAGCATCACACATCAATTCAAAAGGAATAGACCAATAAGGTGCTACTAGAATAGGTACAGATGTTAGTTTTTCTTTCAAAGTATTAAAAGCATCAAGGCAAGATTTGTCAAAATTAAACACATGATCTTTAGCTAACAGGTGACATAAAGGCCTACAAATCTTAGAAAAATCCTTAATAAAATGCCTATAGAAACTTGCATGACTAAGAAAACTCTGCACACCCTTAACAGAAGTAGGGGGCGGTAACTTTGCAATGATATCAATTTTTGCCTTATCTACTTCAGTACCTCTACTAGAAATAACATGCCCTAAACAATTCCTTGTTTAACTAAAAATGGCACTTTTCCAAACTCAACATCAAATTTGTCTCCGCACATCTTTTAAGCACTAAGGTTAAATTATTAAGGCAATTATCAAATGAATCACCAAAAACAGAAATATCATCCATAAATACCTCAATAAACCTTTCAATCATGTCAAAGAAAATTGACATCATGCATCGTTGGAAAGTTGTTGGGGCATTGCAAAGCCCAAATGGCATTCTACGATAGGCAAAAGTACCAAATGGGCAAGTGAATGTAGTCTTTCCTTGATCCTCTGGTGCAATGGGGATTTGGTTGTAACCTGAAAAACCATCAAGAAAACAATAGTAAGCATGGCCAGCCAACCGTTCAAGCATTTGATCAATAAAAGGAAGAGGAAAATGGTCCTTTTTAGTTGCAGCATTGAGCTTGCGGTAATCAATACACATTCTCCATCCTGTTGTTGTCCTTGTTGGCACCAACTCATCATCATCATTCTTGACAACTATAATACCTGATTTCTTTGGCACTATATGGACAGGACTCACCCATTTACTATCAGATATCAGGTAAATAATACCTGCATCAAGCAACTTAAGCACCTCAACCCTTACTACCTCTTTCATGTTTGAATTCAATCTTCTTTGGGTCTCCCTTGTAGGTTTTGCATCATCCTCCAACAAAATCCTATGCATGCACATGGTTGGGCTAATCCCTCTAATATTAGCTAAGGTCCATCCTATGTTTGTTTTATGCTCTCTCAAAATATTCAACAGTTTATTCTCTTCATTGTGGTAAGATCAGCGACAATAATGACTGGAAGAGTTTTATTTTTACCAAGGAAAGCATATTTAAGGGTAGGTGGCAATTGTTTCAATTCTAGCTTGGGTGGGGAAATAATTGAAGGGGCTAGCTATAGGTTAAAATGCCCTAAAGACTCACTAGGAATATTTGTAGGGACTTGTGGCATTGCAGTGTCTAATGCTAATGTGAATTCCATCACCTCTTCTTCATCCTTTCCATAATCCTCTCCAATCAAGGCTAGCTCCAATTTGTCCCTTGTTTCATCCTGCACAAAATTAGAGACAACAACTGAGTCCAAAACATCAACTGAGAAACAATCATTTGAATCTATAGGCAATTTTAAAGAATTAAAAACAGAAAATTCCACAGTCTCATCTAAGACTGTCATGGTTAATTTCCCATTTTGAACATCAATAATTGTCTTTGCTGTAGCCATGAATGGACGTCCAAGCAAAATAGGCAACTCATGTTCATTATTTGACTGTCTCTCCATATCCAAAACTACAAAATCAACAGGAATGATTAGTTTATCAATTTGAACTAAAATATCCTCCACAATGCCTCTAGGATATCTAATTGAACGATCAGCAAGTTGTAGAGACATTGTGGTAGGTTTTAGCTCTCCTAACCCTAACTGTAAATAAATAGAATAAGGCATTAAATTAATGCTTGCACCCAAATCTAACATTGCCTTTTCCGTCTTTGAACCTCCCACAGTAATGTTGATGTTAAAGCTCCCAGGATCCTTTAAATTAGGTGGCAAATTGCTTTGAAGCATAGCACTTACTGTTTTCGAAACAATTACCTTTTCATGATGCTCATACTTATGCTTGTGAGTGTTCAATTCCTTTAAGAACTTTGCATAAGATGGCATGTTCCTGATCACATCAAGCAAAGGTAAGTTCACATTAACCTTAGACAAAATATCATATATCAGAAAATGACTTATCTAATTTGCTTTTCTTGAGTCTGCTTGGAAACGGAATAGGAGGAACATATGGGTGTTGAGCCTTGTGTAACTTAGGAGTTTCACTAGATGGATTGGGCTCTTCACTTTGACTCAGTTCCTCAATATCCTTCTTTTGGTCACCACTTGGACTTTTCTCTTGTTGCTTCTCATTTGCAACCTTATCACCTGCATGTAAGGTTAAACTTTCATCAGAATCATCATTCATTTTATTATCAAATACCTTACCATTTCTCAGAATAGTAATTGCTTTGGCTTGCTCAGGCTGGCTTGGAAATTTTCCAGGAACATGTCCTTGCAATGCCTTTGCAATTTGCCCCACTTGGACCTCCAATTTACGCAAAGAAGCCTCTTGTTGTTGGAATCGCTGTTAATTGCTCTGTTGGTTACTTTGACAAACTTCTATGAATTTTTGCAAAGTATCCTCTAAAGCTGGCCTCCGTGGTTGGAAAGAAGAGCTTGCTTGATTCAGGTTCTGGTTGCTACTCCATGAAAAATTAGGATGGCTTCTCCAACCCGGGTTATAAGTATTTGAAAAAGGATCATTCCTCACCCGTGGGTTGTGAGAGTTCATCATATTGGCTTGCGCAACAAAATCTGGGAATTTTTCACTAGAAGGACAAGCATTAGTAACATGACCATGAATCCCACAAATTCCAGATACCTCATTAGATGCTGGCATTCTTTGACCCATCATTATAGCACACATAGACTTCATTTGCTTGGTTAATTCTGAAACCTGCATTGCTAACTCAGTGTTAGTGTTAATCTCATAAAGACCTTTAGGTTTACGTCTAACACTCTTTTGTTGTGAATTAGCTCCAAGCATCTTGTAGAGCTCGTAGGTCTCTTGTGCAGTCTTTTCCCCTATGGCACCTCTAGTAGCATTATCAACCATAGCTTGACAAGCTTGAGTTAGTCCATCATAAAAAATTGATTTTGCAATTCTAATGGATATCGATGATGTGAACATTAAATCAAAAGCAGTTTAAAATGTTCCTAAGCTTCATGGAATGCCTCACCATCTGCTTGTGTGAATGTTGCAATCTTACCCCTCAATTCAGTGGTTTTGGCATGTGAGTAAAACTTACCTATGAACTTATTGTACACTGCATCCTATGTGGTAAGTGAAGCTGGGGTTATAGACATGAACCACATCTTTGCTGCATCCTTCAAGGTGTAGGGAAAACATCTCATTCGTAATTGGTCCTCAGTTAATCCCTGCAAAGGAAAAGTTTGAACAGTTGCATAAAAATCACAAATAAATGTTAAAGGATATTCAATAGCAGCACCATAAAAAGAAGGAAGCATATTAAAATGAATATTCTTAAGCTCATAATTCCTAGCTGCATCATTGAGAACAATGCATGATGGTGATGTTCCAACAGTAGGACGTGCAAACTCCTTTATAGGACGATTTGCAACTCGATTTTGAACTTGATTTTCAGCTTGATTCCCAACTTGTAACTCCATGTTGGATTCAACTAGTTCCTCTTCTTGTGCCTTAGCTTTCCTACCGATTCTGTCAATTTGATCGTTGATGGGCACTATCTCTTGACCAATTGATCGTCGACCTTGCATCCACTACCTAAAAAAAATTAAATAAATTAAAAAAGAAAAATAATAAAAGAAAAACACACGTGGTTAAATAAAATTGAATAAACTTAAGACAAATCCCCGGCAACGACGCCAAAAACTTGATGAACAAAAAGTTATATTCTCGCAAGTGCACGAATCAAGGTAGTGTAGTGTGCAAGTATAAGAGTCGATCCCACATAGATTTGCTAAATTTATTCAATTAAGATTCAACTACTTATGCTCTAAAAATTATAAAGCCAATAAAAAGAATTATCTAATTATCTAATTAACTAATGGAATTAATTAACCTAATAAATAAAATAAATTCACCAATAGAGAAAAGCCTAGGAATTTGATTTCACCAATACATTGCAATTTTATGTCTTCAATCCTAAAAATCTCAATTCAATGTTAGGGTTCATTCTTCCTAATATATGGTTACTCTGTTTGATGGCAGCTATAATCAAGTATTTTTAATCATTAATTACCTATGATGTGTAGCATAATCAATGACTAAAAACCCATTAAGAATAGAAGAACATATAATAAAAACCAAATAAATATTCTAGCTTGATGTATGCATCAAATATTTATTCAATCATTCAAGAGAGCTATACATGACCTAGCATATGATGTGTACTTTTACCATGTCTTAAACAATTTATTAATCTTATATTAAAGGTGGTCAATCAATAACACAAATCAAAAGATTGAATTAATCACAATGAATGATACTAGAATTTTAGAATTGATCAATTAATCATAAAGACATAAAATATGCAAGTAGGCTCAATCAAATTCCTAGTAAATAAATTAGTTCATGTTTAATATAACAAAACACATTATCAAATAAAATTGAAACATGCTTTAAATTAAACAAATAACTAATTCACAAATGAATAAAATAAATAAGTAAATAAATAAATAATATAATGTAAAGTATCCAATGAAGCTTTAAGAGTGGAGCCCATAAACTCATGAATTCCTGACAGTTTGCAGCAAACAATTGCAATTGGCGTGACTTGCAATTGCAAGGATTTTTCTTTCGGCTTAATTGTTTGCTTTGCTTTCCTCCGCAACAACTACACGTGTGCTGCTCTGCTTCAAGATCAAAGTCTGCTACAAATTCAATAGCCGCTCACGGTTTGGACCGCTTCAAGGTTAGCCACGCTTCTGCTCTGCTCCGGCTACTGCTCTTTCTTCTTCGTTGAACCTGTTGCAAACACAAGGACCAGCTACTCTGCAAAATAGAAAGAAACACAGCAGCAGAAGAAAACCCAAAACTCCTCCTCAACTGCCGCCCCTCTCCTTCTTTTATAATTTGTTTTATCCTTAAAAATTTTTAGGGTTTCTTTTTAATCAAGCAATAAATCTCAGCCCTTTATTTTATTTTAATCCTATGGTCCAAAAGTCTTTAAAACAAATCAGAATTTAATATAACTTCAAACAATATATCTTCCAAAATTTATTCAAATCACATAAATTATTGTTTGATTTCACTCAATAACTTCCAAAATTAATTCCAAATCACTTTCTCTGAATTAAGTCACAAGATACATTAAACAATTAATTTTACACAAGAATATAGCAATAAATGTGGTAATAAATAATAAGAATAATATAACAAATATATTATTATCAGAGGCCATAGTACAATGGGAGCTGCCTAAGACAGTGACCAAGATTCGGAGTTTCTTAGGTTTAACTAGATACTACCGCCGGTTCGTCGAAGGATTCTCTAAACTAACTACACCATTGACGTGACTCACACGTAAGGATATTAAGTTCGAGTGGTCAGACGCTTGTGAGCGTAGCTTTCAAGAGTTGTAGCGGAGACTTACTATAGCTCCATTACTTGCCCTTCTTAGTGGATATGGTGGATTCTCAGTATATACAGATGCTTTCGTACAGGGATTATAGGGTGTGTTCTTATGCATAATGGTCAGGTGATTGCATATGGTTCTCGGTAGCTTAAGGAGCATGAGAATAACTACCCAACCCACGATCTTGAGTTAGCCACTGTGGTGTTTGCACTGAAGATGTGGCAGCATTATCTTTATGGTGAAACCCTTCAGATCTACACTGACCATAAGAGTCTAAAGTAATTATTCACACAGCGAGAGTTAAATATAAGACAGCGGAGATGGATGGAGCTATTAAAGGATTACGACTGCGAGATAGTGTACTAGCCAGGGAAAGCAAACGTGGTAGCAGATGCTTTGAGTCGAAAACACGTGGCTATGGTATCATATATGATGGACAGTGAGCACGAGTTGTTAGAACAATTCTTGAACCTTAGTATTAATGTGGTCTCCTCTAAGACTTATGGATTTACGGTTAGTTTCAAGATTAAGCCAGACTTAATGGAACAGATCAGGGATGCTCAGAGGACAAATACTTATTATATAGAGGTTTCATGTCAGGTATAGATGGGAGTACAATCAGATTTCGAGATTAGCACTAATAGGATTCCGAGGTTCAAAGGTCGGATCTGTGTTCCTGATAATCGCTAGCTCAGAGATTTGACTTTGATAGAGGCCCACACCTCCAGGTAGACTCTGCACCTAGGCTGTACTAAGATGTACCGAAATCTACGAAGGGTATATTGGTGGCCAAAGATGAAGAGAGACATCGCGGAGTTTGTAGCTAGATGTCTCACATATCAATAGGTTAAAATCGAGCATTTACAAAGTTGTAGGTTTATTGAAGCCTATACCGATTCCTACATGGAAATGAGAGCACATTACGATAGACTTTATCATGAGTTTGCCCAAGACTCGGAGGAATCATGATGCTATATGGGTGATTGTGGACAGATTGACGAAGTCCGCCTACTTCTTAGCTATCAGATTTACAGATCCTCTCAGTGCCCTAGCCGATTTATATGTATGGGAGATCGTGAGACTGCATGGCATTCCGAAGAGCATCACATCATATAGGGATTCCCAGTTTACGTCTCACTTTTGGGATAGATTTCAGGAGGCTATGGGATCCCGACCAAATTTCACCACCGCCTTTCATTCACAAACTGACGGGCAATCCGAGCGAGTGATACAGATGCTCAAGGATATGTTAAGGGTGTGTGCATTGGATTTTAAGGGCTCTTGGGATGAACACCTACCATTAGCCGAATTTGCATATAATAACAGTTACCAGACAAGTATCGACGTGGCACCATACAAGGCATTATATGGTAGAAGATGTAGATCACCGATTGCATGGGAAGAAGTGAGAGATCGAAAGTTATTGGCTCCCTATTTGGTAGAGCAAGCTTCGAGAGATGTACAGATTATTCGTGAGAGGTTAAGGACAACACATAGTCGACAGAAGAGCTATGCAGACACGAGATGCCGACCACTGGAGTTCTTACCAAGTGACATGTGTTTTTGAAAGTTTCCCCATCTAAAGGCCTAATGAGATTTGGTAAGAAGGGAAAACTAAGTCTCGGTACATCAGACCATTCGAGATCTTAGATCACATGGGAGACGTGGCGTACATATTGGCACCACCATCGGAGTTATCAACAGTGCATAATGTATTCCATGTCTTGATGCTTAGAAAGTACCATTCGTATTCTTCCCACATAATTCGATACAAGCCATTGGAGATACGAGAGGATATGAGTTATGTGGAGAGGCCTATTCAGATCTTGGATCGGAAGGATAAGGTATTGTGATCTAAGACGACTCCATTAGTGAAAGTGCTCTGGTAGTACCATTCCGAGGAAGAAGCGACATGGGAATTAGAGAGTTTAATGCGTGAGAAGTACCCAGAGCTATTCTAGTGAGTGGTCCAGACGAAATTCAGAGGATCGAATTTCCTAAAAGTGAGGAAATGTGAGAACCAATTATTTTATACTGTACATGTGTATTTATATGCAATTTTGATTTATTTTTTAATATAGTTGTAAATTTCAAGTAAAGAGTGATGTGGGCCCCACTTGGATTTTTGTGCCCATATGTGTATATGACTAAAGGAACAGTGTATAAATGGTGTAATAATGATTTTACGGAAATTTTGAGACTAAAATACCTTAATTGCATCAACATGGTGATTTCGGCCATAGTATAGGGTGCATGATCCATGGCTAGTTTTGATGATTTGAGGTTACATTTAGACTGTAGAAATTACAAGGAGTCTACTGGTACACTCGGATTTAAAATCCGTCTTAAAACGAAGAAGTTATGTTATACCACCGATAGAATTTATATTAAGATTTCATATTAATAATCGAGTCAATATTAACCCGATCTCTCCAATCTATATAGCTCTGGGAATTTATCGGGAATCATGTCCAATATTTTCTTTAACCACACATCTTATCATTTAGGACATTTCATCTCTGTGTCCTATCATTTCACTGTACATCCTCAAGGTAGAGACATTTAATATTTAAATCATTCTAACATATACTCAACCTTGATTTATTTATATACTTATACTTCACAGCATATCAATCATCTTAATTTCTATGCTGGATTAAGTATAACCGTTTCATTAACACCTTTTACAGCTAACCGATTTATTATTACTGTAATTTACTTTTACAATCGTTTTCATTTAATAATTCAGGTTAGCTGTTATCTTCCTCATCTCTTATCTTCACTTACTATTCTTATGTATATTCTCCAATTTCATATACTCCATATAGTACATTATTCCGTAAAACATATTTCAAAATATTCTGGTTCTATAAATATCCATTTAATACTTCAGAAATTGTATGAATGTATAGAACCAGAATTAATCGTACTGCTATGGATTTCATCCTCTATATTGATCTCTTTCTCATTCATCATCAGTAATCATTTTACTTTTCATCATATCCAACAATCCCGTAATAATATCCCATTAATAAACTTTAATTTAGACCCTTAAAATTAAAAACTGAGCCGCTCATCTTGCAACTTCCCTATAACCATTCGGGTCACATCAGCAATTTAAGTGTAGTGAAATTTATAATCGGGATCGTTATACTCATATTATGTCCTTTATACCCTCAATAACTCCATTACTATCAATAGATTCAAAATCAACTTGGTTTATCACTATTCAAAACATAATCCCACATAGGGGCATTTTCGTCATTTCACATTTATTTCTTTCTCCTCAATATACATTTAACCAAAGATCTTCTTATCTATGTGCTGATAGTATCCTTTCTCATACTAATATCAGCAGTTTAATATCTTGTTTGATTTCGACAGAAAAGTTCAATAAGATATATAAATTGATCACTTTGCATGAAATGCATCTTTACATCATCAATTTCTCTACCAAATCAGTCAATTCCAACTTCTATTGGTCTATTATGACTTTAGGTAAAATTTTGGAGGTAGGGGTATTTTGGTCATTTTGGCTAAAAATTTCTCTCTTCAAAATACCTTCAATCGATGATCTTAAGGTCTATTTAATGATGATATTTCATTCTCGTCCTTTATATCATCACTTTCAGGTCTCAGTTCGATCCGGACAGAAAAGTACTGATGGGGCCCTCACCGAGTCCATTTCTGTTCCTTACCGAACCGACCATCATTTAGATTATAAGATCACCATTTCAGGTAACATTCCTGGGCTGTTTTCCCTTTTTGACATCCCTAGTTCATAATTCTCACCCCTTTTTAAACGCTAAACTCAATTAAAATCATTTATTTTCTTTATGTATTTAGACTACACAGTACTACAGGAGATGTTAACCTTTTCAACACATTTTCTTTTCAAAAGTATCGACAGACATCAGGCCAACTGTGCTTTGATACCATTTTAATTGTCACATCCCGTGACCACTTTATTTCACTTATTTCTATACATCTTATATGGTTGGGTTGTCTGCGATACTTTACTTTTCTTATTCATTAAACTATTTCATTTAAAAAGTAATTATCATTTACATCCCTTATCTTAATTCACAAGAAAGTAGTATTGTAGATAAATCTAAATATATAAAATAAATGATCGTAACTTATGTAATAAATCAAGTTGTCGCATCGTCCCCAAATGCACAGACGAATTCCTTTAGTTGTCAGACTCTTAGTCCTCGAAAATCTGAAATGTTAATATTAAGAGGTGAGCAAACCACGGCTCAGTAAGGGAATTATATGCCTCACTTGATATTCAGCTATCTATATGCTGAAAAACTTTTTCATTTTTTCTATTGGGCTCTAGGCACACATGTAGGAAGGATACTGCAATCGACTAGGGATCCGGATGGAGTAAGGTAGGTATTTTGAAATACCTATCTTGTCCCGAAACCTAGAAGCAACTATAGAGAGTAATAAATTTCATTTGAAATTTAAATCCTTTTTCCTTTCATTTCATGTCATTTTAAATTTTATGCTTTTATGATTTAAAGCATTTTGAAATAATAATTAATATTATCTGTTCGTTTAGAAAAATATTAGTTTAAATCGTTATCATTCAAATCATATTACATATAAACAATAGATAGCAATAATACAATAAAATCATTTCACTTCAAATCATTATGTACTGTCATTCACTGTAAATCTTTTCTTTCTTTTCACTTTAGTCAAATCAATATTTAAACAATTCAATAATCACTGGGTGGAGATAGTCATCATCTAATAGAATCATGCACTATCACTATCCCCGAAGGGACAATCACTATCATTATCTCCGAAGGGACGATTACTATAACGAATGGCCATCGTCAACACTCACAATTTGCACTAGTCAGGTGCTTACTGCTTAAACCTGTGGGTTTTGGCCATAATTCCCATAGTCATATACAATATAATAAACTGCAGACTGATCAGGTCTTGCAGTCATATAACACTATGCATGATCACTAACGAACAACTGTTTCAAAACATTTTCATAATTCATTCATTTAACAGTAGAAATCATTTTCAATTAAATCATTTCATGAAATTTTTTTCATGTAATTCTTTTCATTTAACTTAATTCATATAAATCCTTTCTTGAAATTCGTTCTATGTAAATCAATACACATAAACCACTTCATGTAAATTAAGTCATATAATTCATCTCATGTAAATAATTTCATGAAATTCAATTCATGTAAAATAATCATGTAATTTATATATCATGAGTATTTTCGGTGATTTCATTATCACCGATATCGAAAACATGAATATTTTAAAAATGGAATACCATATATTCATGTTTTATGAAAATAATCAATTTCTTGGTTTTCGTGGTTGAAAATCATTTCTTGTGACAGAAAATCATTTAATATGATTTTTGATAATTTTCTAATATTTTTCGGCAGTATAACAACTGCTGATTGGCTAGCCTCTTGCACGGAAAATACAGTTTATATTTTTCAACCAGTACGTCATCACAAATTTTCAGCCGATGAATAATCACAACATTTTCATAAAATAATTCATAATTAAAAGCATGCAGACTGAATATCCTTACAGTGCTGCACATGCATCCCTTACCTGTTTCGGGTTAGCGATCACCTTGTTCCTCGCACCCATGTTCACCTCGCCCGATTCTATCGGCTTGGTCATCAAGGAAATTTTCTAGAAATTAAATTCTAAAATTTAGAATTTTTTCATAATTATTTAAATTAAATACCCGAAATTAATTTTCGAAATTCTTACCGAATTTCTCGGATTTTTATTGGTTTCCGAATTTCCCGAGATTTCTCGAATTCCCAAAAATTCCTGCCCTTTTTTTTTCTTTCTTCTTTTTCTTCCTTCTTTCTTTTTCTCTTTTTCTTTTCTTTTTCTTTCTTTCTTTCTTTTCTTTTCTTTTTCCTTTTTCTTTTCTCTTTTTCCTCTTTTCCTTTTCCTTGCCGGACCGGTTCAGACCGGTCAGATCCCCTCATCATCGGTTCATCTCCGGCGGTTCGGTGGCCCCTCAGCTGGCTGGCGTCCAGGCGAACCTACTGGTGGCCTCCGTTCAGTCTAGTTCGGCGGCACGGCGGAGGATCTACTCGGTTTAGGTCGGCGTCTTCTCCTCCTCCGTTCGTCCTTCCTCCGCCATTTTCCTTCACCTCTAATGGCTACTCCACCTTCCTCTCGCCTCCGCCGAGGTCGACGTTGGGGTGGCGGTGCCTGGACCGGCCAGCACCGCCGTTTCCTTCCTCCTTCCTCTTCGATTTTTTCCGCCAGTTTTTGTTTCATTTTCTTTCCATTTCTTCCGCCGTTTTTCCTTCCGTCGCTGGTCAAGCTTCCTTCTCCTCTTCCCTCGCCGGCGACTACCTCCCTTGTCTCTCTTTCTTTCTCCGGCGACAGTGGCCGGTTACCACTGGGGAGGAAGAATCGGGATCCTTCCCGATTTTCCTTCTCCATTTTCCTTTTTTTGTGTTTATATTTAATATAATTATACACATATAATTATATTTATAACTATATATTATACATATAATATATTATACATGTAATACTATTATTTTATACATATAGTTTTGTACTATACATATATATTATCAAAATATATTTATATTTTGTGTATTAACAACAAAATGATATCTAATATATATACACTTTAATTTAAATACCATTTATATATATCTTGATATAAATGTAGGAAATACAATACATATTGTATTTACAATATATATATTCAAACTTTAATGTAAATTAATATTTACATTTCTTATATATGTATATATTTATATATATACATAAAATATCATATTTATATATGTATGTATTATTCAAATTTACTAAATAGTATATGTTGTTGCCAAAAACAACAATAAATGTTTGCTGACGTCGGATCCTCGATCTTCACGTTAGTCTGTCTCCAAGAAATCTGCGAAATAGGAAAAGTTAGAGGGGCGCAGGGGTTTTCCCCTGCGCGTGCACTCCGATGCTTATGTCAGACAGGGTTTTGGCAGGGTTTCAGTAGGCAAATAGAGCTTAGGTTTAAGAATGATACCTGTGACCTATTTACAGGAGTTATTTCGCGCGTAATTGTCTTTAAGCCCCACAGCTTAAATAATAACCCAGTGGATCATTTATGGGCCTTCTGAGTCCTCTTTCCTCTTGGGCTTATATTATCATTTGGCTCAATGGTCTTCAACTTGATTTATAGAAAAGCCCAGTAATAATTGACCTAGTCCACATCAATTGCTCCCCACTCTTTTACAAGCTTTACCTTGTGAAATAGTATATAAAGAATGGGCTTTTCAAATTCTCTTGCTGCCCTCTTCCAAGAATCTTTTCATCTTCACTTGAGGGCTTAACTAATGAACTTCATTATTATTCGTAGCAGAAACGACTTCGTGTCATCATTTTTTTTGTCAAACTGTCTTTTTAGAACACTACCGGGATACGTTTTTCTTCTCTGAGCTAAATGCTTCTCCAGTGGAATTTACCACCCTTCTTTTCAAATTCAAGGTCTTAGCTGACCGAAACCAAGAGTTATAAGGAGAAATTACAAGATTGCGGAGCCACCAAAGCCTTTTGGTTTCATCAGATGCGGTTTGTGCTTGGCATGCTCCGGATTGGTTGAAGCTTGATCCTGATGCTGAGGATTTGGAACATTTTCTGAGAATAGGCATTTATAAAGATCTATCTGATCTTACCAGCCCTTAAGAGCCTTTTCGTTGACGCGAGATGGTCGAGGTTCTTACAGGCTTGGACGAAGATGATTTAGATAATTATAGCACCTCAGGGCATAGATGCTTGGGTGCCTGTTAATATCGATGCTCCTTTTGAGGCAGAAGTTAATCTAGAGTGCTCCCCAGTTTTTTGTGAAAGAGCTTAGTCTTTTACAAACTGATCAGCCCATTTTTAAACTCATCTACCAAAGCAACTATACATTTACCTTGTATTAGTCTCACGTAATAATCAGGTTTTCCTCGTGCACTTTTTTGCTTCAAGTTCTTTTACATATGGGGCTTATGTCGCTCAATTACTGCTTCAAGCTCAAGCACGTCATGCATGACTTACATCGCACATTTTTTTGCTTCAAGTAAATGCGTAGCCTACATCGCACATTTTTCGCTTCAGGCTTTTGGTTTGCCCATCTCGCACGCTTTTGTGCTTAGGGACTTTTCATTTGCCCATCTCGAACACTTTTCGCTTAGGGATTTTTGAATTTGCCTGTCTCGCACCATTTTGTGCTTAAGGATTTTATAGAATTGATAAGGATATAACATCGCTTTTATATCCGGAATGCCAATATAAAACGTTTGCATGCACTTTGTCAATCAATTGTAGTACATATACATTTGATAAAATTGTAACGTACCTCGTACCATACCTCACAGCCTGCATACTTTGTGCTCCCCAAGTTTTTCTTTGCAACTTTTTGTGTCCAAAGAAGAACTTTTACTGGAGTATTGGTCCTATCTTGTGTACTATCCACTTAAGGACTTGCCAACATAATGCGTTAAATGTAAAATTGTAACGTACCTCGTTTAGAGATATTTTTGCCCGTCTCACACCCTTTTGTGCTTAGGGACTTTTTGTTTTGCTCGTCTTGTATCTTCTCGCTTAGGGTCTTATTTTTGCCCGTCTTGTGCATTTTTCGCTTAGGGACTTGTTTGTGCCCGTCTTGCGTCTTTTTCTCGCTTAGGTTCTTATTTTGCCCGCTTGGGGTCTTATTTTGCCCTTCTAGCGTCTTCGTCATGCTTGGGGTCTTATTTTGCCCGCTTGGGGTCTTATTTTGCCCTTCTAGCGTCTTCGCCATGCTTAGGGTCTTATTTTGCCCGCTTGGGGTCTTATTTTGCCCTTCTAGCGTCTTCATCATGCTTAGGGTCTTATTTGTGCCCGTCTCGCGTATTTTTCGCTTAGGGACTTATTTGTGCCCGTCTCGCATATTCTTCACGCTTAAGGTCTTATTTGTGCCCGTCTCGCGCATTTTTCGCTTAGGGACTTATTTGTGCCCGTCTCGCATCTTCTTCACGCTTAAGGTCTTATTTGTGCCCGTCTCGCGCATTTTTCGCTTAGGGACTTATTTGTGCCTGTCTCGCGTCTTCTTCTCGCTTAGGGTCTTCTTTGTGCCTGTCTCGCGCATTTTTCACTTAGGGACTTATTTTTACCCGTCTCGCTTCTTCTTTTATTCTTGCAACATGTCTATCAAACATGGAGGATTATTATAGTACAGATAAAAATAACTGGCTTTTCATTTCATAATGTAGTATTTCCAATCAAATGGAACAAGTAAGAACATAATTGCAGCAAATGTTAAAATAATAACAAGTTTTTACCGCTAGTACAGTTCCAAGTCTTTGTCTTTGTGGAGTCTGTAAAGTGCAATTGCTTGGACATTTGGTTGTTAATCATGGATTGGCGTTAAGTCGCATCTTGGTTTTTTGCTCATAAGAACCAGCAATCTACCTTCGCGAGCTTAACACAAGTTGTTTCTGATCGACTATGTCGAACTAAGCTCTCCCTGGCTTGCTGCGTTACAAGACAGTGGCTAGTGCCTCCTTTGGACACCTGCTTGATACGATCACAACTGTTAGAATAGACAAGAAAATCGCAAGCATAATATATGAGGGTGCCTCAAATCTGCTACCACCCATACGTCCTTGCGTGGTCGGTGAACACTATAACAATGTGTAAGGGACTTTACTGACCTTGCATCCAAGCAATTTGCTGCGCTCATATGTCTCCCACGTGCTTTTGCTAACTCATCAGTATCTAGTTCTCATTTATTGTTATCAATATCAATACTAATGAGGCATCCTCCTGGGACCAAGGATGAGTCCGACTCACAAGGTTTGGACGGTTATTTAGAGGATGGAGCCATGGATGACCTGGATAATCCTGAAGGTTTATGGCTTCCTCAACAGCCGCGCAATCAGCCTAAGGTTACTGAGGTTCGTGACCAGCCTAGGCCTATTGAAGTGCGTAATGAGCCTGAACATGTCAAGGCAGGTGATCAGCCCGAGCCTATCGAGTCACTGCAAAGGTTAGATGGTGACGAGCTCTAATTTTTCAATCTACTGCCATTGATCCCTAACCAGACTCTGCAGCTGTGGCCGGGCCCTCAAGCGATGCTCCTATCTCAATCAAGGCCTTTCGCGCGTGGGGGCTCCCCTGTCGCCCAAGGTCTGTTACATGCGGGAGCCCTTGTCTAGCTCAAAGCCTGTCGCATGCGGGAGACCATGTCTCACTCAAGGCCTGTTGCACACGGGGGCCCTCTCTCGCCAAAGGCCTGTTACGTGCGGGAGCACTTGTCTCGTCCAAGGCCTGTCGCATTCTTTGGCTTTGAAGTTCAATTTGACGGCGAAGAAGATAAGGTTGCTTGTGTTTGAGTCGTGTTGCATGCCTGTAGTTATGCAAATTGCTTTGTCGCGTAGCTTGCGATAGAGTGCCTGTTGCATGCTTGTAGTCATGCAAATTTGCAGTGTAGCAAGATTTTGCATGAGCGATAGATTGTTCTGTCGCCTGACATTTTGCATGCAACTGACTATTCAAAAGAGTGACATCTTTGTGAAATCTTTAATAGTGGTCTCCCCTTAATCGCCATTTGGCTATCGCATGCTTGGGCCACCTCTCATAGAAAGAGTCTGCCACGTGGAACCTTGTCGCCAAAATTTGTCATGTGCGTGCCTTTGCTCGCTGAATTAAGGACATGGTTGTTGCCCATTCCTTGTACTCTGCTGCCAGAGATCTTTCAGGCGACAGGCTGGGGTCTGTCCATTTCGTGTACTTAATCACCAGGGAACTTTTAGGCGTTAGGCAGGGCCGTAGCCCACTTCTTGTATTCTGCCGCCAGAGATCACTACCTGCCACCAAATATGTGACTAGTCGTCGCCTCAGCTTTTTCTTTCTCTTCTTTTATCTTTCCATTTTTTGTGGCACAATACCTTTTATTTTTACAGTATTTAGCGTACCTTTACACCATATAGCTCCCCAAGTTCTTCTTTGAAACAGTGTTGTCATTTCTGTTCAAAGATGAACTTTTTCTCGAGCGTTGTGCTAGATGATGTACAAAGTTGCCTAATCCTTTTTCGCTTTGGCTACCCAAAATGGCTTGCCCATAGAGTTCTCTCTCCTATGTGAGTCCCTATATCGGTTGACAAGGGCTTACTCGTTATTCACAATCGTACTCTCGTGGTGGCCACTAACTCGTCTGACCTTTTGTGTCCTGCTCGATTTTAGCCGCTCATCTATGCTCTTACACATCTGGGCGAACACGAGGGGGCATCTTAAGTTCTAGTGTGTTCCCTGAGGTCTTTGGTTGGGGATCGCCCAATAGAGCTCTCCTAGACTTTCGCTCGCTTGTTCTTAGTTCTTCGTCTAGCTCTTTCCTTTCCTGGGTGAGCTTATCTAGCATTGTGTGCACACTTCTGCTAGACCCTCCGGCTTATTCCTTGCTTGCCGATCTAGATTGTTTCTCGCGCCTTAGTGCATGCTTTACCGGTCGAGCCTTGCTGTGAAGGCTGGGCTGTGGCGTTGGTCATGTAATCGCCGTATGCCACTCAATCGTCAAAAGTGCCAGTGGTCTTGTGCTCGCCACATGACACTATACTCGTAAGCATTGCTTTGTGCCTTGTGCGCAGGAGGCGAGGCTCACGGGAGCCATTCGCTTGTTCCAGAATGCCTACAGTGTGACTATTTCTCGCTCGCATGGCTGTCGAACCGCTTTATCGCGACATAACTTGTCGAATGTGCTCATCCGTACCTTTGACCTATTGGCCTAGCGACGGCGAATTGATCTGTCGTGGCAGGAGCCCTTCTGTTGTGGAGGTGCCTGTCGTACATTAGCGGACTTGCATTTTCTTCTCCTCTATGTCTTCGTTCAGCCTCTCTAAGCTGGGCATCATGCATTTTTGAGAGTTATGGATATGCAAGTCAGCAAACAAGTGATGGTTTTGAGTTTGTTGCTGTCCACATTTTTGCTTTCCACATTTTTGCTTTCTTTTTCATACAGACGGTAGCAAACACATTTGCAATGAGAGGCCTCGATTTAGTGAAGAAACAAAGTGGGATAGCAAGATGATGATGGTGAATGGGAGCTTCGGTGATAAGCAGTGGTGCTTGGAGGATGCAGTGATGGGGCGGTTATGGTGTCAGAGAAGAACAGGCCGGTGGTTGGATTAAGCTGCTTTGTCGCAGGCGGGAGGCTTCCTCGCCAACACCTATCGCACGCGAGATCCACCCCTCTCGCCCAAGGAGATGTAGCGTACGGGAGCTGTCGCGGGCGGGAGGCTTCCTCGCCAACACCTCTCGCCCAAGCCTATTCGCCCGTGGTAGCAGAAAGAGGTCTCTCACCAAGGTCTGTCGCACATATCGTCCGCCTGTCGCTAGAGCCTGTTTGCGCGAGAGCTAGCGTCTTGCCCAGCTAGTAGGATGAGGTCTCACGCCAGGACCTTTCTTCGGGCTTCTCGTCCAGGTGACAGGAGGTGTCTCTCGCCTATCGCCCATGCAAAATCTATCGCCCATGCAGGTCTCTTGCCAAAGGCTGTTTGCGCGAGAGCTAGCATCTCGCTCAATACTGTCTCACGCCCAATGTAACAAAACTGGTGGCTCACGCCCAATGCTAACAAAAGAGAAGGCTTTCGCCAGAACTAACAGCGGGGAGGTCTCTCGCCAAGAGGCCTGTCTGCGTGAGAGAGATCTCTCGCCCAGGTGACAGGAGGTGTCTCTCGCCTCTTGCCCATGCAGGTCTCTTGCCATACTGTTCCCTCGCTTAGGCGACAGGAGAGGTCTCTCGCCAAAGGCCTTTATTCGGGCTTCTCGACCAGGCTAACATTGAAGGTCTCTCGCCAGGGTCTGTCACATATGTCGTCCGTCTGTCGCCAGAGCCTGTTTGCGCGAGAGATAGCGTCTCGCCCAGCTAGTAGGATGAGGTCTCTCGCCAGGACCTTTCTTCGGGCTTCTCGCCCAGGTGACAGGAGGTGTCTCTCGCCTATTGCCCATGCAAAATCTATCGCCCATGCAGGTCTCTCGCCAAAGGTTGTTTGCGCGAGAGCGAGCATCTCGCTCAATACTGTCTCTCGCCCAATGTAACAAAACTGGTGGCTCTCGCCCAATGCTAACAAAAGAGAAGTCTCTCGCCAGAACTAACAGCGGGGAGGTCTCTCGCCAAGAGGCCTGTCTGCGCGAGAGAGATCTCTCGCCCAGGTGACAGGAGGTGTCTCTCGCCTCTCGCCCATGCAGGTCTCTTGCCAAAGGCTCTTCTTCGGGCTTCTCGCCCAGGCTAACATTGGAGGTCTCTCGCCAAGGTCTGTCGCATATGTCGTCCGCCTGTCGCCAGAGCCTGTTTGCGCGAGAGCTAGCGTCTCGCCCAGCTAGTAGGATGAGGTCTCTCGCCAGGACCTTTCTTCGGGCTTCTCGCCTAGGTGATAGGGGTGTCTCTCGCCTCTCGCCCATGCTGGTCTCTCGCCATGCTGTTCTCTCGCCCAATGCTCTCTCGCCAGAGCCATGCCTCTCTCGCCAGAGCCATGCCTCTTCTCATCGAGCTTTTTTGTTAGGTGCGAGAGCTATTCTCTCGCCAAGTCTTTCGGGGGCGAGAGCTATTCTCTCACCATGCCAAGGGTTGTCGCATGTCTGTGGCGTGAATGACTCTGTCGCATGTGCCTCGCGCGCGATAGACTATTCTGTCGCGTGAAACTTTGCGTGTGACAGACTATTTTGTGGCGTAACTTGTGCACTCTGCCGTAGCCTACGTACCTTCTCTTCCGCAGATCGTATTTCACCAATTTTTTATGGCTTTTCTGTTTGTTTCCCACAGACGGCGCCAATTGTTATTGCCAAAAACAACAATAAATGTTTGCTGACGTTGGATCCTCGATCTTCGCGTTAGTCTGTCTCCAAGAAATTTGCGAAATAGGAAAAGTCAGAGGGGCGCAGGGGTTTTCCCCTGCGTGCGCACTCCGATGCTTATCTCAGACAGGGTTTTGGCAGGGTTTCAGTAGGCAAATAGAGCTTAGGTTTAAGAATGATACCTGTGACCTATTTATAGGAGTTATTTCGCGCGTAATTACCTTTAAGCCCCATAGCTTAAATAATAACCCAGTGGATCATTTATGGGCCTTCTGAGTCCTCTTTCCTCTTGGGCTTATATTATCATTTGGCTCAATGGTATTCAACTTGATTTATAGAAAAGCCCAATAATAATTGACCTAGTCCACATCAGTATATATACATATATATACTAATGTATATTAAAATATACTATATAGTATTTCAATACATATGTATTTGTATAAAAATATATTTATATAATATATAATTATATAAATATATTTCATACTTTTTCCTCCTTTTCTTATTTAACTTGGACTTCTATTTATCCAAATTAAAGTTATTCCTTTCATTATTTTTCCATAATTCTAACCTTATTCCTATTTCCAAATTTAAATTTCCTTCACTTGAATTTCCCAATTCGTCACTTCCTCAAGTTACGGAATTTTCACTAATATTCCATCTTGTAAATAATTTATTTATTTACTTAAATTCTCTATTTGCTTTAATATTAAATTTAGAAAATTAGCAGTTATCACAAGTTCCTTAAGGATCAATACCAGAAATTTTGTAAAATTACCCCCATGAGCAGTAGATTATACCGACCAACTCAACCGACCTATCTGTAAAGATTCACCCATAGCGGTTGGTAGGAAACTCCGATTAAGGTGATTCAAAATCCATAAGAAAGCTTATTTAAATATCTTTTTATCCATATAAGGCTCATATTTTAATTCATTATATATTTCTGACGATAAATTCTTACATTCCTGTCATTTGTAGCAAGTTTAGAATTGAGCAATCAGCAAAGAGTCGGACATAAGTTTTGATAGGGAACTCCAATTTAGGTGATTCAAATTGCGTTGGAAAGTTAACTCGTAGACCTCTCCGGCGATATATGGCTCATATTTTTATACAATTTGGATTGATCTTGGTGAATTTTTAAAGTTGATTATAAGTGCAGTAAAGCAATTAGAAAAATGGGCTGGAACCGATTATACAGTGTGCAGTGGCACATTTAGTAAATAAATGAGCTTTAGTGGGTATTTTGGACCTTCTAATATTGGATCAGATTTTATTAATTTAATATATATAATTATACACCAATAAACGGAGAACAACACATAAACTTCTACCACTTTCTTCAGACTTCTTCCCCGTTCTACTGCTGCTGCTGCGTCTTTTCTGTTTCTCCCATTTTCACCTAAATTGTCTTTCGGTCAGCCAAGATGAACCCCTTCTTTTCTTCACCTGTTCACTTAAGCTCCTTAATAATAATTGTTCTTTACCTTAAGAGCTTCATAATCATCCACATATCTCAGCCTACAACCACCAAAAATGGCTGCTCTGTTTGCTGGACAAAATCGGTTCCTGCAAAGGTAATTGACAGCCAATGTTTCATGCAATTTTATTTATTGTGCAGGGTTGTGTTGATTGAGTAGATGATGCTTGTGGTCTTTATTGAAATAAAAACATATAGGAAGCAATCAAGTATGGTGGTAATGTTTCAGAACAAGGGAAAATGGCGTGATGATGGTGTTATTCTGCCTAGGTATAGGTTGAACGATGGAGGGGATACTTTGATGAATTGAAAATGCTTCATGTAAGTCCTAAGTAAGTAGAGCAATTTTATGAACTTAGAGTTGGTTGAAGGATGAAACTCATGAGAATGTGGAATTAGAGGCTGCTGGCCATGGAAGGAAATATAGGAGAAGGAACCATGAAGGTGAGCTGAATTTCAGCTTACAGAAAAGAAGCAGAAAAATGATGGTAGCGTGAATGATGAATATGTTTTGCTATAGCATGGTTCCATGTTAATAAAGGTGTTGTTATGAATTGTAGATTGTTTAATGAAAATACTAAAGGATATAAGAGTAACCATATGATAACAAATGAGAAAGAATAATTGGAAAAATAAGAGAAAGAAGAAAACGTGAAGAAGGAAAAGTGAAGCTGCAGTAAAACGTGAAACAGAAAAGAAAGAAAAAAAAGAAAGAAAGAAAATAAGATAAGTGACTAGATAGTCACAGAAGAAAAATATAAATGCAATTTTTAATGAAATAGTAAATCTAAAGATTTATATTATGATAAATTAAGAATGATTGTAAAGTCAAAAGTGGGAGAAGAATGTATTGATTTTGAGATCAATTGTAGTACATTCCGTAACTTGAAATATGGGATCGATGGATTATGAATAAGAAATAATATGGTAACTTAATATGCTATATATAGTTAAAGCAAAATAAATAGAAGGATAATAGAATTATTTGTGAGAGTGAATTTGGAAAAGAATGAGTTTTGGGGCATGAAGATATACTTGATCAAGTATGCTTTACAAGTTGATCATGTGAATTTTATGATATGAAAAAAAATCTTTAATTGATGGAAGGAATTTGGAAATTTTATGATTTATTGAATTTCCATAATTTATTAAGTAAGGAAAAGTAAATCAAAGGGAATGAATTATTGGTGAAGTTATTTTGCAGCCGAAAGTTACGATTTACAAGTGGCACGATCGAGAAACGCATATTCCTTAGAAAGGTAAGGGATGCATGTGCAGCACTGTAAGGATATTCAGTCTGTATGTTTTTAATTATGAAATATTTTATGAAAATATTGTGAAGATTCTTTGGTTGGAAATTTGTGATGATGTATTGGCTGGAATTATAAAATGTATTTTTCATGCAGGAGGCTAGTCAATCGGCAGCCGTTATGCCGCCGAAAATTTTTAGGAAATTTTATAAAATCATATTAAATGATTTTATTTCACGAAAACTGATATTCGATAACGAAAAACAATAAAATCATTATTTTTCATAAAACATGAATATAATGAGATTTAATTTTAAAATATTCATGTTTTCGAGAATGGTGATAATGAAATCACCGAAAATTCTCGTGAAAGGTAAATTACACGAAAGACAAGACAAAAAACGAAAAGAAATACAGTGAATATTTTTATGAGTATTTTTATAAATATTTTTGAAATATTCACTAAATGATTTTTAACCTTTATGGTTTTAAATTATGAAATTATATATTTTATATATTCCATAAAGGTTATTTTATGAGAAAAACATGGTTTTGAGACTAGTTGGCCCCTCTATCATGCCAAAATGTGATACGTGATATGTAACATGTGATATGTGATATGTAGTTCCGACCAACCATTGATTAATGATCCGCCGAGGACAATTATAGACTATGGTCATAGATCTGACATGATTATTTTATACCCTTCGGGGTCTATAGCATGATATGAGTAACGACCCAGTGGATGGGCTGGGCGTGCCTTAGTCTCCATATATGAAAATATTTTACATGATATGTGATAAATTAAATGAAAGTGATTTATAGCATTTTTATAAAATGCTCATTTCGGTACTATTTTTAGTACTACGAAATGGTTTTTTTCATATGATATGTGATATGAATATGTAATATGTTTTCAAAAAAGGAAAAAAGAGGAAAATAAATCTAATATTCCTATTTTTAATTTTTAAATTGAATATTAGATTTAAATGATGTATATGTTATACAAAAAAGAATTAATAGCTTATTTTGCTATTTAAAGTACTGTACTATTTATGATTGCACAGTAAAATATGAAATGAGTTTAAATGAGAATGATGATGATTTAACTAATATTCTTTTCAAAGAATATATGAATATTAGCTATTTTATTTAAATGTTTTATTTCATAAAAGCATTATTTTAAAAAGTATATGAAAATGATATGGCATAAAAAGGAAAAGGATATTTTATTTCAAATGAAATAAAATTACTCCCTACAATTGCTTCTAGGTTCCGGGACAAGATAAGTATTTCAAAATACCTACCTTACTCCATCCAGATCCCTAACCGACTGTAGTATCCTTCCTACATGTGTGCTTAGAGCCTAATAGGAAAAATGAAAAAGTGTTTTAGCATATAGATAGCTGAATATCAAGTGAGGCATATAATTCCCTTACTGAGCCGTGGTTTGCTCACCCCTTAATATTAACATTTCAGATTTTCGAGGATTAATAGTCTGACATCTACAGGACTTCGGCTGTGCATTTGGGGACGATGCAACAGCTTGATTTATTTAATAATGTATGATCATTTATTTTCTGTATTTAGACTTATCTACAATACTACTTCCTTATGAATTAAGATAGGGGATGTAATTCATATTATAATTTTATATGAAATTGTTTATATGTAAAAGAAAAGTAAAGTATCGCAGATAGCCCAACCAAATAAGATGTATAGAATAAGATGAAAAATAGGGTCACGGGCTATGACACATTCTCACCGTTTCATAATTATATTTCGACTATGGCACTAGAGAAATCTAGGAGCCTGATAATGGAAATGTGATTCAATTTTGCACAACCAATCTGTAATCACTTCCATAACATCATATTTCTTTTGTTCAATTGGAAAAGGTGAGGATCTTTCTCTTTCATTAAGCTCTCAAGTTTCCATGTAGCCTCTTCACATGGATGGTGTTGCTAGAGAACCTTCACTAGGGGAAAAGACTTTGACCTCAAAGCTTTCTCCTTTCTGTCCACAATCCAAATCGGCCTCTTTACAAATCTAATGTGTTTTATCATTTCACTCTTTGCAACATGCGTCCTCTTATAATTTGAAATCATAATTTCAATTTCCAATAGTCCTCATAATTAAGATGGGATTGTACTTTCAATCAAGCCATATACTTTTGTTTGGTTAGTTTCATTGGCGTAATGCCACAAGTTTGGGAGACTTTATAAGACAAAATCTCTTAGATTAAGCTTATTATATAGCTCAAGTTCCAATTCATCACATGACCTATCCTAGGCCAACTATGTTAGGTCATTCCATTGGCAATTCTTTAGTTCATTCCATTGGCAATTCTTTTACCTCTTTCAATCCTTCTCACTTTACATATCGATCATATCCTATGCGATCATTCTATTATCTTCAAAATATAAAATGCCTCAATCAATCGTTCTCGATCATTCAATATCTTATTCCTTTAAGGTGATACATAATTCTTCTATACAGTATCGATACCATTCATTAACTATTTGCAGCCTGTTTCAATAGGCCGTCGATTGGCATCCTTTATGTCAAGGCCCAGCCTATTTCAATAGGCCGTCGGCTGGCATCCCCTAGGCGCTCCGGCCCCAGGTTTACCTTGACTCAACCGTATTGTCCTTATGTAAAGATTGCGAAACTTTGTACCATGTTAGTGAATAAATAAAGGACATAAGATAAGTTAGTACTGAGATAGATTTTGTAATTATTATTCTTATGTCAAGTAATGAGAATGAAGTATCAAATTAGTGAAATTAGAAAATAAATAACTTATACCTTTGTGTAATTTAGAAATCTTATAACTAAGTTCAAGAATTATATAAGAACAAATAGATGCATATATTCCACAATATATATGTATATTTGTTTTAATAAAACGAAGGACACAAGTATAGTATAGATAATTGTGTTAGGAATAGAAAATTTAAAATAAAAACATATTTAAAATATAAAATAAAATAGATTAAATAATAGGCTTAGTGGAGTTTGGTGGGACTTTTTCCCATCAAACCCCACTAAGCACAGCCCCATCGTTCATTAGGATCATCACCATCGAAAGCTTATTAAGGAAAGCTACAGACCTATGTTAAATAGAAGTAGTCTTTGCCAAAGTCAGACCAAAAAGCTAAGGAAATTGAAAATGAAATGGGAAAGTAAGTGAGGCAAAAGAGAGAGAGTGCTGAAAGTTGAGCTACAACGTGAAGGAGTGGAGAAGGAGATCTCGGCAAGGAAGAGGAAAGGAAGAAGAAAAACGTGAAAGGGCTGAAGAAAAGAAAGGGAGATTCATGCTATGAGAAGAAAAGGAAAACGGGAGGAAGAGAACAGAAAATGGGTTGCTGGAAATGACGAGAAGTAACAGAAGAGGAAGAAGACCGAAGTGTAGCAACCCCACATGAGAAGAAAGGTTTAAAAAAAATAAAATAAAATAAATATTAGTTGAATGTGTGATTAAAGGCTGATCAGTGGCTGCATTTGGGATCGGTTGGAAGGTGTGAAAGGAGTCTTTTGGTGGCCAGATTTGTTCTAACCGAGAGAGAGAGATTTTTAGTGCAACTCCGACGGCTATTTTGGCAAGTCAGTGGTGGCTCATGGTCGGCTGTGGCTTGAGCTTGAATTGGGCTATGATAGAAGCAAGAACATGAGCTAACCGAACTAGCCAAAGACCCATTTTTGCTACTAAAAAACCAAACACTTCCAAAAGCTGTAATAAAGGCGACAAAGGCTGACTTGAGTGGTGTTTTGAGTGACAGAGTTAGACAAGGAATTTTGCTACATTGTTTAGGCGTTGATAAGGGGTTTGGACTGAACTTTTTGGTGCCTAAACAGAGGTTTTTCGGTGACTGAAAATGAGGGCTTAAATTTTAAGTTGGTGAGCAGTTTCGGTGGCTACTTGGTGAGTCCTCAAGTGCCAGATTTGGGGTTATTTTTAGGTTGGAGTTTGAGGGCTGTTCTGCATGGCCAGGTGAGGAAATTAAGTTGAAAATATATGTGAATATATATATATATATAAATATTGTGTGAATATAGTAAGGTCATTGTTAAGATGAAGTGGGATGATGTATAATTATATGCACATAAAAATATATATATATAGTTAATATGAAAATGAGGAATAAATTTTGAATCAATTTGGTATTTGATCTTTGTTAAATTAATATTTTGGAGGAGAGAGTGGGGAGATGAAACCTTGACTAAGAGAAGAATTTCAAGAAGGAAAAGTTGTACATTGGTTAAGATTAATGTGTTTGTGTATATATATACATCTATAAATAAGCAAATATATATATATATATATATATATATATATATATATACACACACACACCCTTTTTATACATACGTATAAATTTTAGATTAATGAGTTGTTAGCTCTTGGCATAGAATTGGGGCTTAAATAATAGTGGCATTAAGATATACCTATTGCAGCATAGAATTAAGTATGATATAAATTTTTGATTTAAATAAATAATATTAACTCAAGATTAATATAAGAGCATGCTAGAGGATGAGAATAGTGACAGAGATATGGATATATATATATATATATATATATATGCCATGATGATCAATATGTTATATGCCATTAAAATGATATATATATGTATAAATATATATTTATTTATACGTAATAAATATTGATAAGGAGAAGAAAAGGATGAGCATAGATATACATATATATATGTATATACAATATATATTGGAATATACACATGGATATAAACACATAGATGTTTAAACATATATATATATATATATATGTACATGAGGACTCGTACCATCGATATGTCGTAATTGACGATAAGGAGGTAGCCTTAGATTAATAGTTGAAATTAATAGCGTTTTAAGGTCCTTATTTTAAGTACGTGGTTAAGCATGATGATGTAAACTTATCGAAATGTTAATGGGTTATGTGTAGTGAATCAAAACGGTGTAGAGGCTTGAGTACAAACTCAGAAGCACGAGAAATAAATTTTAAGCCTCGAGGTAAGTGGGTTAAATAAACCATACTAGTATCATCTCGTAAAAGATGAAAGAAATCTTTATGTCACAGCCCGTGACCCTATTTTTCACCTTATCCTATACATCTTATATGGTTGGGCTGTCTGCGATACTTTACTTTTTCTTTTACATATAAACAATTTCATAAAAATTTACCATATGAATCACATACCCTATCTTACTTCATAAGAAAGTAGTACTATGAATGTCTAAATACAGAAAATATATGATCATACCTCATGTCATAAGTCGAGCTGTCGCATCGTCCCCAAATGCGCAGCCAAAATCCTTTAAGTGTTAGACTCTCAGTCTTTGAAAAACCTGAAATGTTAAAATTAAGGGGTGAGCAAACCACAGCTCAGTAAGAGAATTATATGCATACTTGATATTCAGCTTCCTATATGCTGAAAATCTTTTTCATTTTTCCTATGGACTCGAGGCTCGCATGTAGGAAAGATACTACAGTCGGCTAGGGATCCGAATGGAGTAAGGGAGGTATTTTGAAATACCTATCTTGTCCCGGAATCTAGAAGCAACTGTAGAGAGTAATAAATTTCTTTTCGTTTGAAATTTATATCCTTTTACCTTTTCATTTCATATCATTTCCATATTCTTTTCAAAATAATGCTTTTATAAAATAAAGCATTTAAATAAAGTAACTAATACTCATATATTCTTTGAAAAGAATATTAGTTAAATCATCATCATTCTCATTTAAACTCTTTTCATATTTTATTGTACAATCATAATCAGTACAGTACTTTAAAATAGCAAAATAAGCTATTAAACCCTTTTTTTATAACATATAAATCATTTAAATCTAATATTCAATCTAAAAATTAAAATAAGAATATTAGATTTAATTTCTTCCTTTTTCCTTATGAACTATATCACATGTTCATATTACATATCATTTGAAAATCATCTCGTAGTACTAAAATCAGTACTGAAATAAGCATTTTATAAAAATGCTATAAATCATTCATTTTACATATCACATATCATGTAAAACATTTACATTTCACATATCACATATCATGTAAAACATTTTCATTTAAAACATATCATATATGGAGACTTAGGCACACACGCCCAGCCCGTCCACTGGGTCATTACTCATATCATGCTATAGACCCCGAAGGATATAAAATCATCATGTCAGATCTATGGCCATAGTCTATAATTGTCCTCGACGGATCACTAATCAGGTGTCGGCCGGAACTACATATCACATATCACATATTACATATTACATGTCACATATCACATATCAGCATGATAGGATGCCAACTAGTCTCAAAACAGTATTTTTCATCATCAGAAAACCTTTATGGAATTTATAAAAATAATAATTTCATAATTAAAACCATAAAGGTTATATAATAAATCAAGTGAATAGTTAAGAAAATATTTGTAAAATATTCACTTTATCCCTTTTTCATCTTTCATTTCATATTACGTATAATTCATATATCAAGAGAATATTTAGAAACCTTTTATAAAATATTCTCTTTATCCCTTTTTCATTTTCCATTTGATATCACTTATAATTCATATATCGAGAGAATTTTCGATGATCTCATTATCACCAATTTCGAAAACATGAATATTTTAAAATGAATTTCGTTATATTCATGTTTTATGAAAAATAATCATTTTCTCTATTTTCGTGGTTGGAAATCGTTTCTTGTGAAATAAAATCATTTATTATGATTTTATGAAATTTTCTAGAATTTTTCGATAATTTTCGATAATTTTTCGGCAGTATAACGACTGCCGATTGGCTAGCTTTCTACACGAAAAATACAGTTTATAATTTCCAGCCAGTACTTCATTCCAAATTTCCAACCAATCATTCATCATAATAATTTCATAAAATATTTCCATAAAATATTTTGAAATTAAAAAATGCAGACTGAATATCCTTACAGTGCTACACATGCATCCCTTACCTGTTTCGGGTCGGCGACTGACTCTCGAAGGTCGCGTCCGTGTTCACCTCACCCGATTCTATCGGCTCGGTCATCGAGGGAATTTTCTAGAATTAAAATTCTAAAATTTAGAATTTTTCTATAATTATTTAAATAAATAAATTATTTAAATAATTTATCACTTTCTGGGATTTCTTATCGATTCCAGTAATTCCCGGGTTTTCGAATTCTCGGGATTTCCCGTAATTTCCAAAATTCTCCTTTTTTCCTCTCTTTTTCTTCTTTTCCTCTTTTCTTCCTTTCTCTTTCTTTTCTTTTTCTTTTTCTTTTTCTTTTTCTTTTTCCTTTTTCTTTTCCTTTTTCCTCTTCTTTTCCGATCAGACCGGTCCAGTTCCCTTCAATGATAACCGCAAATTTTTCAATTATTGGAAATTAATATTTAAGAAAATAGATAAGAGGAAATAAATAAATTAAAGTAAATATTATTTTTATCAAAATATATATATATTGTAATACAATATATATCTATAAATACATATATATATATATGAAATATATATTAATTCAAATTAAAATTTATATATATATATATTTATTTTATGTAAATATATATATATGTGTGTGTGTGTGTTATATTATGTTTGTATATATAATATAATATATAAAAAAAGAAGGAAACAACAGAAACGGGAAACACCATTCCCATTTCTGTGTTAAATCACAGATTTTACCACCCCCGTCAGCGGCCGCCGGAGAAGGAAAGGAGAAGAGGGAAGAGAAGCGCCGTCGCCGACAAAGGAAGAGGAGAAGAAATCGACCGGCGGCGGAAAGAAAGAAACCAAAACAGGAAGCGAAATCGACGGAAAAGCTGGAAGAGAAAAGAAAATAGGAGACGGCGGTGCTGGTCGATCCAGGCACTGCCACTGCCACCGAAACATCGCCGGAGGGAGAGGAAGACGATGGAGGCCACCCAAGGCGCGGTGAACAAAGGAGGAAGGCTGACGAAGAGGCGGAAGAAATCGAAGGAAAATCGACTCGATCCGCTGTCGTGCCGCATATCCAGGGCAAACAGAGGGCACCGGTAGCATCGCCATGCCGTTGGCCAGTTGATGGACGCCTGAACTGCCAGAGAACCGACCGCCGGTGAAGAACCGGCGAGGAAAGACACTGACTGGTCCGACCGGCCTGGCTGGAAGAAAAGAAAAGGAAAAAGAAAAAGGAAAACAAAAAAGAAAAGAAAAAAGAAAAAGAAAAAGAAAAAGAAAAAGAAAAGAAAAAGAAAAGAAGAAAAAAGAGGAAAAAGGAAGAAAAAGAGGAAAAAGGGAGAAGTTCCGGAAATCGGAAGATTCTCGGGAATTCGGCAACCCGAAAATTTACGGAAATTCGGTAAGAAATTTTCGAAAATGAATTTTTAGAAAAATTTAATAAATTATGCAAAAATTCTAAAATTTAGAATTTTAATTTCCAAAAATTATTCTCGACGATCGAGATGAGGAATCGGGAGAGATGGACTACAGGGGCGACTGAGAAGAGGAAGTCGCCGACCCGGAAAAAGGTCAGGGATGCATGTGCAGCACTGTAGGGATATTCAGTTTGCATGTTTTTAATTATGAAATATTTTATGAAAATATTGTGATGATTATGTGGTTGGAAATTTGTGATGATGTACTGGCTGGAATCATAAACTGTATTTTTCGTGCAGGAGGCTAGTCAATCGGCAACCGTTATGCTGCCGAAAAATTATCGAAAATTTCTAGAAAATTTCATAGAATCATAATAAATGATTTTATTTCACGAGAAATGATTTTCAATCACGAAAATCGAGAAAATTAATATTTTTCACAAAAACATGAATAAAATGGAAGTGATTTTAAAATATTCATGTTTTCGAGAATGGTGATAATGAAATCACCGAAAATTCTCTTAATATGTAAATTACACGTAATACGAGAAGAAAAATGAAAAGGAGTAAAGTGAATATTTTTATGAATATTTTCATAAATATTTCTTAAATATTCACTAAATGGTTTTATAACCTTTATGATTTTAAAGTATGAAATTATATATTTTATAAATTTCATAAAGGTTATTTCTACGATAAAAACATGCTTTTGAGACTAGTTGGCCCTTCATCATGCCGACATGTGATATGTAATACGTGATATGTGATATGTAACATGTGATATGTGATATGTAGTCCCGGCACCTGATCAGTGATTTGCCGAGGATAATTATAGACTATGGCCATAGGTCTGACATGATTATTTTATACCTTCGGGTATTATTGCATGATAGGACTCGGTGGTTGCCACTATCTCCATATGTGATAAGTTTTAAATGAAAATGTTTTGCATGATATGTGATATGTGAAATGTAAAGGTTTTACATGATATGTGATATGTGAAACGAAATGATTTATAGCATTTTTATAAAATGCTTATTTCAATACTGATTTTAGTACTACGAAATGATTTTCATACGACATGTAATATGAATATATAATATGTTTTCAAAAAAGAAAAAGGAGGAAATTAAATCTAATATTCTTATTTTTAAATTTTAAATTAAATATTAGATTTAAATGATTTGTATGTTATACGAAAAAGGTTTAATAGCTTATTTTGCTATTCAAAGTACTGTACTAATTATGATTGTACAGCAAAACATGAAATGAGTT
The DNA here is from genome assembly GCA_032173925.1 of Heritiera fomes. NCBI lineage: Eukaryota > Viridiplantae > Streptophyta > Magnoliopsida > Malvales > Malvaceae > Heritiera > Heritiera fomes. Next base: position 22,294,462 of record JAPDPM010000004.1, on the reverse strand, counting down.
TAAACGAAAATGATGATGATTTAACTAATATTCTTTTCAAAGAAAATATGAATATTAGTTATTCTATTTAAATGCTTTATTTCATAAAAGCATTATTTTGAAAAGGAATATGAAAACGATATGAAATAAAAAGGAAAAGGATTTAAATTTCAAAATCAGAAAGAATTTTACCCTCTACAGTTGCTTCTAGGTTTCGAGACAAGATATGTATTTCAAAATACCTACATTACTCCATCCGGATCCCTAGCCGACTGTAGTATCCTTCCTACATGCGAGCCTAGAGCCCATAGGAAAAATGAAAAAGTTTTTCAGCATATAGATAGCTGAATATCAAGTATGCATATAATTCCCTTACTGAGCCGTGGTTTGCTCACCCTTTAATATTAACATTTCAGGTTTTCGAGGACTAAGAGTCTAACATCTAAAGGACTTCGGCTGTACATTTGGGGACGATGCGACAGCCTGATCTATTTAATAAGGTATGATCATTTATTTTCTGTATTTAGACTTATCTACAGTACTACTTCCTTATGAATTAAAATAGGGGATGTAATTCATGCTATAATTTAATATGTAATTGTTTCTATGTAAAAGAAAAGTAAAGTATCGCAGACAGCCCAACCAAATAAGATGTATAGAATAAGGTGAAAAATAGGGTCACAGGCTATGACAGATTTAATGGTATCAGAGCAAGGTTGGCCTGATGTCTGTCGATACTTTTGGAAAGAAAATGTGTTGAAGAGGTTAACATCCCCTATAGTACTGTATAGTCTAAATACATAAAGAAAATAAATGATTGTAAATTGAGTTAAGTGTGTGTTTAGAAGGGGGTGAGAATTATGAACTAAAGATGTCAAAAAGGGAAAACGGCTCAGGAATATTAACTGAAATGGTGATCTTATAATCTAAATGAAGGTTGGTTCGTAAGGAACAGAAATGGACTCGGTGAGGACCCCACCAGTACTTCTCTGTCCGGATCGAACTGAGACATGAAAGTGATGATATAAAGGAGAGGAATGAAATATCATCATTAAATAGTCCTTAAGATCACCGATTGAAGGTATTTTGAGGAGAGAGATAATTTTTGATCAAAAATTATCAAAATACCCCTAACCAAAATTTTACCTGGAATCAAAATAGACCAACAGAAGTTGGAATTGATTGATTTGATAGAGAAATTGATGGTGTAAGGATGCATTTCATGCAAAATAATCCAATTATGGATCCTATTGGATTTCTCTGTCTAAATCAGACAAGGTCTTGTAAATGCTGATATTAGCATGAGAAAGGGTACTATCAGCACATAAATAATAAGAAGATCTTTAGTTAAATGTATATTGAGGAGAAAGAAATAAATGTTGAAATGACGAAAACGCCCCTATGTTGGGCTATGTTCTGAATAGTGATAAAACCAAGTTGATCTTGAATCTATTAATAGTAATGGATTTATTGAGGATATAAAGGACATAGTATGAGTATAACGATCCCGATTATAAATTTCACTGCACTTAAGTTACTCATATGATCTGAATGGTTATAGGGAAGTCGCAGGATAAGCGACTCAGTTATTGATTTTTAAGGGTCGAAATTAAAAGTGTACTGATGGGATATGATTACAGGATCGTTGGATATGATGAAAAGAAAACTGATTACTGATGATGAATGCGAAAGTGATCAGTATAAATGATGAAATCCACAACAGTACGATTAATTTAGGTTCTATGCAATTATACAGTTTTTGAAGTATTAAGTGGATATATATATATAGAACCAGAATAATTTGAAATATGTTTTACGAAATGATGTACTATATGGAGTATATGAAATTGGAGGATATGCATAAAAATAGTAAGTGATGATACGAGATGAGGAAGATAACAGCTAACCTGAATTATTAAATGAAAATGATTTTAAAATGAATTTCAATAATAAATCGGTTAGCTGTAAAAGGTGTTAGTCAAATAATTACACATGATACAGCATATAAATTAAGATGATTGATATGCTGTAAAGTATGAGGAAATAAGTGAATCAAGGCGGAGTAGATGTTAAAATGATTTGAATATTGAATGTCTCTGCCTTGAGGATATACAGTGGAAATGATAAGACACAAAGATGAATGTCCAAAATGATAAGAGAGATGAATGATTAAAGAAAGCATCGGATGAGATTCCTGATAAATTTTCAGAGTAATATAGATGGGAAAGATCGGGTTAATATTGACTCGATTATTGAGATGAAATCTATTCTAAGCTTATATCAGAGAATATAGAAAGAATCCGAAAAGCTTAGAAAATAACTTTGGAAAATTTTGTGAATAACGAAATTCACTTGTGTAGATGTAAAGGATAGAAATGCAGATGATATGATTTGAGGATGAATTAAATGGTGAATTAAATTTCTATTATGCAATAGAGTTCTTATTAAGAACAAATAATCATCTATAGGGAATTGATGTCTTAAGTTGAATTAATCGGAGATGTATAAGGAGTCTATAAGATCAATCTCTGCACAAGGCATCACTAGATGAAAAGTTGGAAATTGATGGTCATAAGATGATAATATTAGAACCTCGATATAATTTTTACGAGTTCCTATTGAAGTTTACAAGGTTAATGAAATACCTTTTGAGGTATATAAGCCTAATGAATGAGGCATCCATACGAGGATAAGTGATGAGATATTGATATAGTCTAAGACATCAATGAAAAATGAGCAGCATAGTGGTATAACCCCGTAGACTCTTAAAGACAGTGAAATTATATGTTAAGATTGGCAAATAGAAGATGGGCTAGATAGTATCTCTTTCTAAGATATATGATCCCGAATGACAGAGCAATGCGGATCTGTCTATGATAAAGAGATAATGACTGAGATACGAAATGTATGAGGTATAGCTAAATACTATTGTCAGTCTATAGGAGAGTTTATTGGGTTAGCTGCTCTACTGATGAGACTTAAATTAAATAAGTTTAAGTCAGTGGATGAATAAATGTAAAAAGGATATGTAAAAGGTTAAAAGAGTTTAATCGTGGAATACTTTACCACAGATGAAAAGTGACTGAAATAATGATGAAGGAAAAGATGAATATGTCATAAGTGGAAAGTACATGATGAAGAGGGAACACGAATATGAAGTAATTCTCAATTTTAAAGCTAAAAGTGATTTTGTGGTTATCACATGATTATGGTTAAATGTAAGATCGAGCCAAACTCGATAGAGGAAAAATAAATATACTCAAAGAAGTAAAGAAATTATTTACATTTAATTACTAGTCATATAAATGGAAAAAGGATATATATATATATATATATGTATACCACCTCAAAATGTTAAAAATAGTGGATTTATATGGATAATGAGGGGATTAAACTGATAATTATAGATCCAATGATGAAGTTAAATAATGAGAAGATTAAATTATAATTTGATTATACCATTATGGAATCTAAATTATTGAAAGAGTATAATTTCAGATATATTCAAAAATTAAAGTGATAATGAATATACCACAAGAATAGAAGAGGTAATAAGAATGTTATGGAAAGACGATATGGAGAGTAAAAGATGGTAAATAGTAAAGCCTACAAATGAACTGCAACAATTAATGAAGTAAATATGAAAAAGTACTGGGGATAATAATGAAGAATCTAAAAGAGATATGATAATATAGAAGTGATTATAGACTGATAGTCTAATGAAATCACTTCTCCATTATCAAACTCTGAGATTCTTTATTGTCATAGTCGAAATATGATTAAAAGATGATGTGAATGTATGTGAAGTTCCAGTGATCACTATATGTGATGGGAATCTCTGAGTAGCTATATGTTATGGGAAATAGCAAAAGGCTCTGAGATTCCAAATTTATAGACAGCACCACTCCGTACATGATATAGATATGTGAGCGTAGTATGAAATGCTCAATGATATGTTGAGTGAGCGGATGCATGAGATGTGAAAGCTACTGGAACAGTTACATACTATTGATTAAAATCGGTAAATGATAATTATCGAAATGTATCAACTTGGCACCAAATAAGGAAGATAAATGAGGAACAATATGAATCATATGTGATATGAAAAGGAGTAGAAATGGATAACTCCCAATTGATAAGAAATTTAAGAGAGTATAAGTATATGATGAGAAATGATATATAGTGGTATAAAGGCGATTATGATGTTAAAAGTATACTGGCAGTATAATTTGAAAGATGATTGAGAGGACAAGCATGATAAGTATACACGATGCTACCACCTTATGAATTAAGTTAAATTTGGAGGACCGAATTTCTTAAGGTGGGGAGAATGTGATAACCGCAAATTTTTCAATTATTGGAAAATTATTAATATTGAAAATTAATATTTAAGAAAATAGATAAGCGGAAATAAATAAATTAAAGTAAATATTATTTTTATCAAAATTTATATATATTTAATACAATATATATCTATAAATACATATATATATGAAATATATATTAATTCAAATTAAAATTTATATATATGTATTTTGCGTAAAAAAAAAATATATACATGTGTGTTATATTATGTTTGTATATATAATATAATATAAAAAAAGAGGGAAATAACAGAAACAGGAAACACCCATTCCCGTTTCTGTGTTAATATCACAGATTTTACCGCTCCGGTCAAAGGCCACAGGAGAAGGAAAGGAGAAAAGGGAAGAGAAGCGCCGTCGCCGACAAAGGAAGAGGAGCAGAAATCGACCGGCGGCGGAAAGAAAGAAACCAAAACAGGAAGCGAAATCGATGGAAAAGCTGGAAGAGAAAAGAAAATAGGAGACGGCGATGCCAGTCGATCCAGGCACCGCCATTGCCACCGAAGCATCGCCGGAGGGAGAGGAAGACGAAGACGATGGAGGCCACCCGAGGCGTGGTGAACGGCGGAGGAAGGCCGGCGAAGAGACGGAAGAAACCGAATGAAAATCGACTCGATCCGCTGCTGTGCCGCATATCCAGGGCAAACGGAGGGCACCGGTAGCTTCGCCATGCTGTCGGCCAGGTGAAGGACGCCTGAACCGCCGGAGAACCGGCCGTCGGCAAAGAACCGACGAGGAAGGACACTAACCGGTCTGACCGGTCCGGCTGGAAGAAAAGAAAAGGAAAAAGAAAAAGGATAAAGAAAAAGAAAAGAAAAAGGAAAAAGAAAAAGAAAAGAAATAGAAAAGAAGAAAAAAGAGGAAAAACGGAGAAGTTCGGGAAATCGGAAGATTCCCGAGAATTGGGCAACCCGAAAATTTACGAAAATTCGGTAAGAAATTTTCGGAAATTAATTTTTAGAAAAATTTAGTAAATTATGAAAAAATTCTAAAATTTAGAATTTTAATTTCCAGAAATTATTCTCGACGATCTAGATAAGGAATCAGGAGAGATGGAGTACGAGCGCGACCGAGAAGAGGAAGTCGCTGACCCGGGAAAAGGTAAGGGATGCATGTGCAGCACTGTAAGGATATTCAGTCTACATGTTTTTAATTATGAAATATTTTATGAAAATATTGTGATGATTATGTGGTTGGAAATTTGTGATGATGTACTGGCTGGAATTATAAACTGTATTTTTCGTGCAGGAGGCTAGTCAATCGGCAGCTGTTATGCTGCCGAAAAATTATCGAAAATTTCTAGAAAATTTTATAAAATCATAATAAATGATTTTATTTCACGACAAATGATTTTCAATCACGAAAATCGAGAAAATGAATATTTTTCACAAAAACATGAATAAAATGGAAGTGATTTTAAAATATTCATGTTTTCGAGAATGGTGATAATGAAATCACCGAAAATTCTCTTAATATGTAAATTACATGTAATACGAGAAGAAAAATGAAAAGGAGTAAAGTGAATATTTTGATGAATATTTTCATAAATATTTCTTAAATATTCACTAAATGGTTTTATAACCTTTATAATTTTAAAGTATGAAATTATATATTTTATAAATTTCATAAAGGTTATTTCTACGATAAAAACATGGTTTTGAGACTAGTTGGCCCTTCTATCATGCCGACATGTGATATGTAATACGTGATATGTGATATGTAATATGTGATATGTGATATGTAGTCCCGGCCGACGACTGATCAGTGATCCGCCGAGGATAATTATAGACTATGGTCATAAGTCTGACATGATTATTTTATACCTTCGGGTATTATTGCATGATAGGACTCGGTGGTTGCCACTGTCTCCATATATGATATGTTTTAAATGAAAATGTTTTACATGATATGTGATGTGAAATGTAAAGGTTTTACATGATATGTGATACGTGAAACGTGAAACGAAATGATTTATAGCATTTTTATAAAATGCTTATTTCAGTACTGATTTTAGTACTACAAAATGATTTTCATGCGACATGTAATATGAATATATAATATGTTTTCAAAAAGGAAAAAGGAGGAAATTAAATCTAATATTCTTATTTTTAAATTTTAAATTAAACATTAGATTTAAATGATTTATATGTTATACGAAAAAGGTTTAGTAGCTTATTTTGTTATTTAAAGTACTATATTAATTATGATTGTACAGTAAAACATGAAATGAGTTTAAACGAAAATGATGATGATTTAACTAATATTCTTTTCAAAGAAAATATGAATATTAGTTATTCTATTTAAATGCTTTATTTCATAAAAGCATTATTTTGAAAAGGAATATGAAAACGATATGAAATAAAAAGAAAAAGGATTTAAATTTCAAAATAAGAAAGAATTTTACTCTCTACAGTTGCTTCTAGGTTTCGGGACAAGATAGGTATTTCAAAATACCTACCTTACTCCATCCGGATCCATAGTATCCTTCCTACATGCGAGCCTAGAGCCCATAGGAAAAATGAAAAAGTTTTTCAGCATATAGATAGCTGAATATCAAGTATGTATATAATTCCCTTACTGAACCGTGGTTTGCTCAGCCCTTAATATTAACATTTCAGGTTTTCGAGGACTAAGAGTCTGACATCTAAAGGACTTCGGCTGTGCATTTGGGGACGATGCGACAGCTTGCTCTATTTAATAAGGTATGATCATTTATTTTCTGTATTTAGACTTATCTACAGTACTACTTCCTTATGAATTAAAATAGGGGATGTAATTCATATTATAATTTAATATGTAATTGTTTATATGTAAAAGAAAAGTAAAGTATCGCAGACAGCCCAACCAAATAAGATGTATAGAATAAGGTGAAAAATTGGGTCACGGGCTGTGACACCTTCCTCGCCGGTTCCTCGCTGGCGGCCGGTTCTCCGGCGGTTCAGGTGCCCTTTAGCTGGCCGGCGTTGACACGAACTTGCCGGTGGCCTCAGCTCGGCCTGGATCGGCGGCACGGCGGCGGATCTACTCGGTTTTGCCTCGGTTTCTTCTCCTCCTCCGTCGGCCTTCCTCCGCCGTTCTCCGCCTCAGCCGTGGCCTCCCACGTCTTCCTCTTCCTCCGGCAAAGCTTCGGTGGCAGTGGCGGTGCCTGGATCAGCCGGCACCGCCGTCTGCCATTTTTCCTTTTCACCTCCGATTTTCTCCGCTTTCCTTCGTTTCTGTTTTCCGTTCGTTTCTCTTCTCCCTTTTCCTTTGCCGGGGTCGACGTCGACATCAGCTTCTTCTCCTCAGCTCACCGGCAACCGCCTCCCCCTTCTCTCTTTCTTTCCGCCGTCTGCAGCAGTGTTCCTTCTTTGTTTTGTAACAAAGAAGGGAAACAGGGATCGGATTATATCCCGATCCCGTTTCTTTCTTCTTCTTTTTTATTTTTTTATTTTTTTATATATATAATTATTTCTTTTAATTATATATATATAATTATAGATAGATATATATATATATTTATATAACTCATTTATTTATATATATTTATACACATCACTTTAAAATAAAATAATATATATTTCATATATATATATTTTATTTATATACATAATTGTATATAAAAATATATACATTTATTTATTTAATATAAAATAGTATATATTCATTTTATAATATATACTATATTTCATATATATATATATATATTTATTTACATAAAAACATCTGCAAATATATTTATATAATCTAATTATATAAATATATTTTTATACGCATTTTTATTTTACTAAATTTTGGATTTCCTTAATATCCATTTATTTACACCTATTTTCGTTTCTTATTTAATTTGGATTTTCATTTATCCAAATTAAATTTCTTTCTTTATTATTTTCCATAATTTCAACCTTATCCTTATTCCCAACTTAATTTTCCTTTATTCGAATCTCCATTATTAGTCACTTCCTCAATTCTCGAAATATTCCACAATATTCCGATCTCATATTATATTTATTTATTCATTTCACTAAGTTTCCAATATTAATAATTTCCCATAAATGAAAAATTTACGGTTATCACACTTTATTCGATAATTATCTAATTTTATATCAAGTTTGGTGAAAATACCATGGAAAGGACTACGATGGTAAGTCTTGGTAAGATACGAGTTGACTAGATGTGTTCATGAGTAGTATTCTTCTGGAATAAAACCTTAGTTGTGACTTGTGCATTAAGTGTATGACTTGTTTATGCTTAATGAGCATATAAAATCGTATAAATTTTCGGTGCCTACATTATGAGAAATACATGTGAATTATTTAAGTCGCACCAATTGAGCATGTTAATATATTGCGATACTTTGAGAATGTATATGTGAATTATGTACAATATATACAGCTCATGATGTTGAACCCATGAACCTCGATTAGTACCTAGTAGTATTTATCGAAAACTTGAATAATGGAATTGTATGATAACTGAGGTGTATATGTGACTTGAGGACTTGAATGATTTTAGAACATTATCTTTAGAAATCATGTGCCAAAATGGCAACTGAATAACACCCAAATCCTTTTATACCATGTGAGTCACTTCTAGAGCACTCAAAGGACCTACGTGCTACATAGATTCTTCGGAACTGTGGGAGCCACCTCTAGAATCCTTTGAGAGCTAAGTACTGCACGAGTACCGATAAACCATTAGGAAGCATGCGCCAAGAGGCAAAATTGAATAGCATCAAATTCTTTTATACCGTGCTAGCCACCTCTAGAGAACTTAAAGGACCTACGTGTTACATAGATTCTTCAAAATTGTGAGAGCCACCTCTAGAATCCTTTGAAAGCTAAGTGTTGCACGAGTACCTATGAGCTCTTAAGAAGCATGCGTCGAAATGGCAACTGAATAATACCTATTCCCTTGGACCGTGTGGGCCATCTATAGAGAACTCAAAGGAACTACGTGCTACGCATATTTCTTCGGAACTGTGGGAGCCACCTCTAAAGTCCTTTGAGAGCTAAGTGCTACACGAGTACCGATGAACTAATCGAAAGCATGCGCCAAAGAGGTAAATCTACGTAAGACCCATTCTTTTTGCAACTGTGTGAGTCACCTCTAGAGAACTCAAAGGAACTACGTGTTACGTAGATTTCTTCGAAACTATGAGAGCCACCTCTAAAGTCCTTTGAGAACTAAGTGCTACACAAGTACCGATAAATCAATGGAGATCATATGCCAAAGAGACAAATGGATAAAACGATTATGACCTTGTGACGTTGTATCCATCACTAGTTAGGATGGATATTATACATATGACAGTGAGTCGGAATAACTGTTGAACTTTATTTGTATTATGCTATAGCATCATGTGCTATTTGAAATGGTTAGTCACTTTACGCTTAACTATATCGATGGAAGTAATGAAAAGGATCAAATTGTGCAAGTTAAGGATATGAGGAAAAGTTGAACGAGCCTATACAATTTGTTGTAGATTATATGTGAATAGCAATTCATGGCAGAGTGCATATATGATATTTTATATGATACATGCATGTATGATCATATTTGACGACATGAGCGTAGTATGTATTTATTTAAGCTACTTATTGAGCTGTGGATTGCTCACCCCTTAATTTAACATTTGCAGATCAAACTACTTGAAATCCAGCTTCAAGCTTCGTATAAGCTCTCTCGGGAACTGTACCTAGCTGTAGTACTCGTCTACATTATCCGAGCCTTGCTTTTGTGCTTTTTAAGGTATACGAATTGTATATCCTTTTGATAATTATAAAAACTTTACTTTCACAGTACTAGGAAGTAATATGGGATGTAACTTTGGATCGCACTAGAATATTATATAGGTTTATGTGATTATCGAGTACAATTCGGGTAGGATTATATTTTGAAGTGCGTATAAACTGCAAAAATGTGGAAATATTATTGTGTTGGATTTGAGAAACATGAGATGCATGATGGTATGAATTGTGGAAATTAAGGCTGGCTGTATTGTGAAAATTAAAAATGTATTTGCAATGCAGGTAATTTACTAGGGAAATTGATAAAATACAAGGGGGAGGTTTTCGGCCCATTTCTTTTGGGATAAGTGAATATGAGGCTAAAACAATTATATTCACCTTGAGATTTATGATATAGCTAGAGAAATAATATTATTAAGTCAAGATTTGGTTTAGTTACTACACTAACACTGAATACAAACCGTAAATGGAAAAAGAAAAATTTAGTTCGTAATTTTCTAAGTGAAATAAGGTAAGTATTAAGTGATCGTCATGGCCTTCGGGTCGTGACACCTTATTTTTTGAATTAAATCAAATAAAAACCCATACCAATAGCAGACTAATCTAGGTATAGATCGATAACCAACAAGTTTACATGTAAACATTACACATTACATGGGATGTAACACTATCACGATCTCAACTACACCGATACGTACTAGACAAACCTTGCACTGATACCATTAAATCTATCATGACCCGAAGGCCGCAACATTCACTAAATACTCATACTTTTTCTTCTTACAAATTTATGGACTAAATTTTTCCTTTTCATTTTACAGTTTGTATTCGGTGTCAGTGTAGTCACTAAACTAATTTCATTGATCCACTCTTTATACTTTAGCCTTGATAACTTAAACATTAATTTGTGAGCGTATTTACTCAACTATCTAGGTGAACTATAGTCATTTCACTTAAATATTAAACTAGCAAGGAAATGGTTCTAAGTTACATCCCGACTTATTTAACAAAATATGTACTGTGCATTAATTAAAGTCTTACATATAAACAAGCGTTTTATAAAGAGCTTATACCTCAAAAGGCTAGTACCAAGCCTAGATACCGTATCCGGAGGCCCACTCAAAAGCTCTCATGGTGGAATTTAACACAAATAGTCTGAAAAGAGATGAAATGAAGAAGGGTGAGCAAATCCACGGCTCAGTAAGATATTAGTATAAATGCAGGAGTAGAATTATACTGTCTTAACTGCAATGCATAAAACCTGCAAGTTTGCCATTGCAATTCACCTTTTCAATCGATAACATCTCATATTTATAACAAGATCATGTCCTAAGGTCCTTAAGTGAGCAGAATTTTGAAGTATCGATGTAATGGAATTTGAAACACCTCATTATCTCAATTCCTGTCATCTGTCTATCACTCAGACCTCAAAATAAATTTAACTTAATTACTTTCAATCTTCTTGTCCTTATACTACAATGCATCGTGTATAATTTGAATATCATATACTATTAATTTATACTCACATCAATCTCATAATATATCATATCTCAAGTGAACACCATGTTTAGATGCAATATATCATATCAAGTTACTTTACATTTAACAATTATACTCTTGTATCATATCAAATCATATAGCTTTTCATATGGAAAATCATGACTACCGGTCGTGTAAAGTCATAATACTCTTCATATAAATATTATGTTCATGTACAGTGTAATATCATGACATCATGTAAATAGAATGTCGTTATGTCATAAAGCAGCGTGCACAACTTATGCAAGCTTTACTGTATGAAATAGCTTTCATTTCAAATCATATCACATATATTTTTAGAACATGTTCAAACATATAAGTTCTCAATTCATTTCATATTTACTTTTAAGACATGGTTAGAAAATGTACAATTTGTAAATCATATAACTTGCACCTTTAAGACATGTATTAAAATGAAAAACATGTAATATATCAAAACATTTCATATTCACTTTTGGAGCATGTCTAAAACATGTATAGTCTCAAAAACATTTCTCATATACTGTAAAGACATATCAAGTCTAGAGTTCATATCAAATAAAACTATACTCTAGACCGCATGTCATATCATGTTCGAGGCTAGGCTGAATCCCTAATTTTCTATAAATAGAGACTGTCACAGCCCGTGACCCTATTTTTCACCTTATTCTATACATCTTATTTGGTTGGGCTGTCTGCGATACTTTACTTTTCTTTTACATATAAACAATTACATATTAAATTATAATATGAATTACATCCCCTATTTTAATTCATAAGGAAGTAGTACTGTAGATAAGTCTAAATACAGAAAATAAATGATCATACCTTATTAAATAGATCAAGCTGTCGCATCGTCCCCAAATGCACAGCCGAAGTCCTTTAGATGTCAGACTCTTAGTCCTCGAAAACCTGAAATGTTAATATTAAGGGGTGAGCAAACCACGGCTCAGTAAGGGAATTATATGCCTCACTTGATACTCAGCTATCTATATGCTGAAAAACTTTTTCATTTTTTTTCTATGGGCTCTAGGTTCGCATGTAGGAAGGATACTACAGTCGGCTAAGGATCCAGACGGAGTAAGGTAGGTATTTTGAAATACCTATCTTGTCCCGGAACCTAGAAGCAATTGTAGAGAATAATTTCCTTTTTATTTGGAATTTTAATCCTTTTTACCTTTTATTCCATAACATTCTCATATTCTTTTCAAAATAATGCTTTTATAAAATAAAGCATTTAAATAAAGTAACTAATATTCATATATTCTTTGAAAAGAATATTAGTTAAATTCTCATCATTCTCGTTTAAAACTCATTTCATGTTTTACTATACAACCATAATTAGTACAATACTTTAAATAGCAAAATCAGCTATTAAATCATTTTCGTATAACATATATATCATTTAAATCTAATATTCAATTTAAATTTCAAAATAAGAATATTAGATTTATTTTTCCTCCTCTTTCCTTTTTGAAAAACATATCACATATTCATGTCACATATAGTCTAATATTCAATTTCAAATCATAGTAAGAATATTAGACTTATAAACTCTTCTTCCTTTTGAAAACATATTACATGTTCATATCACATATCATATGAAAATCATCTCGTAGTACTAAAATCAGTACTGAAATAAGCATTCTGTAAAATGCTTTAAATCTCTTTCATTTAGCTTGTCACATATCATGTAAAACATTTACATTTCACATATCACATATCATATAAAACATTTTCATATATGGAGACTTAGGCACGCACGCCTAGCCCGTCTACTGGGTCGTTACTCATATCATGCTATAGACCCCGAAGGGTATAAAATAATCATGTCAGATTTATGGCCATAGTCTATAATTGTTCGCGGTGGATCACTGATCAAGTGTCGGCCGGGACTACATATCACATATCACATATTACATGTTACATATCACATATCACATATCAGCATGATAGGATGCCATCTAGTCTCAAAACCTTATGTTTCATCATCAGTAAACCTTTATGGAATTTATAAAAATATATAATTTCTTAATTTGAAACCATAAAGGTTAGAAAACCATTTAGTGAATATTTATAAAAATATATATAAAAATATTCACTTTATCTCTTTTTATTTTTCCATCTCGTATTACGTGTAATTTACAGATCAAGAGAATTTTCGATGATTTCATTATCACCATTCTCGAAAACATGAATATTTTAAAATCACTTTCATTTTATTATTGTTTTTATGGAAAATATTCATTTTCTCGACTTTCATGGTTGAAAATCATTTCTCGTGAAATAAAATCATTTATTATGATTTTATGAAATTTTCTAGAAATTTTCGATAATTTTTGATAATTTTTCGGTAGTATAACGGCTACCGATTGGCTAGCCTCCAGCACGAAAAATACAGTTTATTATTTCAACCGATACTTCACTCCAAATTCCAACAAATCGTTCATTATGATAATTTCATAAAATATTTCCATAAAATATTTCGTAATTAAAATACGCAGACTGAATATCCCTACAGTGCTGCACATGCATCCCTTACCTTTTTTCGGGTCGACGACTTCCTCTTATCGGTCGCGCCCGTACTCCATCTCTTTTGATTCCTCATCTCGATCGTTGAGAATAATTTATGAAAATTAAGTTCTAAATTTTAGAATTTTCATAAATAATTTATTAAATTTTTTACTCGAAATCATTTTCCGAAATTCTTACCGAATTTCCGAGTTGCCAAATTCCCCAGAATCTTTTGATTTCCCGAAATTCTCCTTTTTCTCTCTTTCTTCCTTTTTCTCTTTTCTTTCCTTTCTCTTTCTTTTCTCTTTCTTTTTCTTTTTCTTTTTCCTTTTTTTTTCTTTTTCTTTTCCTTTTTCCTCTTCCTTTCCCGTCAAACCGGTTTAGCCTTCTTCCTTACCGGTTCTTTGCTGGTGGCCGGTTCTCCGACGGTTCAAGCGTCCTTCAGCTGGTCGACGGCATGGCGAAGCTATCGGAGTCATAGACAGATTACTGTAAACTTCAAAAAAAAAAACTCTTGGAAAATGATTCAGATGGAGTATGAATGCAAACTTTACATTCTCAAAAAGATGAATGAGTCATGAATAATATGGTTTTGGGTTTGTACAGATTGAATATCCCTATAAATAGTAATGTACATTTTACTGAACATAGGTCAGGAAACTATCCTGCCTAATGTGCTAGATTTGGTCCAACTTTAGAAATTGATAGGAAGTAGCACAGAATGAACTGGGAAATGAGCTTTATATGTCCGAATAGGGATCTGAACAAGAAGTAATATAAAAATTGCAGTTTGACAGTTAGGTTCTGGAAATTATACTTAAAGCTAGCACAATACCATAAGGTCCAAAACCTTAAAGAGCAAAAATGGACCAAGTGGGTTATAAGTAGTTCAAGTGAACAAAAAGACATTAATTAGTGCTACTAATGTTTGAATAATTTTGGAAACCTTGCCAAGTATTGTTTCTTATTGAGTTATACAATGCTTAATGTTAGCTTATGATTGGAAGTATCAAGATTGATGGATGTATAGAGATTGATTCAATCTACCATTTGTTATGTAGAGAGTTGTCCTAAGGACTGAGATAGACCCGAAATCAATCAATACTCCAAGACTTGTTAGGCGAGGGAGAACTGATTCAGAAGCTAAGGAAGTACAGTAAGTAACCTTAAGCGACTACTTGCATCCAATTTGCTCAATGCTATAAACTCTTTGAATTTGGCAATTGAAACCAAATGAATGCTGCATATGAGATGTCTTCCCTTGACTGTTGAGTTTGCTTTACTAGAAATTGTTTGTAAACAGGTGATGGGCTCGCAAGAAATGTACTGTGTGCGCGTATTTATATACGTAAGAAATATTTTAAATGTTTTAAAGGTTCAAATTAAATTCTGATTTAATATGATTTTATACCTTGTGTTGTAACCTTGTTAATGCTTTTAAATGCCTTGTGAGCCTTGTTTGTTGAATTACTTTCTTATAAACTCCAAAGGGTTGCTATGAGGTCAGGGAAGAATGAAATTTGTTTTAAGACTACCGGATATCTGTTTTAGACCCGAGGTATTGA
The DNA here is from genome assembly GCA_032173925.1 of Heritiera fomes. NCBI lineage: Eukaryota > Viridiplantae > Streptophyta > Magnoliopsida > Malvales > Malvaceae > Heritiera > Heritiera fomes. The sequence continues at coordinate 22,278,793 of JAPDPM010000004.1, read as the reverse complement.
GACCTCAGGGCACTGTACCTTGAGAACTTTGTAGACACATTTGATTGACTTAGAGCACTATTTCTCAAGCATTAGCCTCAGAGACGTTTGGCTTGTCCTGTATATTACGTTTGGACAGGTCCCGGTTTCATATGCGCAATGAGCCGGGGTTTGATTGGTCTATGCATAGGCAGCGCCCTTTATGGGAGTTTGCTACGGTTAGCTACCGTGGGTTTGTTCGCCCTAAGTAGCATCGACTAATACTCTGTGAACTCTCTTGGTACTATGGTTTGTTTTATATGTTTCACTGCATACTTTAAGTATGGTTTGATATTGAGACTTCTAGTCTAATGATGGAACTCCTCATTTGACTATGATTTGCTATTGAGTTTTCATACAGTGTTTTTAAGTTGATGCAGCATAATTGATTTGATTTATTTGAAAGTGATTTGAATTAGCTTTCATAAATGAGGGATGCTTGGTAAAAATTTAGTTGCTTATTATTGTTACTTACTGAGTTTACGACTCACTCCCCTCTTCTTTCCCCTCCCTTTCAGAGTGATCGATACAGCGACTGTTCTTTTTGGCTTGGGAAGCTTCTTGAGAGCGGACTTCCCTGCACAGCAGTCTAACGTATATGGCTCCCAGCAGTTTGTATAGACATAGATGGATGATGGCACAGTGTATTGGAATTCTTTTGATTGTACATATATATACTTATGTGATGAGTCTGGGATGTAAGCTAGATTGTGTATTATTGGAATATGACGATCATTATACTTTTTAATTGGCATTATGTATGTTGGTAGATATGCCTAAATATATTAAAGGGCATTATACTGAAGTTATACAATTACCAATATCATCATTAAAGACCTATTCCAGAGTCAACATCGAGGAAATAAAATCACAAGATCAATAGTCACATATCTAATCCATCTATGGCTTAACATATTAACACTCGATTAGAATTCCGACTTGATGTCCAATTTCATTCACTATCACAAAATCAATCACAATTTTCAAATCAATTTCTTTTTATATGGCTTGTATGATATAATGCTATGATAGAATTCTCTATAAAGGTATTATCGAATCAATTTTAGCTTAGCAGTTTACCCATTTAAGAGATTTGGTCAATTTTCACTATCAATCAATGTTCCAAGACATTTTATATCAAAATATCGAACTCATACAATTGTCGATCTTATTATTCAAGACCTATTCCAAAGTTATAACCGAAACCATGTAATCACATGTTTGACACTCATTTATTTGAATCTATCAATAATTAGATTATATTGGAATTCAACCTTAATTTCAATAAGATTATGCATGCACAAGTCATACATTTGTTATAAATCGATATCACAACTATCTATCGTATACCACAAAATTGATACTCAGACCCCTACCACAAGTGTAGGTCCGCTTATTATCTTACTTATATGTAAGATAATAAAACCATCTCAACATTGACCTCTTGCAATGTCTATGTTATCACGTTCGAAACTACTCCAAAATCAAGAAATCAAAATTAATTAATTCTAAAATCATCACTCCGTCGATAATTCCACAATTCAATTGTTTAACCATCTAAATTACAACCTCGATATTCTCTTCCAAGCTATATCATATAATCATCATTAATTTTATCAATGATTCGACTAAATTGATATTTAACCTCAATTTCAACTTCATAACCAATTCGTGATATTAAGATAAATCAATTTATCGATTCTATAAGGCTTACACAATATAATTCTACTGCAAACTTATATAAAAGTCTTACAACGACTAGAATATAATTCATCATGTTATCATGCTCAACCATTTACCTTCTCAAACTATTCCAAAAGTCAAATTTTTCGGCAATACGATAAAATCCTTTCTAAACTTATTTTTCAATAATTCTTTCCAACGTTCATTTATACGAGAAAACATTAACCTTTTTCATCAGACATTTTCATATAAATTCCGGCAGCGTAATGACTTAATGTTATTAAAAACCTCCTGCAAGGAAAATACAATTTATAAACCACAAGACAATTGATTTTCACAATTTATTTGGTATCCCCTATGCTCCGATATATATCTCTTACTAAGACCTCCACCACCATTTATAGGTCCTCTTAGCATTTTAACTTCATTTCAACATTATTTCATCAATAATTCATCCTCAAGATCACAACTCTTAAATATACAATATAATACTACTGGTGCTTTATAAAAGTATCTTACCTAGTATCAAAGTTGACGATTTAATCTCTCCCAAATTCGTTCATGCTCCAATCGTTCTTGTATAATTTCTACAAGTTCAAGCTCATACTCACATTTAGAAATCTACAAAATTACTCAAGAATAATAATAATAATAATAATAATAATAATAATAATAATAATAATAATAATATTATTATTATTATTATTATTATTATAATAAATTTCCTACCCCTTTTCTTCCTTTTCTTCTTTCTTCTTTTTTTTTTCTTTTCTAGTTTGAACCGGTTCAGACCGATTTGGCCGGTTCAGCCACCGTCGGCCTTCATCACCATCGGTTCAGCACTTCCAAAGTTGGCTGGGGTTGTGATGAAGCCGTTTCTAGTCTCCTTTTCCTCCCCATCGGTGATGGCTGCGGCAGATCTGAAAGTGGCAGCCGAACCTCTTTTCCTTTCTTTCTTCCTCTCTTTTCTCTTCCCCTTTCACCATTGGCTATATTTTTCTCCTTAGCTGCCTTCACCGGTGACGAGGGTGGCGATGGTGGCGTCCGAATCGGGTGGCATCGCCTCTTTTCCTTTTTTTTCTTTTTCTTCTCTTTTTCTCTTTCCTTTTTCCACTTTGCTTCTCTCCTTTCTCTTTTCTTTTCCGTCACCGGCCAACTCTCTCTTCTTTTCTCGGTTCGCCGACGACCTCTCTCCTCCTTCCTCTCCCCAACAAGGTCAGCTGCTGTGGTGGGTTTCTCCTCTGTTTGTAACAGAGGAGAAGGAAACGAGAAATCGAGTATCCCGATTACTGTTTTTTTCTTTTCTTTTATTTATTTATATTTTATTTTTTATTTATATAAATATTATCTTTTATATTTATATATAAATATTAATATATATAGATGTATTTTGTATATAAATTTATATACATATCTATACACTTTAATATAAAATAATATTTATATTTCATAAGTATATTTATATAATATTTATAATACACTTATATAAATATATAAATATACATATTTTTATTTCTTTAAATTTGGATTTCTTAATATCCAAATTAAATTTTTTCATATGACTTTTCAAATCCGTCACTTCATCAATTACTGAAATTCCAAGAATAGTCGGATCTCGTAAATAAATTTATTTATTTACTTTCGCTTATCTGTTTACATTAAAATTAAATTTCCAATTATTTAATACCAAAAATAGAAAATTCGCGGTTATGACATCCTCCTCACCTTAAGAAATTTGGTCCTCCGAATTGCACTTAAGTAAAAAGGTGGTACTGTTCTGTATGCTTATCGTTTCTTAACTTCCAGATAATCCTTTAAATAATACTGCCAATATACTTTCAAAATCAGAATTACTTTTAGACCACTACATATCGTCTTTCACAATACATTTATACTCTCAAAGAATTACTTTATCAAATTGAGAGTTCTCAATTTCCATTCTTTTCGCACAATATATGATTCACACTGTTTATCACCCGTTTTTCTCATTTGGTGCCAAGTCGATATAGCTTGGTATCTATCATTTAAATGATTTAATCAGTAGTATGTAATTGTCCCAGTAGCTTCTAAATTTAGTGCACCTGTTCTCAATATATCTTTAAGTGTTCACATATTACACTCGAATATTTATATCAGTATGGCACGATGCTGTCAGTAAATTTGGAATCCCAAAGCCTTTGCTATTTTCTATAAGCATATGGCAAATCAGAGATTTCATCACATGTAACGCTCATTAGAACTTAACATACATTCTCACCGTTTCATAATTATATTTTGACGAACCCGTCTATAATCACTTCCATAACATCATATTTCTTTTGTTCAATTGGAAAAGGTGAGGATCTTTCTCTTTCATTAAGCTCTCAAGTTTCCATGTAGCCTCTTCACATGGATGGTGCTGCCAGAGAACCTTCACTAGGGGAAGGGACTTTGACCTTAAAGCTTTCTCCTTTCTGTCCACAATCCAAATCGGCCTCTTTACAAATCTAATGTGCTTTATCTTTTCACTCTTTGCAACATGCGTCCTCTTATAATTCGAAATCATAATTTCAATTTCCAATAGTCCTCATAATTAAAATGGGATTGTACTTTCAATCAAGCCATATACTTTTGTTCGATTAGTTTCATTGGCGTAATGCCATAAGTTTGGGAGACTTTATAAGACAAAACCCTTAGATTAAGCTCATTATATAGCTCAAGTTCCAATTCATCACATATCTATAGCTCAACTTCCAATTCATCACATATCTATACCCTTAGATATATATTTTATATATAGATTTATATATATCTATACACTTTAATATAAAATAATATTTATATTTCATATGTATATTTATATAATATTTATAATATACTTATATAAATATATAAATATAAATATTTTTATTTCTTTAAATTTTGATTTCTTAATATCCAAATTAAATTCCTTCGTATGACATTTCAGATCCGTCACTTCATCAATTACTGAAATTCCAACAATATTCGGATCTTGTAAATAAATTTATTTATTTACTTTCGCTTATCTATTTACATTAAAATTAAATTTCTAGTTATTTAATACCAAAAATAGGAAATTTGAGGTTATCATAGGTGGGACCTTCATCGAGTACTTCTCTAAACCTTATCGAACAGACCCTTTATTTAAATATTTTAACAATTAATATTTTCTTTTTAAATTCGTACACTCTATAGATTATATCGAATATGAGAAAATTGAGGTTATCACCCAAAGTTTCGGCCAAGAGAAGGTAGAGAGAAAATTTTTTTATGATTTAATTAGATATATATGATAGTTCTGAGTCTGTAGAGCATGAATATGAAGTTTGATCTAAAAACTATGTTTGAAATTGATCTCTACAGCTTTGAAACAAATTGGACATCTAGGCTTGCTTATTGAAGATTGGTGTTAAAAAGACTATTGTCGCATAATTGCGATTGTTTGGTAAAGGTTATGTACAGAGGAACGTAGGGATATCTGTTTGCATTGAATTATGATTGAATTGTTGTATATTGAACTGTGTTTGATTTTATAAGAGGTTTTGAAAATGAGTTTTTAACTCTTATGTAGCATTCTATCTAGGAGTAGTCAACTGCCCAAGGGAGCAGTTTATTGCTCAGACAAAGGATTTAGGTCTTTTCATAGTAACTGACTTACAGCAGTCGACTGTCTATAAATAAAATAGACCGAAACTAGTCGACTGCCTTAAAGACCAGTCAAATGCTTTTTACCTAGAATCATACTATCTGAAAAATAGTCAATTGCCATGACAACTAGTGGACTGCATTTTACCTAGAAGTTGTCTGTTTGAAAACCAATCAACTGCCCCAGTAACCAGTTGACTGCTCATTGTACGGTTAGTTCTGAATATTGAAATTTTTAATTTGGAAAATTAAAGAAATGTATGGCAGTCAACTGCCCTAAAAGAGCAATCAACTGCCCTGAGTTAGAATAGTTTGAGTTTGAGAAAGTGTTAGGTAAAGTAATGGTTTAATTAAGTTAACATATTCTACAAGGTTTTAATGTTTATTGGTCATTTTGAAATTGTTAGATTTTAATAGTGAATGATAATTTTAGAATGAGACTTTGGATCGAAATGATTGGTGTTGATTAAAGGTATATGTTTTGAATGTGTTGAGTTATATTACATGATTGAAAGTTTATGAAAAGTATTGAAAGATTTTAAAGTACAGTGTTTGAAAATGAAGTGTATTGAATTGGTTGAATAGATTTTAAGGTTTGACAAATTGAAATGGTTAACTATTATTAAATAAAAGGAAACGTTTTGGGATTGGTTAATGATTTAATATAGGATTAATGATTGGACATTATGAATTGTATCAAAAGCATTGGATTTGGAATTATACGAATGGTATACATTCAAAAATGAAATGATAATGTATACATTCAAAAATGAAATGATAATGTATAGGCATGTGTTAGTCATGCATAATTGCACTGTTCACATGTATAATCATTGTTTGATGTTTTTCAATCGTTATGCATGATGATTTTAAAAAGCATCGTTCATGTTTAATGGTTTTGAAAGAATGAATAGTTTGATGTTTTGGCTTTATAGTAATGAAATGTTTTGAAGTTTGAATGAAATGTTTTGGCTCTATAGTAATGAAATGTTTGGCTTTATACCAAATAAAATGTTTAATGAAAGATGGTTTATCGTAAATGTTTTAACATGGTATGCTACGGTTTGAGAGTTATATTGTGGGAGCCACCTCTAGAGTCCTACGAGACCTCTGTGCTACACAAGTTCCTTTGAAACCATGTAAGTACCTCTAAGATTTCAAGAGAGTTAGGTGCTATACAGTGTACCTCACCGTTAGAATCCATGAAATGGAAAATGAAACTTGGTTCTTTAAAAGCTATATTTCGAATGTGTTATTGCTTAATATGTGAATGCATAAATGTTGTTTATTTTTTTCATGGGAATCAAGTAAATGTATTGAGATTGCTAGCTCCTATAGATATCTTTGGATAATCATGCTAATGTAATGTAATGTAAAGTAATGTAAAGTAATGTTTGCTGTTAGACCTCAAGTAAGTCTACAACCATATGTCATAATGTTATTCCCATTCGGGAACCTAATGTTGCATGATTCTATTGGAAATTTTATTGAAATGAAATGAAATGTTTCTACCAAATGTTTTATTGAAATGAAAAGAAATGAAATGAAATGAAATGTTTCCATTAAGTGTTTTATTGAAATGAAATGCGATGGAATGAACTATTCTTATCGAATGTTTTATTGAATGAAATGAAATGAAGTGTTTCTATCGAATTTTATTTATTGGAATGAAATGCTTCACTGTAAAGAATCTATTTGTGATTTGATTTTATTAAATCTTAGTTAACGAAATGAGATGTTTTAATGTAAAGGAATGTACCAAGGTTATGGTTTTGTTGTTTGAAAGAAAATATTTTTCAAATTGCTATTGATATAACTTTATTGTTTATTAATGCATAATGATTTAATGATTGTTTCCAATGAACGATTTTACATTATATGATTATTGATTTGAGTGTAAATTGTTTAATGAATGATATCATCATGATTTTAATGGTGACTGATTTGAAAGTCAGAATTATGGATTTGAAATGAAGTGTTTATCATTTGCATTGTCATGGTTTTGGGAAATATTGTATTGAAATTCCATTGTTTAGAAAATGCATGAATTCAATTTCTGTAAGTTCACTTAGGAACTTATAGTCGAACCTAGGGACTGAGACAAGTGAGGTGTTTTAAAACATCCTTCTTTACTTAACTTGGTATCCCGAACCAGTCATAGCAATTTCTTCCGTTTGAGTCTTATGTTATGGTTATTGAGTGTCAGTGTAAATGTTAGAAATATTATTAGGATACATGCATGTTAGTTGCATAGTATCTATTCCTTCCAAGTTCAGATCTAATGTTATTAATGGTAAACTGTCATTGTAAGAACATGTATGGATACATGCATATAGTTAGCATGGTACTGTTTTTTTATATAGATTTCTTACTGGGCGTAAAGCTCACCCCCCCTCTTCCACCTCATAGATAATTTGCAGTAGTAGCTACCTTGTTAAGAGAGGATTTTGATCGAATTCCTTCAGGGCTTTGGCATAGTACTATGGAGGTATAATCATACAGTTACTCTATGTACTCAGACTTTACAATACAATACTTTAGTGCGTCAAAGGGATGTAAACTAAAGAAGCTTAAATGTCAATGACAGTCATTTGATATAGAAATGAATGCATATTGAGGTTAACAGTTTGACACGTGATATTTATATAGTTTGAGGTTGTTTACTTAAGTATAGTTATGAAATAATCGTACTTGACTTGACGTAAATGAAATGAGAATGTAACAAAAAGTAAACGTGTTCTATGAATGATTGTACTGAGACCAATCTGAATAATTAGATATTGATCTAGCTAAATAAGTTTTAGCTTAATTTTGAATTAAGGACATTGAGCACAAACCAACCAAATAAATAAAAAAGAAAAAGTTAGCCCTAATTTTGGGTGAAAAGGACGTGATAGTTAGGACTAGATCATCTCTTAGAAACACTTGCTGACATGTTACCTTTGTCTCTAAATTGGAACCCAAAAATCTGAATAAAGCATTATAAGATCAAAATTGGATAATGGCCGTATGAGAAGAAATGAATCAATTTAAAAGAAGTAAAGTTTGAAATCTTGTAGCAAGACTTAGTGACCATCTAATCATTGGAACTAAGTGGATATTCAAAAATAAAATGAATGAAAACAGTGTGATAGTGAGAAACAAGACAAGACTAGTGGCACAAGGTTATAGGCAAAAAGAAGGAATAGATTATGATGAGACATATGCTCTGGTAGCTAGATTAGAAGCTATTAGAATGCTACTCGCCTTTGCTTGTTTCAAGAATTTTAAACTTTATCAAATGGTTGTCAAAAGTGCTTTTTTAAATGATTTTATAAATGAAGAGGTTTATCTGGAACAACCTCCTGATTTTGAAAATCCAAAATTTCCAAATCATGTTTTTAAACTTTCAAAAGTTTTATATGGTTTAAAACAAGCTCTTAGAGCTTTGTATGAAAGACTTTCCAAGTTTTTAATAGGAAAAGGATTTTCAAGAGGTAAAGTAGATACAATCTTGTTTATTCAATCTAAGGTTTATAACTTATTAGTAGTCCAAATTTATGTAGATGATATTATTTTTGCTTCACAAATGAGTCTTTGTGTAAGAACTTCTCTTTATTAACGCAAGGTGAATTTGAAATGAGCATGATGGGGGAGCTCACATTCTTTTCAGGTCTCCAAGTAAAACAAAGTAAAGAAGGAATCTTTATAAATCAAGCTAAGTATATTAAGGACTTGCTCAAAAGATTTGGTATGGATGAGACCAAGCCTCAATCCACTCCAATGAGCACATCTATTAGGCTTGATAAAGATGAAGGGAGTAAATGTGTAGACATTAAACTTTATAGATCTATGATAGGATCATTACTTTATCTTACTACTAGTAGAATTGATATAATGCTTAGTGTGTGCTTATGTGCTAGGTTTCAATCATTTCCAAAAGCATCACGCTTATAAGCAGTTAAAAGAATCTTTAGATACGTTAGAGACACTCCTTCCTTAGGACTTTGGTATCTTAAAGACTCTACTTTTGTTCTTCATGCTTATTCGGATGCGGATTTTGGTGGGTGTAAGGTTGATAGGAAAAGCACATCCGATATATGTCAATTCTTAGAAAATAGGCTCATTTCTTGGTTATCTAAGAAATAAAATAGTGTAGCTCAATCCACCACTGAAGCGAAAATATATTGCCTCTAGTAGCTGTTGTGTCCAAGTATTGTAGATTAAGCAACAAATGAGTGATTGTGGAATAAAAATGAACAAGATTCCCATTGAGTGTGACAATACTAGTGCCATAAATCTCACTAAGAATCCTATTCAACACTCTAGAACTAAGCACTTTGAAATAAGGCATCACTTCATAAGAAATGATGTGCAAAAAAGTGTTGGGGAATTTGATAGGATAATATTTTGTAAATTTTATAGGCGCTAATATATTTTCTATATTGATGTTTTATGCTTAAAATAGCTTACTAATGTTTATTATATGTTTTAGGTATTAAATATCAAAGTTGGAATTAAAAGAAGCTAAAAAGAGCAAAGTGCAGATTTTTCTGTCCAATTCAAAAGATTGATGAATTTGACAAACTTAAGTATCTGTTCTCAGGAAGTGTCCTTCATGAAAGTTGTAGAAAACTTCTGAAGGTTTCCGGAATGTATAAGATTGCAAAAATCGGAGTTCATTTGATTGGTCAAAATCTAGACAAAATCAGTACAAAATTTTGGGCAGAAAAACGAGATTGAGAAGAAATTCCAACAAAGCAAGTTCAAGATAAGATTTTGTTAAGACAAGATAATTTCTTAATTTTATCATGTCTTAGATCTGTAATTAATTAATAAAAATAGGCCTTAGGAATTTTACTTAGAAAATAATTATAAAAAGATGATGAGATAAAGGTAAAAGTTTGACTAGTCAAATTACTTGTTTCCCAAGTAAACTCTTATCTGAATCCCACATTGCTTAGGAAAGTCTTTTAAACTCTTCTTTACGCCTATATAAAGAGCAGAACATCCCTCACATATCTCTCATCCCTCTTCCCTCTTTTAGTCTTATAGGATTTTCTTTAAGGTTTTTAATAAAATTTTATTTTTTCTTTATTTTTAATTAGTTGCTGATTTCTTATTATTGTTTTATAAAATTATTTTCTTTTTATTTTTTTATTGTAACGACCCGTTACCATATTTTTCACCTATATTTTATACAATTTATCCGATTGGGCTGTCTGTGATACTTCACTTTATTTCTTATGTTAAACAATTTCATAAAATATTGTTTATATTACATACATCCCATATATTACTTAATAAGCAAGTAGTACTGCATACATGTCTAAATACAGAAAATAAATGATCGTACCTGACATATCTTAGTCGGTCTGTCACATTGTCCATTATGTGCAGCCGTAATCCACAATCAACTGATCTCATAATCTTTAAAACCTGAAATGTTTAAAATTAAGGGGTGAGCAAAACCACGGCTCAGTAAAAGAGTTATATGTCACACTTGATATTCAGCTATCTATATGCTGAAAATATATATAGATATATTTTTTTTCTTCAAAATCTTCCTAGCTGGCTCTAGGCACACATGTAGGAAGGATACTACAGTCGGCTAGGGATTTAGATAGAATAAGGTAGGTATTTTAGAATACCATACTTGTTCCGGAATCTGGAAGCAACTGTAGAGAATACTAATTTCGTTGTTTTCAAAACGATATAATTTTCGTTTTTCCCACAGAGTAAACCACTTATTTCTTTTCACTTCAGTATACTTTAAAACACGTGGCAGTTCAGTAATAAAACAGTGGTTTACTTCTCTTCTCTTCAGTACAGTAAAAACAGTACTGTACAGTGATTTGTAAATATCCAATCATTGGATAATTACTTCTTCGATTATTTCTATCTTAGAAATAATTCTTATGATTATTCTTTTAGAATAACATTTATTTCTCTTTTCAAATCAATAACCGTATCGTACAGTTCAGTAAAACAGTATATTTAGTAAAACAGTAATTTGATACGGTTCAATCAATAACAGTAAACAGTAGCTACCAGTTCAGAAAACAGTATAAGGTAGCTTTCAGCTCAGTAAACAGTAAATGGTAGCTTTTAGTTCAGTAAAATAGTAATCAATGGCTACCATTTCAGTAAACAGTACAGTTCAGTAACACAGTGTTTTGGTACGGTATTTCATCAGTAAACAACAAACAGTAAACAGTGAGCAGTGGTTCGGTACAGTAAATAGTACAGTACATAGGATTCTGTAAATCCTTTCAGAAATCAATAAACAATAAGTGAGACTAGGCATCACCCTACAATTAAATCATGCTATCTCGTCCACTAGGGACACAGTAATAGTAATGAGATCTATGGCCATGATCTATAATATGTCCTCGGCGTACGCTTGCTAGGCGACAATCCGGGACGCTGATGACTAGCTGGTCAATCAGCCACGTGATAGTAACAGTATATGTGATGCATGAAGCTCGGGGCCTAAGTCTCAAAACAGTATAAGTCGTACCATAGCCTTTATGGATTTTAAATACAAGAAATCGAAATATTTTACAAATATCCATAAGGCTCACATGTAAGAAAATCATCACCTTTATGAAATTTATAATTTAAATCACATTTTTCAAAATATTTCATAAAGGTATAAATCATGTTTTTCCATACAATGAAGACAGTTTGCAAAATCATCACTGAAAATATAGAAGGGCAAAACTGTCTTTTTCCATAGTAAAACACATATGCACGCTTTTCCGTGCATTCCATCGAAAACATGGTTTTATAATTATCGGAATTTCAAACAATTCATTTTTATAATTTATGAAAATAATTTATTTATTTCTAACTTTGAATTCCCATCACCATGTTTTCTTCTAAAAACCCGTGTAGAGACATCTAGTCTCGAAATCATAGTTTTTCTTTATTTCTTAACCTTTATGGAATTTTCATAATTAATTATTTCCATAATTAAAACCATAAGGTTTTATGTAAATCAAGTGAATATTTATGAATATTTATAAAAATATTCAGTTCAGTCTCTTTTTCATTTTCATCTCGTTTCACGTGAAATATCACCTACTGAGTGAATTTTCTGTGATTTTCTTTTCACCATTCTCGAAAACATGAATATTTTAAAATTAAATATCACTATATTCATGTTTTATGAAATTTACTTAATTTCTCGATTTTCGTACCCGAAAATCGATTCACGTGAAATCAAATCTTTTATTTTGATTTTCGGTGATTTTTGGTAAATTTCAATAATTTTTCGATAATTTTTCGGCATTATAACGGCTGCCGATTTGGCTAGCCTCCTGCACGAAAAATACAGTTTATATTTTTCAACTGGTATTTCATCACAATTTGAAACCAATAAATCACCACAATTTCCAAAACTAATCATTATAAATTGCATTTATAAATTAAATGCATAATTTAAAACATGTGGCCGAATATCCTTACAGGCAGCACATGTCTCCCTTACCTGTTTCGGGTCGGCGACTGCCTCTCGAAGGTTGCGCTCGTGTTCACCTCGCCCGATCCCATCGGCTCGGTCATTGTGAAATCCCTAATTTCATGTAAAGTCCTCTTATTTGTAAAGTACTATAAGCAGAAATGATTTAAATGAATATGAGAATTAATGTACAAATGATGTAAGGAACCTAGAAGAAGTAATGAAATGGATAGTCAAATGGTCAATGAATTTAATGTTGACATAGGAAAATATTAGAGAATAATAAAAGAAGAATAAATATCAGATTTTCATAATTAAATGATATATGTGGCTGACATGAGGAAGGAAAGAAGAAGAAGAATTGATTGGTGGTCAAATTGTCAAAGGGCTAAGGAGTTATGGCTGGCATGAAGGGATAAATACACATTTATGGCATTTAATGCCAACTTTTCCAGCAAAGAGGGCCGGCAGCCATAGCTCTTCCTCTGAAAATTCTCTAAGGTTTTCTTCCATATTCACCTTGTAGAACTGCCTTATTCCTCCAACAAATTAACAAACTCCTTAAACGAAAAACGATCCTCATCACTAGCTCTCTCTATGTCTGTAATATGGAAGGCTGAAACAAAGTATTTGAGGAGATCAGAAATCCTGTAAATTTGGCTATTGACAAAGGTAAGAAAAGAAATTGATTCATTTGATTTCGTCCATAATTTGGAGTCATGTGATGTTGGTATAGTATACTTATGGTGTTGAAATGAAAGAAAGTTAAAGGTTTCAATTTATATGAATTATGCAGTTTTGAAGAAATGAAGGAAAGAATCGGTGCAACCAAGGGATTTCGTATTATTTGGCTATTTGAGGTAAGGAATATATGTAACGGACGTAGGGTGACTATGTCCGCATGTTTTAAATGTTTTGGGATGAAACAAAAGCTAGTGTAAGTGCAGGAAATGTAAAATTCACGGTTTTCGCCCAGTTACGATTGGGCTCGGGGCAGCCGACTGCCTTAAATAGCAGCCGACTGCTCAGAGACAGTCGTGACGTAAATTTTTCCGAAACCGACTTAGAGCAGCCGACTGCCCTATATAGCAGTCGACTGCCATTTTTCCAGAAACTTTCTGTTTGCAAACCAGTCGACCGCTAAAGAGCCAGTCGGCTGCATTTTTCCGAGAAACATTCTGTTTGCAGGCCAGTCGACTGCCCCATTTTAGCAGTCAACTGCCCTACTTGCATCCGAAAATTAAATATTTCAAATGCAAAAAGAAAATAAAATTTATTTAATATTTTTATACTAGAGCAGTCGACTGCCCTAAAAGAGCAGTCAACTGCCCCCTTTGAAAAATAATAATTTTTAATTTATTTATGTAAATGTATTTGGATTATCATTAAAGTATATAAGAAGGGTTATGAATATCCATGGTTTTACAAGAATGAGTTTTACTACTCAATATTTTGAGATTAACGACTCCATTGGTGATCATGCATATTACTTGATTATTTGTATTTGGCTGGGGGACTCTAGTCAAGCCCTCAGTACCACGGGTGTCACCTGACTAGTGCACACCGTGGAATATTGACAATGGCCATTAGTCCTTTATATGTGTTTGGCTTAAGGGAGGATCCCTGGCCCATACGTGGGTACGCCACTTTATTTGGTGCATGATTCTATTGGATGTTGACGGTCTCCCCCTATTTGAAGACTATTTGTATATGTAATTTCAAGTTATTTGACACATATATGTGAAAGTATTTGAGATTATTTGAATACGTGCAAGTGACTTCATATGATTTTGGCATGTGTTATATGGTATTTGATGAACTTATATGTTATATGCTTTTTACAAGAATATTACATGACATTATAGAGCCAAGCAGGAAAACTGCATATAGTGGCATAGTACGCTCTTTTATGTATATTTCTTACTGAGCGTAAACTCATTCCTTTATAATATTTTTCATCCAGATTATTTGCAGTGAAGTATGCTCTTGGTAGAGGAGCATATATTTGGACTATACGATATTCCTTCAAGGCTAGCTTCCAATCCTTTGAAGGTAGATACATTTTGATTATGTAATTCAGACTATAGTACAGTGATGTATATTAGACACATTAGGGATGTAAATTGTTAAAGAGATTAGTACGTCATTTATATTAAAGTTTTAGACTTATGTGTAAGACGATCCTGTATGTGTATGAGAAATATATCATCATGTAAACAATATAGTGTTAGCTATATTAAAAAAAGAAGGATGCACCGTTGAACAGCCTAACCAAAACTATGGGAAAGAAGAAAAATTTAGTTGGTATTTGGGAGTGACGAGGATGTCACAGTCATTGAGGGAATTTTCTGGAAATTAAATTCTAAAATTTAGAATTTTTCCATAATTATTTAAATAAATAAATTATTTAAATAATTTAATACTTTTCGGGATTTCTTACCGATTATCGTAATTCTCGGGATTTTTCGTAATTTCCGAATTCTCTAGAATTTTCCAAATTCCCGAAATTCCTCTTTTCTTTCTCTTCCTTCATTTTCTTCCTTCTTTCTTTTTCTCTTTTCTTTTCTTTTCTTTTTCCTTTTTTTCTTTTCTTTTTTTCTTTTTCTTTTTCCTTTTCTTTCTTTTTCTTTCTTCCCAGCCGGTTCGGTCACCTCCCTCATGGCCAATTCTCCTTCGGTGGCCGGTTCTCCGGCGGTTCAGCCTCTCCTCAACTGGCCGACGTCAAGGCGAACTCGCCGGTGGTCTCAGCTTGGCCTGAATCGGCGGCACGGCGGCAAATCGAGGCGGAATAGGTTCGGTTTCATCTTCCTCTTCGCCGGCCCTCCTCCGCCGTTCACCGCGCCTCAGGTGGCCTCCATCATCTTCCTCTCCCTCCGGCGGTGCTTCGGTGGCAGTGGCGGTGCCTGGATCGGCCGGCACCACCGTCTGCCATTTTTCCTTTTCTTTCCAGCTTCGCTGTTGTCTTCCATCGCTTGTCATCTCCTCCTTCCCTTGGCTCACCAGTCGACATCCTCTCTTCCCTTCTCCGACGACAGTGGCCGGTGCCACTCGGGGAGGAAGAATCGGGAGGCTTCCCGATTCTTTCTTCTCTGTTTTCTTTTTTTTTTTCTATTATAATTATACATATATATTATACTTATAACATATATAATACATATAATATTATTATTATATATATTATATAGTACTATATATATTTTATATAAGGATATATATATTTTGTGTATATAAAAAAATATCTCTAGTATAATTATATATGTATATATATTTATATACTTTAAAATAAATAACATTTATATATACCTATATAAATGTAATAATAAAATATATATTGTATTTACAATATATATATTTTCTTCCTCAATTTCTTATTTGATTTGGATTTCCATTTATCCAAATTAAATTTCCTCTTTTATTATTTTCCGAATTTCTCATCTTATTTTCCTTCACTAGAATTTTTCATTATCTGTTCCTTCTTCAATTCTCGAGATTTTCACTAGTATCCCATTCTCATAATTTTATTTATTTATTTATTTCCAATATTTATTTCTAATATTTGTTATTTCCAATAAATGGAAAATTTACGGTTATCACATTTATTCTTAACGATTTCTTTCATGGATATTTTTAGACTTTGTGATTTCTTGTTCTGTTTTTAATTATTGTTTGTTAAAATCTTATTAGATCATAATCTTGATTATAGATTTCTTGTTTGATATTATTAAAGATTGATAGTTGAATTGTTTATTGAATGATAATTGTCTTCTTTATAATATAAACTTAAATTTTATGATCTTGAATATGTGTAGTGATTAGTTTTCTTATTTAGTTATGTGGTAAATTGATTATTCTTGGGAAAAGCATCTTGTGAGATTCTTGACCCTATTATATAATTGTTGATTAAGTATCCAACATTCTCTGAGCACATTATAATGATTGTTTGTTTGATTAGATAGGGTGTACACTATTTAGTTAAATTAAATAAACTACCGCCATATTACAAACATAAGTCCATAATTGCTTGTGGAGTTAATCACTAGGGATGGAGGAGAATTAAGGTTTAGATTAAATGAACCGAGCTTATATGTTTGTTATCTAGTGTCAACCCATATCTTTCTTGTTGTTAATACTGCTACAACTTATATCTAGAAAGCTTGTTCTAGGTAGGTTAAGTAATTAAAGAGCTTGTTTTAACTAACGACTCAGTAAGGAAAGATGGTGTAATAGAGCTTGTTATTATGCTACGGTTGACTATTTAATTGACAGTATTATTCTGTAATCAATGATCAACATCAAAATCAAGAATAATTATTTGCCTCGTAACTTAAGCTTTTTAATATTTGTTTTTTATATTAAAAAATCCTTTTTTTTTATTTTAGTCATAGCTTACAAAACTCCGAAACCCCAAAATTTCTTCTTGATTTCTTAAACCCTAAAATTAGATTTTTAATTTAATAATTAACTTAAATAATTCAGTCTCTGTGGGTTCAACCCTTGCTCCGCTATCTACATAGTAAAGTTAGGAAGTTTTATTTTTGGTGATTGATGACACTTATCACGTGCCAAATTTTTTGGGTTTGGTGTTGAGGGATCAATCCTCTTACCTATGGGATTGATCCCTTAGTCATCAGGCACGAATCTGAGTTGTTAAAGACTTGATTTTTTTTCGAAAAACACTCATTTTTTCTGTTCTTCTTCGATGTTTTGTTCTCAAAACCATCTCCTCACACAAAATTTCAAACTCTTTCATTTCTTCACCAAATTTCATCATTCTTTCACCATTCTTCATCATTTTTTCACTCTACTTTTACTTCATATCTTCATCCTTCCCTCACATTTTCAAAACTCTTTCTTTTCTTGAAATTTTTATATTCACCCAAAAACCTTTTTTTGTGCATTTTTATCATGATTTTTTCTCTCAATCCACTCCTCATTTCATCAAACTTTCTGCATCAAACCTTTTTCTCATAACTTCCTCATGATTGTATTGTGTTGGTTTAGTCCATTTCCTCCCATAATTCCATCCACACCTCTTTAAAGTCACCACCACCACCTGTTCGATAAAATTCTCAAACCAAACTTTTCTATAGAATTTTCATATTTCTTTGTCTCAACACTCTTCACAATGCCTCCTAGACAGAAACTTGCAACAAAGAAACATAAAGCTACCTCCTCCACTTCCACACCTACAGCTTTTAATCAAAGCTTCTGTAATGCGAAAGAAAAGAATCATTTCCATAAAAATTTCGCCAACATGAAAATCAAACATTGGAGGCCTATTAATTTCACTTTTATGGAAGAAATTGAGTTTCCTTATCATGCCAAATTCGAAGCTTTCAAATGGACTTCATTCCTTTGTATGAATATCCCTATCCCATGTAACATTGTCTGAGCTTTTTTCTCAAATGCCAAACTCATTTACAATCTAAATGATTGATGCAAAATTGTTGGCATTGAGTCCTTCATCATGGGATAGTCGATTGAGGTCACTCTCCAATCATTTTTCAAAGTGTTTGGTATTCCTAACAAGGGCCTCACATATAAAGATGTAGAGGCTCCTTTTGAGTTTCCTCTCATTGACAAACGAGCAAGCGATCGTCTTATCTTTACCCGCCTACTTCACATTATCATTTCTTGCAATCTTCGTACCTTTGGCACAAAGTATTCTCAAGTTCGAAAACTTGATCGTTTCTGGCTTCATAACATTCATTCACCTTATGGTCATAAGCCTAATCTTATTCATTTCATTTTCACCAGGTAAAGATTGTTGAAGGTATTGCCAAAACGATAGTCTTACCTCAGCCATTGGCCTTTTATCTGCTTGCAAAGGGCATTGAATGCTTGTGTGAAGTTGTTGTCCTACCTAAGCCTAGCACGATGATCAACCTAGGGACAATGCACAATCTCGGCTGCTATCAAAATGAGATCACTGTTGAATGGAAGAAGAGACATGGCCATCCTCCAGCTCAAGCTCCAATTCAAGATCCCGCAGCGAAAGCTCACAATACTCCATCATCCTCTACTCCATCAAGTTCTACTCTTGCTGCCTTACTTAACCAGATCATGCAAATGCTTCAACACTTTGACACTGGCTTCACAACATTTGAAGCAAATCAACAGGCATTTTAGCAAGATGTAGCCATGCAATTTACTTAGCTTGAGACGCGGTTCACTACCCTTGAGGAGCACTAACAGGCCTTTTAGTCGGACTTCAATAATTGTTTCATCGCCTTTCAAGATAGTGTCAACACTTGACTTGCCAATATGGAGGATACTCAGACCTCTCAGTTTGACCAGGTTCAAGATATTTTGATCCAATAAGAAGAGTTTATTAAGCAGTATCACAAGACATTTCCGTAAAGGTCTTAGATGGTTATAACTTTGCTGTCAAATTCTTAATTTTTTGGTTTCCATGGATATGTTTTGCACCTTAACTTTATTTTCTTATCCATGCTTTAATAGTCAGATTCAGTAGTTTGGCTATTTAGATGTTTATGTGTGAGATTCACAATTACATCTATTCCTTCCACACTTATACAATATTTTGAGTTAGAATGATTAGAAAAACTATGACAACTAAGTAACTTTTACCTTCTAGGTATTGGAGAAACCGTCAAGTAGACCTTACAGGATTATCCTTAACTCGGATGGGGATGAAAGTGGCAAAATGTTAATTTTAAGCTTGAAATACATAGCTAGTAAGAAGACCACTTTCAGAAATTATTTGAGCATGCTTAGGTTTTCGTGCAACAAATTCAAAAATGATAGTTTTGTATATAGGCTAGAAAAACATTTTTGGATAACAGTCAACTTAATTTGACTTTTGACTCGCAAACTATCATAGTCAAACCCTTATGTGAAGAAGTCTTATGTGGTTCGAAGCCGTAGACTAAATCACATTGCGAACGAGTCCAAAAGTCTTCATTAAAGGCTATTTCAGTAATTTCACCACCAATGGCAGGTCAAATCCCTTCAAAAGTCAAAGTTTGACTTAAATATAATAAAAACATGTAAATTATAAATAAATTAAAAAAGAAATTTGATTTAATTAAATATTATTATATTGGTTAGGATACAAAGGGAATTAACAAAATTTTAAAAGGGCAATTTAGTCTTTTTGCAAGGGGCTAATATTTATTATTAAAATAACCTTAAAAATCAGAACATTCTAGTTATCTTCTCCACTAAGTCCAACCAGCTTCATTTTTGTCTAAGTGTTTAAGCTTTCTAGAATGAGAACATTAAGAAGCACCCTCTAAATATCACCAAATCAATTTGCTTCCTAAACAAAAATTGTTCCTCTCCACTAGCTCTTTCTAAACCTGAAATTCAAAAGCTGAATCAACCAATTGTTGTGTGTTTTGCTTGCTGCCATTTTCAGTTTAACTTGAAAGTGAGAGAAGATGAAGTTTCCTTTGATTTTAGCTAGTGTTTTTTATTGTTCTAATTGTGTATAACCTGTTTATGGACTTAGATTGAAACAAAATCAAGTGTAGAGACATCCTAGGGTTTCGGCCATTAGGAGAACTTAAGGAGACCATGGCTGTTTCAATGCACGGGTGGCATGGAATGAAAGTGGAGAGTGAGAGGAAGACAACCATGGAGATAGATTTGGAAAAGGAAGAGTTTGGTACTAAGGGTGAAGTTCGGCCAAGCTTGAATTGTAGAGTTACCATGCTGAATTTTGTAAATTGATGGTTAAAGAATAATGTTTAGATGTCAATGAGACTATTGGTGAAATCAGTTTTGAAAAAAAAAGCGTTTTGATTGTAGTTGTGTTTTGGCATCCAGCAAGAATTAGACCGGATTTGTTGTTATATTAAGAAATATGAATGGTCTTAATGTGTAGAGTATTCTTTATAAAGGAGTGTTGAGTTTTAGCCACATTTTGATACTATTTTGTGGCACTGAATTTGAGAGAGTGAAGGAGTAATATCGGTGCTGTAAACAGCTACGCTGCGTTGTAGCATATTTTGGTAAAGAACATGTGTAAAAGGGCCTAGAGATACTATGCCTATATTGGGGATTGTGGATGAATAGTGATATCTAAACTGCATTTTTAATGTAGGAAGGTTAGGTTAGCTAGTACCGTTATGCTGTCAAAATTTTGTAAAATGAATCCAAAATCAACGCACCAAAAATAGTAAATGATATAGAGTAGATAGTATGAAAGAATTGGCTGAAATTAAGCAAGTGAAGAGTTAAGTTAGGCCTTTACGATTGCATAGTTTTGTAACTCAGTTTTCGATTGAATTTTCAATTGTTTCACTCGTTTTAAATTACCTGCATGTCCTAGACACGTGTTTATATATAAATAAAATATTTTGAACGCTAATTTTTGTACTGAGAATATTTGCTAAATTTTTTGCTTCAGAGAGTAATTGTTATTGTTTTGAATGCTTTATGGATTGACTGAAGATAAGCTTTATTGAATTGATTTCTATTAATGATTATAATTGAACTGTTTTGACATTGTTAACTTCCATAGTTGCCTCTGGCAATCATGCATTACCAACCAACTAACCAACCGATTGTTTGATGATTAACCTTAGTCACATCATCAGCACCCACAGATGTCATCTGACTAGTGCACACTCTGAACCTTTTAGATTGTAGCCATATGTCTTCTTTTATATCCCTTACAAGAACTTTACTCGCATGATTCTATTAGACTGACTGATTGTTGATTTAAATTGTTTTCTATGTTGAATATGAGATGTCTCATTTACCATAAAGCAATCGATATTTTGACTATATCGTTTGATAGTTAAAGTCTTATTGAAACATATTTAATATGAATTTATTGTTGATGATTGTTTATCGTTCAAAATGAAAGTTTATTTCTCAATCATATTGCATAGTATTGAAGTCCTAAGAATAGTTTATAACTTCCTCACCTTCCTCTTTGACTAAAACTTTGAGAGACTAAAACACCATGATTCCTTCTTTTCCATGGCTGATTTCAAGATATGTGATAGACGGTGATGAGATGCGCAAGTTTCCTTTGGGGTGAAAGATGGTTTGGGGCTTGTAAAGTGGAGTTCTTCATTTTCCCTCTCTACACTTAAGCTTGAAAATGGGTAAAATGGTGGAGATGGTGCCAGCCAAGCTTGAAAGAGATGGCGAAAATATCTCCTTTAATATATATTTTATATTAAAAATATCTTTTAGGACAATTGACTAAAATGCCACTGAAGAATTCTAAGAATTCCATTTATGTCCCTTATAATATAATATTATTTAAAATAACTAAATAAAATTCATATTATTTTATTTTCACACCAATAATATTTATTTAATATAATATTGTCAAACAATTGACTTTTGATGGGTCTTGACTAGTCAATTGGGTGAAATTACCAAAATAACCCTAAGTGATCATTCACATCATTTTTGGCATTTTCGTGTGATTCAGTCTATGTATTGAAACTGGGTGAGACTTCTTCACATGAGGGTTTGACTATAATAGTCTATGGGTCAAATTAGGTTGACCGTTATTTACAAAAGTTTTTCCAACCTATGGACAAAATCATTTTCGGATTTGTTGCACAAAAACCTAGGTAGGCTTAAAAGAAAGAATTTCCAAAAGTGGTTTTCTGACCAATTCTGTATTTTGATCTCAAAATTAATAATTTTAGACTTTCATCCCCATCCAGGTTAAGGAAAATCCTATGGGGTCCACCTTACGATTTTTTGTTATACTTATATAACATAGTATTAACTATAGCTTCATTTGGTACTTCAAATTAAACTCCAATTGAGATAAGTTTCATATTGCAAACAAATCAAACTCCAACTATAATCAATTTAGTCTTTCTAAATCATTTTGGATCTTTACGAATCATGTGGGACCAATGTCCAATTCCTTCAACACTTCCATTATTTGAAAGTTTTAGCTAGTAACCTTCACTCTCAACTTAGGGAATTTATAGGAGAATTGGGGTTCCTACATCCTCCCCTCCTTAAGGGAATTTGGTCCTCCAAATTCGATATAGGTACTTCAATGGTTCAGTGCCTTAAAACTTATCAATTCCACATCTATTCTTAGCAGTCAATCTTTTCACTCATTCATATCAATACTTCCATACAATGTTTATATCATTCATTAACGATCTACATACGTCTTCCTTTCCATATCAATGTCCATATCAATCATATCCTCTACATTCATTCTATTACCTTCAAAACAACGCATACCTCCATCAATCATTCTCGATCATTCAATAACTATCTCAATAATACTTCTATACGATACTTATACCAATCATTCAAAATCTAATTAAAATATTCCTATCGATCATTAATTTCTTATGCAAACGAACATTTTCGTACAAATTCTAAATACATTATTCACAATTTATATTCAGACAGTGGATAGCACTATGGGATGTAAATCATTCCTAACTTACTTACACTGACATGTACTTGACAAATTTTTCTCTGATACTACTTCTGTAACTACCGAAATTGCAAACTTTAGAACTAACTTTTTCTTTTCAATACAAGCATTCTTATTCAAACACTCATTATCATTTGATTTGCATATGGTGTCAGTGTAAGTTCACTTAATAACTTTCATTTTCTATTAATCTTTATGCCATCAGATCAATTAACAGTGAATATTAAACAAGTCATTAGAGTATAAACAAAATGCCACAACGTAT
The DNA here is from genome assembly GCA_032173925.1 of Heritiera fomes. Lineage (NCBI taxonomy): Eukaryota > Viridiplantae > Streptophyta > Magnoliopsida > Malvales > Malvaceae > Heritiera > Heritiera fomes. The sequence goes on along the minus strand of JAPDPM010000004.1, from coordinate 22,255,342 downwards.
AACTTTATAAATATCGACTTAATTCAAGCATATTATACTAGTTCTTTCAACATTTCCTTACACTACACTACACGATTTACATCCCAAACTATGAATACAATAGCTGTACACTTACATCTAAATACAAAAGCATAATACTTATCTTATACTTGCTTACTTGATATATTAGGCTTCTAAAAATCTTCTTCGATTAACCTTGAAGCAGTAGTTACCATGTATACCAATAAAGATCTATGACGGTGAGTAAAGGGGAGAGCCATAAGCCCAGTAAGAAATATATATAAAAGAACAGATATCATGCTAACTGTTGGCTCTATAGGCTATACCGAGAGGGGGGTGAATCGGTTTTTCGATAACCTTAGGTTCGTTTTTCGGTTCTTCTAAATTCTCTAGCTTAGATTAATATTTTCTAAGTTTTCTAAGCTACTCAAACATGCAATATAAATTCAATTCAATAAGCACAATATAATTGCAAGTAAAGAAAGTAGGGAAAGAGAGATTTACACAAGCGGTTTATAGAGGTTCGGCTACCTTGCCTACGTCCTCTACCTTGAGACGCTCCCAAGGATTTTCCCCAAATTCACTATCTTTGAATTTGTTACACTCCCTCTTTTCAAGGCTCAAGAGAAACCTCTCTCTTTTTCTAGGCTCAAGAGAAACCTCTTCTCCCTCTTTTTCTAGGCTAAAGAGAAACCTCTTCTCCCTCTTTTTCTAGGCTAAAGAGAAACCTCCCTCTTTTTCTTAGGCTAAAGAGAAACCTCCCCTTTTACAAGGAATGTTTGTGTTTACAAGAGATGTAATCAAAGAAAGGCCTCTAGGTAGGCAAGTGATTACAGAAATTAGGCACAATGAAAAGCCTATACAATATTTGTGCTAAGCAATACAAGAAATAGATGAATGATAGATGATGAAGACTTTGGAGCTCTTGATTTATTGTTTGAGGCTTGAGGATTTGAGGAATATGTGTTATGGAGTTGCTGAGTAGTTCCTCTTGCTTTCTTTAGCTTCCAAGCCTCTATTTATAGTCCCTTGGATGTATTCTAGCCGTTGGGTGGAGCCATATCTTGGATATTATCGTTGTCTCACAAAAACTAGCCGTTATAGGCTATTTTCGGGCAAAGGGATCGATCCCTTCCCATAGGGGATCGATCCCTTCATTCCAGATCTGAATCTTCTGGGCTGAGGGACCTTTTCTAGCCGTTGGGAGCCATTTTGCCTTTAGGGGATCGATCCCTTCCCTTAGGGGATCGATCCCTTCTTTCTAGAATTGATTTTTCTGGGCTGAGGGACCTTTTCTTGCACCAAAAAGCTTACTGCCACTAGGGGATCGATCCCTTCCCTTAGGGGATCGATCCCATGCCTCCAGAAAGCTATTTCCTACACTTTTTGGGTTAGAAATGATGTGGTCTTTGATCCTAATTCAACCCAAAACATATTGGCACTTTTGTGGGAGTTTTTCTTGACTTTCTCAAATAAAAATATTGTCCAAGAAATCATCAAGTGATTTTCTAAAATATTCAAAACATTTATAAAGTGTTAAGACCAATAAGAGTATGCATCATTAAATCATGGTCTTAATGTTTGGTATGAACACTTGAAATGTATTGAGAAAATCATGTGTAAGGCAAATTTAAAATATGAATTAAAACATTAAAGCTTACTTAAGTTTTGTCATTTCAAAATATATATTGCAATTTAAAGCTAACACTAACTATATGCAAGAATCTTATATATGAATCTCTACGTGGCAATACAAAATAAGCGCAATTCTTCATTCAATAAACTAATGGCTAACAATAACATTGACACGGACTTAAAAGAAAGAATACTATAATCGGTTTTGATACCGGCCTGAGTATAGAAGGATACTTTGAAGTACCTCACTTGTCTCAGTTCCAAGGTTCGACTACAGGTGTTCTAATGGGACTAACAAATGATGAATTCATGCTTTAAAAATCCATATAAATGCAATTCATTACTTTCAAAACCATAACCATGCAAATTATTACTTTCTAAATCATGCTATGCATCTTGCAGACATTTCATTTGAAAATCTAATTTTCAACTCACTATCAGTTGAATAGTAAACAATCGTTCATTCCAATTAATAACTATTATAACAATGAATCTAGTCAAACAATTATGTCAAATACATTTAAATAAACACTTTTACTTCCAATCAATACAATCAAACCATCAAGATCTTTCTGGTAATCAAACAATTCATTTCTATAAATAATACGGTCAGTTCTTTAATTCATCAAACAATTAATCGATAAAATATTTGGTGGAGATCATTAACATCTCAATAAAATTATAGGATAAAGTTCTTGTAAGCAATTTATGGTAAGGACTAGCGTACGTACTGTGTGAGCAAGGATCCATGCCTAGTAGCAAATCTTACTTATATAATAAGACGTATGGCCATAGTAAAAAAAGGGGTCCACTGTGTACATTGATCAAGTGACATTTGGGACTACTGAAGACGTGATCGATGTCATTTAGCGAATGGTACACCTTATAGTACCACTAAGCAAGTGATACAGATATGGCTGCGAACTTGCTTAAGGTTTAATAGCAAACAAACAGATAATCAAACGAACGAAATGCATGATTGCCAAAGGCAACTATAGGAGCTAACAACCTCAAAACATTTACTTGATTTCCATAAACACTAAAGATTTTGTACTTTAAAGCATAGTATAAAATACTTTAAAAAATATTTAAACATTTGGGAACTAAGTTTTGTTTGCCATTTCATGGATCCCAACAGTGATATACATTGTGTAACACTTAGCTCCCTTGGGATTCTAATAGTGACTATCACGGTCTCAAGGAACTCGTGTAGCCACAATCTAACTCTCAACCATAGAATACCATGTATAAAACATTTATGTAAACTATCTTTATGAAGCATTACATTCGATATAAAACAAAATCATTAATAATACATTTAGACATTTTGAACCATTTTAATACGATAAAACTCAAAACACTTCATATTTTATTTTATCTTTAAAACATTCAAACTGTGCATTCTTTCGAATCAATTAAATAGTAAAACAATGCACTTTAAAACCATTATGCATAATAATTGAAAATCTATCAGATAATATATATGACATGAGTGATGCAATTATGCATGACTAGACACATGCCTTTGCAATGTCATTTCATTTTGATTTTATTGCTTCCACTCTAACACTTTCACTACAATCGATAACACTTAATCGTTTCCAAGACTTTCAGTACAATCAATGATGTCAAAACAGTAACTCTTTTCAATCACTGACCAATTCCAAAACGTTTCATTTCATTTAAGAGCATTCAATTGTTTCTAATCCTTCAGACTCTACAATCTATTCAATAATTTTGATAAAATTCATTTTCAAGCACTACATTTTAATATCTTTAGTACATTTCACAAACTTTCAATTGTATAACATATTCCAATATGTTCAAACGATTATCTTTAAATCAATATTGATCATTTCTATCACATCTCGTAGTATACAGTAATATCATATCTCACACACATAACAGTAATCGGTTGGGTTGTCTATGATGTCTTTATCACTATTTATTTTCACTTGTAACAGTAAACATATTAGTAAATAGAATTTATATTTATCTATTATTAATATTTATACAACTATATCAATATTTTACATCCCCTGTACGTTAAATACATAACTGTAGTACTGTACAAAATAAGTCTAAACATATAAAGAAAATAAATATACCTCTAGAATTTGATCAAAGCTGCCTCGGGGAACGATAGTGCAGCCAAAATCAGTGGAACAATATATATATGATCACTGCAGGTAATCTATGGAGTGAAAAAAATAAGAGGTGAGCTAACGTGCTCAGTAAGAGAATCGTATGTAAAAATTGATATTATGAAATCTATATGCTAAAAATATTTATTTCCTAATAGTGTACTAAGGTACAATTCGGGAAGGATACTATAGTCGGCTAGGAAACCGGATTGAGTATGAGTTGTATTTTAGAATACCTGTTGTGTCTCCGCTCCTCGAAGCAACTATAGGGAGTAATCAGTTGAATTTGATATTAAAACAATATAAAATGCTATTAAAATCACATAGCAAGACAATTTAATAAATAAATAAATATTTTAATTCAGTAATAATATTCAAATCAATATCAATAAACTCAGTACATTAAATGGTTCAGTAAACAGGATGTGAAAGTACGATATCAAGAAACAACTCAGTACCAGCCAACAGTTTATGAAAAATAGTACAATAAACAGTAATGATATAATAGAGACTAGGCAACATCCAAAGTATATCTTGTTGTAACAATATCCTGAAAAAGGTAGAAATATTAACATGTGAGACATATAGTCATAGTCTATGGGGTCCACAGTATGCACTGATCAGGTGACATCTGGGACGCTGATGATAGGATCAGTATCTATTAGCAACAGTATAGTAACAGTAACACATGACACGTGAGCATGATATGGGGATTAAGAGTCTCAAAGCAGTAGGTGTCCAGTAGAAACATCATTTATAAAACCACTTTCACTGATATTATCTTCAATTAGTCCATAAATAATTATTATAAAAATATTTTCAGTTTACGAATAAAAATTCATAAAATATTTACACCTTAGTATTCTTTTCTGAAAATGTTCCATTTATATGTAGAACATTAATAAGCATATGTTGGCACCTTCACGTAATTAAAATTCATTAACACGAATATTTAAATATTGTTTTTCAATAAATAATAAATAATGTAATTTTATTAAATCTCCTTAGAATCACTTGAAATTCTATTTATTTCTATCATTCCAAAATATTAGAAATAATTTCTTAGAATTTCTATAAATTCCAACAAAATAATGGCTGTTTCTAACCTAACCTTCCTGCATTGAAAACACAGTTTAATAACCAGCCAATATCCACAATTTCACCAATTCCAATGCAATTAATTTCCAATTCACTTCATGAAATTTATTTAAGGTAAATCTGCATTCATAGTATCCTTACAGCTTACGCACTCATCCCTTACTTGTTTACTCCAGTCAATATTATCGATAGACCACACTCGAATTAGCACTCCCGAGCTGCAAAACATTATACCAATCACCATTATTCACCATAATTAAATTTTTAATAATTTTTCCTTCATTAAATTTTACCACATTACCAATAGAAATTCCCAACCCAATCTAAATTACATCGATAGTAAAACACTTCTACATAACTCCGATTTTAATTCCAACTTCACCAACATTCTCCTTATAATTTCTACAATCTCATGGCACCCTAAACTCATCAAATGAAGAACAAGAACCCCTTCCCCTTGCCATGGCCGAATACACACTAAGGCAAATTTCATGGAATTTCAACATCTCCAGCTTAGTTTCATGCTTATTCATGTCTATTTTCTCATTTGGCACCATTTTTATGCATGAAACTACTTGAGAACGTGAAGACCCTTCAACGGCTGAATGCCCTAGGGAAGGATTTAATGGAATTCAATCAAAACCAAGGCCAGATGCATGCTTAAAGAGCTTAGGTACACCATTTTCTAACATTAGAATTAAATGAAAGCATAAGTATGGAAAAAGCTTACCTTGGCCAAATGGTATGTGTAACGACCCGTTACCACATTTTTCATCTTATTTTACATAACTTATCCGATTGGGCTGTCTGTGGTACTTCACTTGTACTAAATGTTAAACAATTTTACATAACATTGTTTATATTATACACATCCCCGATCTTAATTAATTAGATAAGTAGTACTGTAGACATGTCAAATACAGAAAATAAATGATCATACCTCATATAAATTAGTTGGTCTGTCACATTGTCCTTTGTGTACAGCCGTGATCCACAACCATTGGATCTCATAATCATTAAAAACCTGAAATGTTTAAAATTAAGTGGTGAGCAAACCACGGCTCAGTAAGAGAGTTATATGCTACACTTGATATTCGGTTAACTATATGCTGAAAATATTTTTCAGTTTCTTTTAAATCTTCCTAGCTGGCTCTAGACTCACATGTAGGAAGACTACTACAGTCGACTAGGGATCCAAATATAGGAAGGCAGGTATTTTAAAATACCTAACTTGTTCCGAAACGTTGAAGCAACTGTAGAGAGTACTAATTCCATTGTTTTCAAAATGATATAATTTTCATTTTTCCATGGAGTAAACCACTTATTTCTTTTCCCATTCAATATACTTTAAAACACATGACAGTTCAGTAGTAGAACAGTGGTTTACTTCTCTTCTCTTCAGTACAGTAAAAACACGTGACAGTACAGTGATTTCTAAATATCCAATCATTGGATAATTACTTCTTCGATTGTTTCTATCTTAGAAATAATTCTTATGTTATTCTTTTAGAATAAACATTTATTTCTCTTTTCAAATCAGTAACCGTATCGTACAGTTCAGTAAAACAGTATATGTAGTATTCAGTAAAACAGTATCTCGATACGGTTCAGTAGTAATAGTAAACAGTAGCTACCAATCCAATAAATAGTATATGGTAGCTTTTAGTTCAGTAAACAGTAAATGGTGGCTTTCAGTTCAGTAAAACAGTAATCAGTGGCGACCATTTCAGTGTACAGTACAGTTCCGTAAACAGTAGTTTGGTACAATTTTGTCAGTAAACAGTACAGTAAACAGGATTCCATAAATCCTTTCAATAAACAATAAACAGTAAGTGAGATTAGGCATCACCCTACAATCAAATCATGCTATCTCGTCCACTAAGGACACAGCAACAGTAATGAGATCTATGGCCATGTTTTATAATATGTCCTCGGTATACGCTTGCTAGGCGACAATCTGGGACGCTGATGACTAGTTGGTCAATCAGCCACGTCACAGTAATAGTATATGTGATTCATGAAGCTCGGGGCCTAAGTCTCAAAACAGTGTAAAAACCGTACCTTAGCCTTTATGGATTTTAAACACTGTAAATCAAATATCCATAAGGCTCACATGTAAATATAATCACCTTTATGAAATTTATAAAATAAATAACATTTTTCAAATTATTTCATAAAGGTATATATCATGTTTTTCATACGATGAAGATAGTTTGCAAAATCATCACTGAAAATATAGAAGGGCAAAACTGTCTTTTTTCCACTGTAAAACACATATGCACGCTTTTCCGTGCATTCAATTGAAAACATGGTTTTATAATTATCGAAATTCAAATAAATTATTTTTATAATTTATGAAAATAAAATATTTATTTTCTAACTTTAAATTATCATCACCATGTTTTCTTCTAAAAACACGTGTAGAGACCTCTAGTCTCAAAATCATAGTTGTTCATCATTTCTTAACCTTTACGGAATTTTCATAATTAATTATTTCCATAATTAAAACCATAAAGGTTTTATATGAAATCAAGTGAATATTTAAGAATATTTATAAAAATATTCACTTCAGTCTCTTTTTCATTTTCATCTCGTTTCACATGAAATATCACCTACTGGGTGAATTTTCGGTGATTTCCTTTTCACCTTTCTCGAAAACATGAATATTTTAAAATCAAATATCATTATATTCATGTTTTATGAAATTTACTTGATTTCTCGATTTTCGTAACTAAAAATTGTTTCACGTGAAATCAAATAATTTATTATGATTTTCGGTGATTTTCGATAAATTTCAGTAATTTTTCGAAAATTTTTTGGCAGTATAATGGCTGTCAATTTAGCTAGCCTCCTGCACGGAAAATATAGTTTATATTTCTCAACTGGTATTTCACCACAATTTGAAACCGATAAATCACCACAAATTTCAAAACTAATCATTATAAATTGCATTTATAAATTAAATGCATAATTTAAAACATGTGGCCGAATATCCTTACAGGCGGCACATGTCTCCCTTACCTGTTTCAGGTCGGCGACTAACTCTCGAAGGTCGCACCCGTGTTCACCTCGCCCAATTTCATCAGCTCGGTCATCGAGGGAATTTTTTGGAATTTAAATTCTAAAAATTAGAATTTTTTTCATAATTATTTAAATAAATAAATAAATTATTTAAATAATTTAACACTTTTCAGGATTTCTTACCGATTCCCATAATTCTCAGGATTTCCCGTGATTTTCGAATTGTCGAGAATTTTCCAAATTCCTAGAATTCCTTTTCTCTTTCTCTTTCTTCTTTTTCTTCCTTCTTTCTTTTTCTCTTTTCTTTTCTTTTTCTTTTTTTCTTTTCTTTTTTTTTCTTTTTTCTCTTTTTTTTCCTTTCCCAGCCGAGCCAATCACCCCCCTCACAGCTGGTTCTTCTTCGATGTCCGGTTCTCTGACGATTCGGTGGCTCAGCAGCTGGTTGGCACCACGGCGAGTCTAGATTTGGCCTCCTTTCATCCAGAATCGGCGGCATGGCAGCGGATCGACTTGATCTAGGTCAGTGTTACCGAATTCCTGATGAGTGTACCGCAAGTATACGGACCGTAGCAAGTAATAAAATGATGAGTAGAGTATCGTTCCCATGAAGATTGAATTTGTGAATTGCTTACTAAGTACTAAAATTTCACACCCTAATTTTATTCAAACGATCGAAAAAGAATTTTTTTTAATCAATAGCAGGAAAGTGAAAATAAAAAAATATTTATTTAAATAAAACTTCTAAAATATTCCAAAATAAAAACCAAAAGAAATTTAGATGAAAACTTGAAAACTAAAACAAAGAGACTAAAACTACTCTATATCCCTTAGTAGGATTGAATTCTCTTCATGGTGCTGAAGCTGGCTATTTATGGAGGCAGTGGGGATGATGATTAGCTCAAAATCTTGGTTGATAGGGCTCGATCTTTATCTTCAAAGAAAATTTATCTTTTATCAACTCTCTTGATTATCTCTATCTTTAGCAAAAAGTCCATCTTGATAATTTATCTTCATAAAAGATAAATGCAACAATTTATCTTTCTTGGCAGCCAGTTAAGATATCCATGCATGAAGCTTTATCAACAAAGTCTTGTGTTTGAATGAAATTTGGAATTGAAATCCTTCACATCTTTGACTTCTTTATCAGTTGGAGTTCCTACATCATTGAGAGAAATTTAACAGATAAATGAGGGATTTGAATCTAATAGTAATGATTTAGAGATAAATTATATCATTAAATTCATGATAATTCTATAAATTATAGAATTATCACACCCCCAAACTTGAATTTTTGCTTGTCCTCGAGCAAAATAAAATTCACAAAGAAATGTACCTAGAGGTCAAATACACTTACAATAATGATTTCCCTTTAATTTCTCCAAAGATTTTGAAAACATTACAACTCCATGAAAATCCATAAACATTAGCTAAATATATATAAACTCATTCAAAAGAGAGTATCAATTCAACTGAATTCTTCCGTGTGTGTGTGTGTAAATGTTTCTTCATTTTAGTTCATGCAATCCAGATGAATTTATACAAATATGAACATAACAAAAGATCTCAAAGAATAGTTATCTTCCATAAGTTTGTTTTTCTCATCTTCTCTCCACTAATGTAGACACACATAGCTAAAGATCAATAGAACTTTATAAGCTTGTAATGTATGGCTAGGGTAAAGGTAGGAGAAAAAGGATTTTTTTTAGGCTTAACCCCTAATCATGCATTTTTTTCTTGGACTTTTTAAGAGCTTTCAAATAATTCCCCCAACTTGATTTCTTTTTTTTCTTTTTTTTTGAATTTCTTTTTCTTTTTTTTTTCAACTTTTTTTTATTTTCACCCTTTCTTCCATATATGCGTAGCTCTAAATATATCTTGACATAGTCCTCATGCATATAATGGGGTATAGGAATTTTTTTTTATAGGCTAGGCTAATTATTAATGTAGGTAAAACAAGAAAGAAGGTCTATTTAAGCTCAAATTGGGTGACTAAGGATAAAATATATCATGGTAGTCTTGAAAAGCTCAAACGGTCCAAAGATGGCCTAAATCACCTCTTTAGCTAAGTGTGTTCTAGGATTTCACCTTGAGAGATGATAGAACAAATTCTAGACAAATAACAAACTTTAAAGACTAGTGTTTATTCCTATTCACATAAATCTTCTCTAAATATGCATGACTTCAATGATAAAAACATAGTGCATTCAATTTTTGGAAAAATCTCAATCAAAAAGATAATTCACTAAAGAATTCATTCACATACTTTGCACATATTCATGAATTTCATTTTGCTATAACATTCTCAATCAATGGTTAAATATCAAGGAATTATCAAGCAAACATATAATCACTTCAAGGTAAAAACCATTTTAAAGCACAGAATTTTTGCAAAGATTTCAGAATAAAATCGAAAAAATTTTGCTTTTCCCCCCAACTTGAAACATACATTGTCCTCAATGTGTAAGAAATTCAAGAATTCAAGAAAAGGATAAAGGAAACTTCCCTGATTTTTTTTTAATGAAGCTCAAACTGCAAAACTTGTCAAATTCCTTTGTCGCTCCCCCAAACTTAGACTCTGACACCTATAAAATAAAGGAAAGAAATCAACTAATGAAATATCTAAACTAAGAAATAAGAGAAATAACTAAGAAAGCAATAAAATGCTGGGGTTGCCTCCCCAAAAGCGCTTGATTTATAGTCATCAGCTTGACTATGTTTGTCATTCTTCAAGGTGGATCATTAAGATCAGTAACCGATTTTCCACGATCGATCACTCCTCCCCAATAATGTTTCAATCTTTGACCACTAACCTTAAATGGTTCTTTTGAAAATTCAGCTCCTATTTCCACAATTCCATATGGAAATACTTGAGTAACAATGAATGGTCCAGACCACCTTGATTTCAACTTACCTGGAAATAGCTTCAAACAAGAATTATAGAGTAAAACCTGTTGCCCCGGCTCAAATTGTCTTTCCACTATCTCCTTGTCATGCCACTTCTTCGTTCTCTCCTTAAAGAGTCTAGCACTCTCATATGCTTGCATTCTGAATTCATTCAACTCATTGGGCTCAACACAATTGGACTTCTCTTCATCAAGAATTGCTTCTATGGTGTCCATAGGTTGTTGATTGATGAATATTCCCTGAACTATACTTTCCTCTTCATCCACTTCAAAACAATTATCAGTCTCACTTGGGAATTTAATTGCAGAGAAAAGGTTAAATGTTACCTCTTGATCATTGACCCGTATGGTGAGCTCTCCTTTTTGCACATCAATAAGAGCCTTACCAGTTGCCAGAAAGGGCCTTCCAAGGATAATTGGGACTTCACGATCTTCCTCCATATCTAACACTACAAAATCAGCTGGAAAGACAAATTTGTCAACCTTCACTAGCACATCCTCAATAATGCCTCTTGGATACTTGAGAGATCGGTCTGCTAACTGAAATGTTATCTTGGTTGGTTTAGTCTCTCCTAGTCCAAGTTTCCTGAAAATAGAAAAAGGCATTAAATTAATACTTGCACCTAAATCACATAAAGCTTTATCAAAAAATAAGTTACCAATAGTGCAAGGAATAGTAAAACTCCCTGGATCTTCAAGCTTAGGTGGTAAGTTCCTTTGCAAAATGGTGTTGAACTCCTCAATAAGAGCAACAGTTTCAAAATCCTCAATTTGCCTTTTCTTGGAGATGATGTCCTTCATGAATTTGGCATAAATTGGCATTTTCTCCAATGCATCAGAGAAAGGGATGCTGATGTGGAGCTTTTTGAATACCTCTAGGAACTTAGCAAATTGCCTATCTGTCTTCTTTTGCTTGAATCCTTGAGGAAAAGGGATAGGTGGAGGAGGTGATTCAATGGTCTTACCAGATTGAGATGAAGTCTGCTCAATTTTCTTTTGTTGCTTATCTTCTTCTTTTGCCTGGACTTCAACTCTAACATCTTCCTCTGATTCTTTAGGTATGTAACCCACTTCTTTACCCTTCCTCAAGGTGATTGATTTACAGTGCTCTTTACCTTCCCTTCTTGGATTAGGTTCAGTATTGCTAGGCAGGGTACCTTGGGGATGGTTACTAATGGCATTAGCAATCTGACCTACTTGAATTTCTAGCTTCTTTATAGAAGCAGCTTGGTTTTGTAAGATGGTGGTGAACATCTCTTCTAAGGAAGGCTTCTTTTCTTGTGGTGGGACTTGTGGTAGAGGATTATGTGGAAGTGGTGGTGGTGGTTAAGTATGGAAGCGAGGAGGATAGGTAGGTCTTGGGTTAGATGGTTGCCCTTGATTATTGTTCCAAGACAAATTTGGGTGATTTCTCCAACCAGGGTTATAAGTGTTTGAGAATGGGTTATGGTTCCTATTTGGATGGGAAACATATTGGATTTGTTCGGCTCGAATAGAACACTTATTGCCAGAGTGATTACCCCCACAATTATCACAAGTTACAAAAGGGTTTTGAATGGAATGAATTGGGTTGGGTTGTTGATTGACTCCAAGAGAATCAACCTTTTTGGTCAAGGCTGAGATTTGAGAAGTAAGGGTGGTGAGTGCATCTAACTCATACATACCTGCTGTTCTCTTTGATGTTAGCCTCTCAGCTGACCATTGATAACTGTTTGCAGCCATGTCTTCTATCAAGTTGTAGGCATCATCTATAGACTTGCTCATTAATGCACCACCTGCAGTTGTGTCTATAGTAGTTCTGGTCTGGCTTATCAACCCATTGTAGAATATCTGCACTTGCAACCAATTTGGAATCCCATGATGAGGACACCTTCTCAAGAGTTCTTTGTACCTCTCCCATGCTTCATAAAGTGACTCTGAATCGTGTTGCATGAAAGTGGTGATGTCGTTCCTCATCTTAGCTGTTTTGGCTGGTGGGAAGAATTTTGCCACGAACTTCTAGACTAAGTCCTCCCATGTTGTGATTGATCCTGGTGCCAATGAGTTCAGCCAATCCATCGCTCTATCCCTGAGAGAAAAAGGAAATAATCTTAGTCTTATCGCATCATCAGAAACACCATTATTCTTAAAAGTAGAGCAAATTTGTAAAAAATGTTTCAGATGAGCATTAGGATCATCATTGATTGAACCCCCAAACTGTATAGAAGTTTGGATCATTTGGATAATGGCTGGTTTGATCTCGAAATTGTTTGCTTGAATGGTTGGATATCTTATGCTCATCTCGAATCCATTCACTGTAGGCATTGCATAATCTCGAAGAGCCTTGGTATCTGCTTCTTCCATGGTATTTGTTTCAACAAGGTCTTCTTGTTTCTCCTTCTTGATTCTTCGTAAAGTCCTTTCAATTTCGGGGTCAAGGAGAGCCAATTCACCACTCCTTGCACGGCTCATGCACTAGGTCGATGTACCTCGCAAGAAAAACAAGAGAAAATATTAGTATCAAGGAAGGAGAAAAAGAAAAAAAATATTTGAATTAAAACTAGGTATGCTTGGTATTAATATTAGCAAAACAAATCCTTCAATCCCCGGCAACGGCGCCAAAAAACTTGTTACCGAATTCCTGATGAGTGTACCGCAAGTATACGGACCGTAGCAAGTAATAAAGTGATGAGTAGAGTATCGTTCCCACGAAGATTGAATTTGTGAATTGCTTACTAAGTACTAAAATTTCACACCCTAATTTTATTCAAACGATCGAAAAAGAATTTTTTTTAATCAATAGCAGGAAAGTGAAAATAAAAAAATATTTATTTAAATAAAACTTCTAAAATATTCCAAAATAAAAACCAAAAGAAATTTAGATGAAAACTAAAACAAAGAGACTAAAACTACTCTATATCCCTTAGTAGGATTGAATTCTCTTCATGGTGCTGAAGCTGGCTATTTATAGAGGCAGTGGGGATGATGATTAGCTCAAAATCTTGGCTGATAGGGCTCGATCTTTATCTTCAAAGAAAATTTATCTTTTATCAGCTCTCTTGATTATCTCTATCCTTAGCAAAAAGTCCATCTTGATAATTTATCTTCATAAAAGATAAATACAACAATTTATCTTTCTTGGCAGCCAGTTAAGATATCCATGCATGAAGCTCTATCAACAAAGTCTTGTGTTTGAATGAAATTTGGAACTGAAATCCTTCACATCTTTGACTTCTTTATCAGTTGGAGTTCCTACATCATTGAGAGAAATTTAACAAATAAATGAGGGATTTGAATCTAATAGTAATGATTTAGAGATAAATTATATCATTAAATTCATGATAATTCTATAAATTATAGAATTATCAGTCAGCCTCCTTCTGCCGCTTCGCCAGCCCTCCTCCGCCGTTCTCCGCTTGACCGGTGGCTTCCCACGTCTTCCTCTTCCTCCGGCGAAGCTTTGGTGGCAGTGGCAGCAGCCAATTCCGCCGGCACCACCAGATCCCTTTTTCCGTTTTCTCTCGGCTTTCACCGGAAATTCCCTTCGATTCGCCTTGTTTCTTTCCTTTCTTCCGCCGGTCATCGGCCTCCCTCTCTTTGCCGACGCCGTCTCTTCCTTTTTCCCTCACCAGCGGTAGCAGCTCCACCACCGTCTTCCTTGGCTGGGAGGGTCGGGATCCTTCCCCGATCCTTCCTTTCCATTTTCTGTTTCTTGTTATTTTTAGTATATAATTATACTATATATTATATACTATATAATATATTTTACACATATAATATATACTATATATTATACATATATTATTTCATATATAATATACTATAATATATATTATATATAAAACACATGTATATTGTATATTACAAAATATATTTCTAGTAGTATGTATATATATATATGTACATTTATATATTTTTAATTAAATAACCTTTATATATATTTTCTTAAACTTTAATGTAAATTACTATTTACATTTTTATATATGTATATATATTTATATATATACATAAAATATCATATTTACATACATATGTATTATTTAATTTCATCAAATATTATATATATATATATATATACACATGTATACCAATATATACTTATATATATACCATACAGTATTTTAAAAACATATGTATTTGTATAAAAATACATTTATATAATATATAATTATATAAACATATTTCCTCTTTTTTTTCTTTTCTCATTTTCTTATTTAATTTGGATTTTTCCATTATCCAAATTAAATTTCCTCTTTTATTATTTTCCATGATTCTTATCTTATTTTTCTGATTTAATTTTCCTTCACTCAGATTTCCACCATCCGTTCCTTTCTCAATTCTCGGGATTTTCACCAATATCCCGTTCTCACAATTTTATTTATTTATTTCATTATATTTCCAATATCAATAATCTCCAATAACTGAAAAATTTACAGTTATCACAGTATGGGCTCCCTTTTCTCTTGATTTTGTCACTTTTACACTAAGCTATAGGTATGGGTAGATAGAGCTTAATGAGTAGAACAAGTTTGTTGAGATGATTTGGTGAAATAAGCTTGTTTAGGTAAGGTTTTAGAAGGTTTTCTTTTCTTTCTTTATTTTTTTGGCTATGGTGGCGTGAAAGAGAGTAAAAAGAAAGATGAATAGTGGCCGACCAAGCTTGGGAGAAAAAAAATAGAATTTTCTAAGGGGGGTAAAATAACAAAAATACCCTTAGTTATGAGATTTTAGGACAATTTTACCCTTAAGCCTTTGTAATTTTTCTAACCATGTAATTAAACTCCAAATTCATATTTCATCACTAAATATTATTATTGGACATACTTTAATGAATAAAGATAGTTTCATCGAGGTTTGATCTGCCGTACAGGTGAAATTATGAAAATACCCCTATCGGGTAAATCGCATAAGTTTCTGATTTAACCACTAATTCGATCTATCTATTGACATAGCTTAGAACTTATTTTCATGTAGAATATCATACTTAAATCAGTAGATTAAAATTCCATTTAGTTTGACCACAATTTACAAAAATGCCACGGGATTATGTCCTTAATGGTCATTTTCTAATTTGTTGGTATGCTTATAAAAAATGATCTAAATAGAGAATTTTAAGTTTCGAATTCTTACCGTAGGCTTATTGGACTCCCCGAATAATATCTATTTAGTCTCACATCAATCCGGGCATTGTAGAGCCTGTGGGGCCCACCTGACTATATTACATCATACCTGCGAAATACACAAGAAATGAATAGTGGTGAGTATCCCTACATGTACAACAGTACCAGTATACACAGCTCTCACATTTTTCCCACCTTTAGAAATTTGGTCCTCCAAATTTGATTGGACCAGTCACTAGAATAGCTCTGGATACTTTTCTTGCATCAAGCTTTCTAATTCCCACGTAGCCTTCTCTTTTGAGTGGTATTGCCAGAGCACTTTCACCAATAAAATTGTCTTAGATAGTAGTACTTTATCTTTTCGATCTAGAATCTGAATAGGTCTCTAAACTTAACTCATGTCTTCTTTGATCTCTAACGGTTCATATTTAATTACATGAGAGGGATTTGGATGGTACTTCTTTAGCATCGACACATGTAAGACATTATGCACCATGAATAACTTTGGAGGTAGTGCTAACCGATAAGCAACGTCTCCCACACAATCTAAGATTTTGAAAGGTTCGATATATCAAGGATTGAGTTTCCCCTTTTCACCAAATCTCATGATGACCTTCAGGAAGACAGAATCTCCAACTGAGAATTCGAGTGGTAGGCGTCTCATATCTACATAGCTTTTCTTCCGACTCTAGGCTGTCTTCAGCCTCTCACAGATAAGTTGTACATCTTGGGAAGCTTGCTTTACCAAATTGAGAGCTAATAACTTTCGATCACCCACTTCTTCCTATGCAATTGGTGATCTACATCTCATGATATACAATGCCTCATATGCTGCCATGCCAATACTAGCCTGATAACTCCACTAGTGGTAAATGATCGTCCCAGGAGCCTTTAAAATCTACTGCACACGCTTTCAACATATCTTCGAGCGTCTGGATGGTGCGCTCGGACTGTCCATCAGTCTACTGATGGAAAGCCATGCTGAAGTTCAACTGAGATCCCATTGCCTCCTGAAACCTTTACCAAAAATGTGAATTGAACCGGGAATCCCTATTCGATGTGAAGTTCACTATAACACCATGTAACCTTA
The DNA here is from genome assembly GCA_032173925.1 of Heritiera fomes. NCBI lineage: Eukaryota > Viridiplantae > Streptophyta > Magnoliopsida > Malvales > Malvaceae > Heritiera > Heritiera fomes. The sequence continues at coordinate 22,238,352 of JAPDPM010000004.1, read as the reverse complement.
CTGTCACCCAAACATACAAATCGGCTAAAGCACTGAGAGAATCTGTAGATCTAATGGCAAGAAAATGAGCGAACTTCGTCAACCAATCAACAATCACCCATATTCCATCATGATTCCTCCGGGTCCTTGGCAAACCCATAATAAAGTCCATAGTAATATGCTCCTATTTCCACATTGGAATTGGTAGAGGCTGTAACAATCCTACAAGCTTCTAGTGCTCGATCTTCACCTACTGGCATGTGAGACATCTAGCAACGAATTTCACGATGTCTCGTTTCATCTTAGGCCACCAATACACTCTTTTTAGATTGTGGTACATCTTAATTCTGCCTGGATGCAGAGTGTACCTGGAAGTGTGAGCCTCTGTCAAAATCAGATGCTTTAGCTGTTGGTCATTGGGAATGCAGATCATGCCTCTAAATCTTAGTATCCCATCGGGTGTACTCCCATGTGAACTTGACTGGCAACCTCTATACAGTAAGCATCCCTCCTCTAAGCATCCCTTATTTTGTCCATCAAATCTAGCTCTATCCGGAAATTGGCTGTAAACCCATATCTCTAAGAGAAATCACATTCAAACTGAGGCTCGAAAACTACTATAATAAGTCATACTACTAGACCATCATATATGCTAACATCCCGATATGCTTCCGCCTCAAAGCATTTACTACCACATTTGCTTTCCCCGGATGGTAAAAAATCTCGCAGTCATAATCCTTCAATAGCTCTATCCATCTACGTTGTCTCATATTTAACTCCTGCTGCAAGAATAAGTATTTTAGACTCTTATGGTCTGTGTATATCTAGAACTTCTCCCCGTAAAGGTAATGCTGCCAAATCTTAAATGCAAACACTATTGCGGCTAATTCCAAGTCATGTCTCGGATAATTCCTCTCATGCTCTTTTAGCTACCTAGAACCATATGCAATTACCCGACCATTTTGCATCAGAACACATCCAAATCCCAATGCAGACTCATCATTATAGACTGCAAAACCTCTGGATCCGCTGAGAAGGGCAAGAATAAGAGCAGTGGTTAACCTCCTTTTCAACTCTTGGAAGCTGTGCTCACACGCATTTGTCCACTCAAACTTAACATCCTCATGTGTGAGTCACATTAATGGAGCAGCTAGCCTCGAAATCCCTCAACTAACTGGGGTAGTATCTGGCTAGACCCAAAAAACTCCGGACCTCCATCTCTATCTTATGCCTCTCCCATTGCACAATGGCCCCTACCTTTAACGGATCTACTAACACCTCGTCCTTATATACCACATGTCCCAAGAGTGTAATATGATCTGGCCAGAACTCATACTTACTAAACTTCGCATAGAGCTTTCGGTTTTTGAGGGTGTGCACGACTATATAGAGATGCTGCTCGTGCTCATCTGGTGACTTGGAATAAACCAGCATATCATGAATGAATACTATAATAAATTTATCTAGATAAAGTTTAAACACCTCGTTCATCAAACTCATGAAGCTGCAAGGGCATTTGTTAGTCCAAAAGGCAGCACCAAGAACTCGTAATGTTCGTAGTTAGCTTTAAATGTTGTCTTAGGGACATTAGACTCCTGTATCTTCAACTAATAATACCCTGATCGAAGATCTATCTTCGAGAACACCTATGCACCCCTGAGCTGATCAACAGATCATCAATCCAGGGCAGGAGATACTTATTCTTGATGGTAACTTTGTTAAGTAGCCGATAATCAATACATAATCTCAAGCTACCATCCTTCTTCCAGACGAATAACACTGGAGCACCCCCACGGAGACACACTAGGCTGAATAAAACCCTTATCCAGTAACTCCTGAAGCTACTTCTTAAGCTCCTCAACTCTACCGATACCATCTGGTAAGGGGGCTTAGATATGGGCTCCTACCAAGTACTAAGTCAATGATAAACTCAATCTCCCGATCCGGTGGTAACCTTGGCAAATCATCCAAAAATAAGTCCCAGAAATCCCTAACCATAGGAATCTCTACCAGCTCTGGACGTTTCTTTTCTACATCCTCCACATATGTGCTTCAATCACATCACAAAATACACTCAAACAATTTTAGTAACAATATTTCACTTTTATTACTTATCTAACAATTTTACAGTATATCTTTCAAGATGAGAGAAGGTGATAAACTTAGTATAACAATCTAGACTCACATAATTTGCAACTAACCAATCCATCCCTAAGATTACATCAAAATCAAACATGTTCAGCAAAATTAGGTTAGCTGTTGTTTTCTTCTATCCTACCGTCACTTTACAATTTCTGTATACTACATTAGTCACTTGTGACTCTCTAAAAGGCATACTAATTTGCAAAGTATACCCTAAGGGTTTAGGTTCTCCTAGTATTTTACTAGCACATGTAGATGACAAAAAGGAATGTGTAGAACCAAGATCAAATAAAGTAAGGACTGAAATATTAAAAATATAAATCTAGTCTAATGCGAACACCTGCCCTTTGTCACAGCCTTCTTGCCCTTCTTTGCTGCTGTCGCACATCTTGGTTGTGAGGGTGTCACCTTCTCTAACTCGGTCTGTACCAAGGCTACTGGAGGTAGTACTATGGCTGGAGTTTAGATGCAGCGGCCTCCTTCAGCATCGAGCAATCTCTCACCAAGTGCCCCATCTGTCCATATCTGAAGTAAGTCCTAGTAAGCATGTAGCATGGTCGAGTACTATGCGACACCCCTCTGAGTAGTGCTAGGGTTAGTAGTAGGGATAGTAGTAATAGATCAAACTGATCTCCCCTGAGATAACTCTAAAAACTCCTGCTGCAACTTATTCTGAGCTATGTAGGGAATTTACTGTCGATAGAAGGTCTCCAAGAATACCTTCCAAGTCACTATTAGATGTTGGGCTAAAAGGACTGTCTGTGTTGATTTCCACCAGTGCTCCGCATCATCAGTCAATTCGAACACTGCCAGGTCCACCTTCTTGGTCTCTGACCACCGCATATACTTAAACAATTTCTCCGTAGCATTAACCCACTGCTCGGCCACCAATGGATCCTTATCCCCCTTAAATTTCGGAGGATCTAGCTTCTTAAACTGCCGCGCTAAGGAAACATCGCAATAGGACTCAATATCCTTTGGCTACTGTTGTACTAGCGACTACGGTGCTGTTGGCGGTTGAGGCTCTAGACGTAGCTCAAGAGCTAACTGTGTAGGTGTAGACTGAGGTAGGGGCAGTGCTACTAGAGCTACTGTTGCCCTTTCTCTCTCTGCTCTGTTAGCAGCTTGAGCAACATTATACGCAGCTATAAAATCCGCTAAAATCCATTCCACCCGTGTGATTCTTGTGTTAGGGCTCTCGGGCTACGGAGGGAGCGCAGGTTCTACGGCGAGTTCCGGTGCAAGCTTCGGAATAGGATCCATCCTACCACATCCTCTTCCTCGACGAGTACCCCTACGCCCACTCATTTCTGTACAATGCAGACATTTAAGTCGATTCTCAGTTACTTGAATCATTTGTACATTTAGACTATACAGTACTATAGTGGATGCATTCTTATTTCCATATAAAGACACCGACAGACATCAGGCCAACCTTGCTCTAATACCAAATTAACTGTCACATCCCATAGTATATAGTAATATCATATCTCACACACGTAACAGTAATCGGTTAGGCTATCTGTGATGTCTTTATCACTAATCATTTTCACTTGTAACAGTAAACATATTAGTAAATAAAACTTATATTTTTCTATTATTAATATTCACACATTAGTATCAATATTTTACATCCCCTATACATTAAATACATAACTGTAGTATTGTACAAAATAAGTCTAAACAAATAAAGAAAATAAATATACCTCCAGAATCTGATTGAAGCTGCCTCGGGGAATGATAGTGCAGCCGAAATCAGTGGAACATTATATATACGATCATTGTAAGTAATCTGTGGAGTGAAAAAAAATAAGGGGTGAGCTAATGTGCTTAGTAAGAGAATCGTATGTAATGACTGATACTATGAAATCTATATGCTAAAAATATTTATGTCCTAATAGTGTATTAAGGTACAATTTAGGAAGGATACTATAGTCGTCTAGGAAACTGGATGGAGTATGGGAGGTATTTAGAATACTTGTCGTGTCCCAACTCCTAGAAGCGACTATAAAGAGTAATCAGTTGAATTTGATATTAAAACAATATAAAATGCTATTAAAATCACAGAGCAAAACAATTTAATAAATAAATATTTTAATTCAGTAATAATATTCAAATCAATATCAATAAACTCAGTATGGTAAATGGTTTAGTAAACAGGATGTAAAAGTACGATATCAATAAACAACTCAGTACCAGCCAACAATTCAGTAAAAACAATACAATAAACAGTAACAATGCAATGGAGACCAAACAACACCCAAAGTATATCATGCTATAACATTATCCCGAAAAGGGGGAAATATTAACACGTGAGACATATGGCCATAGTCTATGGGGTCCATAGTGTGCATTGATCAGGTGACATTTGGGACGCTGTAATAGGATCAGTATCTATTAGAAACAGTACAGTAGCAGTAACACGTGACCCTTGAGAATGATACGAGGCCTATAGTCTCAAAACAGTAGGTATCTAGCAGATACATCATTTATGAAACCACTTTCACTGATAATATCTTCAATCAGTCCATAAATAATTATTATGAAAGTATTTATTTCTGAAAACGTTCTAATTAGTATTCTTTTCTTAATAAAAATTCATAAAATATTCACACTTTAGTATTCTTTTCTGAAAACGTTCTAATTATCTGTAGAACATTAATAAGCATATGTTGGTACCTTCATGTAATTAAAATTTATTAACACGAATATTTAAATATTGTTTTTCAATATATAATAAATAATGCAATTTTATTAAATCTCATGAGAATCACTTGAAATTCTATTATTTCTATCATTCCAAAATATTAGAATTAATTTCTTAGAATTTCGATAAATTCCAACATAATAACGGTTGTATCTACCTTAACTTTCCTGTACGGAAAACATAGCTTAATAACTAGCCAGTTTCCACAATTTCACCAATTCCAATGCAATTAGTTTCTAAATCACTTCATAGAATTTATTTGAGGTAAATCATGCATTCACAGTATCCTTACAGCTCACACACTCATCCCTTCCCTGTCTACTCCAGTCGATATTATCGATAGCACCACACTTGAATTAGCACTCCTGGCTACAAAACATTATACGAATCAGCATTATTCACCACAATTAAATTTTTAATAATTTTTCCTTCATTAAATTCTACCACACTATCAGTAGAAATTCCTAACCCAGTCTAAATTACACCAATAATAAAACACAACTTCTTTTACATAACTCTGATTTTAATTCCAACTTCACTAACAGTCTTCCTATGATTTATATAGCCTCATGGCATCCTAAACTCATCAAATGAAGCACAAGAACCCCTTCTCCTTACCATGGCCAAATACACACTAAGGCAGATTTCATGGAATTTCAACATTTCAAGGTTAGTTTCATGCTTATTCATGTCTATTTTCTCATTTGGCACCATTTTTATTGTGAGAACTGTTTATGCTATTACTGTACATGTGTAGATATTTATTAATTAACTAATTAGTTTTTATGTATTTTGTAAATTATAAGTGTAGACACCTAATTTTGTCTCATTTTTATTTATATTATTATTATTATTTATTTTTATTATTTGTATGTTATTATTATTATTATTATTATATGTCTTTTTCATTATTATTATTTAATTTATTTACATCACAATTAATGGGAAGAGACTTTCCCATTTTGCTGGTTACATCTTTAGGGCCAATTTTGCCTAGCCGTCGGCCAAGCTCAAACTACTGTCTCAATTCCACCAAAACTCATTTTCCCCATGCTGTCAATCCTATCCCTGGGACATTGGCAAGATCTCATGGGTGATTCTGAAATGCCAGGCGAGAGGAAGTTCCTAAACCTATTGTTAAAAAGGATCCAGACAGAAAGATTTGAGGGCTTTTCTTTTTTTTTTTCGGACTCTAAAAATCGACAAAAAACCACCACCCAAATAACTACCCTCTCTGTTCCAATCTCACCACCGAAACCCATTCGCCTACCCAAAAACCAGCCCTCAACTATTCAGCCACCACTACCGAAACCCCCAAACGCCATCATCAAAACCACAACAAACCCTAACCCTCAGGCCACCACCGAGAAGCCAACATCCACATCACCTCGCCATCACTCACCCCCTACACACCATCGAAAATCAAAACCCAAACCCATGACAGAAATTGAAACCCCAAAACCTCCCAAACCCAAACACCCACCTGTAAAAAAAAAGAAACAAGCCACAAAAACAACAATCCACAACCAAACATCATCAACCATATCTGAAAAAAAAAGAAGCGAAAAAAAAAGGGAGAGGGTTTTGGTGAAGCTCAGATCTGTGGGGCAAGGAATTTCGTTTGGTAAAACGGCGGTCAGAATCTGAAAGAATGAGTGAAGGGGAATCGGAAAAGGGGAAACTTTTTAAGTTTTGGCAACCGGAGGTGGTGGCCAAGGCGGCGGCCGGAAATCGCTATGGCCGAGAGCCTTTGAGGCTCTGAATATTTTTTTTTGAAAAAAAAGAAGAAAATGAGTTAAAAAAAAGGGTTGCCTTTTATAGCTAAAAAAAAAGAATACAGGAGGTGACCTGCGCGTGGACCCGGATCCGACCCGAGATCTACGCGCCCGACCCGAGAAGAAGACCGGCGTGTCAACCCTGACGACCCGACCCGAGAGCACTCATAGCCACTTGACCCGCCTTGCTGACCTGATCCGGCCCACTTGCTTTGGGCCACTTGGGCAAACTTGGGCCTCTACTGTTTGGGCTCGGTTTTTTCGGCCCTTTGGAAGGTTTTTTTTGGATTCTAAGCCCAAATTGCTTTTGGTATATTTCCTTAATCATTTATTTATTTATTTGTTTGTTTTATTAAATGATTTATTTTATTTTCTAAAACTCTCTAGGATTTAATTAATTTTATTGCATGGAATTATTAAAATAAATAAAATAAAATAAACAAAATAAACATATAATTTTCAAAAGAAAATTAATAATAAATTTTATAATTCAATTAAATGAATGTCCGATGATGGGATGTTACGGAAGTCACAAGCAGTGATTCCTTAATTGATCCCTAGGTGAGAAGAGTCGTACTAAATGTTGCCAAAAGTATTGGAATATTTAGTATGATTTTTCAATAATTTAATTTTTTGTTAAAAATAAAAATAAATGAATTTTTTAAAAAGAAAATAGAAAAAGGAAAATAATAATAAAATTAAAATTTAATGGAATAAATGTCCGATGATGGGATGTTACGGAAGTCACAAGTAGTGATTCCTAGCTGATCCCTAGGTGAGAAGAGTTGTACTAAATGTTGCCAAAAGTATTGGAATATTTAGTATGATTTTTCAATAATTTAAAATTTTAATAAAAATGAAAATGAATAAGTTTTTCTAAAACAAAGATATATAAATAAATCAACAAATAAATAAGGAAATTTAAAATTAAAAATTCATTTGCATCATATATTATTTGTTTGCATCATATGCATCCATTTAATTTTCAAATAAGTGTGAATCTTCCGAGGATGAGATTCTATAGAAGTCACAAGTAGTGATTCTTAAGAAATCTCTAGGTGAGGAGAATTATTTCAAATGTTGCCAAAAGTATTGGAATATTTGATTTAATTTTTTAATAAAAGGGATTCATATTTAGTTTCAAAATGAAACTTATTTTAAAAAATATATATATAATAATTTTTAATTAATTTTCCAAATAAACGTGAATCTACCTAGGATGAGATTCTATAGAAATCACAAGTAGTGATTCTTCAGAAATCTCTAGGTGAGGAAAATTATTTCAAATGTTGCCAAAAGTATTAGAATATTTGATTTAATTTTTCAATAAAAGGGATTTATATTTATTTTCAAAATAAAACTTATTTTAATATATATGATAATTTTCGAAATAAGTGTGAATCTTTTGAGGATGAGATTCTATAGAAGTCACAAGTAGTGATTCTTAAGAAATCTCTAGGTGAGGAGAATTATTTCAAATGTTGCCAAAAGTATTGGAATATTTGATTTAATTTTTCAATAAAAGGGATTCATATTTATTTTCAAAATGAAACTTATTTTAAAAAAATATAAAATTTTTAATCAATTATGCAAATAATGTGAGCTCTACCAAGGATGAGATTTTATAGAAGTCACAAGTAGTGATTCTTAAGTAATCTTTAGGTGAGGAAAATTATTTCAAATGCTGCCAAAAGTATTGGAGTATTCGATTTAAGTATTCAATACAAAAGGGTTCACATTCATTTTCGATAAATAAAATCTAACCTTTTTTTGATAAATAATAAAATGCTTAAAAATGGAATAAAAAGTAATTAATTTTAAATATTAAATCCAAGACCATTTTATTAAAATTAAAGGATAACACATTATTATTATAGTACCGTTTTTTAACGGGTGTCGTGGGGGTGCTAATCCTTCCCCACGCGTAACCGTACTCCCGGACCCAATTTTGTTTTCGCAGACCAAAATTGTCTTTTTAATAAAACTTAATTAATTTTGAGATTATGTTAAAAAGATAAAAATTTTAGGTGGCCAATAGTCAAAAAAGATTGGTGGTGACTCCCTTTTTTTTTAAATGTTTTTCAAAATCGTTGAGCGCGAAGCCGTTACGATAGCTTGGCGACTCCACTAGGGATGCTTTTTGAAGGTCAAGCCATTCATTAATCATGTGTTATCGAAAGTTTTAATTTAATAGTCTTGATTGATATTTAAACTTAATTCATTTGGATTTCGAAAATAAGTTTGTTTGCATCTGTTTTTTATGTTATTTATTTTATTTTTTATATTTGTATATACTTGTTGTTAATAAATTGTTGAGGCATTTAGGATAGAGATAATAATTTAATTTGAATCTGACATGTCCCCTCATGCACACACTTGCAGTTGCATTTGCATCACATGAGCTCTATACCGAAGTTCCGTCCTTCTTAGGAGGGAGTAAAGTACCTTTGCTCTTGTGAGGTAATCACCTTCGCAATGGCAAGCGAAATACTCTCACTCAAATTAAATCTTACTAGTCCAGTGTGGATGATAATAAGGTATAATTTGGGAACCTTTTGACCTTTTAGAGACCTAAACCAGCATATAAAAGGCCCTAAGAAGCCAATCATAGCTAGAGTCATGTCAGACTTTTGTAGAAATTATCCTGAAATTAGGACACATGAGGGAACATTTTACTACATTTTTTCATATCATAACTCTATTGATTTTTCAAATTCATTCTCTCATAAAATCAAAAGATATTTGTTTTCAAATAAAATTTCGCATTTTTACAATTTTCTAGAATAAAACAAAGATATTCGGTTTCTCTCCTTTGTCAAAAATAACATGAAAACATCCATTCATCTTCAAAAATATTTGAAAAATAACAATAATGTTTTTTATTTTTTTAAACTAATGCATAGACATTAAAAAGAAAGAGGAATTTTGATGAGAAAATAAAAGGTAAGGGCATTGTCACATTCCTTTAAAAATAAATTAAATAAAAAAGGAAATTAAAGAAAATAAATTGTGGTGTGAAAATAAGATTTTTAAAAAAAAAAAGAGAGAAAAAAAGAAAATTTATTCTTAAAAAAAAAGAGAGGAGAAATCATCAAATTCTAAAATGAAAAAAGAAAGAAAGAAAGAATTCATTAAATTTAAATAAGAAAAAATTTTGATTCTTTTATTCTTAATTTTAGCATAGCATATCTTATTACATTAATGCATTCACATCACATAATAAGGAGAGTATTTGTCTTTTGGATTAAAGAAAGTCAAAGATATCGGAGATCAATTTGAAGCTAGACTTACTACTTTGGAGAATAATCAAGAAGAATTTTGCTGACATGATATACTAGAGATAAAAGGGGAAGCTAGCTAAGATTATGAAGATGCTTGAAAGTTTTGGAGGGACTAAAATGGTTCATTTTCAAAGGTCGCTGTCGTTTCTAGAGCAACTACATGTTGAATTATTAGCAAGTGGAGACCGATCGACTTTTCATGAAATGGTCAACCAGGAATCTGCCATGCTTGATTAGAGTTTGGAAAGTGAAAAAGGTGGCCGTTATTGTGAAATTCGTTTTTGAAAGACTTCGAATGTAGATGACATTAGAAGAAGGGAGAGTTAGTAAGGAATTTTGAATCTTATAAACAATTCCTTTGTGAATATGAATGTTACAAGATTTTATAAGTTTGCATTCACTTTATTTATGTGTGCATAATACAATCTTGACGGAAGAATAATAAGGCTAACAATAACTGTTTCCTTACACAAACAAAAAAAAAACTAAAACAAAAACAGGTGATCAAAATAAATGAATGATCAAATGACAATTTTCAGTTTATAATTTTTCTTCTTTCTTCCTTTTGGTGTGCGACTTGTGATATTGTAAAATAATAACAAGGTTGAAATTTCTTTTACATATAGATATACAATTTCAGTACGATAAAAGCTTCATTAGCATGGCAAGCATGATATCTAATTTTGGAGTTATGAGAGATTTGATGTAGATATAGCTTGATCATTGAAATGCTTCGGAGATAGTTTTGGACCATGGAAGAGACAAAAATGATTCTAATGGAAAGGATGGGAATAGCTCAACAAGAGATGAGAGAACAATTATCACAGATGGCAGGTTTGTGGGAGAAGCTGAACAATGGAAAAATGGGAGAATTAGCTACTCAAAAGGGGCATCAATTACGAAATGCTGAGGATTCTTTTTGTCCAGTTAACATTGGCTCACGTGAAACCCAATCATCTCAAGAGCCACAAGCAATGCCCACCGAGGGTTATGTATGCCCTAATATGCCGTCTGCAGTCGACCCTAGTCAGTTTCAAGGGCACGCAACTCCCACCATAAACCCCCTCAAACCAACACATATCGCTAATTCGGGTAGTCACAAAGAGCAAGGGATGCCACAAGTGGAAGAAGGCTCAAGTTCTCGACAAAAGATAGAGCTTATAGAAGACAGGCTTCAGATTGTTGTAGGAATGGATTTTCATGGATCTTTAGATGCAGCCAGATTATCTCTAGTACCTGGTGTTGTCATTCCACTAAAGTTTAAAGCTCCAGAATTTGAGAAGTATGATGGGACCACTTGTCCAAAGGTCCATATCACTATGTACTATAGAAAGATGGCAGCACATGTACATGATGAGAAGTTGTTGATCCATGTTTTCCAAGATAGCCTTAAAGGATCTGCTGCTAGGTGGTATACACAATTGGGCAGGGACGATGTTCACTCATGGGAAGATTTGGCAAGGGCATTTGTCGCCCAATATAAGCATATTGTGGATTTGGCCCCAGATCGTTTATCTTTGCAAGCCATGGAAAAGAAAGCTACTGAAGGCTTTAGAGAATACGCCTAAAGATGGAAGAATGTTTGCCACCCAAGTCCAGCCTCCCCTCGCAGAAAAAGAGACTGTAGCTCTGTTTCTTAGTATCATTCAGGCACCATATTATGATAGAATGATTGAGAATGTTACTAAGAATTTTATCAACATGGTGGCCTCCGGAGAGATGATTGAGAATGCAATCAGAAGAGGCAAGATCAAGATAGGTGACATGGCTGATAACAGACTTGAAAGAATGGAAGAAGAAGCCCAAGCTGCGACACTTGAGGGGCAATTTCCCAGAAATTCCACTCCACCTCATCCCTATTTGCCATACCCATCGTACCATCCAACCTTGAGCAATGTTTCTTGCGATCCATATCTTTATTCACCAATTGCACAACTAGGAATCCAAGCAAACTCTTACTCCCCAGTAATTGCTCACTCACCTACCTTTATGGCTAATCCTAGAGCTCGACCTGTCCAACAACCAATAAACAACAGAAAAAGATCGAGAAGCAACCAAGGAAAAATTCCCATCTCAATTTCTGATCTCTTGCCTTTTCTAGTGAAAAACCAATATTTGACCCCTGTTTCTTTGAGAACAACCCCAAACCCATTGTCCAAGAGTTATGATCTAAATAGTAGATGTGACTATCACATGGGGGCAATCGGGCATTCAACAAAAAAATGCAGACAATTGAAGGAAAGGGTTGAAGAGCTTATCAGTAGGGGAATATTGGCTCAAGAACTTATGGAACAGTGGAAGTCCACTTTGGTGTAAAATCATGGCATTTTGGCATATCAATCTGGAGGAAAACGAAGATTTTGAGATTTTGAAGTCTGTATTTTGTTGGAAAAATGTTTGTCATTTTCGTTGGCCTAGGTGACAATTGTATGAGCACAACTTTTTGCATAATTTATTTTCCAGTGGCATATGACAAGAATGTTTCTTTTCTTCACAATAATGATAAAATGATTATAAGAAAATCAGTGATTACTGTCAAAGATGAATGTCGTAAATCATTCCAGGATCACATCTCAGCGAAACCTAGGTTACTCGGGAGCCAAAAGGCTAAATTGGGACATAAGATTTTGAAAGTTCTATTTTGTTTTCACTTTGACCATGATAGGGCCTTTACAGTTAATGATTTTCAAAGAAATAATCGATTTGCAAAACTTTTTGAGAATTTTTCGAAAATCAATGGCAATCTCAAAGATTCTGGACAATGGTGGTCGGATATGTGACAAGATTATTGTGAAATACATTTCCACCTAAATTCTTGTACAAATCCCAAATTGTTCAATCCTGTACCCCCGAGATCCCTTTCGCCCATGTTTTAAAAGAAAAAAAAAGAGAGAAAAAAGAAGAACCAAAGTTGAGGATTTTTGTCACAGCCCGTGACCCTATTTTTCACCTTATTCTATACATCTTATATGGTTGGGCTGTCAGCGATACTTTACTTTTTCTTTTACATATAAACAATTTCATATTAAATTATAATATGAATTACATCCCCTATCTTAATTCATAAGGAAGTAGTACTGTAAATCAGTCTAAATACAGAAAATAAATGATCATACCTTATTAAATAAATCAAGCTGTCGCATTGTCCCCAAATGCACAACCGAAGTCCTTTAGATGTCAGACTCTTAGTCCTCGAAAACCTGAAATGTTAATATTAAGGGGTGAGCAAACCACGGCTCAGTAAGGGAATTACATGCCTCGCTTGATACTCAGCTATCTATGTGCTGAAAAACTTTTTCATTTTTTTCTATGGGCTCTAGGTTCGCATGTAGGAAGGATACTATAGTCGGCTAGGGATCCGGATGGAGTAAGGTAGGTATTTTGAAATACCTATCTTATCCCGGAACCTAGAAGCAACTGTAGAGAATAATTTCCTTTTTATTTGGAATTTTAATCCTTTTTACCTTTTTATTCCATAACATTCTCATATTCTTTTCAAAATAATGCTTTTATAAAATAAAGCATTTAAATAAAGTAACTAATATTCATATATTCTTTGAAAAGAATATTAGTTAAATTCTCATCATTCTCATTTAAAACTCATTTCATGTTTTACTGTACAACCATAATTAGTACAGTACTTTAAATAGCAAAATCAACTATTAAATCACTTTCGTATAACATATATATCATTTAAATCTAATATTCAATTTAAATTTCAAAATAAGAATATTAGATTTATTTTTCCTCCTCTTTCCTTTTTGAAAAACATATCACATATTCATGTCACATATAGTCTAATATTCAATTTCAAATCATAGTAAGAATATTAGACTTATAAACTCTTCTTCCTTTTGAAAATATATTACATGTTCATATCACATATCATATGAAAATCATCTCGTAGTACTAAAATCAGTACTGAAATAAGTATTTTGTAAAATGCTGTAAATCTCTTTCATTTAACTTGTCACATATCATGTAAAACATTTACATTTCACATATCATGTAAAACATTTACACTTCACATATCACATATCATATAAAATATTTTCATATATGGAGACTTAGGCACGCACGCCCAGCCCATCCACTGGGTCGTTACTCATATCATGCTATAGACCGCGAAGGGTATAAAATAATCATGTCAGATCTATGGCCATAGTCTATAATCGTCCTCAGCGGATCACTGATCAGGTGTCAGCCGGGACTACATATCACATATCACATATTACATGTTAGGTATCACATATCACATATCAGCATGATAGGATGCCATCTAGTCTCAAAACCGTATTTTTCATCATCAGTAAACCTTTATAGAATTTATAAAAATATATAATTTCTTAATTTAAAACCATAAAGGTTAGAAAACCATTTAGTGAATATTTATAAAAATATATATAAAAATATTCACTTTATCTCTTTTTATTTTTCCATCTCGTATTACGTGTAATTTATAGATCAAGAGAATTTTCAGTGATTTCATTATCACCATTCTCGAAAACATGAATATTTTAAAATCACTTTCATTTTATTCATGTTTTTATGGAAAATATTCATTTTCTCGACTTTCGTGGTTGAAAATCATTTCTCGTGAAATAAAATCATTTATTATGATTTTATGAAATTTTCTAGAAATTTTCGATAATTTTCGATAATTTTTTCGACAGTATAACGGCTACCGATTGGCTAGCCTCCTGCACGGAAAATATAGTTTATAATTTCAACCGGTACTTCACCACAATTTTCCAACCAATCAATTTTCATAATAATTTTCATAAATTATTTCCATAAAATATTCCGAAATTAAAACATGCAGACTGAATATCTTTACAGTGCTGCACATGCATCCCTTACCTGTTTCGGGTCGGCGATCGCCTCGTTCGTCGTGCATGTGTTCACCTTGCTCGATTCCATCGGCTCGATCATCGAAGGAATTTTTTGGAATTAATATTCTAAAATTTAGAATTTTTCCATAATTATTTAAATAATTTAGCATTTTCCGGGATTTCCTACCAATTTCCGTAATTCCCGAGTTTCTGAATTCTCGTGATCTCCCGTAATTTCCGAAATTCTCGAATCCCGAAAATTTCTCTTTTTCTCTTTTCTTTTCTTTTCTGTCTTCTCTTTCTTTTTCTCTTCTTTTCTTTCTTTTCTTTTCTTTTTCTTTTTCGTTTTCCTTTTTCTTTTCTCTTTTTCCTCCTTTCTTTTTCCTAGCCGGATCGGTTCAGACCGGTCAGATCCCCTCATCGCCGGTTCCTCACAGGCGGCCGGTTCTCCGGTGGTTCGGTGGCTCCATAGCTGGCCGACGGCATGGCGAACCTGCTGGTAGTCCCCGTTCAACCTGGATAGGCGGCACGGCGGCGAATCTACTCGGTTTAGGTCGCGTCTTCTCCTCCTCCGTTTGTCCTTCCTCCACCGTTTTCCTTCACCGCCGGTGGCTTCTCCACCTTCCTCTGGTCTCCGCTGGTGACGTGGGGGGAGTGGCGGTGCCCGGATCAGCCAGCACCGCCGTATCTCTTTTCCTTTCCTCCTCTCGGTTCGCCTCCCGATTTCACTTCTGTTTTCCGTTTTTCCCATCGCCTGCCTCCTCTTCTCGCGTCGCCGGCATCGTCCCTTCTCCTCTTCTCTCTCGTGTCGCCGACGGTGGCCACTGCAATCGCCGTCGGCCTCTGGCTGGGAAGGGGTCGGGGTATCCCGATTCCTTCTGTTTCTATTTTCTGTTTCCCTTTTTTTTTGTATAATATACTATATTATACTTATATAATATATATAAACATAATATAATAACAAATATATATTTTATATTCAAAATACATATATATATATAAATTTAAATTTGAATTAATATATTATATATATATGTATTTATAGATATATATTGTATTACAATATATAGATACAAATTTTGATGAAAATAATATTTACTTTTCTTATATATGTATATACTTATATATACATAAAATATGATATTTATATACATATGTATTTGTACAAAAATACATTTATATAATATATAATTATATAAATATATTCCATATTCTTTTCTCCTTTTCTTATTTAATTTGAATTTTCATTTATCCAAATTAAATTTCCTCTTATTTCATCATTTCATAATTTCTGGAAATTCCAACACTATTTCTCTTTTTGTAAATAATTTTTTTATTTATTTATTTAACTTATCTATTTGCTTCAATATTAAATTTACAAAGATTTAATATTAATTTTAGAAAATTCACGGTTATCACATTCTCCACACCTTAAGAAATTCGATCCCTCGAATTTAACTTAAATTAAAGGTGGTACCATTCTATATACTCCTTATTTTTGACCTTTCAATCATCTTTCAAATTATACTGTCAGTATACCTTTAACATCATAATCACATTTTATACCACTATATATCATCTTCCATCATATACTCATACTCCCTTAAATTTCTTATCAATTGGGAGTTATCCATATCCATTTCTTTTCATATCACATATGATTCATACTTTTTTTCATCCATTTTCTCTCATTTAGTGCCAAGTCGATATATTTCGATAATCATCGTTTATACATTGTATCCAGTAGTATGTGATTGTCCCAGTAGCTTTCATATCTAATGCATCCGCTCTCTCAACATATCTTTGAGCGCTTTCATTCTACGCTCAGATATTTACATCAGTACGGAGTGATGCTGTCAATAAATTTGGAATCTCAGAGCCTTTTGCTATTTCCCATAAACATATAGCTACTCAAAGATTTCCATCACATATATGGCTCATTGGAGATTTAATGGTATCAGAGCAAGATTGGCCTGATGTCTGTTGATACTTTTGGAAAGAAAATGTGTCAAGAAAGGTTAACATCCCCTGTAGTACTATGTAGTCTAAATACATAAAGGAAATAAATGATTGTAAATTGAGTTAAGTGTTTAGAAGGGGCTGAGAATTATGAACTAAGGATGTCAAAGAGGGAAAACGGCTCAGGAATGTTACCTGAAATGGTGATCTTATAATCTAAATGAAGGTCGGTTCGGTAAGGAACATAAATGGACTCGGTGAGGGCCCCACCAGTACTTCTCTGTCGAAATCGAATAAGATCTTAAAATGCTGATATTGGTACGAGAAAAGGGTACTATCAGCAAATTGATAATAAGATCATTGGTTTAAATGTATAATGATGAGAAAGAAATAAATGTGAAATGACTAAAATGCCCCTATATGGGATTATGCTTTGAATAGTAACAAACCAAGTTATTTTGAATTTCATTGATAGAAATGAAGTTATTGATGGTATAAAGGAATGTAATGAGTATAACGATCCTGATTATTAATTTCATCTACATTTATATTGCTGATATGACCCGAATGGTTATAGGGAAGTCACAGGATGAGCGACTCAATTTTTTTTTATTTTTAAGGGTCTAAATTAAAAGTGTATTAATGGGATAATGATTACGGGATCATGGGATATGATAAAAAGTAATATGATTACAGATGATGAATAAGAAAGAGATCAGTACAGAGGATGTAATCCATAGCAGTATGGTTAATTCCGGTTTTATACTGTTATTCTAGTTTCTGAAGTATTTAATGGATAATTATAGAACCAGAATATTTTGGAATATGTTTTATAGAATAATGTACTATATGGAGTATATGAAATTGAAGATATGTATAAGGGCAGTAAAGTGATGATAAGAGATGAGGAAGATGATAGCTAACTTGAGATTATTAAATGAGAATGATCTTTAAAGTAAAACATAGTGATAAATAGGTTAGCTATCAAAGGTGTTAATTAAACGGTTATACTTAATACAGCATTGCAAATTAAGAGGATTGATATGCTGTGTAGTATAAGTAAACAAGTGAATCAAGGCGGAGTAGATATTAAAATGATTTGAGTATTAAATGTCTTTGCCTTGAGGATGTACAATGAAATGATAAGACATAGGGATGAAATCTCCGGGCACAAATCTAAGACCTCCGGGCACCAAATTCATGAAGATTTCAAGTCCTTCGGCATAATTATAAGTCCTCCAGGCACAAAGTATAAGACCTCCGGGCATAAATTTTCAAGTCCTCCAGGCACCGATTTTAAGTCCTACTTGCACAAATTTAAGACTTCTAGGCACAAATTGTAAGTCCTCCTGGCAAAATCTCAAGTCCTCCGGGCACAAATTTAAGACCTCCGGGCACAAATTATAAGTCCTCCGGGCACAAAGTATAAGACCTTCAGGCATAAATTTTCAAGTCCTCCGGGCACCAATTTTAAGACCTCTAGGCACAAAGTATAAGACCTCCGGCAAAATTTTTAAATTGAAAGTTTCATTGCCTCTACTGCAAGAGGAGCACATTCCAAAAAAGAATTTTAAAGTTTCATTGCCTCTGCTGCAAGAGGAGTACATTTCAAAAAGAAAATTTTAAGTTTCATTGCCTCTGCTGCAATAGGAGCTTTCTCGAAAAAAGAAAAAAACAAAACAAAAAGAAATTTAAAGTCTTATGGCCTCTGCTGCAAGAGGAGCACATTTCAAAAAAAATTTAAAGTTTCATGGCCTCCGCTGCAAGAGGAGCACATTTCAAAAAAAGAATTTAAAGTTTCATGGCCTCTGCTACAAAAGGAGCACATTTTAGGAAAGATTTAAAGTTTCATCGCCTCTGCTGCAAGAGAAGCACATTTTAGGAAGGATTTTAAAGTTTCAATGCCTCTGTTGCAAGAGGAGCACATTTCAGGAAGGAATTTAAAATTTCGTTGCCTCTGTTGTAAGAAGAGCACATTTCAAGAAAGAATTTAAAGTTTCATCGCCTCTGCTGCAAAAGGAGCACATTTCAGGAAAGACTATTAAAGTTTCATTGCCGCTGCTGCAAGAAGAGCTTTTTCAAAAAAAAAAGAAAAAAAAAGAAGAAAAAAAAGGGAATTTAAAGTTTCAATGCCTTTGCTGCAAGAGGAGCTTTTTCAAGAAAGATCTTAAAGTTTCATTGTCTCTGCTGCAAGAAGAGGAGATTTTTCAAAAAAAAAAACCTAACTTAACTTAAAGTTTCGTTGCCTCTGTTGGAAGAAGAGCCTTTAAAAAAAAGATAAAAAAGAGAAGAAGTTTTGAGTCGGACAAAATTATTGTCTATTATCTTTGCTCTATTCCCGATTCTCACCAATGAGCAAAGAGGGGCAGCTGTAGACACCTAATTTTGTCTCATTTTTATTTATATTATTATTTTTATTTATTTTTATTACTTTTATGTTATTATTATTATTATTATTATTATATGTCTTTTTCATTATTATTATTTAATTTATTTACATCACAATTAATGGGAAGAGACTTTCCCATTTTGCCGGTTGCATCTTTAGGCCCAATTTTGCCTAGCCGTCGGCCAAGCTCAGACTACTGTCTCGATTCCACCAAAACTCATTTTCCCCATGCTATCAATCCCATCCCTGGGACATTGGCAAGATCTCATGGGTGATTCTTGTTGGATTATGCCCTTAGAACCATTCATTAGATGATTGACTTTGGCATTTTTATGTATCATGACATTTTATTTATAGTTCATTATTATATTTGTTTTATAACTGCGTAATGTAATCTTATATGATAATGTCCTTAGAATAGTAATAACACACTATTCTTAAAATATCCCTAGTCAAGTATTATTGTGAATAAGGATAACAATGATACGATAAGACTAGTATGTGGTTGACTGATGACCATTGTCATGGATATAGGATATCAAGTCATCACATAGGTACATGTTAGAGAACTATGTATTGGATCGACCCTCCATGAGAACGCTACATGGATTGTTATATGAGTGTCATAAGCAATTCTCATAGTGATGATGGTGTATGTGATCCTTTGACTTGAGATCATCAGAGATCCCAACATAGAGAATTACATACTTTAATGCTGCTAGATGTCATTCGTAACAGGATGGACTATAAAGGTAGTAATTGGGTATGCCTTAATCTATGTAGTGGGATGTTGAGTGATCAAGATAGGATTTATCCCTCTTATATAACAAGAGTGATGTCTTGGGCCCTTTGATAGAGTGAGACTAAGAAATGCATGGCCGTGCTCGAATAAGTCAATATGAGATATTGATTTTATTTGTTTAATTAGTCTACTCAAGAATCAAGAAACGTTGATTAGACTATACAAGTGTGACACATTCCATGACTTGTGTCTAATCAAGACATCAAAGGATAAAGGGATTAGACTACACGGTAACATCTATCACGAGTAAGGTTATGTCGAGTCATTGACATTCTCGTTACATGGGGAGCAATGATGTGTTGCTAGATACCGCTCATTGCCTGTGACAATTTTGTCATTGCCATTGTTTTGAGAACCTATTGGGTCGCACACTTAGAACGGATCAATGAGGAGCTTAATTAATCCTATTCTGAATTGGATTAAGGATATAATTAATCCTATTCTGAATTGGATTAGGGATATAACTAATCCTATTCGAAGTAGGATTAGAGTTCTGTTTGGCAGTAAATTTTAGGGTAAAATTTACTGCCTATAAAAGGATGTTTTCTGAAACATAGCCGCACTATAATTAAAAAACAGAAAAGGTATTCTTTTAATCAAAGCTAGCAGTTCGGCTAAAAGAATAAAAAAAAACGCTCCTTGAGGCTTCTGATCGTGAGACGTTCAAGAGTCGTGAGATCCGTTCTTGTGGATACCATAGAGGCAGGAACGAAAGGTTGTTGCTTGTGACTCGACCAACGACAGAAATCAGAGAAAACGTTAGGTAAAATCTCAAAACCCTAATCAGGCAACTCTCCGAATCGATCCTGGTGGAGGCCGAATGATTTAAATTCCGCTGCATGTTTGTTTCGGTTTCCTTCAATTCTGAAATGCCAAGCGAGAGGAAGTTCCTAAATCTATTGTTAAAAAGGATCCAAACAGAAAGATTTGAGGGGCTTTCCTTTTTTTTTTGGACTCTGAAAATCGACAAAAAACCACCACCCAAATAACTACCCTCCCTGTTCCAATCTCACCACCGAGACCCATTCGCCTACCCAAAAACCAGCCCTCAACTATTCGGCCACCACCACCAAAACCCCCAAACGCCATCATCAAAACCACAACAAACCCTAACCCTCAGGCCACCACCGAAAAGCCAACATCCGCATCACCTCGCCATCACTCACCCACCACACACCATCGAAAATCAAAACCCAAACCCACGACAAAAATCGAAACCCCAAAACCTCCCAGACCCAAACACCCACCTGCAAAAAAAAAAGAAATAAGCCACAAAAACAACAAGCCACAACCAAACATCATCAACCAAATCTGAAAAAAAAAGAAGCGAAAAGAAAAGGGAGAGGGTTTTGGTGAAGCTCAGATCTTTGGGGCAAGGAATTTTGTTTGGTAAAACGGCGGTCAGAATCTGAAAGAACGAGTGAAGGGGAATCGGAAAAGAAGAAACCTTTTAAGTTTTTGCCACCGGAGGCGGCGGCGTGCGGCGGCCGGAAATCGCTATGGCTGAGAGCCGTTGAGTCTCTAAATATTTTTTTTTGAAAAAAAAGAAGAAAATGAGTTTAGAAAAAGGGTTGCCTTTTATAGCTAAAAAAAAAGAATAAAGGAGGCGACTTGCGCGTGGACCGGGATCCGACCCTGGATCCGCGTGCCCGACCTGAGAAGAAGACCCACGTGCCAACCCAGACGACCCAACCCTACTTGCGACCCGACCCGAGAGCACTCAAAGCCGCCTGACCCGCATCGTCGACCCGATCCAGCCCACTTGCTTTGGGCCACTTGGGCAAACTTGGGCCTCTGCTATTTGGGCTCGGTTTTTTGGGCCCGTCGGAAGGTTTTTTTTTGGGTTCTAAGCCCAAATTGCTTTTGGTATATTACCTTAATCATTTATTTATTTATCTATTTATTTGTTTTATTAAGTGATTTATTTTATTTTCTAAAACTCTTTAGGATTTAATTAATTTTATTGCATAGAATTATTAAAATAAATAAAATAAAATAAACAAAATAAACATATAATTTTCAACAGAAAATTAATAATAAATTTTCAAAAGAAAATTAATAATAAATTTTATAATTCAATTAAATGAATGTTCGATGATAGGATGTTACGGAAGTCATAAGTAGTGATTCCTTAATTGATCCCTATGTGAGAAGAGTCGTACTAAATGTTGCCAAAAGTATTGAAATATTTAGTATGACTTTTCAATAATTTGATTTTTTGTTAAAAATAAAAATAAATGAATTTTTAAAAAGAAAATAGAAAAAGGAAAATAATAGTAAAATTAAAATTTAATGGAATAAATGTCCGATGATGAGATGTTAAGGAAGTCACAAGTAGCGATTCCTAGCTGATCCCTAGCTGAGAAGACTTGTACTAAATGTTGCCAAAAGTATTGGAATATTTAGTATGATTTTTCAATAATTTAAAATTTTAATAAAAATGAAAATGAATAAGTTTTTCTAAAACCTTTATATAAATAAATCAACAAATAAATAAGGAAATTGAAAAGTAAAAAATCATTTGCATCATATATTATTTGTTTGCATCATATGCATCCATTTAATTTCCAAATAAGTGTGAATCTTCCGAGGATGAGATTCTATAGAAGTCACAAGTAGTGATTCTTAAGAAATCTCTAGGTGAGGAGAATTATTTCAAATGTTACCAAAAGTATTGCAATATTTGATTTAATTTTTCAATAAAAGGGATTCATATTTAGTTTCAAAATGAAATTTATTTTAAAAATATATATAATAATTTTTAATTAATTTCCAAATAAACGTGAATCTACCTAGGATGAGATTCTATAGAAGTCACAAGTAGTGATTCTTTAGAAATCTTTAGGTAAGGAAAATTATTTCAAATGTTGCCAAAAGTATTGGAATATTTGATTTAATTTTTCAATAAAAGGGATTCATATTTATTTTCAAAATAAAAATTATTTTAATATATATGATAATTTTCGAAATAAGTGTGAATCTTTCAAGGATGAGATTCTATAGAAGTCACAAGTAGTGATTCTTAAGAAATCTTTAGGTGAGGAGAATTATTTCAAATGTTGCCAAAAGTATTGGAATATTTGATTTAATTTTTCAATAAAAGGGATTCATATTTATTTTCAAAATGAAACTTATTTTAAAAAAATATATAATAATTTTTAATCAATTATGCAAAATGTGAGCTCTACCAAGGATGAGATTCTATAGAAGTCACAAGTAGTGATTCTTAAGAAATCTCTAGGTGAGGAAAATTATTTCAAATGCTGCCAAAAGTATTGGAGTATTTGATTTAATTATTCAATACAAAAGGGTTCATATTCATTTCCGATAAATAAAATCTAACCTTTTTTTCAGAAAAAAATAGTTTTGATAAATAATAAAATGCTTCAAAAATGGAATAAAAAGGAATTAATTTTAAATATTAAATCCAAGACCATTTTATTAAAATTAAAGGATAACACATGATTATTATGGTACTGTTTTTTAACGGGCGTCGTGGGGGTGCTAATCCTTCCCCACGCGTAACCGTACTCTCGGACCCAATTTTGTTTTCGCAGACCAAAATTGTCTTTTTAATAAAACTTAATTAATTTTGAGATTTTATTAAAAAGATAAAAATTTTAGGTGGCCAATCACACCTAGTTAAAAAAGATTGGTGGCAACTCCCTTTTGTTTTTAAATGTTTTTCAAAATCGTCGAGCGCGAAGCCGTTACGACAATAAGTAAAATATTAATGT
Organism: Heritiera fomes; assembly: GCA_032173925.1. Lineage (NCBI taxonomy): Eukaryota > Viridiplantae > Streptophyta > Magnoliopsida > Malvales > Malvaceae > Heritiera > Heritiera fomes. The sequence continues at coordinate 22,214,749 of JAPDPM010000004.1, read as the reverse complement.
AGGCCTCACTTGCTTTAAAGTGCCCAAATGTACATGAGATTGATAAAACAGTGTATAGAGGGTTTAGTAAATATATTGTGAAAATTTTAAGCCTAAAATATCTTATTCAAATTATTTTTCGGAAGCGTGCAAACAATTTAGAAAATGACGATTAAGGACATAATCGGGTGGCATTTTCGAAAAATATGTCCAAACTAAAATGAACTTGGACGAAGTAAAAATACCATGATATTCTACATGAAAATAAGTCATAGGCTATGTCAATAGATTTATCGAATCGTAGTCAGATCAGAAATTTACGCAATTAGCCCAATAAGGGTAATTTCATAATTTCACATATTTAGTGAACCGCGCGTCGACGAAACCATCATGATTCATCAAAATATACTCAATAAGAATTTTTGGTGATGAAATCTGAATTTTTGGAGTGCAATTACAAAGTTATAAAAAATTTGAAAGCTTAAGGGCAAAATTGTCCGAAAACTTCATAACCAAGGGCATTTTCGTAATTTTGCACCTTTCTAGAGAACTCTTCATATTTCTCCTTGTGATTGCTGGCCACTATTCATTGTCTTCAAGCTTTCACTCCCACACCACTAGATAAGGAAAAAGAAGAAAAGAAAAGAAACCAAAGAAAACTGTACTAAATCTTCACTTTCTCACCAAAATCATAACTACAAAATTGTTCTATTCACTCTCCTCTCTTCATCTATGCCCATATCTCATTGAATAAGTGACAAAAGAAGGAGAAAGGAGGGCTTGAAGGCTTGTCCAAGGGACCCATTTCACCATTCCTTATGCTTTCTTTAATTTTAATGGTAGAATTTGATGTTTTACATCTTGCTAAGCATGAATCTGCGCGCCTAAAGGAATACTATCCAAAAAATATGGCTCCTCGACTATTAAGTGGATACTACTTTAGATAATCTAGGAGGAAAAATAAGGGGATGAGTTTACACTCAGTAAGAAACATATATAAAAAGTGCAGATACTACACAACTATTATGAATGTTTACTATTTGAGCTCTAGGACAATATGTGCAATCAATAACGATGATAGACAATTCTATAAGAAGAATTCTATAGTCAGTTAGGGATATCAAGCTGAGTATGAAAGGATGCTTTAAGGCACTTCACTGGCCCCGGTCCTTGGATCAGACTATAGGGAAGTTATAAAGTATTCTTAGGACTTCAATACTCTGCAATATAATTGGGAAATAAACTTTTATCTCAAACGATAAACAATAATCAACAATAAGTTCATATAAAATATGTTTCAATAAGACTTTCACTATCAAACGATACAGTCAAAATATCGATTGCTTTACGCAAAATCAAACATCTCATATTCAATATAGAAAATAGTTTAAATCATCAATCAGTTAAACACTAACACTGTTGGTGGAGACAGTCAATATTGCAATAGAATCATGCGAGTAAAGTTCTCGTAATGGACATAAAAGAAGACATCTGGCCACAGTCTAAAAGGTCCATGGTGTGCACTAGTCAGGTGACATCTATGTGTGCTGATGATGTGACTAAGGTTAATTAGCAAATAATCGATCGATCGGTCAGTCAGTCGATAGTGCATGATTGCCAAAGGCAACTACGGGAGCTAACAGTCTCAAAACAGTTTATATTTCATTCATAATCATTAATAGAAATCAATTCAATAAAGTTTATCTTCAGTCAATCCACAAAGCATTCAAAACAATAACAATTACTCTCTGAAGAAGAAAATTCAGCAAATATTCTCGGTACAAAAATTAGTATTCAAAATATTTTATTTACATATAAACATGTGTTTAGGACATGTAAGTAATTTAAAACGAGTGAAAACAATTAAAAATTCAATCGAAAACTGAGTTACAAAACTATGTAGTCCTAAAGGCCTAACTCTTCACTTGCTTAATTTTAGCCAATTCTTTCAGTCTAGCTACTCTATATCATTTACTATTATCAGTGCGTTGATTTTGGGTTCACTTCACGAAATTTTGACAGCATAACGGTACTAGCTAACCTAGCCCTCTTGCATTAAAAATGTGGTTTATATATCACAATTCATCCATAACTCCCAATGCAGGCATAATATCTGTATGCCTTATACACATGTCCTTTATCAAAATATGCTACAACATAGCATACCTATTTACAGCACCGATATTTTACCTTCACTCTCCGAGTTCAGCACTGCAAAACAGTATCAAAACATATTTAAAACTCAACACTCCACTTACAAAGAATACTCTACACATTAAGACTTTTCATATTTCTTATTACAACAACAAATTTGGTCTAATTCCTTCTAGATGCCAAAACACAACTACAGTAAAAACACTTCTTTTTTGGAATCTGATTTTACCAATAGTCTCATTAACATCTAAACATTATTCTTTAACCATCAATCTACAAAATTCAGTATGGTAACTCTACAATTCAAGCTTGTCCGAATTTCACCCTTAGTGCCTCTTCCTTTTTCAAATCTATAACCATGGCTGCCTTCCTCTCACTCTCCACTTTCATTCCATGCCATCCATGCATTGAAATAACCATGGTCTCCCTAAGTTCCTTTAATGGCCGAAACCCTAAGATGTCTCTACACTTGTTTTTGATTTAGTCTAAGAAAATAAATAGGTTATACACACTTAGAACAATCAACAACATCAGCTAGAATCAAAGGAAAATTCATCTTCTGTCACCTTCAAGTTGGACCGAAAATGGCAACAAGCAAAACACCCAACAATTGGTTGATTCAGCCTTCCAAATTCTGGGTTTAGATATTGCTAATGGAGAGGAATAATTTTTGTTTAGGAAGCACATACACACTTAGAACAATCAACAACATCAGCTAGAATCAAAGGAAAATTCATCTTCTGTCACCTTCAAGTTGGATCGAAAATGGCAACAAGCAAAACACCCAACAATTGGTTGATTCAGCCTTCCAAATTCTGGGTTTAGATATTGCTAATGGAGAGGAATAATTTTTGTTTAGGAAGCAAACTGATTTGGTGAAGTTTGGAGGGTGTTTCTCAAGGTTTTCACTCTAAAAAGCTTAAGGTGGTCGGCTGGGAGAGATTTTAGGAGGCAATGGGGTCCCGACTAAATTTCAGCATAGCCTTTCATTCGTAAACTAATGGTCAGTCCAAGCGAGTGATTCAAACGCTCGAGGATATGTTAAGGGCATGTGTGTTGGATTTCAAGCGCTTCCGGGACGATCACTTGCCATTAGCAGAATTTGCCTATAATAATAGCTATTAGGCTAGCATCGGCATGGCACCGTACGAGGCTTTATATGGAAGAAGATGTAGATCACCGATAGCATGGGAAGAAGTAAGAGATCGAAAGTTATTAGCTCTCGATTTGGTAGAGCAGGCTTCAAAAGATGTGCAGTTGATTTGTGAAAGATTAAAGACAACTCAAAGTCGGTAGAAGAGTTATGCAGACACCCGATGCCGACCACTTGAATTCCCAGTCTGTGATTTTGTGTTTTTGAAAGTTTCCCCATCTAAAGGCATTATGAGATTCAGTAAGAAGGGAAAGTTGAGTCCTTGATACATTGGACCCTTCAAGATCTTAGATCGCATAAGAGATGTGGCATACGGACTAGCACTACCACCGGAGTTATCAGGAGTGCATAATGTTTTCCAGGTCTCGATGCTCAAGAAGTACCATCTGATCCATCTCACATAATTCAGCACGAGCCATTGGAGATCAAAGCAGATATGAGTTACGTGGAAAGACTTATTCGGATTCTAGATCGAAAGGATAAAGTATTACGATCTAAGACGATTCCGTTAGTGAAAGTGCTTTGGAAATACCATTTCGAAGAGGATGCGACATGGGAATTAGAGAGATTGATGCGAGAGAAGTACCCAGAGCTATTCCAGTGATTAGTCCAGATGAAATTCGGAGGATCGAAATTCCTAAAAGTAGGAAGGAAATGTGAGAACCATTTATACTATTATTGTACATGTGTAGATATTTATTTATTAATTAATTAATTTTTGTGTATTTTGTAAATTATAAGTAAAATAGTAATGTGGGCCCCACTTGCTTTAAAGTGCCCAAATGTACATGAGACTGATAAAACAGTGTATGAAGGGTTTAATAAATATATTGTGAAAATTTCAAGCCTAAAATATCTTATTTAGATTATTTTTGGGAAGCGTGCAAATAATTTAGAAAATAACAATTAAGGACATAGCCTAGTGGCATTTTCATAAATTATGTCCAAACTAAAATGAATTTGGATGAAATAAAAATATTATGATATTCTACATGAAAATAAGTCTTAGGCTATGTCAATAGATTTATCGAATCGGTGGTTAAATTAAAAATTTAAGCGATTGGCCCGATAAGGGTAATTTCGTAATTTCACATATTCAGTGAATCACGTGTCGAAGAAACTACCATGATTCATCATAATATACTCAATAAGAATTTTTGGTGATGAAATCTGAATTTTTGGAGTGCAATTGCATAGTTATAAAAAATTTGGAAGCTTAAGGGCAAAATTGTCTGAAAAATTCATAACAAGGGCATTTTCATAATTTTGTCCCTTTCTAGAGAACTCTTCCTATTTCTCCTTGTGATTGCCGGCCACTATTCATTGTCTTCAAGCTTTCACTCCCACGCCATTAGAGAAGGAAAAAGAAGAAAAGAAAAGAAAGAGAACTATATTAATCTTCACTTTCTCACCAAAATCATAACAACAAAAGTGTTCTATTCACTCTCCTCTCTTCATCTATACCATAGCTCATTGAATAAGTGACAAAACAAGGAGAAAGGAGGGCTTGAAGGATTAGGCCAAGGTTGTGACATCCTCGTCACTACACATTCACCTGTAACTTTTTCCTTTTTCATATAACTTGATTAGACTCGTCCGTCAATGTCATTTCTTCTTCTTCTTCTTAAGCTTGATATTTAATAGTTCATCATAAGGATTTTAATTTCAAATAAGCATAATAATGATATATATATACATATCATTCCAGAGCATAGGATCTTACACATCTTACATACCTAAATCCCTAAAAATCTTATAAACATCTCTGTAGCAGTGTACTGTACAATAGCTGAATTACATTTTAACTAAGTATACCTTCAATAGTTATTGGGAAGTATATCTCGAAGGTACACTTTGCTATCTCAAAAGGAAGCTCCTCTAATTAGAGCGGAATTCACTTCAGGTAATCTGTATGAAAAATAATTGTAAAAGGATGAGTTTACACTTAGTAAGAAACATATGTAAAAGAGCGTACTATGCCTCTATATGTAGTTTTCCTGTTTGGCTCTATAATGTCATGTAAAACCATTATAAAGCATATAGCATATACTTCTTTCAAAACATCATATGCAAGCATACATCATATACTTTCGAAATCACATATTCAGATACTTTTAATTAACAGAGAGACTATTCGCATTTCAACAGAATTATGCAATGATGAACAGGTGGCGTACCCCCGTAGGGGCTAGGAATCCTCCCCTAGCCAAATATATAACAGAGACAATTCGGCCAAATGTCGGTAGGCCACGATGAACACTAGTCAGGTGACATCTGTGGCACCGAGGGCCTGACTAAGGCTCCTCAGTTAAGTACATATACAGAAGTGCATAACCATCAAGTACTTCATAGTCTCAAAACATTTGTCATATAGCTTTTTGCAATGACAATCATAGTTTTTTGAAATAGGCTTTAAAACCTCTTTTTCAAAGGGGGCAGTCGACTGGCTCCATGGGGCAGTCGACTGGCTCCATGGGGCAGTCAGCTGCTGTTACATATCTTGCTTTATCGAAATTATTTTCTTTTAAAAATTCTGATATTTCAAAATTCTTAAAACACATGAGGCAGTCGACTAGTCCCATATAGTAGTCGACTAGTTTTGAAATAGAATGCTTCCGAGAAAAAGGCAGTCAACTGGTCATATAGCAGTCGGCTGGTTTTAAAGCAGAATGCTTTTCAAGTAAATAGCAGTCGACTGGTCTTTATGGCAATCGACTGGTTTGAAACAAAATGCTTTTTGGAAAATAGCAGTCGACTGGCTTATATAGTAGTTGACTGGTTTGAGTCGATTTTCTAAAAATTTCTTCTTTGGTTGTCTCTAGGCAGTCAGCTGCTCCTAGCATTTTGGTAACTAGGAGTAAAACCCGAAATTTAGCTTTCCTACACTTAAACCAACTGGTACTTCTTTCCAAAACACTTAAAAACATGCGGACATAGCCACCCTATGTCCGTTACATAAATTCCTTACCTTAATTAATGCCAAATATGCAAATCACTTGGTTGCACCAATCCTTTTCCTTCACTTTTTCAAAGCTGTAAACATCATCATAATTCCAAACTTTAACTTTCTTTCATTTTAACACAATAAGCATACTATACCAACATCATACAACTCCATACCATAGACATAATTGAAAGAACTAATTGCTTCTCTTACCTTTGTCTATAGCCAAATTTGACAGCAATTTAGATCTCTTCAAATACTTGGATTCAATCTACCAAACTTCAGATATGGCTTAGGCTAGTGATGAGGATCAATTTTATTTACTAAAGTTTATTGATTCGTTGGGGAAGGAAGGCAGTTTGTCAAGGTAGCTAAAATGGAAACTTGGAGGATTTTAGAGGGGAACGAGAGGGAGAGCAAATTGTGGCTGTCGACTCTTGATGGTGAAGATGATGACTCATTGCTTCATTGATTTCATGTTAATCCCTTTCCCATATCAGCCATAATTCCTTTGACCTTTTGACCATCTTAACTTCTTTTATTCCATGTATATGCCACATGTCTTTAATTACACTAAATTTCTAATATTAATTCTTTCCTCATACTTCAATTATTCTTACAATATCAGAATTTATCCCTTGACTATTGACTATCAATTCCATCTATTCCACATAGATCTCATATTTATTTAATTCCTTTCAACTGAAATACTTTACAAATATAAAGGAATTACAAGAAATTGGGGGATTTCACAAAGGTACCCATTTCACCATTCCTTATGCTTTCTTTAATTTTAATGGTAGAATTTAACATTTTACATCTTGCTAAGCATGAATCTAGTTATAGTTTTGCCTAAATCTCATTGAATCAAGCTCAATGGTGACCATAGGGATTTAGCTGGATGAAGGGTATAGTGAAATCATATGAGTTCTTGCATAAAAATGGTGCCAAATTAATGTGTGAGCATGGATAAACAAGTATGTTAGCTTAAGTTGTTGAAAAACCATGGGAAAAGCTTAATGTACTATTCAGCCAAGGCTATTTGGGCAGGTTATTTTGATGAGTTTAACGTGCCAAAATAATGTAGAAATTATAAGGAGTCCACCGATGCAATCGGATTTAAATTTTGACTTAAAACGAGAAGTTAAGTTTTACTACCAGTACAAATTATACTGAATTAACATTTGCAATGTACAATGTGACTGCTTAAGCATGAAAAGTAACTTAAAAATAAATGTTAAGTAAGGTAATATTTTTGGTAAATTGTTTTGCAGCCTAGGAGAAATAGTTTACGTGTGGTGCTAGTGAGAAGCTTGATCAACCTAGACAGGTAAGGGATGAGTGTGTAGGTTGTAGAGATATTATGAATGCATGATTTGAATGAGAATATTTTTATAAGAATATTTTGATACTTAATTGCCTTGGAAACTGTGCAAATTGTGGTTTTTTGGCTGGATTGTAAACTGTGTTTACGTGCAGGAAGTTTAGGCAAATAGCAACCATTATGCTACTAAATTTTCTTAGAAAATAATCTAAAAATATCATAAAATATTTTAAATGCATAATTGTGTGATTTCTAGCCTTGGAAACTAATTATTTAATATTTTTCACAAATGTGAATTTATAGAAAAATAATATTTAAATATTCATGAAAAAGAATTTTATCGAAATAAAGTTACTGATGTGTTCTTAAATGTGTTTTACAATGAAAAAGAGTGTTTATGATAATTATTATTGAAATGTGAATATTTTATAGACTGTTATTTATTTTCGATATTTAATATGATATGAAATATTTTATTATGGTTTAATGATTTAATTTTAAAGATTTAAAATTAAATCATTTTCAATAAATTATTTCAATGAACATTTTAACTTTTAGTTAGTGGTAAATGAAAAATAACTAAGCCTTTTAAAAGTGAGTGAAATAAGTTTTACATAACGCATAAAGATATAAAAAGTAAAAAATTTTAATGAGGGACATATACTTACATATTGAATGACATTAATAAAATATACATATATATTTAAATAATAAAACTATTCCGTGCATCGCACGACTCACAAACTAATCTCTTATGTATCAGAATTCAGATAAACTCTCAACCATGGAAGTTATAAATATGTTTGTTTACTTTTTCCCGGCTATTGTTTTAATTGAGTAGTCTTAAATCTTGCATCCTTTGGGTTATACCTACTTTAGGGAGGTTATGATCTAGAGCTGAACGGATGTGACGTTCAAGGGTAATAGATAAGTTGTAGTGACCAAGTTGGTCACGAGATACTTCCTTCCACCGCCGCTAGCGCTGCTGCTTCAATGGAAAGTAATTCTTTATGTGAAATGAGTCATGACACAACCAAAAGTTCCCTGCTCACTCACTCCGGCAACCATACCTCAAAGCCGATGCATTGCATGCACATGAATCCTATAATAACAAAACGAACCCTGATTCAAATGCAGAGCTATAAATAGGCATCTGCATGACCCAATCAGAACTCATATTAGGCGCTATTCAAACATGGAGATCATTGGTGAGGTACCTTTGTTGGTTGGTTTAATTGTCGCCAGTTTTACAGCTAGAGGTTGCTCACAGCAGGCACAGCCACAGCAGCCTCAAGTACCATGCTTCTTCATCTTCGGTGACTCCTTGGTGGATAATGGAAATAACAATGGAATGCTGACACTTGCTAGGGCTAATTATAGGCCCTACGGCGTTGATTTTCTCCAGGGTACCACTGGTCGTTTCACTAATGGCCGAACGTATGTTGATGCTCTTGGTAAGTACTAAGTATGTTACTTTAATTAATGCTAGCTGTGTGCAATTCTCTCCATGCAAATTCAACTCGAGAGTTTTAACTTCAAATCTTGAAATGGACAAGTGGATTTTTTTTATTGAAATTTTTTGGTATTTGAAAGTTATTTTGGATCTCCATTAATTCAGAGTTGATCTATGATCAAACTCTAAATAACAAGAGCTCACCTAAAATTGTTTTTTTCATTCACAAGGCTTGAACTCAAAACCTTGTTTAAGAGACACAATCTCCTTCTATCTCGCTCAACAGATGTTGATCAACGAGTGAAATATCTAATTATGCAATATATACATATATATATATATGTGTGTGTATACATATATATATATATGTATAAAAGCTCTCATGTTGTTACATAACAGTTGGTTTGGTAATTAATTATCCTAATTCTATTACCCGGCCACTAAAATTGCAGCTCAACTTATGGGGTTTCCACGCTACATTCCACCCTATTCAAGAGCTCGGGGCCCTGAATTGTTGCAGGGAGTTAATTATGCCTCAGGAGCAGCTGGTATTCGAGATGAGACAGGCGACAATTTGGTATACAAATTAATAATTTCATTGGAAAAATCCCTTCAACCATGTCGTCTTTTATATAATTGTACTAAGCTTGTTAGAAAGGACTTCAAATAAGTTTCTTAATGTTTGTTGAGTTTGATTGCAGGGAGCCCACACATCGATGAACGGCCAGGTCACCAACTTCGCAAATACGGTATTGCAAATGAGAAGGTTGTTCAGAGGAGAAAACAATGCTCTGAGCAGCTATCTAAGCAAGTGCATCTTCTATTGTGGGCTGGGAAGTAACGATTATCTTAATAACTATTTTATGCCCACATTCTATACAACTGGCTCTGATTTCACTGCTAAAGCTTATGCGGCTGCACTTATTCAGGACTATGCACGCCAGCTAACTGTAAGTTGATGACATCTCAAACAAGGTTGTCTACTTTCGATAGCTAGTATTTTGTAAGAGTAAATTGCACAATTAGTATGTTCTTTCCTGTGCGTAAGACTAATATTGTGACTTGTACGTTCGTCTAAGCATTTCATAATCTATATTTTATCGATATAGTGACGTGTATACATAAATTTAAAACAAATTTCGAAAATTACAAATGAAGAAATAAAATATTTTAGGTTGTAAATGAAAATGAAATGAATATCGTGAAAAGGTTAGGGGCTAGCTAAATACATTGAAGGGAAGAAATACCACCGATTATAAGTGGTAAATAGATTGGTCGGATCAGTTTGGATTGGATTGTTTGGGGTTGGAATATTTTGGTTAAAGGAAAATCGAATTATTTCTAGTTTGGATCAAATAGAGTTGGGGTAAAAAAATTCAGTTCATTTTCTGTTTGGATCATTTTGGATTTAGATAATGTCAGATTTAAGTCAATTTGAATTCAAATCAATTTAGATTCATATCAATTTAAGTTTAGGTTGTTGTCTTTTTTAGTCAAATCAGACCAATCAGGTTTAGATTTGGACTAATAGGGCAGATTTTCAAGTTAGGTCAAATTTTGACACCTCCAGTATGATGTGTCTAGTATAAAAATGAATTGAAACCATATATTTTAGAGTCACATAGGTTATGAAATAGATTCTTCTTCTTGCATAGTCTATAATAAAATTAAAGTTGAAAATATATAAAATATTTAATAATCGATATGATATTTTTTATAATATTTTCATCATTGTTCAAAAAATTGATTGTATATTTTTATTTTGTTTTTATTATATATAATAATTGTCAACTCTAAATATATGAAGTAATTTAATGATCCCTATTATATTATACAATAGACTACTACACATCTCTTTAATTTCTATTGTTCTTTTCATAAAATAATTAAAGCCACCAAATGTAGGTGATGTGGCCTTTTTACTAGGTGATGAGTTAGCCATTTCAATATTTCTATGTTAGCTTTTCAAAAATTTTGTCTTGCAAATGAATGTATTATAAAAGCAAATATTTAACTAGATTAAAATAAAAAAATGGTATTATTTAAAAAAAATTATATTTTTACCATAATATAATAATTTGACTATTAATTATGACATTTAAATATTCACTGTTAATCTTAAATTTGTATTCAAGTCCTTTTGTGTTCGAGCTAATTTGAGTTTGAATTAGTTTGAATTCGAATCAAGTTGGATTTGAGTCAATCTTAATACGAATTAATTTTATATTTAGATTAATTCGGATTTGAATCAAATTGGGTTTGGGTTGTTAAATTTTTTAATCTAATTGAATTGATTGGTTTTGATTCATATCGAGCGGGTAAGCTTTTCAAATTGGACCAATTTTTGTCATTTCTACGGTCCATTGAATTATTGCATTGAACCTTCATACCCTTAATTATCTAGTGCAAATCTTTTATGTAGGGGGATTAGGATTCAGTCATGTGTTTAAAAGTATTAAATTGGAGGAAAAACTTAATTATGTGTACATGAATTTGATCATTCAGCAATTACATAGCTTAGGAGCTCGAAAGGTGATCGTAACAGCTGTTGGACCAATTGGCTGCATACCTTACCAACTTGCACGATATCATGGCAATAGCAGCCGATGCAATGAAGATATCAACAAGGCAATCCTCCTTTTCAACACAGAGCTAAGGAAGCTGGTTGATCGTTTCAATGCCGGGCAACTGCAAGGAGCAAAGTTTGTGTACCTGGATTCCTACAAAAGCAGCAATGATCTTTATCAAAACGGGACTGCTTACGGTAACCCGCTACTTTAAAAAAAATTTTCATATGCATTCGAAAATTTGATTAAGTGATTAGGGCATATTTTCATATTAAAAAGTTTGATTTCGATTCTTACCTTTCTTAAGTAAATATTAAAAACAAAAACTTAATATTCCCATGAAATTAAATGCTCACATTTGCTGCTGCTTTTTCATTTATTTTAGGGTAAATTCTACCAAGGTCCTCAAGCTTTTACTATAATTTAATTCCAATCCATTAATTTTGAAAATGAACATTTTGGTCCAAAATCACAAATGATTTTGACATATATTAGTTAACTATTAAACTTAAATTAATAATACCACATTCCCAAATATCAACAATGAATTTTATTATTATTATTATTATTATTATTATTATTATTATTAAGTAATTTTTTTTTAAAAAAATTATTCTATGTAAGATTTTTATTTTTTAATACCAAAAAAGGTTGTTATGAATATTTTATAAGTAACAAATGTTTAGGTTTACAGATTCTTTAATACTAACTTAATTGAAATTTTTTTTGTACTCTCAAATTTATAATTTTAGACCAAAATATACATTTCTCAAACTAATGGATTAGAGTTAAATTATGGTAAAACCTTGATGATCTCAGTGAAACTTACCCTAAAAAGTTCAATTTCGAATCTTCCCTTTTTTAAATAAAAAATAAAAATAAAATTTTAATATTCGCATGAAATTTCTTTTATTTTAACTGAAATATTGACTTTGGGAATTAATATATATATATGTACAGGTTTTGAAGTGATAGACAAAGGATGCTGCGGAGTTGGAAGGAACAATGGGCAAATAACTTGCCTTCCCCTTCAACAACCATGTAATGATCGAAGGAAATACTTGTTCTGGGATGCCTTTCATCCAACCGAGCAAGCCAACGTTATATTTGCACAGGCATCCTACGGATCACCTTCATATACACATCCCACAAACATACAACAGTTGGCAACTCTCTAGAATTAAAGGATATTCAGAACTTTTTGGAGTCATGCATTTCTTTTCTCTTGATAAATTAATGTGATCATTGTTTTTAATCACTAGTTTTATTGATGATTTTATCACAATGTGATGCCATGCTTGGTACTTGTTCTGCTAATAATTTCTGTTTTAGCATGCAATTCAGATTTGCCTTATGTTTAGGAAGCTGAGCTGTCTGTAACTTCAAAAATAATACTAAACTATAAACAGTATGAATTTGCGTTAATAAATTTTGGTTTTTATAATGACACAAGTAAAATTCATAATAACAATAACTTATAAACAAAATTTAAAGTGTTCATAGGCGAAGTCAAGTCCAAGAAGGCTTGCTAGCACTGGTAGATCTAGATAGGAGTGTAAACAAGTCAACCGTGAGTTATTCGAATTTGATTTGAAGATTTCTTAAGTTTGACTGTTTATTTTTGAATCAAGCAGAAGTTCAAGCTACTCGAGTAATGAGTTCAATAGAATTCAAGTATTTTAATATCATTTGGAGCGGCTTGCTTTCAAGCTTATTATTATTAATTGATCATGTTACCCTTATAATATATGGTTGGAAATTGACAATTCAAATTTATCAAGCCAAACTCGAACAATTCAAGAATTTTGTCAAATCAAGTTTGAATTTTAAAAACTAAAATCGATCGAGCTTCAGTCTAATTTCAAATTTTTCGAATCGAATGGGACTCAAACTTGATACTAAATCTTTTCGATCAATTCAATTACACAATTAAATCTAGACATTGAATCTTGTAAGAGCCAAATTAAAGTTAATTATATGTTATATAATAAGATCTTGGTACTATTCTAAATTAATAACTACAACTTTGATATTTTCAAAAAATAATTTTATTAAAAGTGATTGATCTAAATAATTTTATTAAAAGTATTATTAATTATTAATTATCAATCAATTTCAATTAACATTTTAATTTTGTTATCATCGATAATCACTACAATAAAATTTACTTTTTGTGGCATTTATTTAGCGGCATTTCAATAAAAATGCCGCTAAAATCTATGTTAGCGGCGTCTATTAGGTATATCGCCATTAAATTGAACACATAAAAATGCCGCTATCCTAAAAATTAAATAATAAAAAAATAAAATAAACATTTTAGCTATTTTTTAAAAAATATAAATAATATAGCGGCGTTTCTAGCTAAAACGCCGTTAAATTTCTATGTTTAATAGATAGCTGTGTTTTTCCTTAAAAATGCCGCTATTCCAAAAATTAAATATATAAAAAAAATAAAATAAATATTTTAATTTTTTTAAATATTTATAATTAACTTAACAGATAGTGGCATTTTTCCTTAGAAATGCCGCTGTCTTATAAAATTTAATATATAAAGTAAGATCCCATGCCCGTGTCTTCTCCAAATCCCACTCCTTTTTTGCAAAATCCTTTTTTCTTTGTCGATTCTTTTCTCCTAATCCTAAACCCTAAATTTAAATCTAGATAATCAAGGATTTACAACCCCCGTGCCAAATTCCCGAAATCGAGTACTCCATAAATCAATTTATGGTAAGTTATAGAAACCTTCAATCCACCAATCTTGTTTACCTGTTCATTTCGTTTCTTTTCTTTTTAATTTTTTTCGGCTCAAATTGCGTTATGTGGATGAGTTTAATATCTAAAACCCTGCTGAGTGATCATAAAGAACTTTGAAACATGAAGTTTTGATGTTTAATGCGTTGTTTCATTAATTATAGCAATTTCTCATGTAGTTTTCTGATGCTTTTGAGCTGTAATTGGGAGGTATCTGTTAGCAAGTAATAGTAGAAACGCCACTGGGCTAGTAGAGTTAATGCCTGGAATACTTTCTATTTCCTCGATAGGTTTGCCTCATTGGTGCACAACTTCAAGGTACGTTGTTGAATTGTGGAATGCCCTTTTGTTTAGCTGTTGGTTGAGCCTGATTTTATTTGTTTGGAGTTGTAGGCATATTGTTAGAATGGTTGCTTCCCACACTACAAATGCTGGAGTATCATTCGAAGCTGTGGCAATAAAGCCTCCATCATACCCCACTTATGATTTAAAGGGCATCATTAAACTTACCCTTGCTGAAGATGCTGGGAATCGAGGTTTGGTTCTCCTTTGATTTTCCAATATTCTTCCTTTCATTTATGGTGCCTCCATTTTCAGTGGTTTTGCTTGTCGTTATCTTTGCTCTACTAAGTTGATAATAATGTCAGGGATAATCACGGATTTTGCCTTCAGTTTTTTGCCTTAATAGGTTTCATCAAATTTCTCTCATCGATTTAAAACTTCACATCTCAATTTCTGTTTTACCCGACGCTAATTAACGCTTCACCCAGAAAGGGAGGAGATCGATTGGAGGAGAGGGAGAGAGTGGTGATGAGGCAACAAAATTTGAATCTGGTAAGAGTTGGAAATGCCTAGCTTTTTATGCCTTCGATCAAGTTATGTTTCAACATTTGTATTCATTGTGCTCACTTTTGGTGCATTCTTTATGGTTTAGGTGCCAAGTATCCATTCTTAGGTAGCTTTCCTGCTCCTCTTTCATTTGCTTTGAGTTCTCTTCGAAAGATGTAGCACTCATGCTAAATTCAGTGTTTCAAATAGCGGCCGCTAAATCAAATAGTGGCCGCTATCTCGCGGTAGCGGCGGTGGCCGCCACCGCTATCGCAGGTATAACAGGTGTGAGTATGGCTCACACCCATAGCGGCTGATAACGGGCGTTCTAAAACGCCATAACGGAGGATAGCGGTGATAGCGGTCCGTTATTGCCGCTATCTACCGTTACCTTTCAAACAGAAGAAAAAAAAAGAAAAAAAATTTCAGAAGCAGAGTAGCAGATAGCAAAAATCGGATTCCCCAATTACAATGCCCAAGCTTTCAAACATCAATCATCAAGACCATATCAAAATCAATTATCAAGACCATATCAAAATCAATTAATCAACAAAAAATCAGATTGCACAAGCACAAGCACAACTTAGAGTCTCTGGACTCATCTCAGTCAGACACTCAAACACAAGCAACGACAGGGAGCAAAACCAACTCAGAAATCAACAAGAGATGAAAATGAAATGAAGAGAAACGAAATTGGGATTTGAGGGCTGAGGCTATTCTGGACAGGTTGCGTTGAGGGCGGCGGCGGGGGCACTCAAGACTAAGTGAGCCGTGAGGCTTGGCTGGCTAACTGAGAGGTCCAAGGGGTGAGGGTGACTGGGTGAGGGCATGAGGGGGGTCGGTCGACGGTGGGTGAGCTAGTGAGGGGCTATGTCGGAGGCGTGCGCATGATCGACCGGTGTTCTCTTCAGATCAGATCTGATTCAAGGCTGGAGGGAGGGAGAGAGACGAGGGTCACGACGAGGTGGGCTGTGTCGGAGGCGTGCACATGATCGACCGGTGTTCTCTTCAGATCAGATCTGATTCAAGGCTGGAGGGAGGGAGAGAGACGAGGGTCACGACGAGATGAGGGTGATGGGGATTAGGGAGAATTGGGTGATGGGGATTAGGGAGAATTGGGTAATGGGAATGAGATTGGCCGATGGGTAGTCCGGTTGTGGGTACTGGGTAGATCATAAATATTTTTTTTATCAAAAGTTAATTATAAATGTTTGTGGGTGAGTAAATCATAAATGTTTTTTTTTATTAAAAGTTAATTAAGTTAAATAATAATTTAATATTTGATAATGACTTATTTTTGATAATTGGTATTTTACTCTAATAAAAAATGTGTTATTTCACTAATTTATGATGGCTAATGGGTTTTAATGTTTAAGAATTTTTTTGGTAACAACTAACAACATATTAATTTTGAAGAATTAATATTAGTTAATATTATGGATCATGATAAATAATATTAGGTTATCTGAATTAAAAAATTATTAAGTAATGTTTAATTTAGATTATTAATTTAATTTTTAAAGTAAAATTTATAGAGTAATTAAATATATGGTATTAAATATATTTTTTATTACAAATGGTATTGAATATTATTATAACTTAAGAAAAAAATTAATATTGATAATTTGATATTGATATATAAATGTGAATGTTTAAGTTAATTGATTGTGGCAAATTAATATTAAATTCGTAATATAACCAAACATTATTGTAATGCAAGAGAATATTGATAATGTAAATGTCATGAATTAAATTATTAATTTATTATTACTTATTAAAGGGTTGAAAATGTGATTAATTAATGATTGAAATTCAATTTTTATCAATGTTTGAAAAATGTGCTGACTCTATCTCATTCGTTTATAATTATTTGTTTAACAGAAAATGTCATGCATACCACCAAATGATCAGTTTCCAAGTAAAAGACTAGAAAATACGCTAAGTGATGATAGCGGATGGCATTAATTCTTATTAGTACATAATTATTTATCTCTATTTTCAATATTTGTTATTTTTTTAATTATCATAAGTGTCACGACCCGTGACCACATTTTTCATCTTCTTATACACATCTTAACCGGTTGGGCTGTCTGTGATACTTCACTTGTACTGACTGTTAAACAATTTTACAATGTATTGTTTATATTATACACATCCCCTATCGTAATTTATCAGATAAGTAGTACTGTTGACATGTCTAAATACAGAGAATAAATGATCATACCTCAATAAACAGTCGGTCTGACACATTGTCCTTCGTGTACAGCCAGGATCCACAATCCACTGAACTCGCATTCATCAAAACCTGAAATGTTGAAAATTAAGAGGTGAGCAAAACCACGGCTCAGTAAGAGAATTATATGCCTCACTTGATACTCAGCTTCCTATATGCTAAAAATCTTTTTCATTTTTCCTATGGGCTCTAGGCTCGCATGTAGGAAAGATACTACAGTCGGCTAGGAATCCGAATGGAGTAAGGTAGGTATTCTAGAATACCATACTTGTTACGGAACCTAGAAGCAACTGTAGAGAGAATTTTTTTTTTCTTTTTGTTTCGAATTAATAAATCCTTTTTCCTTTTTTTTTAAACTTTCATAACCTTTTTCATATTCTTTTCAAAATAATGCTTCTACGAAATAAAGCATTTAAATAGAATAATTAATATTCGTATATTCCTTGAAAAGAATATTAGTTAAATCATCATCTTATTTCTTTAAAACTCATTTCATGTTTTAATGTACTCTCTTAATTAGTACCGTCCTTTAAAAAGCAAAATAAGCCATTAAAAATCTATTCCATTATTAAGTCCACAAGGTATCATTCTTTTTATCAGTATGATTAAGTGTGAAAGAGACGAACATTCAAGTAGCACATGTTTGAGTGGCATATATAAACGTAATCAGATATATCACACACATCATATGTCATGTGCACAAGATCTATTTCATCCTTTGACATTAGTCGAATTCACGAATCACAATCACTTACTTATCGTCACAATATCCTACGATTTCTCATACTAACATCGGAACACGTGTAGCACTTAGTTCCTGAAGGACTCTAGAGGTGGCTCCCACTGTTCAGTCATCGAGTCTCTGTTCGGTTTGGCCTTTACTAAAACGTCGGAACACGTGTAGCATTTAGTTCCCGAAGGACTCTAGAGGTGGCTCCCACAGTTCAATCATCGAGTCTCTGCTCGGTATGGCCTGTACTGAAACATCAGAACACGTGTAGCACTTAGTTCCCGAAGGACTCTAGAGGTGGCTCCCACGGTTCAATCATCGAGTCTCTGCTCGGTATGGCCTGTACTGAAACATCAGAACACGTGTAGCACTTAGTTCCCGAAGGACTCTAGAGGTGGCTCCCACGGTTCAATCATCGAGTCTCTGCTCGGTATGGCCTGTACTGAAACATCAGAACACGTGTAGGACTTAGTTCCCGAAGGACTCTAGAGGTGGCTCCCACGGTTCAATCATCGAGTCTCTGCTCGGTATGGCCTGTACTGAAACATCAGAACACGTGTAGCACTTAGTTCCCGAAGGACTCTAGAGGTGGCTCCCACGGTTCAATCATCGAGTCTCTGCTCGGATTGACCTTTATGCCATATGTATTTTCCACTGTCTTATCAGATCTCATGTAGTACTTATGATCTAATATTTCATTTGAGACCATAGAAAGAATATTAGAATTATCATTTCTTCCCTTTGAAAACATATTACCTATCATTTATGGAGTCTAAGATAGACATCAATCTTATCATACTGTATACCTCGGAGGGTAAGGAAGTACACCGGTCAAATCTATGACCATAACCTATATTGTCCTCGGTGGATCACTGATTAGGCGTCGACCGGGACTAAACATATCACATATCATGCATCAGCATGATAAGAATACCAACCAGTCTCAAAACCGTAATTCTCATCATAAAATACACCTTTATGTAATTTATATAATTATATAATTCCATGATTTAAAACCATAAGGGTTAAAATCCTTTAGTGAATATTCATAAGAATATTCACAAGAATACTCACTATATTTCACTTCAACTTTCATTTCGTAATTGTGTAATTTATCTATTTCGAGAATGTTCGGTGGTTTCATTATTACCATTCTCAAATACATGAACATTTTAGAATTTCATCTCATTATATTCATGTTTTATAAAATTTTAGTAATTTCCTCATGTTTCGTGATTTACTATCGAAATTCAGAAATAAAATTATTTAATATGATTTTATAAAGTTTTTCTAAAATTTTCGGCAGCATAACGGCTGTCGATTTACTAACCTCCTGCACCGAAAGTACAGTTTAAAATCTTTCAGCCAGTACTTCTTCCCAAATTATTTTTAGGAAATCATGCATCATAATAATTTTCATAAAATAATTGCATAAAATATTTCAATTAAATTATGCAGACTGAGTATCCTTACAGTGCTGCACATGCATCCCTTACCTTTTTCCGGGTCAGCGACTTCCGCTTATTGATCGCGCCCGCACTCCATTTCTCCCGATTCCTTATCCCGATTGCTTAAAATAATTTCTGGAAATAAAAATCCTAATTTTTAGAATTTTTCATAATTTATTTAATTTTTTCTAAAATTAAATTCTCGGGAAATTTCTTACCGAATTTGTAAAATCCCGGGTTGTCGAATTTCCGGGAATTTTCCGAATTCCCAAAATTCTCCTTTTCCTCTTTTTCTTCCTTTTTCTTCCTCTTTCCTCTTTTTCTTTTCTTTCTTTTCTTTTCTTTTCTTTTTCTTTTTCTTTTTCCTTTTTCTTTTCTTTTTCTTTTCTTTTTTCTTCTTCCTTTTCCCGGTCAGACCGGTTCAGACCGATCCAGAGCCCTTCCTCACCGGTTCCTCACCGGCGGTCGGTTCTCCGGCGGTTCAGGCGTCCCTCAGCTGGCCGGCTGCACGACTAACTTGCCGATGCCCTCCGTTTGCCCTGGATCGACGGCACGGCTGCGGATCGAGGCGGTTTTACCTCGGTTCTTCTTCCTCTTCGCCGGCGTTCCTCCGTCGTCCATTGCGCCTCCGGTGGCCTCCATCAGCTTCCTCTCCCTCCGGTGAAGCTTCGGTGGTAGTGGCAGCCACCGATTCGGCCGGCACCGCCGTCGGCCATTTTCCTTTTCCTCCGGCTTTTGCTTCGTTTTCCGTCGATCTCGTTCCATTTCTTCACGCCGCCGGTAGCTTCCTTCTTTTCTCTGGCCGGTGGCGTCCCGCCTTTCGTTTCCCCTCGCCGGCGGTGGCAGCTCCGCCGCCGTCGACCCTTGGCTGGGAGGGTCGGGGTTCCTCCCCCGATTTTCTTCCTTCTCTTTTTTTTTTCTGTTTCATTTCCTTTTTTGTCTTTTATTTTCTTTCTATATTTAGTATTTACTATATACTATATATTATACAATATATTTTATACATATAATATATATTATATGTTATACATACATTATTTTATACATAATATTATACAATATATATTATATACAAAATACATATTGTACATTACAAAATACATGTCTAGTATATATGTGTATATTTATATATATACTTAAAATTAAGTAACATTTATATATATAAATTATATAAATGCTATAATAAAATATTTATACATATAAACTTTAATATAAAACCATACTTACTTTTCTTCTATATGTATTTACATAATTATATATACACATAAAACATTATATTTATATACATATGTATTATTTGAATTCATGAAATAGTATATATATATTTCTATATATATAACAACGTATTTTAAAATATACTATATAATATTTTGAATACATATGTATTGGTATAAAAATACATTTATATAATAATATATAATTATATAAATATATTTTATTTATTTTCTTATTCTCTTATTAAATTTTAAATTCCTCACTTTCCTTAATTTTGAGAATTTCAATGATATTCCCATCTCGTAAATAAATTTTATTTATTTACTTTTATTTATTTATTTCCTCTTATCTATTTTCTTTAATATTTATTTTCAATATTTCTAATTTCCAATAAATGGAAAATTTACGGTTATCACAATAAGTAATTTTTTAAATATAAATGTTTAACTATAGTTCAAAAAATTATAAATAACTTCTTTTTCACATAAATAATAGACTTGAGGTATCATAAATTACTTTAAAAACTATAAAACAAGACTTTACATGATTATAATTACAATTACTACACTTTACGTAGAATTATGCGAAATTAAAAAAATTCACGACCGCGATGACCGTGATGACCGCAATTACCGTCGCTATGTCCGCAACTGCGATAAACGCAACGCGACCGAAAACGCGGCCGCGACCGCAATTTAAAACAATGGCTAAATTATTCCGCACATGCTTTAAGTTCTGTGCATGTTATGCTTGGCACGATAAGAATAACAAACATGACTTCATCTGGCAATCGATTGGACTGGTCGAATAGCAAAAATGGGATTTTCAACATTGTTCTTTCTTTTAGCTTGCTACAAGGTGATATTAATTCATTTACTTAATTAATTCATTTACTTCTAAAAACTGTTGCTCCTATTGTTCCCTTCAATTTTTTCACATTGCTTGCAAGAGTCTACTGATGTTTGGAAGCAAACAGCATAGTTTTTTTTTGCTTGTGAGTATTTGATATTAGTATTTGTCACAAATATCCATTGTATATTTGCTTAATTGTTCCAAAAATAATCTTTAGTAGTATTTGACATTGAAGATGCTGTTCCAAATGAGCCATGTTTTAGATTTTGGGTGACGCATGCTTGTTTCTAGTCATTTTTATCTCTATTCTTAATTTTAAAATCTTCTTCTTCAATTCATTTTTAATTTTGAAGAGATTAATAGACATTATTGATTAGAAATTTTTAAGTTAAAGATATTCCCAAATAAAAATTTAAAGCTAACTACCAAGATTTAATTTAAAAATTATTTTTTTAAGAAGGATTAAATTTAAAATTTAAATTTCTTCCTCTGGAAGAAAATGTACAGCTGAGTTTAAGTTCTACAGTGAACCTCGAGTAACACTAAGTTTGGGTAAGACTCAAAGTATTAAATGATTAGCTTCTTTTTTTGTGTACTTTTTGAGGAAATGCCCTCTGGGCTATGTAATACTTTTGTTTTTGATTTCATGGGAACGAAAATTTAAGTTATCTTTAATGTGTTTCGGAGTTTTTATTTGCTAGCTTTTCTTTAAGGTGTTTTGGGATTTTTTTTTTTTTGCTAGCTTTTCTTTTTCCCTTTTCAGGGCATATTGGCATCACTGTGGATGATACAATCAAGGCAAGCGAGAGATTTGAACACCTTGGAGTAGAGTTTGTCAAAAAACCAGTTGATGGTAAGCCATCTCATTTAGATTACGGAACCTATTAAGAATAATGTGATGCTTCAATGGATATTTTGATTTTGTCTTTTAAGGAAATTAATCGAATGTTAAGGGAACTTGTCACATTAGCAAAACTTAGGTGGTTTGGAACTTGAGGTTGGGTTGAGATTTTGAGTTTGAGCCTTAGTGCACGGCACTTGGTCTCTAAAAGGAGTAAAATAATGAAAGAGGGTAATTTAGGTCTAAAATGGTAAGGAGATGTTCGAATAATCAGAATAGAGCATTTTAGTAGGTATGTAGCTAAAATCCTCTTCTTGAACTGCTAAATAGGATGGTTCTCTCAACATGCTTTGCTGTGTGCAATTTGCCCATATATTCAAAGTTACTTAAATAAGATTCCTGACTTAGTGTCAAACTTTATTTTGGTTTCATGATGTAAAGGCACTGTTAGCATTATCAGGTTCTAAATATTATGAACAATTCTTAACTTGTTCTTATAACGCATGAATGACAAACGACAAAGCCTCTGAATTGTTAGCTCTTAGGTTTTACCTTTTTAAAATGCTTTTATCCATCCCTAATCGATCAATCTGATTTGTAGGGCATGCATTCATTAACAATCCTGATGATTACTGGATCGAAATCTTTGATTTGAATTGAATACTGTCGGAGAAGTAGTTAGGAGTTTGACCTGAGTTAGCGCATCACAAAGTTCAGGTAGCTTTTTGAGTTCTTATTTTACTAATCTTCTGTTCAAACTAGGTCCCCTTATAATTGAACTCATAATCTTTGTAATGTAAGTGAAAGCTATGGCTTACTTTTGTCAGCCTCTACCCTTATTTGATGGACTCTATGACTTGTTTCCATAGCCATACGATTGAGCGTCTGTGACCATATTTACATTTTAGAAGTCTGATACACAGAATGATTTGTTTCTAATTTTCAAGGGGATAATTGTGTTTGATGTGTCTAAATCCTTAGTATCAGATTACAAGAATATGATGCTGAATATATATTTCTGCAATCTAGAGGCAAAAGGCTTACAAATTTACTCAATTAAAGTCTTTATTTTAGAGTTTTGGATGGTGTTGGTTTTACATTAGGTAGCTCTTTTAAAATTTTCTTGGTTATATTCTAATGTAAGAACTTTTTGTTGTGTGTGTAGATGCTGCCTCAAAAGATGGTTTAATTTTAGATACTCAAATGTTCATCCTCTTGAGGTATTCATGTGTAGCATTGTTCGTCAACAAAATAGTTTCAAGTGGTTTTCTCAGTAGATTATAAACATATTTATTGTGATCGATGATTTTTGGTTTTGATGTTAATTTAGAGGGTGATACTTCTTGATTTAGTCATCTCATGCTCATGTAATTTATACTACTATTTTTATATTACATACATAGACAATATGATAATTTTTTTTTCATGTTTTACAATATATAAATTGGCCTTTACATTTGGCTTGGATGCATTATTTTCGAATGAACGGTTACATGATATGTTTTGCTTTTAATTAGATATTGGTCTTTTTGAGAGTGTTGGTGTGTTGAGTGTTTGATCGACTATGGCTAGCATTTCTCAAGTGACAATAAAATATCATATTTAAATAATCAAATTAAAAATATAATTAGACTTTAAGATTGTACCTGTAATTTATAAAAATTCATATTTAAATAATCAAACTCTTTGGGTATGTCGTCTTTGATTGTCTATTTTCAAGCATGACTTATTCTTTTCAGATACTAGTAGCCATATATCAAAATTCATATTAATATATTTTTAAAAAATATTAAAAATAATTGCATATAATCAAATAAAAAATATAAATAAATTTATAATTTAAAAAATAAAAGCAAATAAGAATATAAATAAATTTGTATAATTAAAAAATATAAATAATTTTTTTAACAATAAAAAACGCCGCTAAACAATTAAAAAAACGCCGCTAAAAGCTTAATTTGCTGTAGTGAATCCATATTAAAATAATTTTGTTCACGTCAAATAGCTACAAAATACAAATCAAATAGCTACAAAATACATGAATTAATTTTGATGCAAGTCATGCTTATTATTTTTAATTTCAATAGGATCGAACTAAAACAGATTATAACGACAAATATTTGTCATAACATCTAAGCCTCGATGGGTGCATTTGGTGCTAAAATTTATTGGTGGGATAAGATAAATAAGATTATAGATAGGAATTGATTAAATTATATCCATCTTATCTTATGTTTAGTGTATCCAAAGATTTGAAGTAACATGATTTTTATATACCTCCTATCATATCTAAGTATGTGTGAAATTAAACCAACAAGTGATTGACAGAAGTTGAAGTAGATTCCTTTCCTAAGCACTTGGACATAGGTTGGACCTTAGAGTTGCCATTATTGAGAGAGTTTTACTGTTTATCACTCCCAGCCCAAACGAGATTACTCTTAAATCGTAAAACGAATGAAGATACATGTAATTATACAGAAAAAAGTATGTGTGAAATTAAGAGTGATAAAAATGATTTTTTTTATTGATAAAAACACTTTTCTTTAAAGTAGATATAATTTTTTGACTATTATTCAAAAAACTAGATAAATTTTAAATTCATGATTTTCTATATAAATATAGTTCAAAGATTTTTTAACAAAAAAAATATATATTATTATAATTTCTATAGTTAGGATTTATTTTTTTAAAATATTGATTTTTCAAAAAATGATTTTTTTAAATGTAATTATTATGAAAAATATTTCAGTCTATTTTTTCACTATTTATCTTTTTATTATTTTATTATTTTATATCTTTTGATAAATTAAATTTAATATAATTTTTTTATTTTAGGTTAAACATATTTATTTTACAAAATTTGATTTTTTTAAAAATAAGTTGACATTTAAAAAAATGTACCTTTTTTTCAAAAAAACAAAAACTTTATTTTTATTTTAATTTTTTATCTTCTATTCTTTTCTTACCAACAAGAAGAAAAAATATTAATTTAAACGTAAGAGAAAAAACTAGATAAATTTAATAATTCAAAATTTATAAATTTATAAATCATTCATAATAATTTTATATTTAAGAAATATTTTTTTTAAAAAATTGATTTCAAAAAATTAATTATTTCCAAAAAAATATAATTTTGAAAAAAAGTATTTTTTTAAAATTATTATTTTATCAAAACTATATTTTTTCTGTATTAAAACAAAGAGAGAAAGAGAAAGAAAGAAAAAGGGTAAAAAAAGAACAAAAAAAATTGAATCAACCAATTAAAAGATAACTCTCATTATTTTATTAAATGCTTAAATTAATTTTTAAACATATACTGACGTTGTGCTTGCCCGTTGGGGCGGTAGACATGCATTTATCCAATTCCTGAAATATCAGAAGGAACCAAATTGAGCTAAATCATGAAGCATGAGCTAAGAGGGAAAAGAACTTTTGAAAAAAAATTTCTCATTCAAAGGTATTCACAAGAACACATTAACTCTAGTGTAAGGCCTCTGTCGTTTGATTTGTTAATGATATGACAAAATCTATCTACATTGGGCCAAGCCCAAAAGTGTTAGAATTCACCACGTGGCGAAGGATCATTGGGCCACGTGGCCTACGGCGACAGAGGGCACAGCTTGCGATAGGTATCTATCGCAGGCGATAGACTCCCCGCGCCAACCTCCTGTCGTCCTCGATTGACACGTGGCACCTTTACGGGCTTCCGCGAGCGACAGACGCCTACCGCCAACAACATGCTATACTTCTAGGTCTCTTGTAAGCGACAGGCAGCTTCCACCTCCGGGATTTGCGAAATCTGTGTTCTACTTGGAAACAAACTCCTAGTAAAAGGATATGATCTCCCTCAGATAATTAACCTAGAATATTTACCTCTAAATAGGCCCCAGGTATAATTCTATTCCCTAATTTTTGACTACTGGCTTTTACGCTTCCCAATACTGAAGAACTTGTGGCTGACTTAAGCATTAGAGTGCTTACGCGAGGAACCACCCCTGCGTCCCTCTGACTTTTCCTTGTTTTATAGAATCTTATTGGAGACACGCGGAGACAGAGTACGAACAACACGTCAGCATACCTTTATTGTTGTTTTGTGCAACAACAATTGGCGCCGTCTGTGGGAAGCGTATAAATGCCAATTGAAACTTTTAAGATGGTGAGAACGAGATCGACAAACGTTAGAACTGGAAGTGATGAGAACTATGTGAGTTCCCCTGAACAACTAATTCGTCAAAAGAACCAGACGAATAGGGAAGAAGAAAGAATCATTGTGTTTGGGGCAGAATTTGAGGCCCTGAGGTGGCAGAGTGAAGAAACAACTCAGGCATTGAGAGCCATGGTGGACTTGTTCAAAGGAGTCCTCCCGACATTGAGTCTGTCACCTGCCGTGCAGAATTCGGTGGGAGCGGGAGAAACAAGTCGAGGGCCCCCGTCGCATGCATTTGGGAGACCGGAGGATGCGACAGCGACGGATCCCTCTCGGCAACAGGAGGATCTCCCTGTAGAGGAGGATGATATTCATAAGGAGGTGGCAGGACAGGGGAGCCAAAGGCCTGTCATAGGTACCCAGCGAGAGGCGACGAGGCGAAAAATCTGGAACCGGCGGCAGGGGCCATGCGACAGATGCCTGATGTCAAGCGATAGGAGTCTGGTGTCGAGCAACAGGTGTCTAGGCGATAGGGTGTTGACCGAGCGGCAGGGTCTTTCGCCCACCACAAATATTTGTCAAATTTTGCTGTACCAATTTAGAACAAGGTATCGGAGGTGCTGGAAAGAACGGTGGCGATGACTAAAGCACTTAGGGAGCCGGGCCGGAGTTTGACCCCACTTGATGTACACAAATGGCACGAACAAATGCACCTCAAGGAAGGGGTAAGCAAATAGTTGTCAAAGACCTGCCCGATTCATCTCATGCCAGGAATCAACTTACTCCCTCAGTGGACATGAAGAAGATAATAGAACAGGTGCTTGAAGAGAAGAAATTAGTATTCGTGGAGGAAAGTCAAAGAAGAAGGGTACCATTTTGCACAACCATCCTACAGAAACCTTGTCGCCAAAATTCAAAATGCCACAGATGACCGCATATACGGGAAAGACAGACCCTTATGATCATATGCAGAATTATGAAGCGCTAATGTTACTACATGGATGGGAAGATGAGATAATGTGCAGGGCCTTCTCTTTAACTCTGTCCGGGTATGCAATGAAATGGTTTAATAACCTGACTGAGGGGTCTATTGTCGCTTTTGACCAACTGCGAAGCGACTTCCTTAAGGCGTTTGCGGTGAATAGTCAGAGAAGGAAAGAACCGACTTATCTACTTACTCTTAAACAAGGAGTTAAGGAATCATTGAAGAGTTATGTCGATCGCTTCAGAGACGCTACTCTGGAAGTGCGGGACCTACAAGTCGGTATAGACGTGGCAGCCATGTTACAAGGAACAAGGTCTGAAAAGCTGAAGGAATCCCTATCACTTGACTAGCCAACCACGATTTCAGACCTGCTTTCTCGGGCGAATAAATATGTCACCCAGGAAGAAGTAATGAAAATGGTGGGGAATAGAGAATCCAAAGAAGGAAGGAAAAGAGGAAGAGAAGTTCCTGAAACATCCTCTAGTCAGTCAAGGAAATTTAACAAAACCTCTACAACGAAGTATACCACCTATACTTCACTTACTGAATCTCGAGCTTCGGTGTTAGCGGCTATTGAGGGATTAGGTCTTATACAGCCTCCAAAGAAAACATTCGAAAATCTGGGTCGTGACACGAACTCGTACTGTAACTACCACTCAGCACATGGGCATTCGACGAAAAATGTAAGGACTTAATGAATCAGCTAGAAAAGCTAGCGCTTGATGGAAAATAAATCGATTTGTGTGGAGAAGTGACAGGAGCAACTAACCTGCACGAAACAGAGGAAACTACTTTAGAGACGACTTTAGAGACAAAAGGGTGAAAACAGGGGAAATGTAAGGCGAAATGATGATGACAGGAGAGAAAATGACAGGAGGACATATAGAAGGAATAGAGAGGAAGATAATGAACCAACAAGGCCAGCTATTAATGTGATATACGGAGGTGAATCGTTAGCTAGTACATCTTCCTCGTCTCGGAAGTCTTACGCCCAGCAAGCTCACCAAATTAACTCAATAATGAAGGAAAAGCAGGAAGAAGAGCCCATTACTTTTATGCTAGCTGATAGAGGAGATGTAATAATCCCTCATGATGACCCAATGGTGATCTCAGCAGTGATAGCAAAGCATCCAGTGAGTCATATCCTGGTCGATAATGGGAGTTCGGTGAATTTGATATACTGGAGTTGGTTTGAGAAGATGAACATCTCGAATGATAGGCTGAAGCCAGTACCCACACCATTGTATGGCTTCTCAGGAGAAAAGGTGAAGGTAGAGGGTGCAGTTCAACTACCTGTGACATTGGGGGACAGCTTGAAGTGTGTCATTCGTCAAGTGTTATTTATGGTGGTGAAGTCAACGTTAGTGGCGTATAACATGATCTTCGGGTGACCATTGTTGAATGATATGAGAGCGGTGGTACATCCTTGTTATCTGTTGATGAAATTCCAAACTCCCCATGGTGTTGGACAAGTGAGAGGAGACCAAAGGAAGGCTAGGACGTGTAATATCGCATCCACCACGTGTAAGGGGATTCAAAGGAAGGAAACCCTTACGATCGAAGAACTGCCTAAGCCAAAACTTGACGAGGAGATGGAGGCAGTGCAATTAGATGGAGAAGATGAAATGAAGGTAGTGTATGTGGGAAGCCCATTGCCTGAGGGAACAAAAGAGGAAATAATTCGATGTTTGAAGGAAAACATTGATGTATTCGCATGGACCTCAGCAGATATGCCTGGTATTAATCCCGAAGTTGCTTGTCATCGGTTGAACATAGTCTCAGGAGCAAAACCGATCAAGCAAAAAAAGAGAAATTTTGCTCCAGAGAGGTAGTAGGTTATAAACAAAGAAATCTCGAAATTATTGCAGGTAGGATTTATCAGAGAAGTGAATTATCCAGAATGGTTGGCTAATGTTGTGATGGTGAAGAAAGCCAACGGAAAATGGAGGATGTGCGTAGACTTCACAGATTTGAAAAAGGCCTGTCCTAAGGATTCATATCCACTACCTCGAATTGACAAGATGGTAGATGAAACTTGTGGACACGAACTGCTTAGCTTCTTAGATGCTTTTTCAGGGTATCATCAAATCATGATGCATCCAGAGTATGAGGAGAAAACCTCGTTCATTACTGATAGTGGAACATATTGCTGTCGACTAATGCCATTCGGTTTGAAAAATGCAGGGGCAACCTACCAGTGCATGGTGAATAAGGTGTTCAAAGACCTGTTGGGCAACATCGTGGAAGCTTATGTTGATGATATGATTATAAAAAGCCGAACGGAAGAATCTCATGTCGAGAAAATGACGAAGGTGTTGCGACAGTATGAGATGAAGTTGAACCCCAATAAATGCTCATTCGGAATGAGGTCTGGAAAATTCTTAGGATTCATGATCACTAATCGAGGGATAGAAGCTAATACTGATAAGGTCCAAGCCATTCTAGATATGAGGCCACCCAGTACTATTACAGAGGTTCAAAGGCTGACAGGGAGGATAGCAACTTTGAATCGCTTCTTGTCCAAATCAGCTGAAAGAAGCCTGCCGTTCTTTAAGGCGATAAGGGCGGGAAAAGACTTTAAATGGACAGAAGAGTATAATAACGCTTTCGAATAGTTGAAAGACTACTTGAAAGAGTTGCCATTATTGTCTTGGCCACAGCACGGAGACCATCTCCTCATGTATCTCGGTGTAGGAGAGAAGGACATAAGTGCAGTCCTACTGAGGCAAGAAGGAGACAGGGATTGTCCCATCTATTATGTAATTAAGGTCCTGCTAGATGTCGAAACAAGGTACCCGCTAGTCGAAATAATAGTTCTATCCTTGGTGATGGCAACTCAGAAGTTACGACCTTACTTCCAGGCTCACTCAGTGACTATTTTAACAGACCAACCTTTAAGGCAAATACTGCAAAAACCAGAGCACTCTGGATGTCTGACCAAATGGGCTATCGAGTTGAGTGAATATGACGTCCACTTCTAGCCTCGCCAAGTAATAAAAGGGCAGGCACTGGCGGATTTCATCATCGAATGTACAGGCCGGGAGGTTCTAGAAGAAACAGAGTTAGGCTAGTGGAAATTATTTGTGGATGGGGCTCATAACAGGGATGGCAGTGGAGCTGGAATTGTACTAGCTTCACCTGAAGGGAAAACCTATGAGTATTCCCTGCGTTTCAATTTCCCAAGCTCGAACAATATAACTGAGTACAAGGCCTTGATAGCCGAGATGAAACTTGCTGAAAAATTAGAAGTCGGCAACTTAATGGCCCATAACGATTCGTAGTTGGTGGTGAATCAGTTCTCAGGTGAGTACGAAGCACGAGAACCATCTTTAGTCCCTTATCTGCAGAAGGTGCAATTATTGGCACAATCATTCAAGAACTTTCGATTGACTCAGATAAATCGGACTGAGAACAATCATGCAGATGCTCTTTCGAAGTTGGCTTCTTCTAGAGGAATCAAAGGTGGTATAGTTAAAGTGGAATCCCTTGCTAAGCCAAGTATCGAAGAAGAAGATGTATGCGCTGTCGAGATCAGAAGTGATTGGAGAAGTCCGACCAAAGACTACATATTGGGGGGCACACTCCCAACTGACAAAGATGAGACCCGAAGGCTAAAGTTGCAAAGTGCCAGATTTACTGTAGTGAACGGAGAACTCTACAAACGTGGATTCACTATGCCCTTGCTAAAGTGTCTAGGGCCTCAACAGGCTGGGTATACCTTAGTTAAAGTCCATGAGGGGATCTGCGGTGAACACTTAGGGGCTCGAGCCTTGACCACAAAAATATTGCGTGCGAGGTTCTATTGGCCTACATTGAAGAAGGATGCCACTGAAAAGGTGCGAAAGTGCGAAAAATGCCAAAAGTTTGCCCCTATAGTCACTGCGCCAGTTTCGACCCTCCAGAGAACTCTTCAACCAACACCATTCGCGCAGTGGGGGCTAGACATCTTGGGACCCTTTCCCTTGGGCACAGGACAGAGGAAATATTTGCTCGTAGCCACAGACTACTTCACAAAGTAGATAGAGGCAGAGCCTTTGGCTACAATTTCTGAAAGAAAGGTGGAAGCAATGGTTTGGAGAGATGTCATTTGCCGTTTTGGGATCCCTCGTGTGCTTAATGCCGATCATGGGAAACAGTTCGATTGTGATGCATTCTGAACATTCTGTAAAGGCGTAAGCATTCAGTTAAGAATCTCCTTTGTATCTTACCCTCAAGCTAATGGGTAAGTCGAGGTGAGTAACTGAACTATACTGCATGGTTTGAAGACCAAACTAGACAAGGCCAAGGGAGCATGGGTAGATGAGCTCCCAAGTGTCTTATAGGCCTACAGAACGACAAGTAAGGTGTCGACAGGGGAAACACCGTTCAATTTGGTGTATGGGACTGAAGCCCTCATCCCAGTTGAAATTGGAGCTGAGTCACCTAGATTGGTCCCCTACATTGAAGAACTTAACTCTTAGGGACTAAGGGAGAATCTAGACCTGATTGATGAGCAGAGAGACATGGCAAAAATGAGATTGGCTGCCTATCAGCAGAGGATAGCCATTTATTATAATGCACGAGTTAAGAGCAGAGAACTGCAAGAAGGAGACCTGGTATTGAGAAAGTCGGCAATTACGAACGCCCATAAGGAAGATGGAAAACTCCGGGCTAATTCGGAAGGACCTTACAGAATCAAGAAGATGATCGGGCCTAGCACATGCACCTTAGAAACCTTGCAAGGAAAGAAGATCTCGAAGACTTGGAACGCCAACCATCTTAAGCTGTACTGGCCATAAAATATTACACTTTTTGTGCTTCTTGTCTTTATTTATCCATCTATTATTCTGTTACTTTATAGATATTATTATTTTGTGATTATCTGACTCTTGAATAAAGACTAGCTGTTCACTTTCTATATTCTCTAATGCAATTTGTTAGATAGATTATATGTTAACAGGAATTGAAACGAGAATACGCGAGACGGGTACAAATAAGACCCTAAGCGAAAATTGCGTGAAACCGGCAAAAATAAGACCCTAAGCGAGGAAACAAAATGGAAATAAGTCCTTAAGCGGGCAAAAATAAGACCCTAAGCGGGAAGAATACGCAAGACGGGCACAAATAAGTCCCTAAGCGGGCAAAAATAAGACCGTAAGCGAGAAGAATATGCGAGACGGGAATATGCGAGACGGGCACAAATAAGTCCCTAAGTGGGCAAAAATAAGACCCTAAGCGAGAAGAAGACGCGAGAAAGGCACAATTAAGTCCCTAAGCGGGCAAAAATAGGACCCTAAGCAAGAAGAATGCGTGAGACGAGCACAAATAAGTCCCTCAGCGGGCAAAAATAAGACCCTAAGCGAGAAGAATATGCAAGACAGTCACAAATAAGTCTCTAAGCGAAAAATGCACGATACGGGCAAAAATAAGACCCTAAGCGAAAAGATACAAGACGGCAGAACGTAAAACATATTACGAGGTACGTTACAATATATATATGCTGCAATTGATTCAAAATATCTATATATTTTTGTGACTGGCTTATCAAATCTAACAAGTACTTAAGCAAAAAAAGCGCGAGATAGGCACAAATGCTCGAGCAAAAGTTCATCTTTGAACAGAAACAGTAACACTATCTCAAAGCAGAACTTGGGGAGCAATATGGTGTAAAGGTACGCTTTATGCCGCAAAAATTATTCGATATGCTTTATGCCGCAAGAATAGAATTATTCGATAAAATTATTTGATATTTCTAACGCTTTAATACTGTTCTTTAGATTTTTGTGATGTAGCAGTTATGATTACAAAATATTCATTCAAAGAAAAGAAGAAAAAGCTACAAAAAACAATTGCACTTTTCATTAAGAATGAATCTTTACATTGAATTAACAAACAAAATGAAATACAAAATATCCTAATCTATGGTGAGGACCAAGTCAACCGGCTGAGAAGATGCCACATTAGCACCAGAGCCTTCAATAGCTTGAGGATCAAGAACTTGAGGAGTTGAAGAATCAGGGTCCTGGGGAGTCGAAGAAGCCATCCTGGAAGAAGGAGCATCACCTGAAGGCCCGACCACAGCCGTAGAGTCTAGCACGGGATCAACGGCAGCAGAATCAAAAAATTGGAGCTCATCGTCGTCTAAACCTAGTAGTGCCTCGATAAACTCAGGTTAATCGCCCGGCTCGATAGGTTCAGGCTCATTATGCGTCACTGTAGGCCTGAATTGGTCACGTGCCCCAGTAGGCTCAAGACGGCTACGTAGCTGTCAAGGAGGCCACAAACCTTTAAGGTTGTCTAAATTATCTATGGCTCCCACCTCTATATAATCTTTCGGATTTAGTGAGTCAGGTTCGTATTTGGTCCAGGAAGGAGCTTCATAGTATTGGGCCTCCTCGGTGAAAAGTAACTCGGGGAAAGACTCATAGGTCGATACTTCTCCAACCAAGAGCGAGCTAAGTAGAAGCCATACTTGATGAATCCCGCCGCAAGCTCTTCTTTCTTCTCATAGCAGTGTTGAGACAGGCAGTATTCACGGAAGGCCTCAGCTCGGACCTCCTTTTGTCGATCCAACACACTTTGCAACTCGTCGATGGCCTCATCCCGCTGCCTCCTCATGGCCTCTCGATCATTGACTTCCTTATTATAGGCCTCTACATATCCCTAAAGGAAGGCTACTTTTGCTTGTTTTTTCTCTCAACCTCCGCTCAAGATCCTCATTCTTCTTCGCCAATTCCTCAACACTGTTAGCATATGGACAAAGCTGACCAACCTCATTCTGAAGCACCATTTTTGCATCTTGGAGCTCACGAATGTCTTTGTCAGCTTTCTCCCTGAGAGCCCTATGACGAGCATTAACAGTCGCAATTTGCTGAGCCGTTTGATAAAACAAAAAATAAAGGTAATTCAAAAAACTTGACGGAAGATGTGGAAAAAAGAGGAATATAATTACCAAATAAGCACGACGTTCTCACCTTCATTGCGAGATAATCAGAATTATCCTCAGCTTCTGCCAGGTTGGGGAAAAGCCTCGCCTCGTTACGGGGAAGAATGGTGCTCCAGGTCAGACGAGACGCTATCCTGGTGTAACAGTTCGTTACCACATTTTTCATGTATTTCTATACAACTTATCCAGTTGGGCCGTCTGCGATACTTTACTTTTCTTTTACATATAAACAATTCCATATAAAATTATAATATGAATTACATCCCCTATCTTAATTCATAAGGAAGTAGTGCTGTAGATTAGTCTAAATACAGAAAATAAATGATTGTACCTTATATTTCAGTCGAGCTGTCACATCATCCCCAAATGCGCAGCGGAGATGCTCGTATGTCAGATCTCTTAGTCCTCGAAAATTTGAAATGTTAATATTAAGGGGTGAGCAAACCACGGCTCAGTAAGAGAGTTATATGCAACACTTGATATTCAGCTACCTATATGCTGAAAATAATTTTTCACTTTCTTTAAATCTTCCTAGAGGCTCTAGGCTCACATGTAGGAAGGATACTACAGTCGGCTAAGGATCCGGATGGACTAAGGCAGGTATTTTGAAATACCTATCTTGTCCCGGAACCTAGAAGCAACTGGAGAGAGTAATTTCATTTCGTTTGAAATTAAAATCCATTTTCCTTTTTATTCCATATCATTTTCATATTCTTTTCAAAATAATGCTTTTATGAAATAAAGCACTTAAATAAAATAACTAATATTCATATATTCTTTGAAAAGAATATTAGTTAAGTCATCGTCATTCTCATTTAAACTCATTTCATGTTTTACTGTACAATCATAGTTAGTACAGTAATTTAAATAGCAAAATAAGCTATTAATCCCTTTTCGTATAACATATACATCATTTAAATCTAATATTCAATTTAAGAAATTATAATAAGAATATTAGATTTATTTTCTCCTCTTTCATTTTTTTGGAAAACATATCACATATTCATGTCACATATAGTCTAATATTCAATTTAAAATCATAGTAAGAATATTAGACTTATAAACTCTTTTCCCTTTTGAAAACATGATATGTGTTCATATCACATGTCATGCGAAAATCATCTCATAGTACTAAAATCAGTACCGTAATAAGCATTATGTAAAATGTTGTAAATCACTTTCACTTAACTTGTCACATATCATGTAAAACATTTACATTTCATGTATCACATATCATATAAAACATTTTCATATACGGAGACTGAGGCAATCATCACTCATATCATGCTATAGACCCCGAAGGGTATAAATAATCATGCCAGATCTATGGCCATAGTCTATAATTGTCCTCGGTGGATCACTGATCAGGTGTCGATCGGGACTATATATCACATATCACATATCACATGTCACATATCACATATCACATATCAACATGATAAGGTGCCAACTAGTCTCAAAACAGTATTTTTCATCATCAGAAAACCTTTATGGAATTTATAATAATAATAATTTTATAATTAAAACCATAAAGGTTATATAATAAATCAAGTGAATATTTAAGAAAATATTTATAAAATATTCACTTTATCCCTTTTTCATCTTTCATTTGATATCACATATAATTCATATATCGAGAGAATATTTAGAAAACCTTTGTAAAATATTCTCTTTATCCCTTTTTCATTTTTCATCTCGTATTACATGTAATTTACATATCAAGAGAATTTTTGGTGATTTCATTATCACCATTCTCGAAAACATGAATATTTTAAAATCACTTTCATTTTATTCATGTTTTTATGAAAATATTCATTTTCTCAATTTTCGTGGTTGGAAATCATTTCTCGTGGCATAAAATCACTTATTATAATTTTTGATAATTTTCTAATATTTTTCGGCAGTATAACGGCTGCCGATTGGCTACCCTCCTGCACGAAAAATATAGTTTATATTTTCAACCAGTAAATCACCACGATTTCCAACCAATCATCATCAATAGCATTTATAAAAATTTAAATGCGTATTTATATTTATGCATAATTAAAATGTGCATACTGAATATCCTTACAGGCTGCACATGCCTCCCTTACCTTTCTCTGGTCAGCGATCTACTCATTACGTCGCGCCTGTGTTCACCTCTCCCGATCCATCGTCTCGGTCATCGAGGATGATTTTCTGAAATTAAAATTCTAAAATTTAAAATTTTTCTAAATAATTTATTTAATTTACTCGAAATCCATTTTTCCAAAATCTTACCGAATTTTCTTAATTTTCGAGTTTCCGAGTTCCCGAAATTTCTCGTATTTTCTGAAATTTTCGAATTCCGAAGATTTCCTTTTCTTTCTCTTTTTCTCTTTTCTTTTCTTTTTTCTTTTCTTTTCTTTTCTTTTTCTTTTTTTTCCTCTTTTTTCCCTTTTTCCTTTCCCAGCCGAACTGGTCACCTCCCTTCACCATCGGTTCTTCCCCGGTGGCCGGTTCTTCGGCAGTTCGGTGGCCCTTCAGCTGGCCAGCATCAAGGCAAACCTGGATCTGGCCTCCGTTCATCTCGAATCGACGGCACGGCTACAGATCTGGCAACGGAATGTTCGATTTCTTCTCCTCCTCGTTCCTCCTCTCTCGGTCGTCGTTGGCCTCACCGATGGCTCCATCCTTCTTCCCCTCACCTCCGTCGAGGGTCGGGTGGTGGTAGAGGCGACCAAATCGACCGGCACCGCCAATTTCTCTTTTTCCTCCTTCGATTTTTCCTTCCCAGTTTTCTCTCGATTTTTCCTCTTTTTCCGTTTCGGGCTACCGCCGGTCACCTTCCTCTTCTTTCTCCTTCACCGGCGACGCCCTCCCTTCCCTTCTCTCTCTCTTGTCCGGCCGACCACCGTCGGCCTCCATCGGGGAAGAATTGGGATTCTTCCCGATTCTTTCCTTTCCATATTTTTTTTAACACAATATATGTCTAATATATATGTATATTTATATACTTTAAATTAAATATACTTTCTGTAAATATTTTCAAACTTTAATGTAAATTATTATTTACATTTTTTCCATATATGTATATATGTATTTATATATACATAAAATGTCATATTTATATACATATGTATTATTTAAATGTACAAAATAGTATATATATATATCTATATATACCAATGTATATTAATATATACTATATACTATATAGTATTTAAATACATATGTATTTGTATAAAAATACATTTATATAATATATAATTATATAAATATATTTCATATTTCTTCCTCACTTCTTATTTAATTTGGATTTTCATTTATCCAAATTAAATTTCCTCTTTCATTATTTTCCATAATTCACATCTTATTCTTATTTCCAATTTGATTTTTCCTTCACACCATTTTCTTAATCCGTCACTTCCTACATTTTCAGAATTTTCACAATATTCTGATCTCATAATTATATTTATTTATTTCACCAAATTTCCAATATTAATAATTTCCAAAAAGTGAAAAATTTACAGTTGTCACACCCGGTCTCCTCAATCCTGTCATTGTCGTTCACTCCGGGATAGGTCTAGAAGTCCTCTCGATCTACAACAACCCCACTATCAACTAAGTAGAGCTTCAAGGTAGGATTGGCTACTTTAGGCAATATTGGTCTCATAAGCATCGAGGTTTCAATGATCAGCTTCTTCTTATATTTACGCCTAGGCTGGCGAGGAACCGACCTATCCTCAGCAGCATGGGGATCACCTTCTCGACGGGCTGACTCACTCCTCTGCGACCTAGAGCTCTCTTGATCATCTGAGCTACGATCACGGATAATAGGCCTCTTTCGCTTGTTTCTCCCGACCTCTTGCGCAGGATGGCTAGGCCCGCCGTTACCTGGAGGAGGAGAGCAGAAGCACGGGGATGTCCAGAAGCGGAGGCTCCGACCTGCGGCTGTTGCTGAGAAGGAGGAACCTCTTTGGCAAAAGCATTGGCCTGCCTTCTACGAATAGCATTATGAACTTTCATATCTGCATAATACAAGAAGAAGTAATCAGCAAATCTAAAATCCAAAATGCCACGCACACGGACATATAAAGTAAAGAAAAATAGAAACATATAATATCTCCAAGATCCTCTAAGTTATCCAAATTCGGATCTGCCGGGAAGTCAACGAAAGGGCTCCCAAAGGCGTTGCCCTGAGTCCATTCCAGATCCTCCTCGAATGGACTATTGGCACCCTCTGTGAGAACTCGTTATCTTATACTATAGTTGTACATCTATATGAATTAATTATCAATAAAGAAATT
Organism: Heritiera fomes; assembly: GCA_032173925.1. NCBI lineage: Eukaryota > Viridiplantae > Streptophyta > Magnoliopsida > Malvales > Malvaceae > Heritiera > Heritiera fomes. The sequence continues at coordinate 22,175,952 of JAPDPM010000004.1, read as the reverse complement.
ATTGATAATATTTTGAGGAATTAAATATAAAAGAATAGTGTCTTTTACATAGAAAATTTTAATTTTTGATGAAAAATATAAGTATGGAAATATTACATAAAAGGAATGGAATAAAAAGAAGATAAATAAACTTGTAAAACATTAACTTGGAAAGTCAAGGTGGGACGGCATGAAGAAATGAAAGAATAGAAGAAAGGAAATGAAGCTTCGGTTGATCAAATGGCTAATAGAAAACAAGAGAAAAAAGAAAGGATAAAACAAACAATAAAGGAAGACACAAGAACGTCTTCCTCACGTTTTTGTCCTAGGTTGGCAGAAGCTATAACAATGACTTTGGTTCACTTCCTTGCTCCACCGAAGACCAAACCATAACAAGACAATAAACATAAAAGCAAGGAAAAGATAGAAAATTATTAGCTGCAAAACATTGGCATGGAAAGGTAGAAACGTGGACTGCATGAAGAAAAATTGTAACAGAAACAGAAAGTGTAGTCTCGGCTTGGAAGGTAAGTGATATAAAACAAAAGAAAAGAAATAGGTAATAATGTAGGGCTTTTAATGAAACTAGTAAAAGTCCAAATAATATTTTTTTTGTGTGCATTATATTCTTCCATCGTGATCTTCATCTCCAGCCAACATCATCATCGAAAATATTTCTCTTCTGTTTAAGCATGTCAGATAGCTCTTCCCCTCCCTAGCAGAGCCTTCTTTTTCTTCAACAATTAACCTAAGTTTCTTGAGGTAAAATAAACCTTGCCTTATGAGCTTCAAAGAGCCATTAATGAAGTTAACCGAAAACTCCAAACAGAAGCTAACTTAAGGGGACAAATCTGCTTCTTTGTACAGGTATTGTCTAACACAGTTTTTTTTAAGTTCCTTGTTCTTTGATTATAGATGTAATGATCAAAGATATGTTGGTTATAACTTTTGCTTGAAGTAAATATATATGGAATGAAAACTCTAGTTCGGTTGTAAGGGTTTAGAAAGGAGAAAAATGATGTTTTATGGATATGATAAACGTAAAACTGCAGAACAGAAAAGGAAGTGTGCTGTCGGGTTGGACAACATATAATAGAAAAATAAATAAAAATGAAAATTTAACTGAGTTGCATGATCGGTTGAGGAAGGGTTTTGAGTGAAAATTAGGTGAGACTTACATGAACCATGAAGGAGAAAAGAAATGTTTTAGATGTAGTCAACAAAGGTGGCTGGTTAATGGAAGAAAAATGGACTGTTGAACATGCCGTATATGAAAGAAAGAAAGTATGGCTGATTGGTACAGCCGAAATTGGTAGAAAATGGCAAAGGTTGGCTAACTTTTGTGTGTGAATGGTGGAAGATTTGGCAGCCTAGGATGTACTTGGTATGGCCATAATATAGAGGCAAAAAGAAAGAAAGAAAGCCAACGTAAATACAAAACAAAAAAGAAAGTAATATGCTGTCGTTTTGGACAGCATGTAACAGAAAAATAAATAAAAATGAAAGAAAGTAAGGTTGAGTTGACTTGACAAAATAAAATGCCCATGAAGTAATATGTATATATTTACATATACTTGTATATATGCAATGTAAGGGAATAAAACATCCAGCCAATGTTGAACCAACATCAGCAGAAAATAGATAGAAAAGAAGCTCACGGATTGGACAAGAAACAATAAGAGAGAAAAGCATAGAAGGCCAAAACAAGAAAGGAAAAGTAAATAAAATATTTACCTATGAGAAAATCATAGGAAATATTAATATTATAAGTAATGATGAGATAAATAGGAGCTAGAGAAGCAAAGGAAATTTTCATAAGTTTTACTGAAAAATTAATTACAGTAAAAATTTTACTTTGCAGTTTATAATTCGGAGAGATAGGAAGCACATAGGTGCAGCATAAGGCATTGCTCTGCAGTGTACTGAGGTAAGGGATGTAATTTAAAGTTGTGATGGTGTCCCTTACTTTCATCTCAAATTATAAAGAAATGTTTGAAGCATGAACTTTGTTCCGAAATTTATTTCTATAATTTTTGATAATTAGCTAAACGAACCTTAAAATTTCTATGCATATTTTCCATAATGTTTTAAGTATGACAATAAATAAATATGTTTTCCGAAAAAGGTATCGGAGTGGCAAACCCCAGGCTAACTTAGATCCTGGCACGCCCGGTCCTTACTATTTTATATCAATTGTATGATTTAAGAAGTTACATAAGTAAGTAAGTTTTGAGACTAAGGCCTTCCTATAGTTTATGTTACTGCCTGTCATGCTTGCCACATTGTGGCATAAGTTTAGCCACGTCGTGCATGTCCTCGCCCACATTGTGTATGTTTCCATCCTTTCTGGGTATGTTGGTCCTTCGTGGCGCATGTTCGCTGTACGACTCTGATCAGGTCTACAGCCCATACCATGGCCATAGGTATTCCATTCCCTCTTCGGAGGAAGAAGTAAGTGTCATGACCCGCATACTGGCTATATGATTCTGCCTAGTCTCCAAGAACTGTATGATAAGTTTTCTTACTTTTGATATTAAATTTTAAAGTAAGATGCATGTTTGATCAAGTATGAATTTTGATATATATGTATTAAAGAATTCATACAATGTTTTAAAGTATGACACGCACTATTATGGCATTTGTTTCTTGCATATATAGGTGCTATGACTATTTTAAATGGATTTCTTACGGGGCTTTCCAAAAAGCTCACCCCCTACTCTACCAGATTATTTGCAGTGATCATCTCCTTGCCTGTTGCGCATATGACGTAGGCTGAGGGATACGTCTCTGCTCCGGCTATTTTTTGTACTCACGTAAGGTATACTCATATTTTAATACCAGACATCCTGTATGGCACAGATATTTGTATATAAATAATACTTTTGGGATGTAGTCGATATCGTATGAATGTAAACGTTATTCTGAGGAATAGGTCCATATAATATGAATGAAATATTTTATGAAAATATTATGATGTTTCTGTGGTTGAAAAAGTGTGATGAGATATTGGCAGGAATACAACCCAAGTAAGAAACTAAGATTAAATGTATATATATAAAAAAAAATTTAGCCCAAAACTTCCACATTTCCGGGGTGTGACAGTCTTTCTTGGTATCAGAGCAATGGTTGTCCAGTATTGTCAGTGTCGATAGTTAGGATAAGATTACATCCCAAGTATCTGTTCTTGTTTGGTTATAAAATTGAGTATATCTGTTAAAGTTTTGATTAAAACATAGGGTTTATGCGCAGGTATTTGATCACGCATTATGAGTGAGAGACGAGATCGCTCCCGGAGGCAGGCTCAGCCACCTCTACCATCTACTCCTCAACCAGAGAGCCCAAATGCTAGAATAAACAGGCTCGAACACAGTATGAAAGAGGGGTTTGATAGCATTGCTGCTATGTTTACTCAACATTTCGAAGCGAACACCTCAGCTATAGGTGCCACAGTGCCTACACCTACTTCACCACCTCCTCCTCCACAGGTTCCTCCGGCACCCTCCCCTCCTCAACCTTCAGTCCCACCGCCTAGAGATGATAGAGATACAGGCAGATTACAGGACTTTCTTAAGATGAATCCCCCAGAATTTAAGGGGATTAAGGATCCAATTAAGGCCGAGGAGTGGTTATTAGAATTGGAACTAGCTTTCGATTACTTGGGGTGCACAGATGCTGAGAAAGTTAGTATGGGTTCTTATATGTTGAAAGGTCAGGCAGGACATTGGTGGAGAGCCACTAAGAGGCAGTTGACTACTCAACATACAGTGATTAGTTGGGATACTTTTCTGTCAATCTTCAGGACCCAATATGTTCCCCGTACTGCCCAGAAGAAAATGCAGATAGATTTTCTAAATTTAGTACAAGGCAGTATGTCGGTTGATGAGTATGAGAACCAATTTATGATGTTGATGAGATATGACCCCTAGACAGTCAGAGATCAGGAGCATCGTACTGAGAGATTTTTGTTTGGACTGAGACCAGCCATCCGAGACAGATTATTGGGGCTTCGTATTACTGAGTTTGAGGATGCTCTCGGACGGGCTCAGGATATTGAGAGGGGTCTTGATGTTACGCAATCACAGTATGGGTTCAGAAGTAAAAGTAAGGGTAAAGATAAGAGGACAGACAATTCCCGATCAGAGCAAAGGTGGAGTTCATTTAAAAAACCAAGGATAGATGAGTTTTGAGCAAGGACTGGCAAGCCTAAGATTCCTACTGATACAGTAGAGATCAACAGAGGCTCCCAGAAGGTTTCTAAATGGTGCAAAGATTGTGGTAAGGCACATGGTGGGCCATGTCACTAGGTCACTGGAAATTGTTTTAAGTGTGGGGAAAAGGGTCATTTGATCAGGGATTGCCCACAAATGCAAGATAAGACCCCACAGCCTTAGGAGCCACTACGACAGCAACCAGAGACACAGGCTCCACAAAGACAGGCCCCACAGAAACGAGCTACAGGAGTTGAGAAGGGTAAGAAGCTTGTTACTCAGGGGCGTGTATTTGCTTTAGACAGGGAGACTGTCGATAACTCCTCCGCAACTATTAGAGGTAATCTTCTTGTCTGTAAGCATAAGGCACATGTTTTATTTGACCTAGGGTCCACGCATTCATTTATATCACCACGATTTGCACACATTCTCCATTTAGAACCTGAACCTCTATGTCATATATTGCATATTTGCACACCCATGAATGATTCCCAAATGACAGATATGGTGCGTAGGAATTGTGAAATTAAAGTTGGAGGTAGAATAATGTTAGCAGATTTAGTTTTGTTAAACATGCATAGTTTTGATGTAATCTTAGGCATGGATTGGTTAGAAATCAATCGTACAAGTCTAGATTGCTACACTAAGACCATAACCTTCTTTTTACTTGACAAATTTGATGTATGTTTTGCTGTTAAGAAATAAAGTATATGATGTTATGTTCGATGAAGTTATATAATGCTTATGTGTTTGAAATTTCAAATAAATTTATTCATGTGAAGGTTATATTGCATTTATCTCCGATACGAGTTGGGAATCTCCATGTATATCAGATATACCCGTGGTACGTGAGTTTTCTGATGTGTTTCTGGATGAGTTACCAGGATTACCATTAGAAAGAGAGTTGGAGTTCACTATTGATTTAGTGCCGGATACCCAGCTTATTTCTAAACCTCCCTACCGGATGACCCTAGTTGAATTAGAAGAATTAAAGAAACAGTTACAAGAGTTGCTTGATAAGGGTTTTATTAGACCAAGTGTGTATCCCTGGGGTGCTCCTGTATTGTTTGTGAGAAAGAAAGATGGTAGTCTCCGGTTATGCATCGGCTATAGGTTACTAAACAAGGCTACAATTAAGAATAAGTATCCCTTGCTAAGAATAGATGATTTGTTTGATCAACTGAAAGGGGCTTCAGTGTTTTCTAAGATTGATTTGAGATCAGGCTATCATCAGTTGGAATTAGGAAGGAAGATGTATCGAAAACGGCCTTTAGAACCCGATATGGCCATTTCGAGTTTCTGGTGATGCCTTTCGGTTTGACTAATGCCCCTGCCGCATTTATGAATTTGATGAATGATATGTTTCGGGAGTATCTGGATAAATTTGTGATTGTTTTTATAGATGATATTCTAGTATATTCTAAGTCCCGGGAGGAGCACGACAAGCATCTGAGGATTGTGCTCCAGACTCTCCGAGATAAGCAGCTTTATGAGAAGCTTAGTAAGTGTGAATTTTGGTTGGATCGGATAGCTTTCCTTGGCCATGTGGTATCTAAGGACGGGGTGTCAGTTGATCCTTCCAAAGTTGAGGCAGTACTCCAATGGAAGATATCGAAGACAATGACTGAGATTTGGAGTTTCCTGGGATTGGCAGGGTACTATCGGAGGTTTGTGGAGAGTTTTTCTCGGATTGCAGCTCCGTTGACTAAGCTTACACGTAAGGGAGTTCCGCTTGAATTGTCAAGTCAGTGTGAGCAATGTTTTCAGGAGCTTAAGCAAAGATTAACTACAGAACCAATCCTGACCATTCCGAGTGGATCTGGAGGTTTTGTTGTATACAGTGATGCTTCTAACTAGGGTCTAGGTTGTGTGCTAATGCAACATGGTAAAGTATTCGCGTATGGTTCACGCCAGTTTAAAGACCATGAGCGCAACTACCCTACGCATGATTTAGAGTTAGCCGCAGTCGTTTTTGCTCTAAAGATATGGCGGCATTATCTGTATGGTGAGAAGTTCCAGATCTTCACTGACCATAAGAGTTTGAAGCATCTATTCGATCAGAAGGAACTTAACATGAGGCAGAGACGTTGGATAGAGCTTCTTAAGGATTATGATTGCGAGATTCTGTACCATCCGGGCAAGGCGAACGTAGTTGCAGATGCTCTAAGCAGAAAGAGTATAGTTTCTGTTATGATGGTTAGAGAATGGGAATTGCTGGAGCAATTCACCAAGCTCAATGTTAGTGTTGAAACAACAGATGTCGGGTTTATGGCTAGCCTTCAGATCGAGCCAAGTATCTTAGATCAGATCCGGTCTGGGCAGAGAAACGATCAGAGGTTATTGGACATGGTTAGCCAAGTAGAGCAAGACTTGCAGTCAGATTTTACGGTCAGTGATGATGGGTTATTAAGATTTAAGGGCCGTATATGTGTTCCAAACGATGATACCCTAAGACAAAGGATTTTGAAAGAGTCCCATTGTTCTCGTTACACTATGCACCCAGGCAGTACTAAGATGTACCATGACTTGCGTAAGGTGTATTGGTGGATTGGAATGAAACGAGACGTAGCAGAGTTTGTGGCCAAATGTTTGATCTGTCAGCAGATTAAGGTTGAGCACCAGAAGCCAGCAGGACTACTCAAGTCTTTACTGGTGCCTACCTGGAAATGGGAGCACATTACGATGGATTTTATTATGGGCTTATCGAGGACCCGGAGAGGTCATGATGCGATCTGGGTTATTGTGGATAGATTGACTAAGAGTGCCCATTTTCTTGCCATTAAGAGCACAGACTCACTATGTACATTGGCAGACTTGTATGTTAGCGAGATTGCTCGATTACATGGGGCTCCCGTGAGCATCACTTCTGATAGAGATTCTAGGTTCACCTCTCGATTTTGGACTCATTTTCAGGAAGCCATGGGATCTCAATTACATTTGAGCACCACCTACCATCCTTAGACAGACGGTCAATCCGAGCGGACTATTCAGACCTTAGAGGATATGTTGAGGGCGTGTGCATTAGATTTTAAGGGTTCATGGGATGACCACTTGCCTCTCGCAGAGTTTGCCTATAATAATAGTTATCATGCCAGCATCGGAATGGCACCATACGAAGCTCTATATGGCAGGAAATGTAGATCCCCAGTAGCTTGGGAAGAAGTGGGTGACCGTAAGATTTTAGCCCCCGATCTTGTTGAGGAGGCAACTAAGAGTGTTCAGATTATTTGTGCTAGACTCAAGGTTGCCCAAAGTAGACAGAAGAATTATGCGGATGTACGTAGACGGCCACTTGAATTTCAGGTTGGGGACTCTGTTTTTGTGAAAGTATCTCCGAGCAAGGGTATTATACGCTTCGGAAAGAATGGAAAGTTGAGTCCTCGTTTCATTGGTCCATTTGAGATATTGGAGAGAGTTGGGGATGTTACTTACCGGTTAGCTTTACCACCACAGCTTTCTGGGATACATAACATCTTCCATGTCTCTATGTTGAGGAAGTATCATCCGGATCCCTCCCATGTTATCGAATACCAACCATTAGATATTCAGGGAGATATGAGCTACGTTGAGCAACCAATCCAGATCCTTAACAGAAAGGAAAACGTACTTCGATCTAAAACTATTCCACTGGTTAAACTTCTCTGGCAACACCACACAATAGAGGAAGCTACGTGGGAGCTAGAGAGCCTCATGAGAGAAAAGTACCCGCATTTGTTTAATGGACCAGCTTGAATTTGGAGGAACAAATTCTTATAAGGTTAGGAGAATGTGAGAACTCGTTATCTTATACTACAGTTGTACATCTATATGAATTAATTATCAATAAAGAAATTATTGATAATATTTTGAGGAATTAAATATAAAAGAATAGTATCTTTTACATAGAAAATTTTAATTTTTGATGAAAAATATAAGTATGGAAATATTACATAAAAGGAATGGAATAAAAAGAAGATAAATAAACTTGTAAAACATTAACTTGGAAAGTCAAGGTGGGGACGGCATGAAGAAATGAAAGAATAGAAGAAAGGAAATGAAGCTTCGGTTGATCAAATGGCTAATAGAAAACAAGAGAAAAAAGAAAGGATAAAACAAACAATAAAGGAAGACACAAGAAAGTCTTCCTCACGTTTTTGTCCTAGGTTGGCAGAAGCTATAACAATGACTTTGGTTCACTTCCTTGCTCCACCGAAGACCAAACCATAACAAGACAATAAACATAAAAGCAAGGAAAAGATAGAAAATTATTAGCTGCAAAAAGTTGGCATGGAAAGTCAGAAACATGGACTGCATGAAGAAAAATTGTAACAGAAATAGAAAGTGTAATCTCGGCTTGGAAGGTAAGTGATATAAAACAAAAGAAAAGAAATAGGTAATAATGTAGGGCTTTTAATGAAACTAGTAAAAGTCCAAACACTATTTTTTTTTGTGCTTTATATTCTTCCATTGTGATCTTCATCTCCAGCCAACATCATCACCGAAAATATTTCTCTTCTGTTTAAGCATGTCGGATAGCTCTTCCCCTCCCTAACAGAGCCTTCTTTTTCTTCAACAATTAACCTAAGTTTCTTGAGGTAAAATAAACCTTGCCTTATGAGCTTCAAAGAACCATTAAAGAAGTTAACCGAAAACTCCAAACAGAAGCTAACTTAAGGGGACAAATCTGCTTCTTTGTACAGGTATTGTCTAACACAGTTTTTTTTTAAGTTCCTTGTTCTTTGATTATAGATGTAATGACCAAAGATATGTTGGTTATAACTTTTGCTTGAAGTAAATATATATGGAATGAAAACTCTAGTTCGGTTGTAAGGGTTTAGAAAGGAGAAAAATGATGTTTTATGGATATGATAAACGTAAAACTGCAGAACAGAAAAGGAAGTGTGCTGTCGGGTTGGACAGCATATAACAGAAAAATAAATAAAAATGAAAATTTAACTGAGTTGCATGATCGGTTGAGGAAGGGTTTTGAGTGAAACTTAGGTGAGACTTACGTGAACCATGAAGGAGAAAAGAAATGTTTTAGATGTAGTCAACAAAGGTGGCTGGTTAATGGAAGAAAAATGGACTGTTGAACATGCCGTATATGAAAGAAAGAAAGTATGGCTAATTAGTACAGCCGAAATTGGTAGAAAATGGCAAAGGTTGGCTAACTTTTGTGTGTGAATGGTGGAAGATTTTGGCAGCCTAGGATGTACTAGGTATGGCCATAATATAGAGACAAAAAGAAAGAAAGAAAGCCAACGTAAATACAAAACAGAAAAGAAAGAAATATGTTGTCGGTTTGGACAGCATGTAACAGAAAAATAAATAAAAATGAAAGAAAGTAAGGTCGAGTTGACTTGACAAAATAAAATGCCCATGAAGTAATATGTATATATTTACATATACTTGTATATATGCAATGTAAGGGCATAAAACATCCAGCCAATGTTGAACCAACGTGAGCAGAAAATAGAAAGAAAAGAAGCTCACGGATTGGACAAGAAACAATAAGAGAGAAAAGCATAGAAGGCCAAAACAAGAAAGGAAAAGTAAATAAAATATTTACCTATGCGAAAATCATAGGAAATATTAATATTATAAGTAATGATGAGATAAATAGGAGCTAGATAAGCAAAGGAAATTTTCATAAGTTTTACTGAAAATTAATTATAGTAAAACTGTTACTTTGCAGTTTATAATTCGGAGAGATAGGAAGCACATGGGTGCAACATAACGCATTGCTCTACAGTGTATTGAGGTAAGTGATGTAATTTAAAGTTGTGATGGTGTCCCTTACTTTCATCTCAAATTATAAAGAAATGTCTGAAGCATGAATTTTGTTCTGAAATTTATTTCTATAATTTTTGATAATTAGCTAAACGAACCTTAAAATTTCTATGCATATTTTCCATAATATTTTAAGTATGACAGTAAATAAATATGTTTTTCGAAAAAGGTATCGGAGTGGCAAACCCCAGGCTAACTTAGATCCTGGCACGCCCGGTCTTTACTATTTTATATCAATTGTATGATTTAAGAAGTTACATAAGTAAGTAAGTTTTGAGACTAAGGCCTTCCTATAGTTTATGTTACTGCTTGTCATGCTTGCCATATTGTGGCATAAGTTTAGCCACGTCATGCATGTCCTCGCCCACATTGTGTATGTTTCCATCCTTTGTGGGTATGTTGGTCCTTCGTGGCACATGTTCGCTGTACGACTCTGATCAGGTCTACAGCCCATACCATGGCCATAGGTATTCCGTTCCCTCTTCGGAAGAAGAAGTAAGTGTCATGACCCGCATACTGGCTATATGATTCTGCCTAGTCTCCAAGAACTGTATGATAAGTTTTATTACTTTTGATATTAAATTTTAAAGTAAGATGCATGTTTGATCAAGTATGAATTTTGATATATATGTATTAAAGAATTCATACAATGTTTTAAAGTTTGACACGCACTATTATGGCATTTGTTTCCTGCATATATAGGTGTTATGACTATTTTAAATGCATTTCTTACGGGGCTTTCCAAAAAGCTCACCCCCTACTCTACCAGATTATTTGCAGTGATCATCTCTTTGCCTGTTGCGCATATGACATAGGCTGAGGGATACGTCTCTCCTCCGGCTATTTTTTGTACTCACGTAAGGTATACTCATATTTTAATACCAGACATCCTGTATGGCACAGATATTTGTATATAAATAATACTTTTGGGATGTAGTCGATATCATATGAATGTAAACGTATATATGAGGAATAGGTCCATATAATATGAATGAAATATTTTATGAAAATATTATGATGTTTCTGTGGTTGAAAAAGTGTGATGAGATATTGGCAGGAATACAACCCAAGTAAGAAATTAAGATTAAATGTATATATATATATATATATATATAAAAAATTAGCCCAAAACTTCTACGTTTCGGGGTGTGACACCCTCAACCTTAGGTGTCTCGTCTCTCGAATCTAAAGAAGATTCGTCTACAAGGGGACCTAAAGGATTAGAGGTCTCAGCTATAGGAACCCTAAGCGATTGGCTAGGGCATGCATCAGACACGCGCAAGCTAGTAGGGAGGTTAGATGGGGTATCAGAAGTCCCAAAAACAACTCAGCTTACTCCCCAATCGGCTGCTGTAATATTCTCTGGGGTTAAAAGGGAAAATAAATTACGCTCTCCCGTAGAACAAATTCGCCGTATAGGTTCACTAAAATGGTCCCTTAAGGATTCTACCTTAAATCTTTCCGAGCGTTTTGAGTGGTTGCCGGTGTCAGGATTCCATGTAGTGCGAATTCGCAAATGTGATAACCGCAAATTTTCTATTTTTGGAAATAAATATTAAAGAAAATAGAAGAGGAAATAAATAAATTAAGGTAAATAAATAAAATTTATTTACGAGATGGGAATATCGTTGAAATTCCCGAAATTGATGAAGTGAAGAAGTGGAGAACATTAATTTGGATAAAATTGAGGAAATTTAATTTGGATAAATGAAAATCCAAATTAAATAAGAAAAGGAGAAAAGAATATAAGATATATTTATATAATTATATATTATATAAATGTATTTTTATACAAATACATATGTATTGAAATACTATATAGTATATATTAATATACATTAGTATATATTTGTATATATACTATTTAGTACATTTAAATAATACATATGTATGTAAATATGATATTTTATGTATATATATAAATATATATATAAGAAAAGTAAATATTATTTTTATCAAAATATATATATATATATATTGTAATACAATATATATCTATAAATGCATATATATATATATGAAATATATATTAATTCAAATTATATATATGTATTTTGTGTAATATATATATATATATATGTTATATTATATATATATATAATATAATATATATTAAAAAAACAGAAAAGAAATGGAAGGAGTCGGGACACCCCGACCTCTTCCCAGCCAAGGCCGACGGCGGCTACAGTGGCCACCGTCGGCGAGACGAGAGAGAAGAGGAAAAAGGGACGACGCCGGAGACATGAGAAGAGGCGACCGGTGACAGGAAAAACGGAAAACAGAAGCGAAATCAAAGCGGGAACCGGCGGAAGCCGAAAAAGAAAAAGAAAGAGGATCTGGCGGTGCCGGCGGAATTGGCCTCCGCCACTGCCACCGAAGCATCGTCGGAGGGAGAGGAAGAGGATGGAGGCCACCGTTGGGGTGGAGAACGGCGGAGGAGGACCGATGAAGAGGTGGAAGAGACAGGACCTAAAGCGAGTCGGTTCGCCGCCGTGCTACCGATCCAGGCCGAACGGAGACCACCATCAGACTCGCCGTGCCGCCGGCCAGCTGAAGGGCGCTTGAACCGCCGGAGAACCGACCGCCGACGAGAAGGGACACTGACCGGTCTGACGGGAAAAGAAAAGAAAAAAAAGAAGGAAAAGGAAAAAGAAAAAGAAAAGAAAAGAAAGAAAGAAAAAGAAAAGAAAAAGAAAAAGGAAAAAGAAAAAGGAAAAAGAAAGAAAGAAAAGAGGAAAAATAAGAAAGAGCGAGAGAAAAAAATAATTTAGAAATTACGGGAGAATTCGGAAACCCGAGAATTACGGGAATCGGTAAGAAATATCGGAAAGTGATAAATTATTTAAATAATTTATTTATTTAAATAATTATGGAAAAATTTTAAAATTTAGAATTTTAATTTCCAGAAAATTCCCTCGATGACCGAGGCGATGGAATCGGGCGAGGTGAACACGGGCGCGATGGACGAGGCGGTCACCGACCCGAAACAGGTAAGGGATGCATGTGCAGCACTGTAAGGATATTCAGTCTGCATGATTTTAATTATGAAATATTTTATGAAAATATTGCGATGAATGATTGGTTGGAAATTTGTGGTGATGCACTGGCTGGATTTTAAACTGTATTTTCCGTGCAGGAGGCTAGCCAATAGGCAGCCATTATATTGCCGAAAAATTATCGAAAAATTCTAGAAAATTTCATAAAATCATAATAAATGATTTTATTTTCACGAGAAATGATTTTCAACCACGAAAATCGAGAAAATGAGTACTTTTTATAAAACATGAATAAAATGAGAGTAATTTTAAAATATTCATGTCTTCGAGAATGGTGATAATGAAATCACCGAAAATTCTCTTGATATGTAAATTTCACATAATACGAGATGGAAAATGAAAGGAAATAAAGTGAATATTTATATATATTTCTTAAATATTCACTAAATGGTTTTATAACCTTTATGGTTTTAATGATGAAATTATATATTTTTATAAATTCCATAAAGGTTTTCTGATGATGAAAAATATGGTTTTTGAGACTAGTTGGCATCCTATCATGCTGATATGTGATATGTGATATGTGACATGTAATATGTGATATGTGATATGTAGTCCCAGCCGACACCTGATCAGTGATCCGCCGAGGACAATTATAGACTATGGCCATAGATCTGACATGATTATTTATACCTTACGGGGTTTATAGCATGATATGAGTAACAACCCAGTGGACGGGCTGGGCGTGTGTGCCTAAGTCTCCATATATGAAAATGTTTTACATGATATGTAATACGTGAAATGAAAGTGATTTACAGCATTTTACATAATGCTTATTTCAGTACTGATTTTAGTACTATGAGATGATTTTCATATGACATGTAATATGAATATGTAATATGTTTTCAAAAGGAAGAAGAGTTTATAAGTCTAATATTCTTACTATGATTTGAAATTGAATATTAGACTATATGTGACATTAATATGTGATATGTTTTCCGAAAAGGAAAGAGGAGAAAAAATAAATCTAATATTCTTGTTTTGGAAATTTAAATTGAATATTAGATTTAAATGATGTATATGTTATACGAAAATGATTTAATAACTGATTTTGCTATTTAAAGTATTGTACTAATTATGGTTGTACAGTAAAATATGAAATGAGTTTTAAATGAGAATGATGAGAATTTAACTAATATTCTTTTCAAAGAAAATATGAATATTAGTTACTTTATTTAAATGCTTTATTTTATAAAAGCATTATTTTGAAAAGAATATGAGAATATTATGGAATAAAAAGGTAAAAAGGATTAAAATTCCAAACGAAAAGGAAATTATTCTCTACAGTTGCTTCTAGGTTCTGGGACACGATAGGTATTTCAAAATACCTACCTTACTCCATCCGGATCCCTAGCCGACTGTAGTATCCTTCCCACATGTGAGCCTAGAGCCCATAGGAAAAATGAAAAAGTTTTTCAGCATATAGATAGCTAAGTATCAAGTGAGGCATATAATTCCCTTACTGAGCCGTGGTTCTGCTCACCCCTTAATATTAACATTTCAGGTTTTCGAGGACTAAGAGTCTGACATCTAAAGGACTTCAGCTGTGCATTTGGGGACGATGCGACAGCTCGACTTATGACATGAGGTACGATCATTTATTTTTTGTATTTAGACATTTTCACAGTACTATTTTCTTATGAAGTAAGATATGGGATGTATTTCATATTGTAATTTAATATGAAATTGTTAATATGAAAAAGTAAAGTATCGTAGACAGCCCAACCATATAAGATGTATAGAATAAGGTGAAAAATAGGGTCACGGGCTGTGACAGCAAATCACTTGGAATCTCGACAATGACCCACTTGCTCTCAAAACCGTGCAGTTTATTAGGAAGGTCCGAAAAAATTTTGTTATTGGGAAATTCGTCAACCTTTAACCTTTGGAGAGAAAACGTTATCAGTCCTTTCAGACCACAAACTCTAAAAAAGGCACTCAAGATGGGGACAGTAGGAATGATACCTAAGCTATGATACACCACCGAAAATCCTACTATTTGAGCCCAAGCGTGAGGATGAAGTTGACAAGGAACTATGTCTTTGTACTAAGAAATGCTATACCAAAATCGGGCAACGGAAAACGAAAACCAAAAAGTAAGGACGCTTTGTGCACTGCTACGCCGCTCCTAACTAGGTCAGGCGTAACTTCCCCACTAACTGGAAGTCTATAACTGTAACCGGAAGGAAGAGGAAAACGAGTGTTGAAATCCTCTAAGTCCGCATTCGTCAGTGTGCATTCAACACCACCCCTTCTAAGTGATTTATCCGGACGTTGCAAAAACATGGTAAAAGAAACAATGAAAAACCAAAAATGGCGACAGACCTAACGGGCGACAAACCTGTTGGGCAACAGGCCTACTAGGCGAGGGACTTAGTTTGCGGGAGACCTAAACTTTACACGGAAGACCAAGACACTTGCAAGAGACCTAAACTCTACGCAGAAGACTAAGGCACTTGCGGGAGACCTAAAACTAGTTGCGAGAGGTGATAAGTAAGGCGACAGGTGTATACTTACTGTTACTGCGATAAGCGAGAGACTCCTGGTGTGAAAACGAAAGACTCTTTTGGCGACAGACTCTTTTAGCGAGAGAGTTGAAAAACGGGCGACAGGCTGCTGCTCAGAGGTTTTCATACACTCTTTCGTCGAACCCCAGCTGCTTATATAATCGCGACAGGGAATGCCAAATGTCACGCCTGATCACGTCTCACCAGAATGGAGCTTTTTCACCTACAAAAAATACCATAGAAAATCAAAAAAATTAGAAAACTATTCATATTGGGCTAAGGCCCAAAAACACATATTTATACTCTCTTGGTTGGAAAAATCCAACAAAAGACTGGGGAGCAATTGATATGGCAAAATCTATCTACATTGGACCAGGCCCAAAAGTGTCAAAATTCACCATCTGGCGAAGGATCATTGAGCCACGTGGCCCACGGCGATAGAGGGCACAGCTTGTGACAGGGTATCTGTCGCAGGCGATAGACTCCCCGCGCTAACCTTCTGTCGTCCTCAATTGACATGTGGTGCCTTTACGGGCTTCCACGAGCGACAGACGCCTACTGCCAACAACATGCTATACTTCTAGGTCTCTTGCTGGCGACAGGCTACTTCTACCTCCGGGATTTACGAAATCTGTGTTCTACTTGGAAACAAACTCCTAGTAAAAGGACATAATCACCCTCAGGTAATTAACCTAGAATATTTGCCTATAAATAGACCCCAAGTATAATTCTATTCCCTAATTTTTGACTACTGACTTTTACGCTTCCCAATACTGAAGAACTTGTGGCTTACTTAAGCATCGGAGTGCTTACGCAGGGAACCACCCCTGCGTCCCTCTGACTTTTCCTTGTTTTACAGAATCTTATTGAAGACACACGGAGACATAGTACGAACAACACGTCAACATACCTTTATTATTGTTTTGTGCAACAACAGTTAATTTTTTATTTTATCTTAAAGACTTTTTATTCAAATTTATTTTTTTATATATCATTCTTTTATCTTGGAAATAAATAAGAATCCTTGATATTGAAATTTTTTCTAGATTTTTCAATACTATGATTGAATCTAAAATTCATTTTCACATAGGAATTTCTTAAAAAGCTGCACACTCGCAAAGTTTGAAAATTCCATCATGGGTAAAGATCCTATTTAGGGTTGTAAATGAACCAATCACGAACAAACAAACTCATGTCTCTATTCGTTCATTTGTTTTTTAGTGCTATTCATGTTCGTTAAGGAGTGCATTCGTGTTCATTCGTTTGTTTGGTAGGGATTGTTCGTTAATGTTTGTGAACAGTTCGCGAATATGTAAACGAATGCGTTCAAGAATATATAAATGAACGCGTTAGCGAACATGTAAACGAACGCATTCACGAACACATACTCATGAACAAGTATTTATGAGAATAAACTAAATATCAAAAATCTTACGAAAAGATTAAATTTCACATGCAAATTGAAATCATCTAACACAAAATCTTAAATACAACACAACTTAAGTCAATTATGTTTTATTAAAATTTATAATTACTATTTCAAGTACAATTTGTATTATACACATATACATATATTGGTATACATATATTAAAGTATCATATATATGTCTGTGTATGCACACATATGTGTAACATTATATATATATATATATATATATACACAAGAAATATGGTTTTTACTGGAGAAAATATTGGTCACTAAAGGCATAAAATTCCGTCACTACTAGTTTTTAGTGACCAATTTTCAATTCGTCACCTGTCGTCACAAAAAACACAGTCACTGTGTCTTTAGTGACAACTTTTATTATTTCGTCACAATAACACATTTTTTTTGTGACAAATTTTTTGTCTCTAAAAATAGTGGTGTATGTGACAAAAAGGAATCATCGCAATAGCTCACGTCCATTGTGACAAACGTTTCGACACAAAAAAAAAATTAAAATCGTGACAGAAAGCTGTCACTGTTAATTTGTTATTTTGTGACAACAATATTGACACTAAAAGAATTTACAATAGTTACAAAAATTATTGTCACTAATGTTATTTTTTATAATTACAACTATTTCCTCACTAGTATTCACCAAAGTAGTGACAATAATTATTGTCACTAATAAGTTAGTTATTGTCAAAATTAAAATTTATCAATTTATACAAAAAAAAAATCATTAGTGACTATATAATAACATTGTCACAAATAGTTGACAATTTTAGTTACAAAATATAGTCTCTAAAAAAACTATTTCAAAATTGAATATAATAATAGTGACACAAAAATGGTCACTTGATCAATTTTTTTTAATAATAATAATAATAATAATTTAAAAGTAAATAACAGACGAAACTATACAATATGTTTTTAATTTCCAAAATTCGAAAGTTTTCCAAAGTAACATCCAAAATACAATTATCAATATTCTAATACATTTCCATCGAAATATAAATAATTACCTCAAAGAAAAAATTTGTCCAAGACTAAATATAAAATTGTCCCAGTGGCAATTCAAGCTAACAGTCCATAGATGGTCTTAATAAAAGTTCACCCTCCATTATTTTCCTACAAAACAACAAAAATAAGAAAACAATAAGTCAATAAATAATATAAACATATTATATCTTGTTATTATAATACTAGAAGTGACATTAATTATTTATCTAGGACACTTACATTATTGCTTGTTGAATTTGATGAAGATTCATTAGATAACAAATTTGAAATTAGCCCTTCACCTACTAAACGATCAAATATGTCCTTCACTTTTTTTAATTCCAAGTTCTATCTTTCAATAGCATTCCCTTGAGCCACAAGTTCTTCACGTTGAGCTTCCATATCTTTTTAAAGTTGTGTGTTGGTCTCCTCTTGTTTTTTTTTGTCATTTCAGTAAGCCTTTCAAGCTCTTCCTCTGCACGTTTCCTTGCAGCCTCAGCTTCTGCAATGATGCGACTTTTTTCTTGAGAGTTAGATGTAATCCCTCCAACACCTATTCCACGTAAGTAATTTGACTTTATTCCCAAACTAAGAGAAAAATGCTCCACTAGTGGTATAGGTGCAAATGAGATCTTCTCTTGATTTTTCTCACCCTCTTCTTGAAGCTTGTTCTACATAGTTAAAATAATAATTAATTTTTTAAAAGTAAATGAATATCAAATCAAAAACAAAAGTTTAAACAATTTCTATACCATTATTTCTTCTCCATCTGGCCATTAAAAAGTCATTTTAAAAAAATATAGATTTAACTTTTTTAATAATATATTAAAATTGAATTTACCATCTCAAATGCCTTCTAAACAATTGCCTTTGTGCCAACAATGGATCCTATTTTTTGTTTTCCCTTATTAGCTATGTTTTGTTCACTTTGAACCTATATCATGGTAAAAAGTATTTTTTTTCTGTAACATAACTAACAAAGATAATTAAATTTATTGAATAAGCAAATTACCTTAAATTCATTTGTGGACCATTTATTGGCAATTAACCATTGCCAATCATTCGAGTCCACATCATTTGGACAATCTTTGCTCTTGAGATAGCTTTGGTGTGAATGATTTTGGCAATTCTTATATTGTGCTTGCACTTGTTTCATCACATAAAGATGTACATCATCTGTAAAATTGAACTTATCCTAAAAAGAAAATAAAAATATTAGAATAACATGATATTGAAAATAAGATCACAAAAACTAACCATTTATTTATCATATTAAATTTTATATTCATGAAATAACTTAAATATATTTGTAATCATACCTTTAAGAAGATCCACATTATTTTGATATCATTTGGAGGAATTTTTTTTCTAGCTAGTGACTCTAAGAGCTGTATATTGTCGAATGCAATTTGTTACTTCTGCCTTGAAAAGACTAACATGCTTGTCACATACCTTATGGTACGGAGGAGGAAAGTGGATATCAAGCGTTTTACCTTCGGCCTTCTTTTTGGCGAGCTTTGTATTCTTAGTTAGTCCCAGTCCTCCTTTTTTAGAAGTTACATTCCTTACTAAAAGAAATACAATTAAAAAACAAATAACATCGTATGCATTCATTTTTCACTCACCCTAATTAAAACATTACTAAATATATTTTTCGAAATGACATCACCTGTAGAAGCAATAACTTGTCCACTTGTATTTATCTCCTCATTTGAATTCTCGAGTAAAAAATTCGATTGTTGTTTAGGCACATCGATAGATTGAGATTCATCTTGAATATAAGGTGGATTTTGTTGTGCATCTCTTGAATTTACTGAAGACTTGTGTCGTAAAATATTTACTATTTTATACTTGAAACCTATTTAAAATATCAATCAAAATGCATAATCAGATTCAAAATTAAATAATGCAAAATGATATAAAAAATCATTAAAATTAAATTTATTCTTTTAGAGCTTAAAAATTAAAAAAACCATAAACAATAAAAAAAATAAAACAATACAATACAAATCACATACCATTAACAGTACAATACACATCATACATGTATATATATATGGCATAATTTAAATTCAATAGACATGAAATTAGCACGAAAAAAATTTAAAAGATCCGAGTAGAAACTAAGATATTGTATAGACAAAATTTGCCTAATGTGAATTATGGCTAATATAATTCTACTAATAGGTTTAACTTACAAGTCAGTTTACACTAGACCTGACAATCTCAGACACGACACGAACATGATACGAAGAAATGACACGAGATGAAACGTGATTAAAATTAAGTAAAATTAATATATGAATATGGTAAAAGCTAAAAATAACATTTTGGGTTTTCCATGTCGACACGAATTTTGAAATGAAATTTTCATATTTTACACGACACGAACACGGTTTTATATGATACGAAAACGAATTATATACACGAATTGCCAGGTCTAGTTTACACCACTAAATATAACAGGTATAATAATAATAAATATAAAAGCATATGTATTCAATGGACATGACAAGATAAAGAAAACAAAAAAGAATGAAGAGAATTGATTAAGAAATGTCAGTTGCAAATGAAAAAAGCAAAACAAAACAAAAAATACCTCCATGCCTAACTTTTTCTTTTTGGTGTGAATGGCATATTATTGCTTTATGCTAAATAGAGTTTGTATTTGTCACGACCCAAAGGCCAATGACATCCACTTAACACTTACTTTACCCCTGACGGAAATCTACGAACCAGATTTTTCTTTCTCTATTTACGATTTGTATTCGGTGTTAGTGCAGTATCTTAATTAAATCTTATCCTACTAGTATTATTTCTCAAGCTATGTAATCCTTTTCAAGATGATTTTTATGATTTTAGCCTTATTTTACTATTTCAAAAGGAACAGGTTGACAACCTCCGCTTTGTATTTTATCAATTTTCCTAGTAAAATCACCTGCATTAAAACACATTTTTAAACTACACATACAGCCAGCTGTTGTTTCCCACAATTCATACAATCGTGCATCTCATGCTCCTCTAGAGTTTAACCATTAGTAAGTCCACATCTAGCAATTTATACATCATTCAAAATGTACATCTTAACCCGGATCAAACTCGATAATCACCCAGATTCATATAATAATCTAGAACGATCCAAAGCTACATCCCATATTCTTTTCGAGTACTGTGAAATTAAAGTACATATAACTATCAAACTGATATACAAGTAGTATACCTCAAAAATGCAAAAGCTAGGCCCGAAGAACGCAGATGATTACCACTACTAGGTACAATTCCCGAGAGCCTATACGAAGCCTGAGCCGGCTATCAACTCGTAAGATCTGTAGATGTTTAAATTTAAGGGGTGAGCAAATCCACGGCTCAGTAAGTAGTTTAAATAAGTACATACTAGGCGCATATCGTAAAACACTATCATACGTGCATGAATTCTATAAAATAGCATGTATGCGTTATTAGAGTTAGATACCAATTTGTATGTAGATAGATTGCATAAGCTCATTCATGCTTTCCTTCCTTTCTTAAACTCACGAAGTATCATTCTTTTTATCCCCTTTTTATCGGTATGTTTAAGTGTGAAGGAAAACAAACATTCAAATAACACATAATTCTATAGCATAATGTAAATATAATTCAATCATTATTCACGTTCTCTGTCTTATGTATAAGATCATATAATTCAATCATTATTCACGTTCTCTGTCTTATGTATAAGACCTATTTCATCTAATAATATTCATCACATTCACAGATCACAATCACTTATTCATTGTCTCAATAGCGTATGATTTCCCACATTTCATCAATACACGTATAGCACTTAGCTTTCAAAGGATTCTAGAGGTAGCTCCCACAGTTTTCGAAGAATCTATGTAGCACGTAGGTCCCTTAAGTTCTCTAGAGGTGGCTCACACGATACAAAGATCGAGTCTTTACTCGGGTTGGCCTTTATGACACATCCTTTCTATTATCTCATCAGAACTCGTGTAGCACTTAGCTCTCAAAGGATTCTAGAGGTGACTCACATAGTTTCCGAAGAATCTATGTAGCACGTAGGTCCCTTGAGTTCTCTAGAGGTGGCTCACACGGTACAAAGATCGAGTCTTTACTCAGTTTGGCCTTTATCCTAGCTTTCGACAAACACGACTAGGTACTAATTTAGGTCCATGAACTCAACATTAGGAGCTGTACATGCTGCACACAAATCACATATGCATTCTCAAAGTATCATAATATGCTAACATGCTTCATCGGTGCGACTTAATTAATTCATATGCATTCCTCAAAATGCAAGCACCAAAGGTATACAATTTATACATTCAATAACCACAACCAAACTATAACACATAACATGCAAGTCATAAGCAAGATTTCCTTGCTAACAACTACTATTCACAATCACATTATGTCCAACTTGTATTTTACCGTACTTATTCTTATAGTCTTACCCATAGTATTCTGCCAACTTAAGGTAAATTTAGATAAGTATTTTAATAAGTATTTATTCATCTCTTACGAGATGATACTAGCAAGGCTTATTTAACCCACTTACCTTGAGGCTTAGTAATTATCCTCCTCACGCTTCCAAGTATGTATTCAAACCTCTACACCGTTCCGCTTCACTACACATAATCCATTAACATTTCGATAAGTTTACATCATCATGCTTAATCACGTACTTAAAATAAGGACCTTAAACGTTATTAATTTCGAGTAACTATTAATCTAAAGCTACCTCCTTATTGTCAATTATGACGTACCCATGGTATGAGTCCTTATATACATATATATGTTTTAAGCATCTTTTTGTTTATATCTATATGTATATTCCAATATATATATTATAGATATATATTTGTTTATCTATGCTCATCCCATTTTTTTCTTTCTTCATACAAATATACATTATGCATGAGCATATGCATTTAGACATATATAAATATATGTACTTAGACTTTAAACAAAACATTATAAAGCCTTACTTTACCTTGAAAACCCTTTAAAGCATCCTTGTTAGCTTTTTATAAAAATTTCAGAATCTAATCGTCAAGCCATAAATTTTATATTACTTCTAACTCAGTTCTCTATTCGGAAGTATAAGGCTTACTTCTTAATTCATCTTGTGCCATTTCCAATAATTTTTCCAAACTTTGGTCCAAATCTGGCACATTAGGTAAGATAGTTTCCTGTCCTCTATTCATTAAAATTTATATTACTAATTATAGGGATATGTAATTTGTACAAACCCAAAACCATATCAATCCTGACTCATTTACCTTTCTGAAAATGTAGAGTTTGAAATCAAACTCCATCTGAATTATTTTCTAGGAATTTTTGAAGTTGACACTAGGCTGTTTGTACCTTGCCGTGAGTATCCTGCATTCATATGTACATAGCTTAAGCTACATAATTCCAAATCCACAAATTCCAAAACTAGATGAAAGCTAACTCAATTCCTTATATAGATATATAAGGTTCATGATTTAATTCTTCCTAGATCAACATTAGCAGTTTTCCAAAGTTGTACTATCTTCTAGCAGTATTCAGGCACAGTGTTACACTGACCTACTTGCACAAAATACTCCATATTTAATTATCAGCATATCCAATTGGTGCAAACTTAAAACCATAATAATCCCAACTCCAGTACCTTTCTGGAAGTGTAAGGCTTGAAACCTAACTCAATTTAGGCTATTTTCTACAATTTTTCAAATTTAAGACTGTAATTCACGTTTTTCTGACAGAGTACCCTGTACTCATTTGTACATATATCAAGTTATAGAAATCCAAATCAAGAAATTCCAAAATTCACTTTCTCCTAACTTAAAAGGCTATCCACCATAAGTTTTCCAGAATTTTTCTCCTTGTATAACAATTAAAATGAATGTTTTAATTGCAACCCAAAACAAAACATAGATTCCAGATTTGAACATCAAGTTGGAATTAAATCAATCCTTTATCCATAGAGTGCCCATTTGGTTCAATTTATCATAATTTCATTTTCATACTTAATAAATAAACATTGTAAGGTTAGAAGAATATCTCATTTACCCAAATTTTTCAGCAGCTCTTCCTTTTATTTTATTTCTTTTCTTTTCTGGTTTATGCCACTACAGGCAGTTTTATGTTGGTGTTTTTTACTTTTCACTTAACTCTAATTTCATGCATCTTTTCTACTCACTTAAGAATTTCTTCAAACATGTTAAATTTATCAAAACCCATCATCGTTCTTTCAATTCTACCATGACCGAATGACAGTCTTGTTTACGTCATTTCATATCCAACACATTCATCATCTAATTCAGTCTTCAACCAAGACCCAACAGAATTCTAAACAGATTTTCTTACTCAAAATATATCAAGATCACATAAAATTTTCCTTGTTTCCTTTTCATAACCGAACGTACAATAATTTTCTACACATGAATTTAGTTTAATCCAGGGCTGTAAATTAGTTTTATTCAGTTCATACTATCACAAACACAAATTAAAATCAAGTGAAAGTATCTCTTTGCTCACCTCTCCCATGAAGCCGAACAGAGCACCCCTCAAAAACCCATTTTGTTTTTCTCCATTCAGCCTTCATTCTCGTGCCCCACTTCTTCTTTTCTTTCTCTGCTTCACCTTTCTCTTCTTCTTTTCCTTCTCGGCTGAGTTTTCCTTTTCTTCTTTTCTAGTTCATGTCCCAGCCTCCCTCTCCTCGGCTACACTTTCTTTTCTTTGGTTTTCCAAGCTTTCTCAAGAAGCTTTTGTTGCCTTGGCTACTGAGAATGTGAGTGGAGTTTGATGAGAGAAAGTCCCATCAAACTCCACTAAGTCTTCTTTTATTAATTTAATCTTGTTTTTTTTTTTCAATTTTCTATTCCCTTTTTAATTATCTATAATATATTTTATAATCATAGTTGCATGATTAATGTTCATATATGTACTAATATATATATATATATATATATATATATTTGTTTGTTTTATTGATTACATGAATTATGTATTTATTTATTTTATCATATTCTTTACATAAAATAAGTATATGTATTTACATTTAAAATCTTAATTATAATTGATATATATATATATATATATATATATATATATATATATACACATATCCACATATATATAATATATTTTCATATCTAGTATATTCTTAGTGTAAGTATGTGTGTATATATATACTTATGTATATTCCTCCTTTCTTTAAACTTACTTATGTCTATATATATATATATATATATATATATATATATATATATATATATATATATATACACACACACATATTCCACACTCAAAATGTATACGTATATATAAAATATATATCTATATATATTCTTTCTTTATTTTATTTTAACCATTTTAATATTCAAGTATACTACATTTCCTTTAGTATACCTGTGTCCTTGTTTTATTAAAACAAATACACTTCTATATTATGGAATACATGCACTTATTTCTTCTCATATGATTTTTTAACTTATATAAGATTTCTAAATTATCTCAAGGATCATTTGTTGCTAAATTTACTAAACTTGCAACTTCATTCTCATTACTTGAAAACAAAATGCTAACTACAAGTTGCATCATAGAACCAAGCTTATTCTATGTCTCTTATTTATTCACTAACATAGTACAAAATTTGTAGTTTTTATAGTATCTATGAGGACCCTAAATTTTCTTATAGTCAATATAAGTACAGAGTGTAGGAATTTAAAAAGAAAATATTAATTATTTAAAATATTTAAATAAAAGGTCCGTTTGATAAGGTTCAGAGAGGTATTTGGTGAGGGCTTGTGAGATCCAATTCTATTGTACTGTACATGTACAGACATGTAAATTTTAATTAATAAATAAATTATTTTTGTATATTTTTACAAATATTAAATAAAAAGCTATGTGGTCCCCACTTAGATTTCCGTGCTCAGACGATGATATGAGTGAGAAAATATATTTTTGAAGATTGAATTAAGGATTGGAAATTGTGATGATAAAAATATCATGAGACTTGAATGACCAATCGATAGTGTTTCAATTATAATTTTTGATCGGAGTATCCAAATGATAAACCGTAAAATTCTTTGGAAAGCTAACTTAATTATCTTTCCAAACATATAGGCCTCTTATTTTAGTTCCTTATGGATCAATACCAGAAATTTTGTAAAGTTACCCTATGAGCAGTAGATTTTACCAACCGACATATCTATAAAGATTCACCCATAGCGGTTGGTAGGAAACTACGATTAAGGTGATTCAAAATCCATTAGAAAGCTAACTTAAATATCTTTTTATCCATATAAGGCTCATATTTTAATTCATTATAGATTAAGAGCAAAAAAATCCTACATTCACGTCACATGTAGGGAATTTAGAATTGAGCAATCAGTAAAAAGTTGGACATAAGTTTTGATAGGGAACTCCAATTGAGGTGATTCAAATTGCGTTAAAAAGTTACTCGAAGACCTTTTCGGCCATGTATGACTCATATTTTTATACATTTTGAATTGATCTTGGTAAATTTTTAAAGTTTGTTATAAGTGCAATAAAATAATTAAAAAAATGAGATTAATGTTTTAAAGATGATATATATAGATATATATATATATATATATATATATTAAAAGAGAAAGAAAAGAGAGGGAATTAAATAAGTGGACCATGTGGCATTTTTCATTGGATGAAAAATAAATAAAAGAAAACAATTTGCTCAACCATTTTAGCTCCATAACCTGCACGTGGATTGGCTGCTATTAAAAGAAGCAAAGGAAGAAAAGAAAAAGAAAGGAAAAGAGGAGAAAGTTGACTAGTGAACCACATGGCAAATTTTTATTGGAGGAAACAATAATAAAGAAGACCAAATACAAGTAAAATCTTGGTTGATTTATGCATGGGAAATCTGTTTATGGTTTTAGTTTGAAATAAAATTCACTGTAGAATTTCTTAGTGTATATCATGAGGAGTATATGAAGAGATCTTGGTAATTTTCATGTTCACTGGGTTGAAAATGAAAGTAAATGATGAAAGGAAATTAACCATAGTGATAGTTGGCAAAAACATGAAGCTTGGCGTGATGATAGGTTTCAAAACAGAGGAAGTGGCGTGAAAAGGGGCTGCCGGCATGTGTGTGTGTGTGCTGTGTGATGGTGAAGAAATTTTAGTGAATTAAAGTGGCTGATATAAGTCCCAAGTGAGATAGGTAATGTGTGCTAGGTAAAGAAAAAAAAAATTCATGAAGGAAAAGCCAACAAGGAAAGGCCTTGGAGGCTCACGTCCATGGCTGTTAGAATGGAAGAAAATGAGCAAACTTTGATACAAAATAAATATATGACAAATAAATTAAGTTTGAAATAAACTGGGGCTATATTTCATGGTATGAAATGTTGAATTTTGATGGGTGATAAGTAAGAAATAAGATAGCAAAATGAATAAGAGTGTTTATGGAAATAAATTTAAAAAGAATAAATTTTTAAGGGAGGATTCGGCCTAATGATGGGGACTAGGATCCATGGCGGGTTTTGATGATTTGAGAGTAGATTTAGAAGGTAGAAATTACAAAGAATCTATCGGTATGCTCGAAATTAAAATCCGATGCTAAACGAAGAAATTACGTTATATTACCGATAGAAATTAGAATGCAAAAATATTTGCAGTATCTAATGTGGCTGCATTTTTGGAATAATTATAGCTTAAAAATAAGGATAAATAAACTAATAATTTTGGTGAAATAAATTGCAACCCGAGAATTTCGATGTTCGTGTGATGCAGTCGAGGAAGCCGTTTCCGACAGACAAGTAAGGGATGCGTGTGTGAATTTGTAGGGATATTCGAATGCATGTTTTTCATGCTATGAATTTTATGGGAATTATGGAATATTAAACTGCCTCGAAATGCTATGAAATTGTGATTTTCTGACTGTTGAGACTGTATTTGAAAGTGTAGGGAGGCTAGGACACTGGCAGCCGTTATGCTGCCGAAATTTACTAAAAATATTTCTAAAAATATTATCAAATATTTTAGTACATTATTGGTGTTTTTCCTAGCCTCAAAGTGATAAATTACTTATTTTTCATAAATGTTGCCGAAATTTACTAAAAATATTATCAAATATTTTAGTACATTATTGGTGTTTTTCTTAGCCTCAAAAGTGATAAATTACTTATTTTTCATAAATGGTGAATTTACCGAAAAGTAATTATTAAATATTCACGATACCGATTTCGGTAAAGGTTAAACTACCGAAAATTTATCCCACGTGTTTTATAGTGAAATGGTGAATAGTGAATATTTTATAAATGATTTTCAGCATAATATTCACTATTTTATTTTGATTTTCCTTTATGGATTAAATGAATCTTATCACGTGTAATGATTTTCATAAAGGCTTTATCACTGTGTAAATATTGTTTTGAGACTAAAATGTCTCTGCACGTGTTTTGTGGTGAGAAAAGTGTTAGTGAAATTATTATTAATTTTGGAAAATAAATATTTGATTTTTCCATAAAGTATGAAAATATTGGAATTGATTCCAATAATTTTGAATTACAAGTTTTGGAAAGGAAAGTACAAAAACATGTGTATATGTATCATACGATAAAAAGGAACAGTTATGAGCTTTTATTTCAAGTGAAATTATTTTATAAACTGTTTTCACTGTACGAGATGTTGTGATTTATACCTTTATGGATTTTCTGAAAAGGTACCATTGATTTTACTTAATTTTATAAAGGTAACGATATTTCACATATACTATTTTGAGACGGATAAGCCCCATATCATGCTGATATGTGACATGTTATATATGATATGTGATATGTGACATGTAATATATGATATGTAATATGTGAAGCTGTTGACACTGATTCTATTTTCAGCGTCTCGGTTGACACTTGATCAGTGTATGACTGAGGACACCAATAGACTATAGCCATAGATATCATGTGTTTATTATACTATCCCTACATGGATCTCATGTGTACCCTATTATTCCCTACGGGGCTTATAGCATGATATCATTTGGGTGTTGCCTGGTCTCCACTATGATTTTCACATGTTATTATCGATTTTAGTGATATTTTCAGATAACTGTGATGATTTTCTAAAGTGTTTTATTACTAAACTATTATTATAATTAAACAGTTATTTTACTGTTACACGTGTGCAAGTGATGATTTCAGTGGTGAAAAACTTTATGGTTTTCAAGTGTTGAATTTAGTGGTTTGATGAAGTGTTTTACTCAAGTGTATAAAATATTTATATGCAATAAATTTGAAATAAAATTTATATGAAAAATAAATTTCTATTCCCTATAGTCACTTTAGGTCTCCGGGACAAGACAGGTATTTTAAAATACCTTCCTTACTCTATCTGGATTTGTCGACCGCCTACAGTATCCTTTCCTTTTTGTGTACCCAACATATCAATAGTAAACAAAAAGGTTTTATTGCATATAGTCTTCGAGATATCAAAATTTACATACAACTCTCTTATTGAGCTGTGGATTGCTCACTCTTTTACTTTTATCATCACATATTTAATGTATAGAATAGCTGAAGTACCAAACCATTGAGAAGCTGGAAGCATCGTATTAGATTCCCGAGGTATCACGTTTACATTTTGTTAGCTTTAAATTGACAAGTATTTTGAAATGACAAAACTCAAGTAAGCTTAAAAATGATTTTACTACAAAAGTAAATTTGCTTTGAATGAACTCAATGATAGAAAATATTTTAAACAAAGTTTTTGGATTGTGATCTCAATTGAAAAAGTCAGTAAATATTCTTAAGAAAGTGTTAGAAGGTTTTGAACTGACTTAGAATCACAAAAGCCATCAATGTGTATCAATTTGCAGCAAAATAGGTGTAGGAAGGCATCTTGGAGAAAAGGGATCGATCCCCCCAGGAAAGGGATCGATCCCTAAATGGCAGATTACTTGGAAGAGGCCCAGAAAAGGCTAGAAATGCATTCTGGAGAAAAGGGATCGATCCCCCCAGAAAAGGGATCGATCCCTTCGCTCGAAATGTGACTCCAACGGCTAGTTTTTGAGGGTTTCAATGGGAAGATTTGCATTAAATGCTTCACCAACCGTTCCAACCGTTTGTGGACTATAAATAGAGGCATTTATAAAGTTTGGAGGTAGAACAAGCACTCAAAAATCTTCAAGCTTCAAGAAAGAAAGTCAAATCTGAAAATCTTCATTGTGTAACTCCATTTGTGAGATTCTTTGTTGTTCTTCACCCATTCACTGAAAATTTTGATATTCAAAGGGGTGAGCTATCCTTGTAAGGTCTGATATTGTAGAGTGTGGGTAGTAATACAAGGGTAGAGGCTTAGAAGGAGATTTCTAAAGTCTCAAGAAAAATTGTAAGAGGTCTTGCTATACCTTCAAGTGGTTTGTAAGGATTCTCAAGGAAGAGCTGAATCAAAACCTTGACAAAGGGTTTAAGGAGAGAGGACGTAGGCAAGAGATTGGCCGAACCTCTATAAACTTGTATTTGCTTCTCTTTCCCTTACTCTTTTTACTATATTTCTTTCATTGTTGTTTATTTAGTTTTAATTGTGCATTAACAGTTAGGAAAATTAGAAATAAGTAGAAAAACCGATTCACCCCCCCTCTCGGTAGAGCCAACAATTGGTATCAGAGTTTGGGCTCAAGATTAAGTTAGATTAACATCTATCGAGAAAAACAATCACTAATGGCTCAAACTAGTTTGTCTACACCTTTGGTAGGAGAGGGACACTCTACGGTTAGACCTCCACTCTTTAATGGTGAAAACTATGCTTATTGAAAGACTAGAATGATGCTATTTATTCAAGCCAATATTTATGAAGTATGGAGAATTATTGTTAAAGGTCCCCTTATCCCTATTAAGAAAGTAGATGGATCGGATGTGCCAAAGAAAGAAGATGAGTGGGATACTAATGATATTAGAATGGCACAACTTAATGCTAAGGCAATGCACACATTGTTTTGTGCATTAGGACCAAATGAATATAATAGAGTTTCCCAATGTGAGAATGCTAAACAAGTTTGGGATAAACTAGCCATCACACATGAGGGAACCACACAAGTCAAGGAAATAAAAGTAGGCATACTCACTCAAGACTATGAATTATTTAGAATGAAGAATGATGAGTCAATTAGTGACATGTTTACCAGGTTTACTGACATCATAAATAGTCTTAAAGCCTTAGGCAAGACATATTCTAATGTAGAAATGGTGAAAAAGATACTCAATAGCTTACCTAAATGATGGGAAGCTAAAGTCACTCCTATTAAGGAATCCAAGGACCCTCATACACTCTCATTAGATGAACTTATGGGATCCTTACTCACTTATGAGATGAAAATTAAGAGAAATCAAGATCCCCCAAAGAAAGTTGGAGTAGCACTAAAATCCACCACAATTGAGGAATCAAAAGATGATCATGATGTAAGTGATGATGAAGAGGATTTAGAAATGGCCATGTTCGCCAAGAGATTCAATAAATTCATGAGGATGAGAGCTAGTGGAAACTCTAGGAGACCCCCTAGGAGAGAGTTAAATAGAGGTGAAACTAGTAGGAAAGAAAATGACCAAATTATTTGTTATGAATGCAAAAAACCTGATCATATTAAATTTGATTGTCCTTTGTATAGAAAGCAAAATGAGAAGAAACAAAAGAAGAAGGCAATGGTGGCTACTTGGAGTGATAGTGACTGCTCCGACGAAGAGAATGTGGAAGATGAAGTAGCCAACCTTTGTTTCATGGCTTTTGAAGATGAGAAGGTAACTTCTAACTTGTTAGATACTAATGAATACACTTTTGATGAATTGCAAGATGCATTTGATGAGTTAGCCAATGAATTTGAATGCATGAATTTGAAATATAAGAAAATGATCTCTAAGTTGAAAAAGGAAAATGAAATGCTTGTGAATGTTAAATTAGAATGTGAGAAGAAATTAGAAAATGCTAATCTAGAAATCGAAGAATTAAATAAGAAGAACACTAATTTGTAAAAGTCTTATTCAAGATTTTACATGGGTCAACAAAAACTTGATCAAATGCTAGAGACTCAAAGAGCATTCTTTAATATAGAAGGGTTAGGCTATAATGCATCTAACAAAGAGACTCATCTTAAAAACTTCCTAGTTAAAGATAGAAAATTTGTTTTGTGCACATTGTGTAATAAACTAGGACACTTTTCACAAGCATGCACCTCTAGGAAGACCATGATTAGAGGAAAAATGGCTGTCAAGATTTGGGTACCTAAACATGTTTTAAATTCAAGTGATGAGTCATTAAAGATGAAATGGATCCCTAAAGGATCTAAAATTATAAGTACTAACTCTCAAGGACCCAAGAAAATTTGGGTACCTAAGATGAAAGCTTGATGTGTTTGTAGGAGGAAGAGTATTGCTACAAGGCTAAGTCTAAGGAACATTGGTACCTTGATAGTGGATGCTCAAGACACATAACGGGTGACAAGAGTCAATTCAAGTTCCTAAAGCATAAAAGTGGTGGAGAAGTCACATTCGGAGAACACTCCAAAGGACAAATTGAAGGAATTGGCTCAATTGGTAACTCTTCCTCAACTACTGAGAATGTTTTATATGTTAGAGGCTTAAAACATAATTTGCTTAGTATTAGTCAATTGTGTGATAAGGTATTTAAAGTTGTGTTTAATGATTTGTGTTGCAATGTTGTTAATGCCAAAACTAATCAAATTGTTTTTATTGGACATAGACAAGGAAATATTTATATTGTTAATTTAAATGAGCTTAATAGCAAAAATGTATGTTTTATGGCCACTAGAGAAGATGAACCTTGGTTATGGCATAGAAGACTAGGCCATGCTAGCATGGATGTTTTGTCTAAGTTAGTCACAAGAGACCTAGTAGTAGGATTGCCTAAGCTCCAATTTCAAAATGATAAAGTTTGTGAGGCATGTGTAAGAGGAAAACACGAGAATATCATTTAAATCTAAGAAGTGTGTTACAACCTCTAGGTCACTTCAACTTCTCCACTTAAATCTCTTTGGACCAACTAGAACCACTAGCTTAGGAGGAAAACACTATGGATTTGTCATAGTTGATGATTACACTAGGTTTACTTGGGTGTTCTTTTTAAGTGTGAAAAATGAAGCCTTAGAAAAATTCATTGTTTTCTCAAAACTTGTTCAAAATGAAAAAGGTTACTCTATCTCTTGTATTAGGAGTGACCATGGAAAAGAATTTGAAAATATTGGTTTTGATACATTTTGCAATGAAAATGGCATTAGCCATAATTTTTCAGCTCCTAGAACTCCTCAATAAAATGAGGTAGCTGAAAGGAGAAATAGAACATTAGAAGAAATGGCTAGAACCATGCTTTGTGAAAATAATTTACCTAAATATTTTTGGGCTGAAGCAATAAACACTTCTTGCTATGTTATAAATAGAGCCATGGTAAGGCCTATTTTAAAGAAAACTCCCTATGAGCTTTATAAATGAAAAAGGCCTAACATAAGTTATTTTTACTCATTTGGATGTAAATGTTTTGTTTTAAACAATGGTAAAGATAACCTAGGAAAATTTGATGCTAAAAGTGATGAAGGTATTTTTCTTGGCTATTCTTTAAATTCTAAGGCTTATAGAGTTTTCAATAAAAGAACACTTGTAGTAGAAGAGTCAATACATCTAATCTTTGATGAATCAAATATCACTAGTAGAACCAATCTTGATGATGAAGTAGAGATCTTTGATGAACCTATAGTTGACCCATCTCAAGATAAGGATGTTAGGGAACAATTAGAAGATCTTAATATTAACAAAAATGAGGAGTCCATGGAACAAGAAATAATTGAGAAAGAATCTAGGTGTCCAAGAGAACTTGGTTATGTGAAGGAAAATGATATTGTCAGAGATCCAAACATTGGCGTAAGAACTAGGTCAACCTATAGAAACACATGTCAATATGTAGCCTTTGTGTCACAATTTGAGCCAAAGAATGTGGATGAGGCTTTGAAGGATGAAAATTGGATTATGGCCGTGCAAGAGGAGTTAAATCAATTTGAGAGAAGCAAAGTGTGGACACTAATGGAAAGACTTAAAGATTATCCCATCATTGGAACCAAATGGATATTCAGAAATAAGATGGATGAGAATAGCATTATTATTAGAAACAAGGCTAGGTTAGTGGCTCAAGGATATAGGCAAGAAGAAGGAATAGACTATGATGAAACATATGCTTCGGTAGCTAGATTAGAAGCCATTAGGATGCTACTTGCCTTTGCATGTTACAAGGATTTTAAATTATATCAAATGGATGTAAAAAGTGCCTTTTTAAATGGTTTCATAAATGAAGTGGTTTATGTTGAACAACCTCCCGGTTTTGAAAATCCAAAGTTTCCTAACCATGTTTTCAAACTATCAAAGGCTTTATATGGATGAAAACAAGCTCCTAGAGCTTGGTATGAAAGACTTTCAAAGTTTTTAATTGAAAAAGGTTTTGCAAGAGGCAAAGTAGACACCACCTTGTTTATCAAATCTAAGGGTGATGACTTTTTAGTAGTTCAAATTTATGTGGATGATATCATTTTTGGATCTACAAATGAGTCATTGTGTAAAGATTTCTCAAAATTAATGCAAGGTGAATTTGAAATGAGTATGATGGGAGAGTTAACCTTCTTTCTAGGACTTCAAGTTAAACAATGCAAAAAAGGTATTTTCATAAATCAAGCTAAGTACACTAAAGATTAGCTCAAAAGATTTGGAATGGATGAGTCTAAACCTTACTCTACACCAATGAGCACAAATATCAAGCTTGATAAGGATGAAAGAGGAAAGTGTGTAGACACTAAACTATATAAGTCTATAATTGGTTCATTGCTATACTTAACTGCTAGTAGATCCGATATAATGTTTAGTGTATACTTGTGTGCTAGATTTCAGTCATCTCCTAGAGAATGACACTTACAAGTAGTAAAAAGAATCCTTAGATACCTTAAAGACACCTCTTCCTTAGGACTTTGGTATCCTAAAGATTCTACACTTGATCTTCATGCTTATTCCGATGTGGATTTTGGTGGATGCAAAGTGGATAGGAAAAGCACATCGGGAACATGTCAATTCTTAGGAAGTAGGCTTATTTCATGGTTCTCTAAGAAACAAAATAGCGTAGCTCAATCCACAACCGAGACTGAATACATAGCTTCCGGAAGTTGCTGTGCTCAAGTTTTATGGATTAAACAACAAATAAGAGACTATGGAATAGAAATGAACCAAGTTCCCATCAAGTGTGACAACACTAGTGCTATCAACCTTTCAAAAAATCCCATCCAACACTCTAGAACCAAGCACATTGAGATTAGACATCATTTTATAAGAGATCATGTGCAAAAAGGGGACATTATTCTAGAGTATGTAGATACATTGCACCAATTAGCTGATATTTTCACCAAACCCTTGGACAATGAGAGATTTTGCATTCTTAGAGGTGAATTAGGTATTATGAATGCTCCTTGAATTGATTTGATTTTGAATAAATGGCTTAAGTTGGTTTTTGCTAATTGCAAGACAGAAATTTGGAAGAATATAATTGCCACTTGCAATTCATGACCTTAACTTACCATATTACTGTTCATGTTCTTAGCTTTTTGAGATTGAATTATTTAATTTTGTGTGTTTTGATCATGTTAAACTCTCTTCATTAGCCAAAACTCATTTCTAATAGTTAAGATACTATCACAACCATGGTTACCTTTTGTTTCTGCACACTCATGCACTTTTCTGCACTTTTCTGCATTTTTTCTGCAGTTTTCCACTCACATCTCATGCATCCCAAGTGGCAACAACCAGATTTTGATTCTAAAATAGTAAAAATGCATAAGTTCCATTGTTTTCAAATCATTTTTACGCATTACAAATGAGGCAAGTGACTGAGGAGACAATTCTTCCAAAATAGGATTGATTTCCAAGTCTATCAGGCCAAAAATCTGGGCTTCTGCTATGAGGGATCGATCCCTTTCACCATGGGATTGATCCCATAGCATCAAAAATTCGTGAAGAAAAGCCTAAGAAGCATTCTGCCTGGAAGGGATCGATCCCTTCCAAGAGGGGATTGATCCCCTTGAGACAGATTGCTTTTCGCGGGCCATTTTAAACGTCGACCCCCACTCCTATCTCACTATTATTCACCTTCATCTTCACTCCCAACGCCCTTTCACCATTTCCTCTCACCCAAATCTTCTAGATCTCACTCATTTCTTCACCAAATCGCTTCATTCCTTCACCAATCTTCCTCATTTCTTCATCTTTTTCATTTCCCCTCCTTATTTCCTCACAAAACTTCATCTTTTCTTCTCTTCCTTCTTCTTCCACACCATGGTTACTATTCACCCAACATTTCAATTGTAAGTTTTTCTCACGTTTTTCATTCAATTTTTCATGCATTTCTAGCTTATTTCATCA
Source organism: Heritiera fomes (assembly GCA_032173925.1). Taxonomy (NCBI): domain Eukaryota; kingdom Viridiplantae; phylum Streptophyta; class Magnoliopsida; order Malvales; family Malvaceae; genus Heritiera; species Heritiera fomes. Next base: position 22,139,583 of record JAPDPM010000004.1, on the reverse strand, counting down.
TGTCTTGACTACCCATTTGCATATATTGCATTGATTTCCTTTCCACCTAGGTTTTCACTTCATTTGGCACTTATCTAATTTCTAGGGTTTATACTTAGATTAGCTTTAGTTCTTCATCAATATTTGTGAAAACCGAGAATTTTCTAAATAAATATAAGGTATCCGGAAAATTTAATTTGGACAAATTGAAATCCAAATTAAATAAGAATGAAATTTGGAGAAAATAAATTTGGATATCAAGAAATCCAAATTTAATAAGAAATAAAGATATGTAATTTTATATATTTATAAAAGGTTATTATATAAATATATTTTTAAATAAATATATGTACATATCATATGTTGAAATACTATTTTATATCATAGAATGAATACGTATGTATAATATTATACATTACATATATATGATATACATATATAAAATATGTGTATAGTATAAAAATATATATATACTATATATAAACTTATTGATTTTCAGTGATAGTGTTACATCCCATGTACTATGTAGTGTCTACATGTAAACTTATTGATTTTCAATCTGTACCAAGATTAGTCAGCTTGTGGTATGGGTGATACCAGTCGACGGCTTATTGAAACAGGCTGGGCTTTGACATAGAGATGCCAATCGATGGCCTATTGAAATGGATTGGAAACCGTTAGTGAATGATATCGATGTGGTATAGAAAAATTGTGTATCACCTTAAAGGAATAAGATATGAATGATCGAGAATGATTGATTGTGGCAGTTATATGGAAGATAATGGAATGATTGTATAGAATATGATCGAGATGTGAATTGAAAAGGATTGAAAGAAGTAAGGAAATAGCCAACGAAAAATGATCGAACCCAAACATATGGCTCGATTGAAAGTACAATCCCACGTTAATTATGAGGACTATTGGAAATTGAAAATATCATTTCGAGTTATAAGGGAACATGAATATGAAGCAGTTTTCGAATTTAAGACTGAAAGTGATTTCACTTTGGTTATCATATCGAGAGGTAATAAGAATACTACCTGAAAAGAGATATAGAGAGAAGAGGATTGATAAATGTTCCATTTATGGCAAGAGATGATTAACAGTAAAGTCTGCAATGAGGTGCAGCCTTGATTTATTGATGTGACAATAAGTGTTGTGGGATAATACGAAACCCAAAAGAAATATGATATTATGGAAGTGATTATAGACTGATTGATTAAATTTGTTAGCTTTAAATTGACATATATATTTTGAAATGACAAAAACTTAAGTAAGCTTTAATGCTTTAATCCATATTGTAAATTTGCCTTATCACACATGATTTTCTCAATACATTTCAAGTGATCATATCAAACATTAAGACCATGATTTAATGATGCATACTCTTATTGGTCTTAATACTTTGTAAATGTTTTGAATATTTTTGAAAATCACTTGATGAATTTTTAGACCATGTTTTCATTTGAGAAAGTCAAGAAAAACTCCCACAAAAATGTCAAAATGTTTTGGGTTGGATTAGGATCAAAGACCACATCATTTCTAACTCAAAAAGTGCAGGAAATCACCTTCTGGAGAGAAGGGATCGATCCCCTAAGGGAAGGGATCGATCCCCTTTTGGCAGTAAGCTCCCAAACGGCTAGAAAAGGACCCTGAAGCCCAGAATCAAGATTTTGGACAAAAAGGATCGATCCCCTATGGAAAGGGATCGATCCCTTTGCTCGAAAATAGCCTATAACGGCTAGTTTTATGAGATACAACGGTCATATTCGATTTTGGCTCCACCCAACGTTCACAAACCATCCAAGGGACTATAAATAGAGGCTTAGAAGCTAAAGGAAGGACGAGGAACAACCAAGCAACATCTTTCATCATCTTATTCATCTTCTTCAAGCCTCAACATCAATTCAAGAGATAAAGAGTCTTCATCTTCCATCATTCATCTATTTCTTGTATTGCTTAGCACAAACTTTGTATAGGCTTTTCATTGTGCTTAATTTTTGTAATCATTTACCTACCTAGAGGCCTCTCTTGATTACATTATTTGTAACCCACCATTCCTTGTAAAAGGGGAGGTTTCTCTTAAGCCTTAAAAAAGAGGGAGGTTACTCTTTAGCCTAAGAAAAAGAGAGAGGTTTCTCTTGAGCCTAGAAAAAGAGGGAGGTTACTCTTGAGCCTTGAAAAGAGGGATTGTAATCACAAATTCAAGATAGTGGATTTGGGGAAAATCCTTGGGAGCGTATCAAGGTAGAGGACGTAGGCAAGGTAGCCGAACCTCTATAAATCGCTTGCGTACATTTCTCTTCCCTACTCTCTTTACTTATTTGCAATTATATTTGTGTTTATTGTATTGAATTTATATTGTATAATTGTCTAGCTTAGAGAACTTAGAAATCACTCAAATAGGCTAGAGAATTTAGAGGAATCGAAAAACGAACTCAAGGTTATCGAAAAACCGATTCACCCCCCCTCTCGGTATAGCCTATAGAGCCAACAAAATTGAATCACTTTCCCATTTTCAAACTTCTAGATTTCTCTAATGCCTTAGTCGAAATATAAATATGAAACGGAGAGAATGTACATGAAGTTCCAGTGAGCATTACATGTGATGGAATCTTGAATTGCCAAATGTTTATGGAAAATAGTAAAAGGCTTTGGGATTTCAAATTTATTGATGGCATCGCTCCATACTGATATGAAAATTCGAGCGTAATGTGGAAACACTCGAAGATATATTGGGAGAGCGGATGCACGAGATTTAAAGGCTACTGGGACAATCACATACTACTGATTAAATCGATAAACGATAGTTACCAAATTATATCGACTTGGCACCAAATGAGAGAAACGAATGATAAATGGTGTGAAACGGCTACTATGTGAAAAGAGATAGACAGTGATAACTCCCAAGGTGATAAGAAATTTTAGGGAGTATGAATGTATGGTGGAAAAATGATATGTAATGGTATAAAAGGCGGTTCGGATGTTGAAAGTATGCTAGTAATATTACTTAAAAGATGATTGAGAGGACAGGAACGATAAGCATACACACCACCAAATAATTTAAGTTGAATTCGGAGGACCGAATTTCTTAAGGTGGGGAGGATGTGAAGACCGAGAATTTTCTAAATAAATATAAGGTATCCGGAAAATTTAATTTGGACAAATTGAAATCCAAATTAAATAAGAATGAAATTTGGAGAAAATAAATTTGGATATCAAGAAATCCAAATTTAATAAGAAATAAAATATGTAATTTTATATATTTATATAAGGTTATTATATAAATATATTTTTAAATAAATATATGTACATATCATATGTTGAAATAATATTTTATATCATAGAATGAATACGTATGTATTTTATTATACATTACGTATGTATGATATACATATATAAAATATGTGTATAGTATAAATATATATATATACACACATATATGTATTTGATACAAAATATATATATTTGAATACAAATTTTAAGTAAAAATATTTATAGATATATAATTATAATTATGTGTATAATTATAATATAAATTATTGGTAATATTTATATTTATAAATATTTATTTATAAATATAATATTATATATATGTTATTAAAAAAATTAAAAACTAAAGAAGCGGGAATCGGGATAACCCGATTCCCAGCTTCTTTCTCCTCTGTTACAAACAGAGGAGAAAGACAAGTAAATGGTCGGCCCCCTGCCGGCCGAGAGGAAAGAGAAGGGAGAGAGAGAGAGTGACGCTGTCGGTGAACAGAGGAGGAAGAAGAAGAAGCCAGCCGGCGACGAGCAGAAAAAGGAAAGAAGGAAAACGGCGCTAAACGAAACGAAAAACCGAAAGGAATAAAGGAAGAGGAGATCGGTGGTGCCGGCCGATCCGGGCACTGCCACTCCCCCCACGAGACCGGCGGGGACTAAGGGAAGGTAAGAGGAGCCACTGATGAAGGGGAAACCGACGCGGGAAGGAGAAAAGAGGAAGGAAAGTAGCCAAGAGCCACGGACCAGATCTGGCGCCGTCGCCGATGATGGAGCGAAGCCAAGGCCAGATCCGGCGTCCCTGCAACCGTGGCTAGCTGTTGGGTGGCCGAACCGCCAGAATGGGTGGCCATCGGTGATCGAACCGGCCAGCAAAAGTTGAACAGGCCAAGCCAAGCTAAACCGGCCCGAACCCGACCCGACCTGACCCGGTTCAAAAAAAAAAGAAGAAGGGAAAAAAAGGAAAGGAAAAAGAAGAAAAGAAAAGAAAAAGAGAAAGAAAGACAAAAGGAAAAAAAGAAGAAAAGAAAAGAAAAAAAAGAAAAAACGAAAAGGAAGAAGAAGAAGAAGAAGAAGAAATGGGTAAGAACAATTAAAAACATTTCACTACATTTCTATGAAATTTATTGGGAATTATTGGATTACTTTCTAAATGAAAATATATGTCAATTATTGAAATTGTAGCAAAACGGAAATGAGACGAATGGTGGAGTTCAGCAAGGCTCGAAAATCGAAAAGTGCGATAAGCTTTGGCGAATAGGTAAGATACTTTTATAAAGCATTAGTAGCATCATATTGTATATGGGATTTTATGATTTTTATATGATGCATTGATGGAATGAATTTTAATGGAATTGTGAATTCCTTTTATATGATGCATTAACTGAATTGATGTGAAAAATGCTAAGAGGACCCACAACTGATGGTGGGGGTCTTAGTAGAGACATAGGAATTGTGAGAAACAACGGCTGCGATATAATTGTGTTTTCCTTGTAGGAGGTTTATTGGAAATTAAGCCGTTATGCTGCCGAAATTCCTAGGAAAAAGGTTTAAGTTTCTCAAGTAAATGGAATTTTGGAAACAATTATTGAAAAAGAAACATTGAAAGGACTTTATAGTATTACTGGAAAAGTTTGATATTGAAATCGACAAGAAGATAGATTATTGAACACGATAATGTGATGAATTATTTGGTTAAACCTTATAGAATCGATAAATCAAGTAAGTTTAATACCACAAATGGTATCAAGTGGAGATTGAGGGGGAATCATTTATCAGACGGATCACGGATAAAAGTGAAGATGATTATAGGATATAACTTAAAAGAGAAAAATTGAAGTTGTGATTTAGATGGTCGAATGATAGAATTGCGGAATTATCAATCGAGTGATGATTATAGAATTGATAGATTCAAATAAATGGACCGTCTTAGTGGTATGAATTTAGATTTTTGCAATAATATGGATAGTCGCCAGGCGACTTAAATGATTGAAACACTGTGGGTAATGGAAATTGGCATATTCTTTTAAGTGGGTAAATTGCCAATAAAAAAAAATTGAATTGATGATGTTTTATAGATAATTCTAGCATGATATTACATTCTACAGACCATATGAAAAGTGAATTGAGGATTGTGATATGATTTTATGATAGTAAATGAAATTGAACCGCAAGTCAAAAATTCTGAAAGTGTACCAATAGGTCAAACAATAAATGAATTTGATAAGTGATTATTAATCTTGTGGTTCCATGATCCTTGATGTCCACTCTGGAATAGATATCGAACGAGGATATTAGTATTTCATAATTTCAGTATCATGATGGCTATATGGAAACATGGTAATTAAATGCTCATAGATACTAAGAGGATTCACACTGATGATGTGGTTCTAGTATCGATAATGAAATGTACAAATGATTATTATAGTTGATAATTATCGAAAAAGGATATTGAACACCGATTGGTTTGAATACCAAGTGATCTGATTATTAAATAATTAGAGTACTGAGCAATCTGAATACTGAATGAAATGAATCTTGAATGATTTGAATAGTGATTTATTGATTGGACATAAAGAAAGTCTTGAAATCGAATAATTGATGGTGATAAAGTTAAATGAATCGCTTCACTATACTTGATGAGAATACTACTGAAGTTGCATATTGAAATGTTTTATAGCATTCCATTTAAGCATGCCTTGTTGCAACTTGAAACATTTTAATAATGTTTATATGAATACTTAAAAGTATTGATTTGTTTTGAAATGAAAGTATATGGTAGATATATATTTTGATATATGAAGTCACATACAGAATTTTACCATATGCTTTACATGATATTGAAAAGAAAGCTATAGATTTAAATGTTTTATGAGACTGTAGGCACCCTAAAAGAATGAAATTCAATAAAGCATAGTGGAAACCGCCTAATTGGAGCTTTGCTCATTAGGCAGAGATGCTTGTCCGACAATAGTCGTGGACAGGTCTCAGTCATGCTTGATGAGTGGAGTTGAGAGAGACGAGGTCTATGGCCATAGATAGTGCCCTAGCTGGTTTTCAGGGGACGATGACATGATTTTCACTACTAGCTACAGTAATTTAAGTCTTTATTGATAGAGATGATAGAGATCTAGCCTAGTCTCTAACCGATATGATATGAAGTCTAGAGTATGATTTTATTGATATGAACTCTAGACTTGATTTATACTGTACATGAAACAAGTTTGAAATGAAATATGTTTTGAAACAGTACATGTTTTAAACATGTTTTAAAAGTCCATGAGATATGATTTCGACACTTATATGATTTATATGTGATTTTATGTCGAACATGGCATGATATATGGTCTAGAGTATAGTTTGATTTGATATGAACTCTAGACCTGATATGATTTACAGTGTATGTTTTAAAAGTACATGATAAATGATTTCGACACTGATATGATTTATATACGATTTTGTGTCGAATTTAAAATGATATGCGGTCTAGAGTATAATTGATTTGATATGAACTCTAGACCTGATATGACTTATAGTATATGAAAAATGTTTTAAAACCGCACATGTTTTAGACATTATCTGAAAATGAATACTTGAACTAAAATTGAACATGTTTCTATCCTGCCTTAAAGGCAAATTTGAAATGAATTGAAAATTCATATGTTGAGCATGTTCTAAAGTATATATGATATGATTTCAAATGATTGCGGTTTATACAGTTAAATTTCATACATTGCATATTAAACCCTGACATGATAATATGCTTCGTACATGAGAATTCCATGAGGAATGTCATGACTCGACGTTAATGATGTTTCATCTATGCGATGACATGATATGATATGGTATGATATATGAACATAAGATTGATATGAAGAGAATTCTAATCTTACTCTATCGTGATCATAAATTCCCAGACGATAAGTGATATGAATTGATGTAATACGGGAATATGATTGTTAAATGTAAAGTGAATTCGATAGGATATCTCAATTAAACATGAAGAATATATGAGGAGTATCATGACTCGGTGGTAGTGATATTTCATCTATATGATGTCATGATATGATATGAAACATGAATATAGAAATACACGAAGAGAATTATGACTTCGTACTACCGTAATCATGATCCGCAATATGAGAATTGATAAGAGATGATAGAATACAGAAGTATGATTATGAAATGAAAAGTAAATATGTGAATTGATATGAGAATATAGAATACAGAGGTATGATTATGAAATGAAAAGTGAATATGAGAAGTGATAATGAGATGTTATCGATGAGAAAGGATTAATTGTAATTGCATCCTTGCATGTTTTAAGCATTTGCGGTTAAGACAGTATAATCCTACTCTTGCATTTATATTAGTATCTTACTGAGCCGTGGTTTTGCTCACCCCCCTAAATTTAATCTCTTTCAGACTATTGAAGTTAACATCTGCCATGTGAGCTGCTATGTGGGCATTGGAGACGGTGTATGGACTTGGTACTAATCTTCTGAGGTATATGTTTCTTACAAAATACTTGTTTACATGTAAGACTTAAATTGATGCACAGTACATATTCTATTTTAACAAGTCGGGATGTAACTAAGAACCGCTTCCTTGCTAGATAATATTTAAATGAAATGACTATAAGTCACCTATATAGTATAGTAACTACACTGACACCGAATACAAACCTTAAAATGAAAAAGAAAAATTTAGTCCATAAATTTATAGACTAAGAAAAATATAGGTATTAAGTGAAAGTCTAGGCCTTTGGGTCGTAACAAATTTAATGGTATCAGACTACGATTTGTCTAGTATGTGTTGGTGTAGTTGAGACAGTGATAGTGTTACATCCCATATACTGTGTAGTGTCTACATGTAAACTTATTAATTTTCAATCTGTGCCAAGATTAGTCAGCTTGTGGTATGGGTGATACCAGTCGACAGCCTATTGAAACAGGCTGGGCTTTGACATAGAGATGACAATCGATGGCCTATTGAAACGGATTGGAAACCGTTAGTGAATGATATTGATGCGGTATAGAAGAATTGTGTATCACCTTAAAGGAATAGGATATGAATGATCGAGAATGATTGATTGTGGCAGTTATATGGAAGATAATGGAATGATTGTATGAATATGATCGAGATGTGAATTGAAAAGGATTGAAAGAAGTAAAGAAATAGCCAACGAAAAATGATCGAACCCAAACATATGGCTCGATTGAAAGTACAATCCCACTTTAATTATGAAGACTATTGGAAATTGAAAATATGATTTCGAGTTATAAGTGAACATGAATATGAAGCAGTTTTCGAATTTAAGACTGAAAGTGATTTCACTTTGGTTATCACATCGAGAGGTAATAAGAATACTACGTGAAAAGAGATATAGAGAGAAGATGATTGATAAATGTTCCATTTATGGCAAGAGATGATTAACAGTAAAGTCTGCAATGAGTTGCAGCCTTGATTTATCGATGTGACAATGAGTGTTGTGGGATAATACGAAACCCAAAAGAAATATGATATTATGGAAGTGATTATAGACTGATTGATTAAATTGAATCACTTTCCCATTTTCGAACTTCTAGATTTCTCTAATGCCTTAGTCGAAATATAAATATGAAACGGAGAGAATGTACGTGAAGTTCCAGTGAGCATTACATGTGATGGAATCTTGAATTGCCAAATGTTTATGGAAAATAGTAAAAGGCTTTGGGATTTATAATTTATTGACGGCATCGCACCATACTGATATGAAAATTCGAGCGTAATGTGGAAACACTCGAAGATATGTTGGGAGAGCGGATGCACGAGATTTAAAGGCTACTGGGACAATCACATACTACTGATTAAATCGGTAAACGATAGTTAGCAAATTGTATCGACTTGGCACCAAATGAGAGAAACGAATGATAAATGGTGTGAAACGGCTATTATGTGAAAAGAGATAGACAGTGATAACTCCCAAGGTGATAAGAAATTTTAAGGAGTATGAATGTATGGTGGAAAAATGATATGTAATGGTATAAAATGCGGTTCGGATGTTGAAAGTATGCTAGTAATATTACTTAAAAGATGATTGAGAGGACAGGAACTATAAGCATACACACCACCAAATAATTTAAGTTGAATTCAGAGGATCGAATTTCTTAAGGTGGGGAGGATGTGAAGACCAAGAATTTTCTAAATAAATATAAGGTACCCGGAAAATTTAATTTGGACAAATTGAAATCCAAATTAAATAAGAATGAAATTTGGAGAAAATAAATTTGGATATCAAGAAATCCAAATTTAATAAGAAATAAAATATGTAATTTTATATATTTATATAAGGTTATTATATAAATATTTCTTTAAATAAATATATGTACATATCATATGTTGAAATAATATTTTATATCATAGAATGAATACGTATGTATTTTATTATACATTATGTATGTATGATATACATATATAAAATATGTGTATAGTATAAATATATATATATATACATATATATGTATTTGATACAAAATATATATATTTGAATACAAATTTTAAGTAAAAATATTTATAGATATATAATTATAATTATGTGTATAATTATAATATATATTATTGGTAATATTTATATTTATAAATATTTATTTATAAATATAATATTATATATGTTATAAAAAAATTAAAAACTAAAGAAGCTGGGAATCGGGTGGGAATCGGGATAACCCGATTCCCAGCTTCTTTCTCCTCTGTTACAAACAAAGGAGAAGCTGGGATTTCTCCTCTGTTACAAACAAAGGAGAAAGACAAGTAAATGGCCGGCCCCCTGCCGGCCGAGAGGAAGGACAAGGGAGAGAGAGAGTGACGCTGCCGGTGAACAGAGGAGGAAGAAGAAGAAGCCAGTCGGCAACGAGTGGAAAAAGGAAAGAAGGAAAACGGCGCGAAACGAAACGAAAAATCGAAAGGAATAAAGGAAGAGGAGATCGGTGGTGCCGACCGATCCGGGCACCGAAACTCCCCCCACGAGATCAGCGGGGACTAGGGGAAGGTAAGAGGAGCCACCGGTGAAGGGGAAACTAACGGGGGAAGGAGAAAAGAGGAAGGAAAGTAGCCAAGAGCCTCGGACCAGATCCGGCGCCGTCGCCGGTGATGGGGCAAAGCCAAGGCCAGATTTGGCGTCCCTGCAACCGTGGCTAGCTGTTGGGTGGCCGAACTGCCGGAATGGGTGGCCGTCGGTGATTGAACCGGCCAGCAAAAGTTGAGCAGGCCAAGCCAAGCTAAACCGGCCCGAACCCGACCCAGTCCGACCTGACCCGACCTGACCCGGTTCAAAAAAAAAAGAAGGGAAAAAAAAGGAAAGGAAAAAGAAGAAAAGAAAAGAAAAAGAGAAAGAAAGAGAAAAGAAAAAAAAAAGAAAAGAAAAGAAAAAAAAAGAAAAAAGGAAAAGGAAGAAGAAGAAGAAGAAGAAATGGGTAAGAACAATTAAAAAGATTTCACTACATTTCTATGAAATTTATTGGGAATTGTTGGATTACTTTCTAAATGAAAATATATGTCAATTATTGAAATTGTAGCAAAACGGAAAAGAGACGAATGGTGGAGTTCGGCAAGGCTCGAAAATCGAAAAGTGCGCTAAGCTTTGGCGAATAGGTAAGAAGCTTTTATAAAGCATTAGTAGCATCATATTGTTTGTGGGATTTTATGATTTTTGTATGATGCATTGATGGAATGAATTTTAATGGAATTGTGAATTTCTTTTATATGATGCATTAACTGAATTGATGTGAAAAATACTAAGAGGACCCACAACTAATGGTGGGGGTCTTAGTAGAGACATAGGAATTATTAGAAACAACGGCTGCGATATAATTGTGTTTTACTTGCAGGAGGTTTTTTGGAAATTAAGCCGTTATGCTGCCAAAATTCCTAGGAAAAAGATTTAAGTTTCTCATGTAAATGGAATTTTGGAAATAATTATTGAAAAAGAAACATTGAAAGGACTTTATAGTATTACTGAAAAAGTTTGATATTGAAATCGATGAGAAGATAGATCGTTGAACACGATAATGTGATGAATTATATGGTTAAACCTTATAGAATCGATAAATCATGTAAGTTTAATACCACAAATGGTATCAAGTTGAGATTGAGGTGGAATCATTTATTAGACGGATCACGGATAAAAGTGACGATGATTATAGGATATAACTTAAAAGAGAAAAATTGAAGTTGTGATTTAGATGGTCGAATGATAGAATTGCGGAATTATCAATCGAGTGATGATTATAGAATTGATAGATTCAAATAAATGGACCGTCTTAGTGGTATGAACTGAGATTTTTGCAATAATATGGATAGTCGCCAGGCGACTTAAATGATTGAAACACTGTGGGTAATGGAAATTGGCAAATTCTTTTAAGTGGGTAAATTGCCAATAAAAAAAAATTGAATTGATGATGTTTTATAGATAATTCTAGCATGATATTACATTCTACAGACCATATGAAAAGTGAATTGAGGATTGTGATATGATTTTATGATAGTAAATGAAATTGAATCGCAAGTCAAAAATTCTGAAAGTGTACCAATAGGTCAAACAATAAATGAATTTGATAAGTGATTATTGATCTTGTGGTTCCATGATCCTCGATGTCGACTCTGGAATAGATATCGAACGAGGATATTAGTATTTCATAACTTCAGTATCATGATGGCTATATGGAAACATGGTATTTAAATGCTCATAGATACTAAGAGGATTCACACTGATGATGTGGTTCTAGTATCGATAATGAAATGTACAAATAATTATTATAGTCGATAATTATCGAAAAAGGATATTGAACACCGAATGGTTTGAATACCAAGGATCTGATTAGTAAATTATTAGAGTACTGAGCAATCTGAATACTGAATGAAATAAATCTTGAATGATTTGAATAGTGATTTATTGATTGGACATAAAGAAAGTCTTGAAATCGAATAATTGATGGTGATAAAGTTAAATGAATCGCTTCACTGTACTTGATGAGAATACTATTGAAGTTGCATACTGAAAAGTTTTATAGCATTGCATTTAAGCATGCCTTCTTGCAACTTGAAACATTTTAATAATGTTTATATGAATACTTAAAAGTATTGATTTGTTTTGAAATGAAAGTATATGGTAGATATATATATATTTTGATATATGAAGTCTCATATAGAATTTTACCATATGCTTTACATGATATTGAAAAGAAAGCTATAGATTTAAATGATTTATGAGACTGTAGGCACCTTAAAAGAATGAAATTCAATAAAGCATAGTGGAAACCGCCTAATTGGAGCTTTGCTCATTAGGCAGAGATGCTTGTCCGACAATAGTCGTGGACAGGTGTCAGTCACGCCTGATCAGTGGGGCTGAGAGAGATGAGGTTTATGGCCATAGATAGCGCCCTAGTTGGTTTCCAGGGGACGATGACATGATTTTCACTGCTAGCTACAGTGATTTAAATCTTTATTGATAGAGATGATAGGTATCTAGCCTAGTCTCTAACCGATATGATATGAAGTCTAGAGTATGATTTTATTGATATGAACTCTAGACTTGATTTATACTGTACATGAAACAAGTTTGAAATGAAATATGTTTTGAAACAGTACATGTTTTAAACATGTTTTAAAAGTCCATGAGATATGATTTCGACACTTATATGATTTATATGTGATTTTGTGTCGAACATGGCATGATATGCGGTCTAGAGTATAGTTTGATTTGATATGAACTCTAGACCTGATATGATTTACAGTATATGTTTTAAAAGTACATGATAAATGATTTCGACACTGATATGATTTATATACGATTTTGTGTAGAATTTAAAATGATATGCAGTCTAGAGTATAGATTGATTTGATATGAACTCTAGACCTAATATGACTTATAGTATATGAAAAATGTTTTAAAACCGCACATGTTTTAGACATGCTCTAAAAACGAATACATGAATTAAAATTGAACATGTTTCTATCATGCCTTAAAGGCAAATTTGAAATGAATTGAAAATTCATATGTTGAGCATGTTCTAAAGTATATATGATATGATTTCAAATGATTGCGGTTTATACAGTTAAATTTCATACATTGCATATTAAAACCTGACATGATAATATGCTTAGTACATGAGAATTCCATGAGGAATGTCATGACTCGACGTTAATGATGTTTCATCTATACGATGACATGATATGATATGGTATGATATATGAACATAAGATTGATATGAAGAGAATTCTAATCTTACTCTATCGTGATCATAAATTCCTAGACGATAAGTGATATGAATTGATGTAATACGGGAATATGATTGTTAAATGTAAAGTGAATTCGATAGGATATCTCAATTAAACATGAAGAATATAGAGCATGTTCTCGGTGGTAGCGATATTTCTTCTATATGATGTCATGATATGATATGAAACATGAATATAGAAATACACGAAGAGAATTATGACTTCGTACCACCGTGATCATGATCCACAATATGAGAATTGATAAGAGATGATAGAATACAGAAGTATGATTATGAAATGAAAAGTAAATATCAGAATTGATATGAGATGATAGAATACAAAAGTATGATTATGAAATGAAAAGTGAATATGAGAAGTGATAATGAGATGTTATCGATGAGAAAGGATTAACTGTAATTGCATCCTTAAGCTTTTGCGGTTAAGACAGTATAATCTTACTCTTGCATTTATATTAGTATCTTACTGAGCCGTAGTTTTGCTCACCCCACAAAATTTCATCTCTTTCAAACTATTAAAGTGGGCATCGGAGACGGTGTATGGACTTGGTACTAATCTTCTGAGGTATATGTTTCTTACAAAATACTGTTTACATGTAAGACTTAAATTGATGCACAGTAAATATTCTGTTTTAACAAGTCGGGATGTAACTAAGAACTGCTTCCTTGCTAGTTAATATTTAAATGAAATGACTATAGGTCACCTAGATGGTATAATAACTACACTGACGCCGAATACAAACCTTAAAATGAAAAAGAAAAATTTAGTCCATAAATTTGTAGACTAAGAAAACTATAGGTATTAAGTGAAAGTCGAGGCCTTTGGGTCGTGATAATATTTCACTGTCATACTTGTTCCATGCATCTTGGGTTGTGGCTCTCTGTTGTTGGCTAGCTCTTATCCTTCCTATACCCTCATCCATCGTTCACCAAAATTGTGCCCACTACCTGTTCGGTAAAAATCCTCAACGAACTATCCTGCATTTTTCCACTCCATATGGCTCCTAAAGTTAAGCATACCGCTCAAAAACGCAAAACAAGTGCTTCCTCCTCCTCTTCCTCCATACCAGCCACCTTTAACCAATGCTTTCGCCATGCCAATGAGAAAACAAGATTTCTAGCGAGCTTTGCAAATATGCCTATTAAGCATTGGCATCCAATTGATTTCGATTTCCTCGAATCAATTAATTTTCCTTACTTGGCCAAATTCACTGAATTTAATTGGATTAACTTTCTCAAAATCAACACTTCGGTTCCTTCAAACATCATTCGTGTTTTCTTTTCCAATGTCGAAGTCATCACATATCCAAATGATGATTGTACGGTTGTAGGCATTCGATCCTATGTCATAGGCAAACACATTAAAATCACAACCCAATCCCTCTTTCTTGTCTTTAGAATTCCCGACGACGGTACTATATATGAGAATGTTGATGTCCCCTTAGAGTTTCCCATTACCAATAATCGTGCAAGTGACCTTCCTGTCTTCGCCCGACTCCAACATATCATAATCTCCTGGAATCTCCGACCACTTGGCACAAGATATTCTCACCTTAGGAAACTTGATCGTTTTTGGCTCCATCATATTCATTCACCTGATGGTCTTCAACCATACCTCCTTCACTTTATCCTTCAAGATTGGGTGAAGATTGTCACTGACAAAGTATGCACAATTGTCTTCCCTTAACCTCTCACCTTTTACTTCCTCTCTCAAGGCGTTGACTGTTCATGTAAGGTCGGTGTACTTTCGGACCCTAGCACCACAATCAATCTCGCCACTTTTCATAACCTTGGGTGGTATCAACGTCAACGGGGAGATACAATCGAATGGGTCAAGGGTCATGGACCACCTGAACCTCCCGAACATGCTCCGAAAGCAGTCGGAGAAGAAGGAGGAGACGAAGATGACGTCCCCGCAGTGCCCACATCTTCTGCAACCTCCGGCTCCACGTCAGCCTCTCTCAACCAGATCATGCTCATGCTTCAACAAATACACACCTCTCAACAAAATTTCCAGCAGGACATCACTCAGCGACTTGATCAGATCGAGGAAACTTAAGCTACCATGTATGATGAAATCCAAGATGTTCATATGCAGCACGAGGATTTCATGGATCAATACTACAAGACGTTTCCTTGGCGCTGATTTTGTTTGTTGTGTGGGATGCGCTTTTACCTTTCTATGATTATGGCCTTAGTGTTTTATCCTTTGTTGTGTTCTGTCTTTATTTTCTCTTTTCTTTGCTGTCAGCCTTAGTGCTTCTTTGTCTGAACTTTCTTAGATATCGAAACTGCTGTGATATGTTTTGAACCTCATATGTCTATGGTATGAATTATGTTTCGGATTACGGTCATCTTCTCATTTTGCCCTGGTGTATTTATGTCCTTTAGTTTATATCGTTGACTTATTGCTTTAAATTGACTTCTATCACTGACCAATTCTCCATGTTATTTATTGTCAGGAGATTTTTTTGTTGCTATGACAAAAAGGGGGAGAATTAATGTATGGTAAATTTGTCTTTGCGCCTAAATTAAGGGGGAGCAAATGCTGAGGGGGAGCAATGTTTTTCAAAAATTTAAGTAACCTCAATTTTCAAAGATATAAGCAAATTTACCTTAAGTTTTGTCATATCAAAAAGGGGGAGATTGTTAGCTTTAAATTGACAAGTATTTTGAAATGACAAAACTCAAGTAAGCTTAAAAATGATTTTACTACAAAAGTAAATTTGCTTTGAATGAACTCAATGATAGAAAATATTTTAAACAAAGTTTTTGGATTGTGATCTCAATTGAAAAAGTCAGTAAATATTCTTAGGAAAGTGTTAGAAGGTTTTGAACTGACTTAGAATCACAAAAGCCACCAATGTGTATCAATTTGCAGCAAAATAGGTGCAGGAAGGCATCTTGGAGAAAAGGGATCGATCCCCCCAAGAAAGGGATCGATCCCTAAATGGCAGATTACTTGGAAGAGGCCCAGAAAAGGCTAGGAATGCATTCTGGAGAAAAGGGATCGATCCCTTTGCTCGAAATGTGACTCCAACGGCTAGTTTTTGAGGGTTTCAACGAGAAGATTTGCATTAAATGCTTCACCAATCGTTCCAACCGTTTG
Source organism: Heritiera fomes (assembly GCA_032173925.1). Classification (NCBI taxonomy): domain Eukaryota; kingdom Viridiplantae; phylum Streptophyta; class Magnoliopsida; order Malvales; family Malvaceae; genus Heritiera; species Heritiera fomes. The sequence continues at coordinate 22,122,960 of JAPDPM010000004.1, read as the reverse complement.
GTGGACTATAAATAGAGGCATTTATGAACTTTGAAGGTAGAACAAGCATTCAAAAATCTTCAAGCTTCAAGAAAGAAAGTCAAATCTGAAAATCTTCATTGTGTAACTCCATTTGTGAGATTCTTTGTTGTTCTTCACCCATTCACTGAAAATTCTGATATTCAAAGGGGTGAGCTATCCTTGTAAGGTCTGATATTGTACAGTGTGGGTAGTAATACAAGGGTAGAGGCTTAGAAGGAGATTTCTAAAGTCTCAAGAAAAATTGTAAGAGGTCTTGCCACACCTTCAAGTGGTTTGTAAGGATTCTCAAGGAAGAGCTGAATCAAAACCTGGACAAGGGGTTCAAGGAGAGAAGACGTAGGCAAGAGATTGGCCGAACCTCTATAAACTTATGTTTGCTTCTCTTTCCCTTACTCTTTTTACTGCATTTTTTTCATTGTTGTTTATTTAGTTTTAATTGTGCATTAAGAGTTAGGAAAATTAGAAATAAGTAGAAAAATCGATTAACCCCCCCTCTTGGTAGAGCCAACACATTTGTATATTTAGACTCGTTTATACAGTACTACTAGTTGTAAATTTATTTCAACGAGATGTAAACTAACTTTTACAGTCTGTGAATATTAATTTACCATAAATAAATACTATCTAATTTGTTTAATGTTGTAGATGAACAGTGTGTAAAGGCATCATTGATAACCCAACCAAATCACGTGTGTAAAAATGTGTGAAAAAGTGTAAAATACGATGTACTTGGACTGTGATAGGGCCCCACCCGGACTTTCTTTGTCAGATCGAACTGAGACCCTAGAATGTTGACATTAAGATGAAATTCAAACATAATAAGAATCAGTATCTCAAAATCACCTCGTTTGAAAGTATTTCGAAAAGCGAGAAACAATTCGAAAATGACGATTGTGTCCATATCCTAGAAGAATTTTTCTGAAATACTGGTCAAACCAAATTGACTTTGAACCCACACACTATTACAGAATAATCCTCGCATAGGGAAATTTCCTGTGATAACCTTGAATTCTCCTATTTTGGAATTAAGGTTCTATAAATTGAATTTCCAATATTAATTGATGAACTATAGATTTAATATGTAGGAATTTAATTTGGGTATTAAGAAATTTAAAAATTTGAACTAACTAAAAATAAAATATGGGTATATATATAAGTACATTAGTATATATTTATAATTATGTATGTGCATATATATATATATATATATGAGCAGTAAATATATATATATTAATGAATAACAAAATGGATAAATATATATATTTTAAGGATTTTATATATAAGATATAAATTATGTTTAAATATGTTTTTAATATAAAATAATTATATTGTAAAATATAGATTTTAAACATATATATATATATATGGTAAGAATATATCTATATGTACAAAAGTGTTAATATAAGTGTGTATATAAAAAAATATATTGTTGTTAATAGAAAAATATATTCATGATATATTGATGTTAAGTACTTATAAATAAATAAACAAAAAATAAATAAATAAATAAATAATTAATATAAAAAGAGAGAAAAGAAGAGGATGAGAGGTTAAGGATGAGTACATAACATTAATATATCATGAATATATTTTAATTATCCAACAACCTCTTAGCTTAGTAGTTAAGGATGAGTTGTGACATATTGTAAGTCTTGGGTTCGAATCCAAATATCACATCTCCAATTATTTAATATTCTTCTTGTAACAAAAAAAAAGAAGAGGAAAATCGCAGCAAGCTCGTGGCTTGTTGCACAGTGGAGAAGGGGTCTGTATAGCAAACCCGATTTAGACAGAAAATAAAACGAGAAGCTTGCTGCAGTGTAAAAATTAAAACAGAAACGAAAGGAAAAAGAAGAGAAAAGGCAAGGGCAATTAAATTAAGAGACACATGGCTGATTTTTGTACTTAAAATTGATATTAAATTGAGTTAAAAAACTGGTATTATTTCAGCCATGGAAGTCGGTTGGTAGCAGCAGTTTTATTTCTTCTTCAACCAACGTTTTCTCTGTTCTTCTCCTGAGCATCTTCACGTCCCACCTAGGAAAATCCCATCTCTCCTTCATCCTTTCACTTAGGTCTCTTTACAAAAATTATTTCCCATCCCAAGAGCTCCCCAACCATCTCCATTTCATAGCCAAACTAGAACAGCAACTTGTTGTCCTGCTGCTGATAGTGACGATGAAAGGTGAGCAAGCATAGTGTTGATATTTTCTCTTGATTTTAGTTATTTTTTTGGATGATTTAATGCATGAGAGGTGTGCTTATGACCTTGATTTGAATTAAGGCTGAGTATAAAAGTGCAAGGCAGGTTCGGTTGTGATGGAATTATAAAGATGTTGTGATTTTGATTGATCTTGATGCTAGAAATCAAATGAATTTATAAGAATTAGGAGTAGACATGGCTGCCAAAAGAAAATGCAAACAGAACATGGTGAATATTGGATGTTTTGTGGGTATGGCGTGAATGGGGTGCTAATCGACCAATGAGTGGGCTGAATAATAGGGGGAATATGTTGATGAATTTAAGGTATTTGATAAAATACCTAAGTGAGTATGAGATAATTATAAGTTAAGATTGAATAAAGAATAAAAGAAAAATCATGAAATTTGAACAATGGGAGCTACGGTCATGAAAGAAAAGGGAAGTAATTTTGATGTAAGTTTAACAAATAGTAAATGTAAATTTATATAATGATAAATTAAGAATTATTGTAAAGTTAAAATTGGGAAAAATAATTAAACATGAACAAATGTGAAACTTGACCAAGGCTTAATGCGTGAGTTTTTCATGTAAATTTTATAAGATAACAGTTAAGGAATAACACATATAGGATGAATAAAAATTTATTGTGAAATTAAATATACATGATGACGTATAAAAAGAGGAAACATTTAGTCAAGGATAAATTGTATGAGTTGAAATAATTCAATAGTTATAAAGGGTGTATAATAAATATGCAAAGTGAGTAAAGATTATTAATGAAATTACAATTAGAAAAGAATGAGTTTGAGTAACAGTATGTAATTGAACAAGTAGAAATTGGTAAAGGTTTCATGTCAAATTTATAATTTAAAGTGTGACATCCTCGTCACTCTCAAATACCAACTAAATTTTTCTTCTTTCCCATAGTTTTGGTTAGGCTGTTCAACGGTGCATCCTTCTTTTTTAATATAGCTAACACTATATTGTTTACATGATGATATATTTCTCATACACATACAGGATCGTCTTACACATAAATCTAAAACTTTATTATAAATTACGTACTAATCTCTTTAACAATTTACATCCCTAATGTGTCTAATATACATCACTGTACTATAGTCTGAATTACATAATCAAAATGTATCTACCTTCAAAGGATTGGAAGCTAGCCTTGAAGGAATATCGTATAGTCCAAATATATGCTCCTCTACCAAGAGCAGACTTCACTGCAAATAATCTGGATGAAAAATATTATAAAGGAATGAGTTTACGCTCAGTAAGAAATATACATAAAAGAGCGTACTATGCCACTATATGCAGTTTTCCTGCTTGGCTCTATAATGTCATGTAATATTCTTGTAAAAAACATATAACATATAAGTTCATCAAATACCATATAACACATGCCAAAATCATATGAAGTCACTTGCACGTATTCAAATAATCTCAAATACTTTCACATATATATGTCAAATAACTTGAAATTACATATACAAATAGTCTTCAAATAGGGGGAGACCGTCAACATCCAATAGAATCATGCACCAAATAAAGTGGCGTACCCACGTATGGGCCAGGGATCCTCCCTTAAGCCAAACACATATAAAGGACTAATGGCCATTGTCAATATTCCACGGTGTGCACTAGTCAGGTGACACCCGTGGTACTGAGGGCTTGACTAGAGTCCCCCAGCCAAATACAAATAATCAAGTAATATGCATGATCATCAATGGAGTCGTTAATCTCAAAATATTGAGTAGTAAAACTCATTCTTGTAAAACCATGGATATTCATAACCCTTCTTATATACTTTAATGATAATCCAAATACATTTATATAAATAAATTAAAAATTATTATTTTTCAAATGGGGCAGTTGACTGCTCTTTTAGGGCAGTCGACTACTCTAGTATAAAAATATTAAATAAATTTTATTTTCTTTTTGCATTTGAAATATTTAATTTTCGGATGCAAGTAGGGCAGTTGACTGCTAAAATGGGGCAGTCGACTGGCCGGCAAACAGAATGTTTCTCGAAAAAATACAGTCGACTGGCTCTTTAGCGGTCGACTGGTTTGCAAACAGAAAGTTTCTGGAAAAATGGCAGTCGACTGCTATATAGGGCAGTCGGCTACTCTAAGTCGGTTTCGGAAAAATTTACGTCACGACTGTCTCTGAGCAGTCGGCTGCTATTTAAGGCAGTCGGCTGCCCCAAGCCAAATCGTAACTGGGCGAAAACCGTGAATTTTACATTTCCTGCACTTACACCAGCTTTTGTTTCATCTCAAAACATTTAAAACATGCGGACATAGTCACCCTACGTCCGTTACATATATTCCTTATTTCAAATAGCCAAATAATACGAAATCCCTTGGTTGCACCGATTCTTTCCTTCACTTCTTCAAAACTGCATAATTCATATAAATTGAAACTTTTAACTTTCTTTCATTTCAACACCATAAGTATACTATACCAACATCACATGACTCCAAATTATGGACGAAATCAAATGAATCAATTTCTTTTCTTACCTTTGTCAATAGCCAAATTTACAGGATTTCTGATCTCCTCAAATACTTTGTTTCAGCCTTCCATATTACAGACATAGAGAGAGCTAGTGATGAGGATCGTTTTTCGTTTAAGGAGTTTGTTAATTTGTTGGAGGAATAAGGCAGTTTTACAAGGTGAATATGGAAGAAAACCTTAGAGAATTTTCAGAGGAAGAGATATGGCTGCCGACCCTCTTTGCTGGAAAAGTTGGCATTAAATGCCATAAATGTGTATTTATCCCTTCATGCCAGCCATAACTCCTTAGCCCTTTGACAATTTGACCACCAATCAATTCTTCTTCTTCTTTCCTTCCTCATGTCAGCCACATATATCATTTAATTATGAAAATCTGATATTTATTCTTCTTTTATTATTCTCTAATATTTTCCTATGTCAACATTAAATTCATTGACCATTTGACTATCCATTTCATTACTTCTTCTAGGTTCCTTACATCATTTGTACATTAATTCTCATATTCATTTAAATCATTTCTGCTTATAGTACTTTACAAATAAGAGGACTTTACATGAAATTAGGGATTTCACATTCTCCCCACCTTTAGAAATTTGGTCCTCCAAATTTAAATCGGGTTACTACTCAAATAGCTCCGGATACCTTTCCTTCATTAAGCTCTCTAGCTCCCATGTAGCTTCTTCCATGGTATGGTATTGCCAGAGAATTTTGACTAAGGGAATCGTCTTAGACCTTAGCACTTTCTCCTTTCTATCCAAAATCCGAACTGGCTTCTCCACATAACTCATGTCTTCCCGAATCTCTAAGGGCTCATATTCAATGACATGAGATGGATCCGGATTATACTTCCGAAGCATCGACACATGGAAAACATTATGTACTCCAGATAGCTCCGGAGGTAGTGCCAATCTATAAGCAACATCTCCGACTCGGTCTAAGACTTCAAATGGCCCTATGTAGCGAAGACTAAGCTTACCTCTTCGGCCAAACCTCATGATTCCTTTGGATGGAGAAACTTTCAAAAATACCGAATCCCCGACCAAAAACTCAAGTGGTCTCCGTCGAGTATCTGCGTAACTCTTTTGTCGGCTTTGAGCTGTCTTAAGTCTTTGGCAAATTAACTTAACATCCTCAGAGGCTTGCTCGACTAAGTCTGGGGCTAATAACTTACGCTCACCCACTTCTTCCCACCCAATCGGAGATCGACACCTTCTACCATATAGAGCTTCATATGGTGCCATCCCGATACTCGCATGGTAACTATTGTTGTATGCAAACTCAGCCAATGGCAGATGATCATCCCAGGAGCCTTTAAAGTCCAACGCACAAGCTCTCAACATATCTTCGAGCGTCTGAATGGTACGCTCGGACTGACCATCAGTCTGTGGATGAAAAGCCGTGCTAAAATTTAACTGAGATCCCATGGCCTCTTGGAAATGTTCCCAAAAATGAGAAGTGAACCTGGAATCTCTGTCAGATGTAATGCTCACTGGAACTCCATGTAGTCTGACAACTTCTTTCACATACAAATCTGCCAAAGCACTAAGTGTATCTGTAGACTTCATAGGCAGGAAGTGAGCTGATTTAGTTAACCGATCCACAATGACCCAAATACCATCATGATTCCTCCTCGTTCGAGGTAGTCCCATGACAAAATCCATCGTAATGTGCTCCCACTTCCACATAGGTATAGGTAGAGGATGTAGTAAACCTGCTGGTCTTTGGTGCTCTACCTTAACCTGCTGGCACGTGAGACACTTTGCCACAAACTCTGCTATGTCTCTTTTCATGCCAGTCCACCAATACACCTTGCGAAGATTATGATACATCTTCGTATTTCCCGGATGCAAAGTATACTTAGTGGAGTGTGCTTCAATCAAAATTAACTTCTTCAACTCCTTATCCTTAGGAACACATATACGATTCTTAAACCTCAAGAGTCCATTACTATCAATGCTAAATTCTGATGGCATACCTAATTGGATCTGATTCATGGCCTCCATACATTGATCATCTTCCTTTTGAGCAATCCGAATTCTACCCATCAACTCCGGCTCAATCATCAAACTAACTATCATTCCAAAATGCTCATAAGGCACAACATTGAGATTAAGGCTTGCAAACTGCTCAAATAGCTCGTATTCTCTTACCATCATGTATGATACTATTCCCATATGCTTCCTACTCAGAGCATCTGCCACCACATTGGCTTTTCCTGAGTGGTATAGGATCTCACAATCATAATCCTTCAGAAGCTCGAGCCATCTCCTCTGTCTCATATTCAATTCCCTCTGAGAGAACAAATACTTCAAACTTTTATGATCCGTAAAAATCTGAAATTTCTCACCATACAAGTAATGCCTCCAAATCTTTAGAGCAAACACCACTGCCGCTAACTCCAAATCATGAGTCGGGTAGTTCTTCTCATGGTCCTTTAATTGGCGAGAACCATATGCAACTACCTTGCCATGTTGCATTAACACACAACCTAGACCTTGTGCAGAGGCATCACTATATACAGAAAATCCTCCAGAACCACTAGGAATGGTGAGAATAGGTGCAGTAGTTAACCTGCGCTTCAGCTCATGGAAACTGCGCTCGCAGGCATCATTCCATTCAAACTTCACCTCTTTGCGCGTTAAGCGCGTCAAGGGAGCAGCTAACCTCGAAAAACCCTCTACAAATCGTCAATAATAGCCAGCTAGACCCAAGAAACTCCTAATTTCCGTCACTGTTTTCGGTCTCTCCCATTGCACCACAGCTTCAATCTTCGATGGATCGACTGAAACTCCATCTTTATTGATTATGTGACCCAAAAAGGATATTTGATCTAGCCAAAACTCACACTTACTTAGCTTGGCATATAATCCCCGATCCTTGAGGGTTTGTAGAACTATCCTCAAATGCTGCTCATGCTCTTCCCATGATCTTGAATACACCAATATGTCATCGATGAAAACAATGACAAACTGGTCCAAATACTGTTTGAACACATCATTCATCAAGTTCATAAAAGCCGCGGGTGCATTGGTTAAACCAAACGGCATCACTAGGAATTCATAGTGACCATACCGTGTCCTGAATGCAGTCTTAGGGATATCTTCACTTCGGATCTTCAGTTGATGATATCCCGATCTCAAGTCTATCTTGGAGAAGACTTGTGCACCCCGAAGCTGATCAAAGAGATCGTCAATCCTGGGAAGAGGGTACTTGTTCTTGATTGTCACCTTATTCAACCATCGATAATCAATACAAAGCCTCAAGCTGTCGTCCTTCTTCCGGACAAATAGCACAGGAGCACCCCATGGGGATACACTTGGCCGTATAAACCCCTTATCTAGTAACTCCTGCAGCTGTTTCTTAAGTTCTTCCAATTCCACTAAGGCCATCCGATAGGGTGGTCTCGAAATGGGCTCAGTCCCTGGCACCAAATCGATAGTAAATTCGATTTCCCTATCCGGAGGAAGTCCTGGAAGATCGTCCGGAAACACACATGGAAATTCATTGGCTATCGGAATTTCATGAAGTTCGGGACGTTTCCTTTCTACGTCCACCACATACGCTATGAATCCTTCACATAACAAATATATTCTCTATTAATTTCTTTTACAAATAAATAAATTAATAAACATACTTTTGTATTAAACATTTGCAAAATTTACAACATAGCTAACGGGAGAAGAGAAGATCACACTTTTAGCATAACAATCCAATATCACATGATTCTTAGCTAACCAATCCATTCCTAATATGACATCAAATCCATACATATTCAGTAGGATTAGATCAGCTATCGATTCTCTCTCTCCTACCCGTAGCTTACAACTACGATACACTATATCTGTTATCTGAGATTCTCTAAACGGTGTACTTATTTGTAACAAATGTCCTAAAGGCTCAGGTTCAACAGGTAATCTCGTAGCAATTATGGGAGAAACAAAGGAGTGTGTAGAGCCTGGATCAAATAAAGCAGTAACACTTATATCAAAGAGGTGAATCTTACCCTTAATCACCTTGGACGAAGCATCAACAGACTCCTCGTCTATAGCAAATACTCGTCCTTGAGTCACAGCTTTCTTTCCCTTCTCAGCAGCTGTGGCCTTAGGCTGTGGTTGGGTGGTCCTTTCCGATTCTTCAGACACTCTTTTAGAAATCTTGGGACAATCTTTAATCATGTGTCCCCTCTCGCCACACCAAAAACAAGTCCCACTCGCCATACGACATGGCTGTGACCCATGGAATCTCCCGCAATGCTCACATTTCTGCGTCACACTCTTCGGCGAGCTTGCTGTACTGCCAGCTGAATATCGGGATCTTTCATCATTTATCTTAATCCCGGTAGATTTAGGAGTCCCTGTACCATAATTATCATAAAACTTCAAAATTTAGTATATTTCCATATAACCATTAAACTAAGATACAAGTCATTCTCTTATAATTTATCTTCTTACCTGCCGAAGCTCTTTCATATGGTCTACTTTTCCTAAATGGATATCTGTCACTAGAGGCTCTCTCATCTGACTTCCGCTTCATTGGTTCTTTGCCTTTACCCTTGGCTCGGAAATCAGCATGGTGAAGATTATAGTCCTGCTCACACAATTAAGCCTTACGGACTGCCTCATTATAAGTAGTGATATCCATAGGATATAACTTCGATCTAATAGGAGACCTTAATCCCTCTATGAATCGATAGATCTTATGTCCTTCACTCCTTAGGACTTTAGGGTCAAATCTGCTTAAAGAAATGAACTTCGACTCATATTGATTTACCGTCATAGTCCCCTGAGTCAAGCTCAAAAACTCAATCTTCAACCTAGTCTGTTCAGTGCGTGGGATGTACTGTTCATTAAAGGCCTCTAAAAATCTATCCCACGTAACCTCAGTGTGTTGAGTCTCCAAAGTGGCCCGAGTAGATTGCCACCAATGCTCGGCATCGTCTACTAGCAAATAAGCTGCCAGACCCACTTTCTCTTTCTCAGAACAGGTCATGTACCCAAAAGATTTGGTGACTGCCTTCACCCAGTTCTCGGCGGTCAACGGATCTCTATCCCCCTTAAACTTCGGCGGATCCAACTTCTTAAATTCTTTAATTAAGACCACACTGCAGTAGGCCTTAGGATCTCGCCTCTCATTAACTTGAGCTGGTGGGGGCAACTCAGGCTGTGCCGGTGGGGGCTGTACTGGAGGAATGGGAGGAGCATTCCCAGATGGAATAGGAGGTACTATAGGTGGTGCTGTTGATGCATTAGTGGCCACGTTTGGAAAATTAGACATGAACTGATTAAATAGAGTGGCCATAGTCTCAATACTTCGCTCCACTCTCGACAGTCGAGCATTCGGGCTACCCGATGGAGATGGAGGAGGAGACTGTGTTGGGGACGGTTCTACTCTACCCCGTCCTCGTCCTCGTCCTCGTCCTCTACCAGTACCCCTTCTACGAGCCCTCATTCTGCCAATATCACCACAAGGTCAAGCGTTTAGTACACTTTCAGCAATTCAACCACATATATGTATTCAGACAAGTACAGTACATGGGGATGTACACTATTTCTAGCCTAATGACACCGTCAAACGTCAGACTAACCTTGCTCTGATACCAATCTGTGACATCCTCGTCACTCCCAAATACCAACTAAATTTTTCTTCTTTCCCATAGTTTTGGTTAGGCTGTTCAACGGTGCATCCTTCTTTTTTAATATAGCTAACACTATATTGTTTACATGATGATATATTTCTCATACACATACAGGATCGTCTTACACATAAGTCTAAAACTTTATTATAAATTACGTACTAATCTCTTTAACAATTTACATCCCCAATGTGTCTAATATACATCACTGTACTATAGTCTGAATTACATAATCAAAATGTATCTACCTTCAAAGGATTGGAAGCTAGCCTTGAAGGAATATCGTATAGTCCAAATATATGCTCCTCTACCAAGAGCAGACTTCACTGCAAATAATCTGGATGAAAAATATTATAAAGGAATGAGTTTACGCTCAGTAAGAAATGTACATAAAAGAGCGTACTATGCCACTATATGCAGTTTTCCTGCTTGGCTCTATAATGTCATGTAATATTCTTGTAAAAAAACATATAACATATAAGTTCATCAAATACCATATAACACATGCCAAAATCATATGAAGTCACTTGCACGTATTCAAATAATCTCAAATACTTTCACATATATATGTCAAATAACTTGAAATTACATATACAAATAGTCTTCAAATAGGGGGAGACCGTCAACATCCAATAGAATCATGCACCAAATAAAGTGGCGTACCCACGTATGGGCCAGGGATCCTCCCTTAAGCCAAACACATATAAAGGACTAATGGCCATTGTCAATATTCCACGGTCTGCACTAGTCAGGTGACACCCGTGGTACTGAGGGCTTGACTAGAGTCCCCCAGCCAAATACAAATAATCAAGTAATATGCATGATCACCAATGGAGTCGTTAATCTCAAAATATTGAGTAGTAAAACTCATTCTTGTAAAACCATGGATATTCATAACCCTTCTTATATACTTTAATGATAATCCAAATACATTTATATAAATAAATTAAAAATTATTATTTTTCAAATGGGGCAGTCGACTGCTCTTTTAGGGCAGTCGATTGCTCTAGTATAAAAATATTAAATAAATTTTATTTTCTTTTTGCATTTGAAATATTTAATTTTCGGATGCAAGTAGGGCAGTTGACTGCTAAAATGGGGCAGTCGACTGGCCCGCAAACAGAATGTTTCTCGAAAAAATGCAGTCGACTGGCTCTTTAGCGGTCGACTGGTTTGCAAACAGAAAGTTTCTGGAAAAATGGCAGTCGACTGCTATATAGGGCAGTCGGCTGCTCTAAGTCGGTTTCGAAAAAATTTACGTCACGACTGTCTCTGAGCAGTCGGCTGCTATTTAAGGCAGTCGGCTGCCCCGAGCCAAATCGTAACTGGGCGAAAACCGTGAATTTTACATTTCCTGCACTTACACCAGCTTTTGTTTCATCCCAAAACATTTAAAACATGCGGACATAGTCACCCTACGTCCGTTACATATATTCCTTACCTCAAATAGCCAAATAATACGAAATCCCTTGGTTGCACCGATTCTTTCCTTCACTTCTTCAAAACTGCATAATTCATATAAATTGAAACTTTTAACTTTCTTTCATTTCAACACCATAAGTATACTATACCAACATCACATGACTCCAAATTATGGACGAAATCAAATGAATCAATTTCTTTTCTTACCTTTGTCAATAGCCAAATTTACAGGATTTCTGATCTCCTCAAATACTTTGTTTCAGCCTTCCATATTACAGACATAGAGAGAGCTAGTGATGAGGATCGTTTTTCGTTTAAGGAGTTTGTTAATTTGTTGGAGGAATAAGGCAGTTCTACAAGGTGAATATGGAAGAAAACCTTAGAGAATTTTCAGAGGAAGAGATATGGCTGCCGGCCCTCTTTGCTGGAAAAGTTGGCATTAAATGCCATAAATGTGTATTTATCCCTTCATGCCAGCCATAACTCCTTAGCCCTTTGACAATTTGACCACCAATCAATTCTTCTTCTTCTTTCCTTCCTCATGTCAGCCACATATATCATTTAATTATGAAAATCTGATATTTATTCTTCTTTTATTATTCTCTAATATTTTCCTATGTCAACATTAAATTCATTGACCATTTGACTATCCATTTCATTACTTCTTCTAGGTTCCTTACATCATTTGTACATTAATTCTCATATTCATTTAAATCATTTATGCTTATAGTACTTTACAAATAAGAGGACTTTACATGAAATTAGGGATTTCACATAAAGGTTAAAGAAACATAAACTAAATGGGATTATTGAAGAAATTGGGTGGAGGAAAGAAAATGATTTAATTGTAAATTATATTGTGTTAATTAATAGAAAATAAAATAAATTAATTGTTGACAGTGATAAATAGAAAATAGCAAATGATGGAATATTTATTAGAAGTAGAATTTGTAATATAGGATTTTGAATATAATTTAGATTTATTTTGCAATATAAGGTACGAGAAATAAGGAGATGTAAGTGGCGTTATCGAACTTTTATATTGCGTGAAATCGAGGTAAGATTTTGCAGTATAAGGTACGAGAAATAAGGAGATGTAAGTGGCATTATTGGATTTTTATATTGCGTGAAATCGAGGTAAGAAACATGTATAGGAGTCATATAGAACATGTTTTACTTGCAATTGAAAATTCTTTAAAATCTCATTTTAATCGTTCTCACTCAATTTTTCTGAATACAAGTACTAAAATTTATCTTTAATTCCTACAGGTCTAAATATTGTATTACATGAAATGTTTTACATGAATTAATTTAAATACAATGATTTACATGCATTGAATTATATTAAATGATTTACATAAAGTGAGTTACATGATATGATTTACATGAATCGAATTACATGTCATAAGTTACATGAATCGAATTACATGAACCTAATTATATGAAATGATTTATAGGTATTAATTTACATGACATAATCTACATGTATTGATTTATATGTATTGATTTACATGAACTGAATTACATGAAATAATTTACATAATTTGAATTGCATGAAATGTTTTACATGAATCGAATTACCTAAAATGATTTACATGGATTGAGTTATGACAGGATTTATACGAATTTATTTACATGAAATGATTTAAAAGAAATGATTTATATGAAATGATTTTATGAGATTGATATCTCCCTGATGATCATGCATATGAGAAAGTGATGATTAGGTTGGGAGACGTCCCAAACCTTCTTCTTTACATGATATGACCTGTGGGAATTATGGTCAAACCTATAGGTTTACACAGTAAGCACCTGACCAGTGCAAACTTTAATATTGGTTTTAGTTGCTAACCTTAAAGGAAAAATAGCGGACATAAGTTAATAAATCTCTTACTATCTTATAAGGTATATAAAGTAAAGAGTTATTAAATCGGATGGATAATGCTTTGGCGAGACACATGAAGAATTTAATTCTCGACAAAGAAATGAATTGGAATAATTATGATTCTAAGATACACGTTTGGTATGTGATTAAACGTAATTACGACATTGTTATTAAGAAGTTATTTGATTTAATTGTAGTGAATTTGGAGCAGTGTAGAAGCTAAGCTTGAGTTTGAGGATCGAGGAAAAGTAACAGACCAAGCATCGAGGTAAGTGAGTAAAATAAAACTTACTAGTATCATCTCGTAAGAGATAAAAGAAATCTCTACTCAATAATTATTTAATTTCATATCAAGTTGGTGAAATATCACAAAAAAGACCATGAGGGTAAGTCTTGGTAAGATGTAAGTTAGACTTGATGTGTTCACGAGTAGTATTCTTCCGGAATAAAACCTTATTTGTGACTTGTGTATTATGTGTATGACTTGTTTATGCTAAATGGGCATATAAAATCGTATATATTGTCGGTGTCTGCATTATAAGAAATGCATGTGAATTATTTAAGCCGCACCAAGTGAGCATGTGAATATATTGCAATATTTTGAGAATATATATGTGAAGTATGTACAATATATACAGCTCACGATGTTGAATTTATGGACCTCGATTAGTACCTAGTTGTATTTGTCGAAAACTAGGATAATGGAACTATATGATAACTGAGGTGTACATGTGATTCTAGGACTTGAATGATTTTAGAACATTATCTCTAGAAATCATGCGCCGAAAATGGCAACTGAGTAAAACTCATTCCGTATTACTGTGTGAGCCACCTCTAGAGAACTCAAGGGAACTACGTGCTACACAGATTCTTCGGAACTGTGGGAACCACCTCTAAAGTCCTTTGAGAGCTAAGTGCTACACGAGTTCCGATAGACCATTAGAAAGTATGTGCCATAGAGGCCAATCCGAGTAAAACTCACTCCTTTGTACCGTGTGAGCCACCTCTAGAGAACTCAAAGGAACTACGTGCTACGCAACTTTCTTCATGAACTGTGAGAGCCACCTTTAGAGTCCTTTGAGAGCTAAGTGCTACACGTGTATCGATGCACCATTTGAAAACATAAGCCATAGAGGCAAACCCGAGTAAAACTCGATCTTTTGTAGCGTGTGAGCCACCTCTAGAGAACTCAAAAGACCTACGTGCTACATAGACTCTTAGGAACTGTGGGAGCCACCTCTAGAAGCCTTTGAGAGCTAAGTGCTACACGTGTACTGATGAATTATGGGAAATCATATCCATTGAGACAATGAATAAATGATTGTGATCTGTGAATGTGATGACTATCGTTAGATAAAATAGATCTTATACATAAGACAGAGAACGAGAATAATTGTTGAACTATACTTATATTATGCTATAGAATCATGTGATATTTGTAATGGTTGTTTCTTTGACGCTTAACCATATCAATAAAAAGAGACACAAAGAATGATATTGTGTGAGTTAAAGAAATGAAGAAAAGCATAAACGAGCTTATGAAATCTGTTGTACATACAAGTTAGTAGCTAATCTTGATATAATGCATACATGCTATTTTATGGAGTTCATGCATGTATGAACGTATTCTATGATATGAGCCTAGTCTGTATTTATTTAAGCTACTTACTGAGCTGTGGATTTGCTCACCCCCTTAAATTTAACATCTACAGATCATAGGGTTGATATTCAGCTCAAGCTTCATATATGCTCTCTCGTAAACTGTACCTAGCTGTGGTACTCGTCTACGTTCTCCGAGTCTTGCTTTTGTGCTTTTGAGGTATACAATGGTATATCATTTTAATAATTATGCAAACTTTATTTTCACAGTACTAGAAAGAAATATGGGATGTAACTTTGGATTATACTAGATTATTTTGTAGGTCTACGTGATTATCGAGTACGATCCGGGATTTGTATATATTTTGAAGTATGTATAAAAATGCAAAATGTGGAATTTCTAGTGAAACGAATCTTGAGATATATGAGATGCATGATTGTGTAAATTGTAGAAAATAAAAGCTAGCTGTATTGTGAAGTTTAGAATGTGTTTTAATGCAAGTGATTTTACTGGGGAAATTGATAAAATACAAGGGGGAGGTTTACGACCCGTTTCTTTTGGATAAGTGAAAATAAGGCTAAAATGATGAAAAATCATTTTGAGAAGTCTGACATAGCTAGAGAAATAATCTTATTAAGACAAGATTTGATTTAGTTACTACACTAATACCGAATACAAACCGTAAATAGAAAAAGGAAAAATTTGGTTCGTAATTTTCCAAAGCAATAAGGTAAGTGTTGAGT
The DNA here is from genome assembly GCA_032173925.1 of Heritiera fomes. NCBI lineage: Eukaryota > Viridiplantae > Streptophyta > Magnoliopsida > Malvales > Malvaceae > Heritiera > Heritiera fomes. The sequence continues at coordinate 22,106,928 of JAPDPM010000004.1, read as the reverse complement.
GGACGTCATTAGCCTTCAAGTCATGACAGATTTAATAGTATCAGAGCAGGGTTTGTCTAGTACGTGTTAGTGTAGTTAAAATCATTTATGGTGTCACATCTCATGTACTGTGAAATATATGTTTGGAAAATTATCTATTAATTGTCTTATACTGAAATTGGTCTACACTTGTTGTAGGTTTTTTATTTTGATTTAATTTGGAATTAAGGGGCGACTGGGCATAGAATTAGACCCAGAAGATCAGCTTAAAGATAGTTGATTTTATTTCCAACCCCATCACTATTATCACCCCTATTACTATCATATTCGACTCATTCCCACCCAGAAAATAGGGTGTTGAGGATGGCTAGAATGGAGCAGGATCATGAGATAACGATAACCCTACTATAGTATTAGTGGTTAATCGAGCTGGTGCAACAAGCTCAACTCCTTATTATCACATGTGCTCTTAAAAGTAGCTTGCACATAGAGTCAAAACTTCTAAGTTATTGGTTGTTGCTAACACGTCTTTCAAAGAACCTCAAAAGAATGAGTGTGTATCATAAGTATGAAGTGAAAGTGGGAGATAGAGACCTAATAGCAGATTTGCTAATATTGCACAATTACAACCTTGGTGTTGTCTTGGATATGGATAGGATGGCCACCGATCGTACTAATGTACACTGCTATAAGAAAACTGTAACTTTCTCCCTACCTAATCCACATATAATATGTTTCGACAGATGACGAAGCAATAAGTGCTCATTTGTTTTGTTCTAAATATATTGGAGTAATACCAGTAAAGGCATAAGGGCCTACATGGTCGGAGATTGATGTGATATACCGGTCAAGACTCATGAATGAGAAATAAGCTATGTGATGAGTTGGAGTTTAAAAGATGTAGGATTTTGAATATCATACTATTAAAAGTTTTACGATTTAGAAACTATATGGATATTAAGATCACTGGTTTAAATTTATAATGAAGAGAAAGAAATAAATTTTTAAATGACAAATGTGTCCTTATATTGGACTAATTTCTTAATAGTGGACCAAATTGATCTTGAATTACACGATAGTGATGAAGCTACTGATGGCATAAGAAATGTAATATGTGTATAACGATTCCGATTATTAATCCCATCTACAATTAGATTACGAATGCGACCCAAAATGTTTATAGTAGGAAGTCGTAGGATGATTGGCCCTGCTATTGATTCTTAAGGGTTTGAATTAAAAGTGTATTAATGGGATGTTTATTGAGGGATCATTGGATATGATAAAAAAGTGAGATGATTATAGAAGATGACTGAGAAAGTGAATTGTGCATGTGATGAAAACAAATCAGTATGGTTAATTCTGGTTCTATACATTGTATTGTTTATGAAGTATTAAGTTAATATTTATAAAATCAGAATATTTTGAGATATGTTTTACAAAATGAGGTACTGATTGAAGTAGTATTATAAATGTGAAAAATATGTATAAGGACAGTAAAGTGATGATAAGAGATGAGGAAGATGATAGCTAACTTCAGATTATTAAATGAGAATGATCTCTAAAGTAAAACATAGTGATAAATAGGTTAGCTATAAAATGTGTTAGTTAAATGGTTATACTAAATACATCATACAAATTAAGATGATTGATATGCTGTGTAGTATAAGTAAACAAGTGGATCAAGGTGGAATATATATGAAAATGAAATGAATGTTAAATGTCTCTGCCTTGAGGTTATATAGTGGAATGGAAGGACATAATGAGGAAATGTCCAAATTGGCAATAGATGTAAATGATGAAAATAAAGATGATGTAATATTATGATGATTTATAATGGTGAATTAAATTTAGTAATTCATAGAGTTTTTACTAAGAACAAATAATCATCTATATGGAATTGACGCCTTATCTGATCTAATTAAAGATGTATAAGGAGTTCCTAAGATTAGTACATATACAGTGTGTCGTTAGATGAAAAGTTGAAGACTGATGGTCATAAGATGATAATAATTAGAACTCGATATAATTATCACGAGTTCATATTGAAGTTTACAAGGTTAATAAAATACCTTGTGATTTATATAAGCCTAATGAATGAGGCATTCGTATATGGATAATGATATACTGATACGGTCTAAAACATTAATGGAATATGAGCAGCATGTTGTATGACCCTGTAAACTCTCAAAGACAGTGAACTATATTTTAAGTATGGAAAATAGGAAATGTGGTTAGACAGTATCTCTTTCTAAGATATATGATCTCGAATGACAGAATAACAGTGAATCTGTCTATGATGAAGAGATAATAATTGAGATATGAAATGTACTAAGTATAGCTAGATACTATTGCCAGTCTATGGAAGAATTATTGGGTTAGCTACTCTACAGATGTGATAAAATTAAAGAAGTTAAGTCGGTAAATGAATAAGTGTAAAGAAAAGATGGTATGCAAAATGTTAGAAGATTTTAACATCAGAGTACCATACTACTTGAGAAAACCGATTGAAATGATAAGAGTGGAAAGGTGAAAATGTAATGAGAAGATTAAAGTATAATTTGATTATGTCATTATTGAATCTAAGTTATCAAAAGAGTATAATTTCAGGTATATTCTAAAATTAAAGTGATAATGAATATACCACAAGAATAAAAGATGTAATAAGAATGCTACATGCGAAGACGATATGGAGAGAAAATGATTGTCTCCTGAATTCAATTATGGTAAAAGATGGTAAATAGTAAAGTCTACAAAGGAGCTACAACATTTGTTAAAGTAAATGTGAAAAATGAGTATTGTAGATAATGAGGAACCCCAAAGAGATAGTCGGAGTGATTAAGAACTGATTGTCTAAATAAAATCAATTTTCATTATTAGACTCCTAGATTCTCTAGTGCCATAGTCGGAGTATGGTATGAAATGATGAAAATGTATATGTACAGTTCCAGTGAGCATTACATGTGATGGGAATCACTGAATTGTCATATGCTAATAGAAAATAGCAAAAGGCTTTGAGATCCCAAATGTACTGATAGCACCACTCCGTACTAATGTAAATATATGAGTGTGATATGTAAACGCTCCATGATATTGAGAGAGCGTGTGTACGAGATGTGAAAGCTACTGGGAGAATTACATACTACTAATTAAATTGGGTAACTGATAGTTATCAAACTATATCGACTTGGCACCAAAAGAGAAAATAGGTGATAAAAAGTGTGAATTAGCTATTATGTGAAAAGAGGTAAAAAAAATTGATTACTCCCAAACTGATAAGAAATTTTAGAGGGTATAAATATATGGAGAAAAATGATATATAATGGTGTAAAAGATGATTGTAATGTTGAAGGTATCATTTAAAGGATGATTGAAAGGACAAGAAAGGTAAGAGTACAAGATGGTACCACCTTTTTAACTTAAGTGCAATTTGGAGGACCGAATTTCTTAAGGTGGGAAGGATGTGATAATCGCTAATTTTATAAATTTAATATTAAATATTCGTAAATTTTAATATTAAAACAAATAACTAAGCTAAAGAAAATAAATGAATTTATCTAAGAGATAGAAATATTTGGAAATTCGAAAGTTGATGAAGTAATGAATTTGAGAATTCAGAAGTTGGAAATTTAATGTGGATATTAAGAAAATCCAAATTAAAGAAATAAAAAGGTGTATATTTATATAATTATAAAATTATATTATATAAATATATTTTAAATGTTAAAGAAATAAAAAAATGTGTATGATGATATATTTAATTAATTAGATTATGTAAATATGTTTTTATATATATGTTTTATATAAATACAAACGTATATATATGAAATATAGTATATCTTATAAAAGGATATATATACTATTTTATATTAAATAAATACATATGTGTATTATTGTAATACATCTTTGTATACAAATATATATATATATATGAAATATATATAGTTATATATATAGTATTTGAATTTAAATTTATAGATATATATAGTATTATATGAAATATTAAGATATATATATCTAATAAAATAATTATATATAATTATATAAATATAATTATATATATTATATATAAAAAACAACATAAACGGGGTCGGGATCTACCCGACCCCTGTTATTTTCGGTTTGAGAGAAACAGAGGGAAGAGCCGACCCCTGTCAGCTGAGAGGAGAAGGAAGAGAAAGGAGAGAGGGCAATGCCACCGGCGAGCCAAGAAGGGGGAAGAGAGAAGGGTCGCCGGTGAAGGAAAGAAAAAGAGAGAAGAGAGGAAATCGAGGGAAACAGAAACGGAAAGAGCTGAAAAGGAATAAGAGGAGGAAATCGACGATGCTGGTCGGTCCAGGCACCGCCACCCCAATGTCGACCTTGGCGGAGATGAGAGGAAGGTAAAGAAGCCACCGACGGTGAAGGAAAACGATGGAGGAAAGAGAAAGGCTGAACTTTCCACCGTCAGATATGCCACCGTGCTACCGATTTGGGATGAACAGAAGCTACCAGCAAGTTCGCCGTAACGTCGGCCAGCTGTGGAGATGCCGAACCATCGGAGAACCGGTGGTAAGGGGGGGCTTGAACTTATCTAAACCGGTTCAGGCCAAAAAAAATAAAAAAAAAAGAGAAGAAGAAGCAAGAGAAGAAAAAGGAAAGATAGAAAAGAGAGAAAGAAGGAAAGGAGAGGGGCTTGTTTTCCTAAGGTCTAAAGGTAAGGCCCTCTAAACATTGAGTTATAATCATTATATATACATGACATATGAATATTTGGATGAAATATGATAGATAGAGGTGAAAATAAATAAATAAATAAATATATATGTATCATCCATAGAAATAAATATCATTTGTGGAATATTCAAACAAATGTACCTAAGCATAATTCATATGCTAAGAAAATAAATGGGATTAGCTGAGATATGAGTACAAGTATAATTATATAATTTGTTTGAGGTATAGTTATAATTATATAATTATACAATTATATATATATATATATATATATATAACGAAGGGAATATATAGCAATTACTAAATCAAAAATGCGTTAATGAAACTAATACAAATAGTAAATGATGATGTGCATTAGTGGCATGAGAAAGACTTTAGTTTCTATGTAGATTTAAATGATAAATAGATTTTCTGTAAGGTTTGGTAATACATTATATATTTAGATATGTATGAATACATAGGCGAATATATATGTATATCTATATATATAAATCGTTTGGATGATAAGGAGAAAATAAAAACTTGGCATAGGTTTTAGTGGCTAACCTTAAAGGAAAAATAGCGGACATAAGTTAATAAATCTCTTACTATCTTACAAGGAATATAAAGTAAAGAGTTATTAAATCGAATGGATAATGCTTTGGCGAGACACATGAAGAATTTAATTCTCACCAAAGAAATGAATTGGAATAATTCTGATTCTTAGATACACGTTTCGTATGTGATTAAACGTAATTAAGACATTGTTATTAAGAAGTTATTCGATTTAATTGTAGTGAATTTGGAGCAGTGTAGAAGCTAAGCTTGAGTTTGAGGATCGAGGAAAAGTAATCTACCAAGCATCGAGGTAAATGGGTTAAATAAAACTTACTAGTATCATCTCGTAAGAGATGAAAGAAATCTCTACTCAAGAATTATTTAATTTCATATCAAGTTGGTGAAATATCACGAAAAAGACCATGAAGGTAAGTCTTGGTAAGATGTAAGTTAGACTTGATGTGTTCGCGAGTAGTATTCTTCCGGAATAAAACCTTATTTATGACTTGTGTATTATGTGTATGACTTGTTTATGCTAAATGAGCATATAAAATCATATATATTGTAGGTGTCTGCATTATAAGAAATGCATGTGAATTATTTAAGCCGCACCAAGTGAGCATGTGAATATATTGTGATATTTTGAGAATATATATGTGAATTATGTACAATATATACAGCTCATGATGTTGAATTCATGGACCTCGATTAGTACTGTAACGACCCGTTACCATATTTTTAACCTTATTTTACACAATTCATCCGGTTGGGCTATCTGTGATACTTCACTTTTCTTAACTGTTAAACAAATTTACATAACATTGTTTATATTATACACATCCCCTATCTTAATTAATCAGATAAGTAGTACTGTAGACATGTCTAAATACAGAAAATAAATGATCGTACCTAATATAAATCAGTCGGTCTGTCACATTGTCCTTTGTGTACAGCCGTGATCCACAATCAACTGATCTCACAATCTTTAAAACCTGAAATGTTTAAAATTAAGGGGTAAGCAAACCATGGCTCAGTAAGAGAGTTATATGTCACACTTGATATTCAGCTATCTATATGCTGAAAATATATATATTTTCAAATTTTCCTAGCTGGCTCTAGGCTCGTAATGTAGGAAGGATACTATAGTCGGCTAGGGATTCAGATAGAGTAAGGCACGTATTTTAAAATACCTGACGTGTTCCGGAACCTAGAAGCAACTTTAGAGAGTACTAATCCCGTTGTTTGCAAAACGATATAATTTTCGTTTTTCCACGGAGTAAACTACTTATTTCTTTTTTCATTCAGTATACTTTAAAACACGTGACAGTTCAGTATTAAAACAGTGGTTTACTTCTCTTCTCTTCAGTACAGTAAAAACACGTGACAGTACAGTGATTTGTAAATATCCAATCATTGGATAATTACTTCTTCGATTATTTCTATCTTAGAAATAATTCTTATGTTATTCTTTTAGAATAAACATTTATTTCTCTTTTCAAATCAGTAACCGCATCGTATAGTTCAGTAAAACAGTATATTCAGTAAAACAATAATTCGATACGGTTCAATCAGTAACAGTAAACAATAACTACCAATTCAGTAATAGTATAAAGTAGCTTTCAGTTCAGTAAAACAGTAATCAGTGGCTACCATTTCAGTGTACAGTACAGTTCTGTAAACAGTAGTTTGGTACGGTTTTTCATCAGTAAACAGTAAAGTAGTTCAGTACAGTAAAACAGTACAGTAAACAGAATTCCATAAATCCTTTCAGTAAACAGTAAGCAGTAAGTAGTAAGTGAGACTAGGCAACACCCTACAATTAAATCATGTTATCTCGTCCACTAGGGACATAGTAACAGTAATGAGATCTATGGCCATGATCTATAATATGTCCTCGATGTACGCTTGCTAGGCGACAATCCGGGACGCTGATGACTAGTTGGTCAATCAGCCATGTGACAGTAACAGTATATGTGATGCATGAAACTCGGGGCCTAAGTCTCAAAACAGTATAAACCGTACCATAGCCTTTATAGATTTTAAATGCCGTAAATCAAATATCCATAAGGCTCACATGTAAATATAATCACCTTTATGAAATTTATAAACCAATTAACATTTTTCAAATTATTTCATAAAGGTATAAATCATATTTTTCATACGATGCAGACAGTTTGCAAAATCATCACTGAAATATATAGAAAGGCAAATCTGTCCTTTTTTCACCGAAAAACATATAAGCACGCTTTTTCGTGCATTCAATCGAAAACATGGTTTTATAATTATTGGAATTCAAATCAATTATTTTTATAATTTATGAAAATAAAAAATTTATTTTCTAACTTTAAATTTCCATCACCATGTTTTCTTCTAAAAACACGTGTAGAGACCTCTAGTCTCGAAATCATAGTTTTTCTTCATTTCTTAACCTTTATGGAATTTTCATAATTAATTATTTCCATATTAAAACCATAAAGGTTTTATGTAAAATCAAGTGAATATTCAAGAATATTTATAAAAATATTCACTTCAGTCTGTTTTTCATTTTCATCTTGTTTCACGTGATCACCTACCGAGTGAATTTTCGGTGATTTCCTTTTCACCATTCTCGAAAATATGAATATTTTAAAATTAAATATCACTATATTCATGTTTTATGAAATTTACTTAATTTCTCGATTTTCGTACTCAAAATCGATTTACGTGAAATCAAATCTTTTATTTTGGTTTTCAGTGATTTTCGGTAAATTTCAGTAATTTTTCGGCAGTATAACGGCTGCCGATTTGGCTAGCCTCCTGCACGAAAAATACAGTTTATATATTTTCAACTGGTATTTCACCATAATTTGCAACTGATAAATCACCACAATTTTCAAAACTAATCATTATAAATTGCATTTATAAATTAAATTCATAATTTAAAACATGTGACCGAATATCCTTACAGGCGGCACATGTCTCCCTTACCTATTTCGGGTCGGCGACTGCCTCTCGAAGGTCGCGCCCGTGTTCACCTCGCCCGATTCCATCGACTCGGTTATCAAGGGAATTTTCTGGAAATTAAATTCTAAAATTAGATTTTTTCCATAATTATTTAAATAAATAAATTATTTAAATAATTTAACACTTTTCGAAATTTCTTACTGATTCCCGTAATTTTCGGGATTTTCCGTAATTTTCGAATTCTCGCGAATTCTCCAAATTCTCGGAATTCCTTTTCTCTTTCTCTTTCTTCTTTTTCTTCCTTCTTTCTTTTTCTCTTTTCTTTTCTTTTCTTTTTCTTTTTCTTTTTCTTTTTCTTTTTCTTTCTTTTCTCGCCGGACCGGTCTACCTCCTTCCTCACCGGTTCCACGTCGACGGCCGGTTCTCCGACTGCTCAGTGGCTCAGCAGCTGGCCGGCACCACGACAAAGCTGGATCTGGCCTCCGTTCGTCACGAATCGATGGCACGGTGGCGAATCTGCTCGGTTTTCCCTCGGTTTCTTCTCCTCCTCCGTCGGCCTTCCTCCATCGTTCTTCGCCTCGCCTGTGGCCTCCCACGTCTTCCTCTTTCTCCGGCGAAGCTTCGGTGGCAGTGGCGACGACCGGTTTGGCCAGCACCGCCAGATCCATTTTCTTTTTCTTCCCAGCCTCTGTCGGTCTTTTCCTTCGATTTTCCTTCCGTTTCTTTCCTTTCTCCGTCGTCGGTCGCCTCCTCTTCCAGCCCTTGGCTCGACGGCGACGTCGCTCTTCTCCTCTCCTTTCCTTCTCCAGCGACAGTGGCTGATGCCACTCGGGAAGACAGAATCGGGAGTCTTCCCAATTCTGTTTCTTTCTTTTTTTTATGTATTTTATTTTCTAATTTAATTATATACATATAATATATACTATATAATATATACTATACTCATAATATAACATATATTATATTATATTTATATTATATATAATACATATAATATTATTATTATATATAGTATAGTACATATGTATTATGTATTAACAAAATGCATATTTAGTATATATATGTATATATATATTTGTTCACTTTAAATTACATAACATTTATATATTTATATAAATGAAATAATACAATATATATTGTATGTACAATATATATTTGCTTCCTTATTTTCTTATTTAATTTGGATTTCCATTTATCCAAATTAAATTTCCTCATTTCATTATTTTCCATAATTTCTCATCTTTTACTTATTTCCGAATTTAATTTTCGTTCACTCAGATTTCCACCATCCATTCCTTTCTCAATTCTCGGGATTTTCACTAGTATCCCGTTCTCATAATTTTATTTATTTATTTATTTATTTTCTCCAATATTTATTTCCAATAAATGAAAAATTTACGATTATCACATTCTTCCCACCTTAAGAAATTCGGTCTTCCGAATTTAACTTAAGTCCAAAGGTGGTACATTCGTATACTTATGACTTCTGACCTCTAGGTCATCTTCCAAGTAATACTGCCAGTACACTTTCAACATCAAGAATACTTTAGACCACTACATGCTGTATTTCATCTTATATGTCTATACTCTCGTAAGTTCATTTCTCAAATCGGGAGTTATTCATTTCCACTCTTTTCACATAAGAGTCCATGCACAGTATTTTTCATGTTACAGCCGATCTATGCTGTTCATCATCCATTTTTTTTCTCACTTAGTGCCAAGTCGATATAGTTTAAAACTATCAATTACATATGTCAGTCAGTTATATGTAATTGTCCCAGTAGCTTATACATCTCATGCACACGCTCTCTCAACATCGTGGAGCGTTTACATCTCACACTCATATATGTATACATCAGTATGGAGCGGTGCTATCAGTACACTTGGGATCTCAAAGCCTTTTGATATTCTCATTAAGCATAAGGCCACACAGAGACTCCCATCACATGTAAGGCTCACTGGAACTGTACATACACATTCACATCGTTTAACACTTATACTTCGACTAAGGCACTAGAGAATCTAGAAGTCTGATAATGGAAAGTGATTCTATTTAGATATTCAATCTTTAATCACTTTCATATCATCATTTCTCTTTTGGACTCTTTATTGTCCACAATATTCATATTCACACATTTATTCTACCAAGATTGCATCTCATTGCAGACTTTATTATTGATTATCTCTTACAGTCATAGATCATGAGACAATCATGTTCTCTTCATGTAGTATGGTCTTTACTTTTCTTTTCATAATTTAGATTCCACAATTGAATCCTCAATTTATATATTTAATCACCACACCATCTATATACTTCCACCATTTCTATCATGTTACAGTGGTTATATGTATAATCATTTTTCATTTATATACTGGTCGTAAACATATCAATTATCTTATTCCTTGGAGTATCATTAATTTTACTTATCAAATCTAGCGTGATTTTACATCTTGCCAGAGTTATGTGGTAACCAACATAAATCACTTTCAGTCTTACCTTCGAGAACTGTTTCATATTGATGTTCTCTTCTCATCATGCAACTTATTTCCTTATTCCACTTTCATTTTTGTTTTCATATTCCCACTTTTATCTCTTTATATTTTTACTCTCATCTTTTTTTTTTCGGTTTTCTCAAGTGGTATGGTATTCTACTGCTAAGATCTTTTAAAATCTTGCGTACCATCTTTTCTTTACACTTATCCATTTACCGACTTTAACTTCTTTCTTTAATTACATCACATTAGTAGAGCAGCTAGTCTCATCACTCTTTTATAGATTGGCAGTAGTATCTAGCTAGACTCATTAATCCCGTATCTCAGTTATTATCTCTATATCATAGATAGGTTCACTGTCATCTTGTTGTCTCGAGATCATATATCTCAGGAGGAGATACTATCATGCCAAATCTCTTAGTTACCAATCTTAACATAATTTCACAGTCTTTAAGAGTTTAAGGGTTATACCACAATGCTGCTCATTTTCCATTTATACTTTAGACTCTATCAGTATTTCATCAATTTACTCATGTATGGATGCTTCATTCTTTAGGCTTATATACCTCACAAGGCAAATCATTAACCTCGTAACCTCAATAGGAACTCGTAAAATTCACTCCGAGTTCTAATCATCATCTTATGGACACCAATCTCCAATCTTTTATCTAAGGACGCTTTATACTGAGGCTAGTTTTATCAACTCCTCATATATTTGTGATTAGATCAATAAAGCATCTATTTTCATGTAGATGAATACTTGTTCTTCACAAGAACTCTATTACATAGTAACCATTTACTATATCATGTCGATTCATCTACTTATTAAAATCGTTTGTGCTGCTCTCTTTTTCACTTATGTAGCCAACTTCATTAATCTTTCATTTTCCAGAGTAGGTTAATTAAGCTTTCAGATTTTCTTAAGTTCTCCGATATAAGCTTAGAATCAGATTTCATATTCAAAATCGAGTCAATGTTATCTCGATTCCTCCAATTTATATAACTCCTGAAGTTCTATCGGAAATCAAATTTGATACTTTCTTTAATCACATATTTCTTATTAATTCGGACATTTCATCCTCATGTCCTATCATTTACACTGTGTATTCTCAAGGCAGAGACATTTACTATTCGATTCATTTTGACTCATAGACATTTACTATTCGATTCATTTTGACTCATACTCTACCTGGATTTCATTGTTTACTCATACTTTACAGCCTTACGAATCTCATTCCAGTAAGCTGTAGTAAGTACAACAGTTATCAACACATGTTACAGCTAACCAATTTATTACAGTTATTCACTTTAAAATCATTTTCATTAAATGAATTCAGGCTTAATTCCATTGAGTATATTATCCACGAGGTTCGAACCTTGGCACCCTTACGTACCTAGTTCCTTACACTCGTGTTACCATTAAAATAATTGTAAAAGTCACTCCCGTTCGTATCGGCCGTCGGCAAGCATCCCCTAGGCGATCCTTTCGCCCCAGGTTTACCCTTACTAGTGAGTCGGCGATAACATTGTTTGCCCGCATCTCACAACACATGATCCACTACGGGTCGCCCATCATAGTTCTGTTTCAGGGGTTCTGAAGAACATAGGTTAGCTTTCATTTTCTTTTTATCACTTTACTGTTCTTATATTTATTCTCCAACTCACAGTACTCCACATAGTACCTTATTCTGTAGCACATATTTCAAGATATTTCGGTTCTATATAAGATTATCTGTTTGATATCTCAAAGTAGTAAAATATATAAAACCGTAATTAACCACACCAATATGTATTTCATTATCTGTATTGTTCACCTCATCAGTCAATTCCTGTAATCATTTCACTCTCCATAGTATTCAACGATCCCGTTCAATACACTCTTAATTCAGGCCTTTACAATCAATATTCGGGCCAATCATCTGATGACATTCCACTACACCTTTATCGGATCGCATCGTGTAAGGCCTCGGCCCGTTCGCCGTCCGCCTATACACATCTATACTGTCCTCTTTGAGAATGCCCATCCCTTTCACTGGGTCACCCCTCAAGGATCTATCGTGAGGCCCAGCCCGTTCACTAGGTCACTCAACATTCACGTCCGTATTCTAAGTGTCAGTGGAATCAGTAATAGGGATCGTTATATTCATATGACATCCTCTATGCCATTAATAACTCCATTTCTCTCAATGGATTCCAATTCAGCTCGGTTTTATCTTGTTCCGAACTTCGCCCAACATAAGGGCATTTTTGTCATTTTGACATTTATTTCTTTCTCCTCATTATACATTTGAATCAATGATCTGATCATCTATGTGCTAATAGTATCCTTTCTGATACTTATATCAGAAATTTAGATCTCATTCGATTTCGACAGAGAAGTTCACTAGAATCCATGATTGGATTATTTTGCATGAAATGTAGCTTAACATCATCAATTTCTCTGTCAAATCAATCAAATCCAACTTCTGTTGGTCTATTATGACTCTCAGTAAAATTTCAAAATCAAGGGTATTTTGGTCATTTTTGGTCAAAAATTTTCTCTCTCTTCAAATTACCGAAAAATTGGTGATTAAATCTGTAACGACCCGTTACCATATTTTTCACCTTATTTTACACAATTCATCCGGTTGGCTGTCTGTGATACTTCACTTTTCTTAATTGTTAAACAAATTTACATAACATTGTTTATATTATACACATCCCCTATCTTAATTAATCAGATAAGTAGTACTGCAGACATGTCCAAATACAGAAAATAAATGATCGTACCTGATATAAATCAGTCGGTCTGTCACATTGTCCTTTGTGTAAAGCCGTGATCCACAATCAACTGATATCACAATCTTTAAAACCTGAAATGTTTAAAATTAAGGGGTGAGCAAATCACGGCTTAGTAAGAGAGTTATATGTCACACTTGATATTCAGCTATCTATATGCTGAAAATATATATATTTTTAAATCTTCCTAGCTGGCTCTAAGCTCATAATGTAGGAAGGATACTACAGTCGGCTAGGGATCCAGATAGAGTAAGGCAGGTATTTTAAAATACCTGACTTGTTCCGGAACCTAGAAGCAACTGTAGAGAGTAATAATCCCGTTGTTTGCAAAACGATATAATTTTCGTTTTTCCACGGAGTAAACCACTTATTTCTTTTTACATTCAGTATACTTTAAAACACGTGACAGTTCAGTAGTAAAACAACGGTTTACTTCTCTTCTCTTCAGTACAGTAAAAACACGTGACAGTACAGTGATTTGTAAATATCCAATCATTGGATAATTACTTTTTCGATTATTTCTATCTTAGAAATAATTCTTATGTTATTCTTTTAGAATAAACATTTATTTCTCTTTTCAAATCAGTAACCGCATCGTACAGTTCAGTAAAACAGTAATTCGATACGGTTCAATCAGTAACAGTAAACAGTAACTACCAATTCAGTAAATCGTATAAGGTAGCTTTCAGTTCAGTAAAACAGTAATCAGTGGCTACCATTTCAGTGTATAGTACAGTTCTGTAAACAGTAGCTTGGTACGGTTTTTCATCAATAAACAGTAAATAGTAAAGTAGTTCAGTACAGTAAAACAGTATAGTAAACAGGATTCCATAAATCCTTTCAGTAAACAATAAACAGTAAACAGTAAGCAGTAAGTAGTAAGTGAGACTAGGCAACACCTTACAATTAGATCATGCTATCTCGTCCACTAGGGACACAGTAACAGTAATGAGATCTATGGCCATGATCTATAATATGTCCTCGGTGTACGCTTGCTAGGCGACAATCCAGGACGCTGATGACTAGCTGGTCAATCAGCCACGTGACAGTAACAGTATACGTGATGCATGAAACTCGGGGCCTAAGTTTCAAAACAGTATAAACCGTACCATAGCCTTTATGGATTTTAAACACCGTAAATCAAATATCCATAAGGCTCACATGTAAATATAATCACCTTTATGAAATTTATAAACCAATTAACATTTTTCAAATTATTTCATAAAGGTATAAATCATATTTTTCATACGATGAAGACAGTTTGCAAAATCATCACTGAAAATATAGAAAGGCAAATCTGTCCTTTTTTCACCGTAAAACGTATATGCACGCTTTTTTGTGCATTCAATCGAAAACATGGTTTTATAATTATTGGAATTCAAATAAATTATTTTTATAATTTATGAAAATAAAAAATTTATTTTCTAACTTTAAATTTCCATCACCATGTTTTCTTCTAAAAACACGTGTAGAGACCTCTAGTCTCGAAATCATAGTTTTTCCTCATTTCTTAACCTTTATGGAATTTTCATGATTAATTATTTCCATAATTAAAACCATAAAGGTTTTATGTAAAATCAAGTGAATATTCAAGAATATTTATAAAAATATTCACTTCAGTCTCTTTTCATTTTCATCTTGTTTCACGTGAAATATCACCTATCGAGTGAATTTTCGATGATTTCCTTTTCACCATTCTCGAAAAAATGAATATTTTAAAATTAAATATCACTATATTCATGTTTTATGAAATTTACTTAATTTCTCGATTTTCGTACTCAAAATCGATTCACGTGAAATCAAATCTTTTATTTTGGTTTTCAGTGATTTTCGGTAAATTTCAGTAATTTTTCGGCAGTATAACGGCTGCTGATTTGGCTAGCCTCCTACACGAAAAATACAGTTTATATTTTTCAACTGGTATTTCACCACAATTTGCAACCGATAAATCATCACAATTTTCAAAACTAATCATTATAAATTACCTTTATAAATTAAATTCATAATTTAAAACATGTGACCGAATATCCTTACAGGCGGCACATGTCTCCCTTACTTATTTCGGGTCGGTGACTGCCTCTCGAAGGTCGCGCCCGTGTTCACCTCGCCCGATTCCATCGACTCAGTTAACAAGGGAATTTTCTAGAAATTAAATTCTAAAATTAGAATTTTTCCATAATTATTTAAATAAATAAATTATTTAAATAATTTAACACTTTTTGAGATTTCTTACCGATTCCCGTAATTTTTGGATTTCTCGTAATTTTCAAATTCTCGAGAATTCTCCAAATTCCCAGAATTCCTTTTCTCTTTCTCTTTCTTCTTTTTCTTCCTTATTTCTTTTTCTCTTTTCTTTTCTATTCTTTTTCTTTTTCCTTTTCTTTTTCTTTTTCTTTTTCTTTTTCTTTCTTTTCCCGCCGGACCGGTCTACCTCCTTCCTCGCCGGTTCCACGCCGACGGCCTGTTCTCTGATGGCTCGGTGGCTCAACAGCTGGCCGGCACCACGGCGAAGCTGGATCTGGCCTCCGTTCGTCACGAATCGACGGCACGACGGTGGATCTGCTCGGTTTTCCCTCGATTTCTTCTTCTCCTTTGTCGGCCTTCCTCCGTCGTTCTCTGCCTCGCCTGTGGCCTCCCACGTCTTCCACTTCATCCGGTGAAGCTTCGATGGCAGTGGCGGCGACCGGTTTGGCCGGCACCGCTAGATCCATTTTCTTTTTCTTCCCAGCCTCCGCCGGTCTTTTCCTTTGATTTTCCTTCCGTTTCTTTCCTTTCTTCGTCGCCGGTCGCCTCCTCTTCCAGCCCTTGTCTCGCCGGCGACGTCGCTCTTCTCCTCTCCTTTCCTTCTCCGACGACAGTGGCCGGTGCCACTCGGGAAGACAGAATCGGGAGTCTTCCCGATTCTATTTCTTTCTTTTTTTATGTATTTTATTTTCTAATTTAATTATATACATATATTATATATTATACTCATAATATAACATATATTATATTTATATTATATATAATACATATAATATTATTATTATATATAGTATAGTACATATGTATTATGTATTAACAAAATACATATTTAGTATATATATGTATATATATATTTGTTCACTTTAAATTACATAACATTTATATATTATATAAATGAAATAATACAATATATATTGTATGTACAATATATATTTTCTTCCTTATTTTCTTATTTAATTTGGATTTCCATTTATCCAAATTAAATTTCCTCATTTCATTATTTTCCATAATTTCTCATCTTATACTTATTTCCGAATTTAATTTTCCTTCACTCGGATTTCCATCATCCGTTCCTTTCTCAATTCTCGGGATTTTCACTAGTATCTCGTTCTCAAAATTTTATTTATATATTTATTTATTTATTTTCTCCAATATTTATTTCCAATAAATGAAACATTTATGATTATCACAAGTACCTAGTTGTATTTGTCGAAAACTAGGATAATGGAACTATATGATAACTGAGGTGTAAATGTGATTCTAGGACTTGAATGATTTTAGAACATTATCTCTAGAAATCATGCGCCGAAATGGCAACTGAGTAAAACTCATTCCATATTACCGTGTGAGCCATTTATAGAGAACTCAAGGGAACTACGTGCTACACAGATTCTTCGAAATTGTGGGAGCCACCTCTAGAGTCCTTTGAGAGCTAAGTGCTACACGAGTTCCGATGGACCATTAGAAAGTATGTGCATAGAGGCCAATCCGAGTAAAACTTACTTCTTTGTACCGTGTGAGCCACCTCTAGAGAACTCAAAGGAACTACGTGCTACGCAGCTTTCTTCGTGAACTGTGGGAGCTACCTCTAGAGTCCTTTGAGGGCTAAGTGCTGCACGTGTATCGATGAACCATTAGGAAACATACGCCATAAAGGCCAATCCGAGTAAAACTCACTCCTTTGTATCGTGAGAGCCATCTCTAGAGAACTAAAAGGAACTATGTGCTACGCAGCTTTCTTTGTGAACTGTGAGAGCCACCTCTAGAGTCCTTTGAGAGCTAAGTGCTGCATGTGTATCGATAAAACAATAGGAAACGTACGCCATAAAGGCCAATCCGAGTAAAACTCACTCCTTTGTACCGTGTGAGCCACCTCTAGAGAACTCAAAGGAACTACGTGCTACGCAGCTTTCTTCATAAACTGTGGGAGCCACATCTAGAGTCTTTTGAGAGCTAAGTGCTACACGTGTATCGATGAACCATTTCAAAACATAAGCCATAGAGGCAAACCCGAGTAAAACTTGATCTTTTGTACCGTGTGAGCCACCTCTAGAGAACTCAAAGGACCTACGTGCTACATAGACTCTTTGGAACTGTAGGAGCCACCTCTAGAATCCTTTGAGAGTTAAGTGCTACACGTATACTGATGAATTATGGGAAATCATATGCCATTGAGACAATGAATAAATGATTGTGATCTGTGAATGTGATGACTATCGTTAGATAACATAGATCTTCTACATAAGACAGAGAATGGGAATAGTTGTTTGAACTATACTTATATTATGCTATAGAATCATGTGATATTTGTAATGGTTGTTTCTTTCACGCTTAACCATATCGATAAAAAGAGATAAAAAGGATGATATTGTGTGAGTTAAAGAAATGAAGAAAAGCATAAACGAGCTTATGAAATCTGTTTTACATACAAGTTAGTAGCTAATCTTGATATAAGGCATACATGCTATTTTATGGAGTTCATGCACATATGATCGTGTTTTACGATATGAGCCTAGTCTATATTTATTTAAGCTACTTACTGAGCCATGGATTTGCTCACCCTCTTAAATTTAACATCTACAGATCATACGGGTTGATATTCAGCTCAGGCTTCATATAAGCTCTCTCGGGAACTGTACCTAGCTGTGGTACTCGTCTATGTTCTCCGAGTCTTGCTTTTGTGCTTTTGAGGCATACAATGGTATATCATTTTGATAATTATGCAAACTTTATTTTCACAGTACTAGGAAGAAATATGGGATGTAACTTTGGATCATACTAGATTATTATGTAGGTCTATGTGATTATCTAGTACGATCTAGGATTTGATACATATTTTGAAGTATGTATAAAAATGCAAAATGTGGAATTTCTAGTGAAACGAATCTTGAGATATATGAGATGCATGATTGTGTAAATTGTGGGAAATAAAAGCTGACTGTATTATGAAGTTTAGAATGTGTTTTAATGCAGGTGATTTTACTGGGGAAATTGATAAAATATAAGGGGGAGGTTTTCGACCCATTTCTTTTGGATAAGTGAAAATAAGGCTAAAATGATGAAAAATCATTTTGAGAAGTATGACAAAGCTAGAGAAATAATCTTATTAAGACAAGATTTGATTTAGTTACTACACTAATACCGAATACAAACCGTAAATAGAAAAAGGAAAAATTTGGTTCGTAATTTTCCAACGCAATAAGGTAAGTGTTGAGTGGACGTCATTGGCATTCGTGTTGTGACACGAACTGTGAGTGATCAACGATGGCCATGTGTTACAGTGTTTCGTAGGATTGGCTAAGGAGTTCTGGATCCCTGGCCTTCCTATACAGGTACCTTATGGGATATAATGCGTGCATGAATCTCTGGGAGATTATTTTTTTATTGATATGTGATACTTGACAGATAATTGATTTAGTGAATGATTTGATTTACAAGACTAGTACAGGATTGATTTAAAAGTGACGAAAGAAGTAATATGAGTTTTACTGTATGTCTTTTTAATATAAATGCATATATTTTATTTTCGTAATTTCAAATGAATCGATTTACTACACTGAACGGAATTTCTGGAATTATTACATTATCTCATGATCTTGAAATTGTTATCATACTGTTTACGAAAATTGCATCATGGAATTGTTTAAAATAAAATTATTTTATTTGAAATTGCATTGCATATTGATTTATACTGATTAATGATTTGAACTTGCATTGCATAAAATTATTAAATATTGTATAATGATTTATGATTTCACCGTCAATCGCTTACTCTCTATAGTCGCATCTAGGGACTAGAACACGACAGGTACTTCAAAGTACCTACCATACTCTACCCAATTTCCTAGCCGACTATAGTATCCTTCCTATAGCGTACCCTAGTAAGCCATTAGGAAATAAATGTTTTTATTGCATTTTAAGATTTATATTTAATATGCCTCTTTCATAATAAGTTTAAATAAAATTATTTTTATTTATTTAGCATATAGTATACACTTTTATTTATGTTTCTTACTGTGCTTTCTCCAAAGCTCACCCCCTTCTCACCATCCTAGATAGCTTATCAATATATGAGAAATCCGTTGCGAAGAAATCACTAAAAGTTTAAAATACCCAGTGACCAGGAACATGAAAAGTTTTATATTTATATTCAGACTTATAAATGCACAGCAAATGTATTTATGATGGGATGTAACTAATGTAATGTACATTTAAAGGGGTGTACATGAATTAGTGGGATGTAATTTTCATAGGATTGTTACTAATAGATTATTTATAGATATTGTGTGATAGATTTTATTTTGATTTCTAATTTATTATTTACAAATTAATTAATTTAATAATATAATGGTTTAATTGAATTGAAAATTGTAAATTGAACTTACATCGACACCAAACGCAAACCAACACATACCGAATAATTGAATGAGAAAGATAGAAGTGAAAAGAAAAAATTTAGTTCGGAATTTTATAATTTCGAACGTTATAGTATCAACGCCATGAGGATTTGCCTAAAACAATGGTTAAGATATCCAACGTTAAGGGCAAAACTACTGACGATACCACTAATAGTAGTGTGCGGACGAGAGCTCCAAAGAAACCCTCAATTCGATTCAAATTTATAGAGTGAAGTCATACTAGCAATCCTGGCCTGCCTACTTTACATTCTAAGTGTACCAGTCCTAAACCCATATAGAGTGCCTCATATGCCTAAACCTATAAGGAATTATATGAAAAGTTTATGGAAAAGGGGTGTTCTCCTCTCTCAATTCCTAATTCTCATTTAGACGACCAAAACGACAATAGGGGGAGGAGACCTGCAAGGTGTTATCACCAAATCAAGAACAAGCTATACCAAAAATCTCAATACTGTCGTGGTGTCCCATATCCTAAGATCAGAATTTGTGATGTTGGGATGAAGAAAAAGGGTGTCGACGAGTATCCTAAGATTATCACAATCTCGCCATTGTAGGTAATCTTTTCAATCAAGTAGAAAATAAATTTGTAAATCCAAAATTTTGACAAAAAAAAATTTTACCTCTAAAAACTTGAAGAGCGGCACTCTTTGTTATTGATAAGTTAAGAACAAAATAGATTATTAGGTTAGGCTCTACACTGATATATTGTATTTTTTTTCCTTTTTTTGTGGAGTATATCTAAACGGGATATTACCGCCTTCTGATTTTTTGGTGGCCAATTTGCTGCCTAAAAAAATTTTCATTTGCAGAAGCTTAAAATTTAACAAGTTATTAGTGACATTGTATTTTAGATTGACAAGATGCTATTTAATAAATTAGAATATTTTACAACACTTATTTGACTTGGTATTTTTTTTTCATATTAATAAATTAATAAACATATTGATACAATGATTAATTGAAGAATCAAATAAAAAACTTCAAAATTTTCCTAATTATGATATTATGATGTTTCAACAAAATACATTTAAGTTCATGATCACTAGATAAAGTTTTATCATTGCTCAAGGGCATAAAGTCCATAATCAATAGTTACAGAGCAATCAAAAGCATAGAGATATATCATCATCCTTCCAATTGAAATGAGACATAATTATCCTTATGTTGGGATACTGCATGCTTTATCACATAACTACTGAGAATTTCAAGAAGAAAATGGTCAGTGAAACATCTTCTAATGGTATCAACACAGAAGCATAAAGCCACATTTTACATCATTGTATTGCAAATTCCTAGTACATAAACCTCAACTTAAAGAAAATAACCTTCTTTTGCTTAGGAAAGAAGGGCTAGAGCTTAAACCATGATGTAGTAATTAACTGCACAAGTTTAAGGAAGACAAGTTTGGGTTTGCTATGGTCAATGTGACTCGTAAATTGAAAACTGATAAACCATATGTTTTAGCAAAAAGATATTAAAGATTCCAATTGGCAAGTTGTGTTAAAGACAAAACCTCGTGACTTATACGATTTGCCTTTTGAAGATGTAGGAGAAGAGCCATGCCAAGAAAATGAGGAATTAGGTTTCAGCTTCCATGACCCTAATGTGAATGATAATGATGATGATGATATTGTATCTTTAGATAGACCTGATGAATTAGTCAGTACAAATGTTGAAGGAAGTCCATTAAATCTTGATATGTTGGGTGTTGGGGATGATGATGATGATGAGCCTGATTATGATGAGTTTATTTCTATTGATGATGATGACAAGATAAACTCAATAAATGAAGAGGAGATAGAAGATGATGATGATTAAGAATGGATTATTTAGAATTTATTTTTGAAGGTTAGTTTGACACTTTTGTTTATTGTTATGGTACAATATTTTTGTTTATTATAAATTTTTAATTTATTTTTTAATATTATTTCAAAGGTACGTTATGCTTTATAAAAGCTCAATATCATGTTTTGGCTTTTTGCTTGTTTACTC
The DNA here is from genome assembly GCA_032173925.1 of Heritiera fomes. Classification (NCBI taxonomy): domain Eukaryota; kingdom Viridiplantae; phylum Streptophyta; class Magnoliopsida; order Malvales; family Malvaceae; genus Heritiera; species Heritiera fomes. The sequence goes on along the minus strand of JAPDPM010000004.1, from coordinate 22,084,831 downwards.
ATTCATGATTAATTTAGAATTCATTTGAAAATGCATCTGACATATGAATTTCAACTACTTTTACATAAAGGTTATGAAATTGTTAGTCATAGAGAAATAGCTTGAACTCTTTGTAACAATTAAAATTTTGAAGGCATATAAGGATATTGAACTTTTACATGAGTAGAAAGTATTGTTTAATTAGGAAGAGTATGAATATATTGAATTTTCGGAGTGTTTGAGATGTCTACTGTATCAATGTGTTAATAAAATGTTATTAGTTTGCAGTTATGACATCTCATTATCAATCTCATAAGAAATTGTCTCAATATTTTTTCCCTTCAATAGCAAGTTTGCAATGTTTCTTAAAAGTGTAATTGGCTTTAATAAGAAGATATCTTGTAAGAGCCTTGCCCGTCTCATAGGCCGCCGGCGAGCATCCCCTTGCCGAGCTCACACTTCACCCGCCCCAGGTTTACTCTTACAGGCTGGCTAGGCGATCACCAGTTCGCCCGTCCCTCTCACAACGTATTGTCCGCTTTGAGGTGCGCCCACTGGCCATCGCCCCTCACGGCTTTATTCCAAGGGACTTGAAGAACTCAAGCTAATTCCCTCGGACGCGTTCCATGAGACGCTCGAACCCTGGTATCCCGTAGATACCTCAAGCCTTACACTCATGTTACCATTGAGTGTCTCAATGGTAACATGAGTGTAAGGCACGAGGTATCTATGGGATACCAGGGCTCGAGCGTCTCATGGAACGCGTCCGAGAGAATTAGCTTGAGTTCTTCAAGTCCCTTAGAATAAAGCCGTGAGGGGCGATGGCCAGTGGGCGCACCCCAAAGAGGACAATACGTTGTGAGAGGGGCGGGCGAACTGGTGATCGCCTAGCCAGCCTGTAAGAGTAAACCTGGGGCGGGCGAAGTGTGAGCTCACCAAGGGGATGCTCGCCGGCGGCCTATGAGACGGGCGAGGCTCTTACATATCTACATTTGGGAATTAGATTAACTTGCCTTTTCTTCTTTAGTAATATCCATTAATGGATATTATTGTTGATGAATTTTCAATATTAGTAGTATGAATTATTTTTGTTAAAAAATCATTCACAATTGTTATCCAATAAAGAAAACAAAATTATTGATATACAAATTGTTATTGTAATAAAAAATAATTTATTAAATTGATCAACGTAAATGGTGAATAAGTAGTTGAAGTCATTAATTTTTACAATAGTTACGATTTTGATTTGTCACAATTGTAAATTTATTATTGTGACAATATGTAGTCGACATTAATTTGTTATGTTAAATTGTGACCAAATTTTTGCAACAAAAAATAAATTATTTAGTGACCAATAATTTTGTTCTCACAATAAAGATAAAAAAATAGTGACCACTTTATATTTCACCACTAGTATATCAATTCACGCCAAAAATCAATTGGCGCCAATATGTGTATTTTATTATTGACAAATATTTAATGACAAATCTTAAATCGTTACAATTATTATTATAACAGTGACTATTTAATTGTGAAAATATTGAAATCGTCACAAATACTACTATAATAGTGTGAGAACCGTAAAGTTTCTTAAACTGATCATGTACTTAAGTGTAATTAAACGTGAATATAATGCAATAATGTATTTTTGGGGTTTACAAATGTAAGATCATGGTACATTTGCAGGATCGAAATCTTCGCGAATTACGGGAAACATGCACTAATACAATTTATGCAATGTACGTTAAATGGCAAGCCAAACTAAAAACACACAACATGCATGCATGCATACGTAAATGCGCATGCATTCAACGTGTGTATGTACATATATAAACACATATATAAATAAATAAAGGATCAAGTGAAGCAAAAATAAACCATAAAATAAGAAAATAAATTAAATATGTTTATACATATATTTCTATATTTATACACATAAGGATATATACATATACATACAAATAAAAAAATGTAATATGAAAGTATATAAAAGAAATATATATATATATGTATAATGAAAGATATACATATATATATCTCATATACAAATAGGGATATATTTATACATATATTTATATATGTATAAATATACGTATAATAAAATGAATAAAGAGTTTTATAGGTATACACATGCATATAATTGAGTATAGGTGTATAGGGATAAATACATGTATACATTTATTCATGAAATAAAAAAAATATAGATATAGATATGTAAAGCAATATATATTTATAAAAATTATATATATTTTAAGATAAATATATAAAAAAGGGGTTTTGTTGGGAAAACATCCCACCAAACCGAGGCAGAGTTGCCATACACTCCTTAGCACCTATCTTCCCTTTTTTTTTTATTGCACTTCCTTTAATCTGAAAACACTCAGCCCTCTGTTCATTTTGCCTCTCTCTTCTGTTTTCTCTCATTCCATCTCTCGCACAAACGCTTCCTCTCTGTCATCTCCTTCTCCTTGTCGCCATTCTTGTCACCTCAGCTGTGTGTAGCCGGGAGTGGTGCGATTCAGTACGGGGGACGGAGGAGCTCGACCATGGGCGATGCGTGAGGCAGAGAAACTCATTGGAAGCATATTGAATGCCATTTGGGTGGCTGAATGCTAGTACAAAGTAGGGCTGTGGCGTGACGAGGTGTGACACGGGATCTGCATAACAGTGGCTGAAACAGGGGGGCTGGAATGGTTCGATTTGAAGCTACCTTTTGGGTCGGTTTAGCTTGGCATTACAGCAGTTGCCCAAGGCTAAAAAAGGACTGCTATTGAGGAGGCATTATAGCGTTCTGTTCAGGGGCACCGAATAGGGGCTAGAAAGTGTGAAGTCGAGAAATAGAGGTAGCACGTAGAAGCGAGGCGGACTAAAGCAGTTTCGGTGGCTGAAAGTGTGATTGAGGCACCTGAATAGTGGCATTTTGGGGCTTGAGACAGTGCGAGAAAGATGCTGGAGGTGCTGGATTTTTATGGCTGGCTCGGCAAAGAAAAAATGGGTGTTGATCTGGGCTTTTGGTGGCTGTGTGAAACGGTTTGGGTGGCTGAAGCAAGATCGAGCAAGGGTGTCACGTGAGGCTACTGGACGAGGAAAGAGAAGGGCCATTCGGTGGCCTTTTAGTGATTGAGTTGGTACTGGACAGAGCACCAAATAATGGTGCTAAAATGACTCAGAACAGGGGTTGAAAGTAGGCGCCTAGTGTTGGGATGATTGATTGGAACAAGGGCTAGTCACAAGGCTGAAAACCGGCACTGAAAAGGAATCGAAATCTAATTATTTTTGGTGCCAAAATTGGAATTGGAATATTGGGATACAAAGGCAAGCAAGGGAGAATGGGTGGTGTTGAACCGATGAAGAGCATGGCCATACAAGGGAAATTATGACTGTTAAGTAAGGGGTTTTTGTAAAACTTCATTCTACTATACTGTACAAGATATTTATAATTATTTGATTATTAAAATAAAATTTATTTGATAAAATTAAGTGAATTGGGTATGTGGGTCTCACTTTGAATTTTACTGTTTTATTGAGAATATAAATGAAATATGGTATTCAGAAGGTGAAATAAATATTAAATAAATATTTGGAGGCATAAATATAATTTTTGGATTATTTAGATGTTAAATTAAGGATTGGGAATTGTGAAGATAAAAATATTATGAGGCTTTAATGATCAATCGACGGTGATTTGATTATAATTTTTGATCGGAGTATCTAAATGATAAACCGTAAAATTCTTTGGAAAGTTAACTTAAGTATCTTTCCAAACATATAGGCCTCATATTCTAGTTCCTCATAGATTAATACCAGAAATTTTGTAGAATTATTCCATGAGCAGTAGATTCTACCAATAGACTCAACCGACCTATCGGTAAAGAATCATCCATAGCGGTTGGTAGGAAACTCCGATTAAGGTGAATCAAAATCCATTAGAAAGTTGACTTAAATACCTTTTTACCCATATAAGGCCCATATTTTAATTCATTGTAGATTAACCACAATAAATTTCTACATTCACGTCACATGTATGGAGTTTAGCATTGAGCAATCAGTAAAGAATCAGACATAACTTTTGATAGCGAACTCCAAATGAGGTGATTCAAATTGCGTTGGAAAGTTAACTCGAAGATCTTTCTGAGGATATATGGCTCATATTTTATTCATTATGGACTGATCTCGGTGAATTTTTAAAGTTGGTTGTAAGTGCAGTGAGTGATCAAAAAATTATCAGCGTGTACGCCACTTCTTTTTTGGCTGCTGTTGTGCTATACGTTGAGATGTAAATTATGGTATAAAAATGAGATAAATAATAGAAATAAAGAGGATATTATTGATGATCAAAAAGGCTGAAATTTTATTGCTTAAATAGCTACCAAAGGAGACAAAGAAAAGTCAAGAAGTATGCAGCCAAGGAAGATGTACAAAACGCCAAAAATTTCTGCTGCATTTGCTGTGCTTGGCTGGAGAAAATTCAAAGGAAAGGAAAAGTAAATTTAATAATAAATAAAATAAAAGTGTAAAATAATAACATAAAAAGGAAAAGTCAACAATTTAACATGAAATTAAATGGTATGGGCTGAAATATATGCAATAAGAAAGGAAAAAAGTCAAGAAATGGTGCAGCAAAGTGGACTTCAATGCCATTACATGCACTGCTATTGTACCATTTCTGATCAGTCATTCAAAGGCTGATAAAATGTAATTTTATAGTATAAAATGTAAAGAAAAAGAAAGAGAAGTTTCTTCCATAATTTTCATTGGCTGGAACACACAGGAGAAGAGGAAATTGTAACAAAAACCGTGCAGCCAACAAGGAATCTTCAAGCCACTTCTTGTCTTCCACGGTTAATTCAATTAAAGGAGCTGGAAAAGCAAATCTCTATTGAGTAAAATACAATATATATATATATATATATATATATATATATATTACTTAAAAGAAGAGATAAATTAATATTTAACATGTGCTCACTTTTGTTTGCTGAAGTATAAAGCAAAAGAATGGAAGTCAAAGACGCGCAGAACACATGAACTCCACGCCACTCTTTTGCTGCAAATTTTCTTCACCATTTAATGCAATTTAAGACAAAGAAATGATGAAAGAAAATAAAAAAGGTGTTAGGTGATTAATTAGCATTGGTTGTCTTGGATAAAAGAAGACTAAATGGAAATTTAACTACAGCAAATTCTTTCTTCCATACCGAACTCCCCTGCTGCTCCACGGTTTTTAGTTTTGCTGCTCAAGTTTGGTTCTGTTTGCAGCCGTTTCTTCCATAATTTCTTAACAAAATTTCATCTTCATGCTATTTGATCATTAAACCCTCTCCATAGACCTTATATATACCTTAAGAACATCAAAAGACCAAGAAAGGAGGGCTGACTAGAAAAGAAACAAAACAGAATGGGATGTTGCTGGTTCGGTTGAAGTGAGGAGATTTAATGTCTTATTGTTTTAATTAAATTTAAAGCTATATTCTAGCCTAGTGTAAGGTGTAAATAAGGTTTATGAAGTTTGTTTTACATGAGGTAGGCTAGATCAAAATTTACCATGGATAAGGATGTTCGGTTGGCATGAGATTGAATGAAATCTTGTGTTGTGGTGCAAGAAAACAATAGGAAATTATCAAGTAAGTAAGGAACTAAAGGTTGAAACAATAAATCATGGTGAAAGATTGAAAATCAAAATTTGGTAAATGAAGAGAGGGGTTCGGTTTGGACATGAAAGTAGTAAATATATGGCTATATGCAGAAAATGGTAAGGAAAGGCTCACGTATACATGGAAGAGTAATGGAAATATTAGAAGAGAAAAAATCATGAAAATGGCCATAAGAGGGTTCAGCCCTAATTTTGTTTAGGTATGGAATATGCTGAATTTTTATAATTAATAGTAGAAAATAATCATAGAAATTAAAAGAGAAAGATTGGTGAAATTAAAAACCAAAAAAGGAACTAAAATGTGGAAGTTGAGTTTTGGTACCAGTATAATTTATACTGGTTGCGCTTATGTTATGATAATAGTGGCTGCATTTTATGAATACTAGTGGCTTAAAAATAAGAAGAAAAATATTTATAAGTTTTGATAAATTATTTTTGCAGCCCGAGTTTACGGATTTCGGTTAGCGTAACTGGGAAGCTCGACTTCATAAGATTGGTAAGGGGGGAGTGTGTGAGTTGTAGTGATATAATGAATTGCATGTTTTCTTGAGTTAAATGTTATGAGCATATTGAATGCAAGTATTGGTTTGAAAACATGCAAAATCTGTGGTTGAAAAGTTGGTTTATATACTGTGACTGTGTGCAGGAGGTTAGGAATCCGCAGCAGTTATGCTGTCGGAAATTTTGCAAAAAATATTCTAAAATATTTCAAAATATTTTAGAAGCATGAAATGATTTAAATGGAAAATTTTGAATATAATTTCCACCAATTTTCCATAAATTGAAATTTTGAGAAAGTTATGAGAAATTAAATATTCATGTTTTATATTTTTATTAAAGTGAGAAATTGATTTGTTTTATATGATATTAAATATTCAAATTGAATATTTATTTACTTTCTCACTTGATACATTAATATTTACAGATAGATTTACTGTATGTGAAAATAGGGAATAAAATACCTTTTTATAAAATAATTCTTCAAATAAATGATTTAATTCATTTGATTTCCTTAAAGGTATTTTTATGAGAAAACGAATGATTTTATACCTTTATGAAATTAAGTGATGATTTTATTTATTTTATAAATTCCATAAAGGTGATGATATATGAAAATGTGAGAGCCTTATGGATAAACATGAAATATTTCAAATTACTTTGAATAAGATCCATAAAGGCTATGGTATGGTTTTTGTACTGCTTTGAGACTTAGGCCCCGAGTTTCATGCATCATACTATTACTGTTACTGTCACGTGGCTGATTGACCCGCCAGTCATCAGCGTCCGGGATGTCACCTGGCAAGTGTACACCGAGGACACCCTATAGATCATGGCCATAGATCTCACTGTATATTGTTAATGTGTCCCTTAGTGGATGATGATAGCATGATTTAAATGTAGGGTGATACCTAGCCTCAACTTACTGATTACTGATTACTGATTATTGAAGGGATTATTGAATCCTATTTTACTGTACTGCACTGTGAATTACTGTTTACTGAATTGAACCGTACTGAAATACTGTTTTACTGAACTATACCGAACTGGTAGCTACTGATTACTGTTTACTGAACTAGTAGCTACTGAATACTGTTTACTGAACTAGTAGCTACTGATTTCGGTTTACTGAACTGAAATCCACTGATTACTGTTTACTGAACTGAATTATACGAAATACTGTTTACTGAACTGAAAAGAAAATTTACTGTTATTGAGAAAGAATACTTTGAAAATTATTTCTAAAATAGAAATAATTACTGAACTGTTATCCAATGATTTGAATATTTATAAGCTACTATACTGAAAAGACTGTTTACTGTAACTATCGTTTTACCACTGTACTGTCACGTGTTTTGAACTATTACTGAAATGGTGGAAATTAAAGGATTTATTCCATTTAGATTTATGGAAAAATAAATATTTTCCAGTATATAGATTTCATTATATCAAGCAGCATACGACTCCTTTACTGAGCATGTGGTTCGCTCACCCCTTACTTTCAAACTTTCCAGATTAATCACGAGGATTTTTGATGGCTTCCTCAATTAAATATAACTACAAGTAGCCTACTAGGACAAAGAACATTGAAATTTAAGGTACAACCACTTCTCTTATATATTCAGACACTTGTATACAGTACTACGTTATTGTAAAATAGAAACAGGGGATGTAAAGTGTATGGAATATTGTAAAAATTGTTATATTCCATATTTACTGAATAAATGTTCATCATTCATTACTATCAAGGATCAAGTATTAAAAGCATCACAGACATCCCAACCGGTAAAGATGTGTAAAATATGAGTAATTATTATGTAATAATGTACACTCAGACTGTTATGGATTTAATGGTATCAGAGCAAGGTTGACCTGATGTCTGTTGATACTTTTAAAGTTGAAACTGTTGAAAATGGTAAAAATACCCTGTAGTACTGTATAGTCTGAATGGATAGAGAAACCAAGTGACTGTAAATTATGGTAAGTGTTTAAAATGGGATGAAAGTTTATGAATTAAGGATTATGAAAAGGGATTGTAATCCGAGGATTTGACATGAAATAGATGATCTTATGGTCTTACTGGAGGTCTATTCGATATGGTACGTAGAGGAACTCAGTAAGGGCCTCACCATGACTTCTCTGTCCGAATTGAACTAAGACTTCAAAATGATGATATTGGAGTGGAATAGAATATCGTCAGTGTATAGATCTTAAGATCGCCTGCTTAAAGGCATCTTGAAGAGAGAGAAATAAATGTGAAAATGACAATTATGCCCCTATATTGAAATAATGTCTCTGAATGATAGTTGACTAAATTGGCTTGGAATCGATTCATGGTAATAAAGTAATTGATGGTGTAAAGGACATATTACATGTTTAATGATCCCTATCGTGAGCTTCACCTATACCTTGATAAGTAATACTGCCGGAGTAGATACTGTGGGAGGTCGAGAGATAGTCGGCCCTGTTATGAAATTTTTAGGGCCTGAATTAAAAGTGAAAAGATGGGGTATATTGAGTAGGGATTAAGTAATATTGTAAGAAGATATATACTTACGGAGTGTGATTAAAAAGGTGAATTATGCATTGATGATTCAATATCAATGTTATTAATTTTGGTTCTAAATAGTTCTTCTGTTCAAATGAGGATAAATCAAATAATTATAAAACCAGAATATTTTGGAATATGCTTTACAGAATGGTATAGTATGAAGTGAAAACATATATATGTGAAATGATTTGAAAGTTATACGCATGTGTTTTTGGAATATACAGTGGATTAGCAAGATGTAACTAACGAAACATCCAAGATGGTATAAGGTTATGATTTAAAAGTTACTGAAGGTAACTTCAAATAAATTTCTGGAATAGAATAGATTTGAGAGGTCATTGACATGATTCACAGTATGAATTCCATTTCTAAGCTCTTATCAGAGAATATAAAGGAGTTTGAAGAGATTAAGAAATTTCTTCGAAAAATTGTGGATAAAGAATTTATTGTATAAAGGTGTTTGGAGGAAACACTGATGATCTCGTTGGAGAAAATATAAGGAATTCCTAAGATCAATCTCTGAACAGGGTGTTCATAGATAAAAGCCTAGAGATTGATGTTTATAAGATAATGTTCTAAACTCGGTATAATTTTAACAAGTTCTTGATGATACCTATGAGGTTTATGAAATATTTTGTGATGTATGTGAGTTTAATGAATGATATATTTCCATCACATACAGATAAAGTATAATGGCATGAAATCACGAGATATGAATATGTATATTTATTTGAAGAATATGAGCAGCATCCTTGATTAATTTCACAACTTTTGGAAACCGAATAAAATAAATGATTGGTTGAGAAGTTTGTGGGATTGGCTACTTAACTGATATGGTACATACATGTGAGAAAATCAAATGAAAGTGGATGAATATGTATGGGTATAGTATTCAAAAATGTTAAAAGATTTCAACGGAAGAGTACCTATACCATTTGAAAAAGCAATTAAAGTAATAAATGTGAAAGGATGAAAATGTCTTAAAAGACAAATCATATTAGGATAAAGGAACACGAATTATGATGTGGTTCCCAAAATTAAGATTATATGTCTGACAATCATATCGTCACGGCTAGATTTAAGATCGAGCCAGATTGACAGATGAAATTTAGTTATATTCAGAGGAATAAATAAATGCATTACTACCAGTCATGTAAATGGATGTATATATACATTGGAATTGTGAAATGGAATAATTAATGGAGAGACAGAATTGGTAATTGGATAATTCGGATTACAAAATTGGATTGTGAAAAGATTACATCTTCAGGTACATCCTATAATTAAGTGATATTACATGTACCATGAGAATAAGGGATGGAATATTAATATTATATGAAAAGATATGTTAGGGAAAATTATTATGTAATGTATCATTCACTGTAATTCTGGTTAATATTAAAGTCTACAAGTGAAGTGCAGTCTTAGCTAAACAGTGAAATGATTATTGTGGGATAAGAAAGAATCCGAATGAACCATGATGTAATAGAAGTGACTATAGATTGATTAACCAAATTGATTCACTTCTACATCATCAAGTTCTTGATCTCTTAAGTGCCCTAGTCGATATATATCGGTGAAATGGTGAGAATGTATGTGAAGTTTCAGTGAGCGAGTACATGTGATATGGATCCCTAATTTGCCATGTGCTTTTAAAAGAATAGCAAAAGGCTTTAGGATTCCAAATTTACTGATAGCACCGCTTAGCACTGATTAAATATTCGAACGCAATATGTAAATGTTCAATGATATATTGAAAGCGAGTGCACTAAATTTAAAAAGCTACTGGGACAGTTACATACGATTGATTAAAATTGTTTAATTGATTGTCGCCAAATTATTATCGACTTGGTACCAAATGAGAAAATATATGATAATAGTGTGAATTAATTACTGTAGGAAAAGAAGTGAAAATTGTTGACTCCCCAAGATGATAAATAATTACAGGGAGTACAGATTGATGGTGAAAGAGGAAAAGTGAGATTTCAAGGAAATTCGAATTTTAAAAGTATACTGGTAGTCTTATTTTAAAGATAGGATTAACTGAAAGTTAGAAGTTATATAAGGAAGAAAAGTACCTATATTTGGTGCACTTCCTAAATTAAGCAAAAGTTGGAGGACCCAATTTTTTAAGGTGAGGAGAAAATGTAAAACTTGATTCTACTACACTGTACAAGATATTTATAATTATTTGATTATTAAAATAAAGTTTATTTGGTGAAATTAAGTGAATTGGGTAAGTGGGCCCCACCTTGAATTTTACTGTTTTATTGAGGACATAAATAAAATATGGTATTCAGAAGGTGAAATAAATATTAAATAAATATTTGGAGGCATAAATATAATTTTTGGATTATTTGGATGTTAAATTAAGGATTGGGAATTGTGAAGATAAAAATATTATGAGGCTTGAATGACCAATCGACAGTGGTTCGATTATAATTTTTGATCGTAGTATCTAAATGATAAATCGTAAAATTCTTTGGAAAGTTAACTTAAGTATCTTTCCAAACATATAGGCCTCATATTCTAGTTCCTCATAGATTAATACCATAAATTTTGTAGAATTACTCCATGAGCAGTAGATTCTACCAATAGACTCAACCGATCTATCGGTAAAGAATCATCCATAGCGGTTGGTAGGAAACTCCGATTAAGGTGAATCAAAATCCATTAGAAAGTTGACTTAAATACCTTTTTACCCATTAAGGCCCATATTTGAATTCATTATAGATTAACCACAATAAATTTTTACATTCACGTCACATGTATGGAGTTTAAAGCATTGAGCAATCAATAAAGAATCAGACATAACTTTTGATAGCAAACTCCAAATGAGGTGATTCAAATTGCATTGGAAAGTTAACTCGAAGACCTTTCTGGCAATATATGGCTCATATTTTATTCATTATGGATTGATCTCGGTGAATTTTAAAGTTGGTTGTAAGTGCAGTGAGTGATCAGAAAATTCTCAGCGTGTACGCCACTTCCTTTTTGGCTGCTGTTGTGCTATATGTTGAGATGTAAATTATGGTATAAAAATGAGATAATAATAAAAATAAAGAGGAGATTATTGATGATCAAAAAGGCTGAAATTTTATTAGCTTAAATAGTCACCAAAGGAGACAAAGAAAAGTCAAGAAGTATGCAGCCAGGGAAGATGTATAAGACGCCAAAAATTTCTGCTGCATTTGCTGCGCTTGGCTGGAGAAAATTCAAAGGAAAAGTAAATTTAATAAATAAAATAAAAGTGTAAAATAATATCATAAAAAGGAAAAGTCAACAATTTAACATAAAGTTAAATGGTATTAGCTGAAATTTATGCAATAAAAAAGAAAAAAAATCAAGAAATAGTGCAGCAAAGTGGACTTCAAAGCCATTACATGCGCTGCTGTTGTACCATTTCTGATCAGTCATTCAAAGGCTGATAAAATGTAATTTTATAGTATAAAATGTAAAGAAAAAGAAAGAGAAGTTTCTTCCATAATTTTCAATGGCTGGAACACACAAGAGAAGAGGAAATTGTAACAAAAACCGTGCAGCCAACAAGGAATCTTCAAGCCACGTCTTGTCTTGCACGATTAATTAATTCAATTAAAGGAGCTGGAAAAGCAAACCTCTATTGAGTAAAATACAATATATATTACTTAAAAGAAGAGATAAATTAATATTTAACATGTGTTCACTTTTGTTTGCTAAAGTATAAAGCAAAAGAATGGAAGTCAAAGACACGCAGAACACATGAACTCCACGCCAGTCTTTTGCTGCAAATTTTCTTAACCATTTAATGCAATTTAAGACAAAGAAATGATGAAAGAAAATAGATAAGGTACTAGGCGGTTAATTAGCATTGGTTGTCTTGGATAAAAGAAGACTAAATGGAAATTTAACTTTAGCAAATTCTTTCTTCCATACCGAACTCCCCTGCTGCTCCACGGTTTTTAGTTTTGCTACTCAAGTTTGGTTCTGTTTGCAGCCGTTTCTTCCATAATTTCTTAACAAAATTTCATCTTCATGCTATTTGATCATTAAACCCTCTCCATAGACCTTATATCCACCTTAAGAACATCAAAAGACCAAGAAAGGAGGGCTGACTAGAAAAGAAACAAAACAGAATGGGATGATGCTGGTTCGGTTGAGGAGAGGAGATTTAATGTCTTATTGTTTTAAATAAATTTAAAGCTATATTCTAGCCTAGTGTAAGGTGTAAATAAAGTTTATGAAGTTTGTTTTACATGAGGTAGGCTAGATCAAAACTTACCATGGATAAGGATGTTCGGTTGGCATGAGATTGAATGAAATCTTGTGTTGTCATGCAAGAAAACAGTAGGAAATGATCAAGTAAGTAAGGAATTAAAGGTTGAAACAATAAATCTTGGTGAAAGATTGAAAATCAAAATTTGGTAAATGAAGAGAGGGGTTCGATTTGGACATGAAAGTAGTAAATATATGGCTATATGCAGAAAATGGTAAGGAAAGGCTCACGTATACATGGAAGAGTAATGGAAATATTAGAAGAGACAAAAAATCATGAAAATGGCCATAAGAGGGTTCGGCCCTGATTTTGTTTAGGTATGGAATATGCTGAATTTTTATGATTAATAGTAGAAAATAATCATAGAAATTAAAAGAGAAGGATTGGTGAAATTAAAAACCAAAAAAGGAACTAAAATGTGGAAGTTGAGTTTTGGTATCAGTATAATTTATACTGGTTGCGCTTATGTTATGATAATAGTGGCTGCATTTTATGAATATTAGTGGCTTAAAAATAAGAAGAAAAATATTTATAAGTTTTGATAAATTATTTTTGCAGCCCGAGTCGACAGATTTCGGTTAGCGTAACTGGGAAGCTCAACTTCATAAGATTGGTAAGGGGGGAGTGTGTGAGTTGTAGTGATATAATGAATTGCATGTTTTCTTGAGTTAAATGTTATGAGCATATTGAATGCAAGTATTGGTTTGAAAACATGCAAAATCTGTGGTTGAAAAGCTGGTTTATATACTGTGACTGTGTGCAGGAGGGTAGGAATCCGCAGCTGTTATGCTGTCGGAAATTTTGCAAAAATATTCTAAAATATTTCAAAATATTTTAGAAGCATGAAGTGATTTAAATGGAAAATTTTGAATATAATTTCCACCAATTTTCCATAAATTGAAATTTTGAGAAAGTTATGAGAAATTAAATATTCATGTTTTATATTTTTATTAAAGTGAGAAATTGATTTGTTTTATATGATATTAAATATTCGAATTGAATATTTCCTTTCTCACTTGATACATGAATATTTACTGATGGATTTACTGTATGTGAAAATAGGGAATAAAATACCTTGTTATAAAATAATTCTTCAAATAAGTGATTTTAATTCATTTGATTTCCTTAAAGGTATTTTTATGGGAAAATGAATGATTTTATACCTCTATGGAATTAAGTGATGATTTTATTTATTTTATAAATTCCATAAAGGTGACGATATATGAAAATGTGAGAGCCTTATGGATAAACATGAAATATTTCAAATTACTTTGAATAAGATCCATAAAAGCTATGGTACGGTTTTTGTACTGCTTTGAGGCTTAGGCCCCGAGTTTCATGCATTATACTATTACTGTTACTGTCACGTGGCTGATTGACCCGCCAGTCATCACCGTCCCGGATGTCACCTGGCAAGTGTACACCGAGGACACCCTATAGATCATGGCCATATATCTCACTGTACACTGTTACTGTGTCCCTTCGGGGATGATTACTGTGTCCCTTAGTGGACGATGATAGCATGATTTAATTGTAAGGCGATGCCTAGTCTCAACTTACTGATTACTGAAGGGATTTATTGAATCCTGTTTTACCGTACTGCACTGTGAATTACTGTTTACTGAACTGAACCATACTGAAATACTATTTTACTGAACTATACTGGACTGGTAGCTACTGATTACTGTTTACTGAACTAGTAGCTACTGATTTCGGTTTACTAAACTGAAATCTACTGATTACTGTTTACTGAACTGAATTATACGAAATACTGTTTACTGAACTGAAAAGAAAATTTACCGTTATCGATAAAGAATACTTTGAAAATTATTTCTAAAATAGAAATAATTACTAAACTGTTATCCAATGATTTGGATATTTATAAGCTACTATACTGAAAAGACTGTTTACTGTAACTATCGTTTTACCTGTGATAACCGTAAATTTTTCAATTATTGGAAAATAATAAATATTGAAAATAAATATTAAAGAAAATAGATAAGAGGAAATAAATAAATTAAAGTAAATAAATAAAATTTATTTACGAGATGGGAATATCGTTGAAATTCCCGAAATTAAGGAAAGTGAGGAATTTAAATTTGGATAAATTGGAAATAAGAGAAGGATAAAATTATGGGAAATAATGAAGAGAAGAATTTAATTTGGAGAATGAAAATCCAAAATTTAAAAAGAGAATAAGAAAATAAATAAAATATATTTATATAATTATATATTATATAAATGTATTTTTATACAAATACCTATGTATTCAAAATAGGAACAAACGAAAAAAAAAGAAAAGAGAAAGCGGGAAGGACCCGATCCTCCTTCCCAGCCAGACCGCCGGTGGCGGAGCTGCCACCGCCGGCGGGGGAAAAAGGAGGAAAAACGCCACCTGCCAGAGAGAGGAAAGAAACTGCCGGCGGCGTGAAGAAATGGAAATGGAATCGAAGGAAAAACGAAGGAAGCCGGAAGAGAAAAGAAAATGGCCGACGGCGGTGCCAGCCGAATCGGTGGCCGCCACTACAACCGAAGCTTCACCGGAGGAAGAGGAAGCCGATGGAGGCCACCGGAGGCGCAAGGAACAGCGGAGGAACGCCGGCGAAGAGGAAGAAGAAACCGAGACAAAACCGCCTCGATCCGTCGCCGTGTCGCCGATCCAAGGCAAACGGAGGGCACCGGCAAATTCGTCATGCAGCCGGCCAGCTGAGGGATGCCTGAACCGCCGGAGAACCGGCCACCGGCGAGGAACCGGCGAGGAAAGGAGCTGGACCGGTCTGACCGGGAAAGGAAGAAGAAAAAAGAAAAGAAAAAGAAAAGAAAAAGGAAAAAGAAAAAGAAAAAGAAAAAAAAAGAAAAGAAAGAAAGAAAAGAAAAAGAGGAAAAAAAAAGAAAAAGAGGAAAAGCAGAATTTCAGGAATTTAGAAAATTCCCAGAAATTCGACAACCTAGGATTTACAAAAATTCGGTAAGAAATTTTCCGGAGAATTAATTTTCAGAAAAATTAAATAAATTATGAAAAAATTCTAAAAATTAGAATTTTAATTCCAGAAATTATTTTCAGCAATCGGGATAAGGAATCGGGAGAAATGGAGTGCGGGCGCGATCGATAAGCGGAAGTCGCCGACCCGGAAAAAGGTAAGGGATGCATGTGCAGCACTGTAAGGATACTCAGTCTGCATATTTTAAATTGAAATATTTTATGCAATTATTTTATGAGAATTATTATTATGCATGATTTGCTGAAAATAATTTGGGAAGAAGTACTGGTTGAAGGATTTTAAACAGTATTTTCCGTGCAAGAGGTTAGTAAATCGGCAACCGTTATGCTGCCGAAAATTTTAGAAAAACTTTATAAAATCATTTTAAATGATTTTATTTCCGAATTTCGATAGTAAATCACGAAACATGAGGAAGTTTCTAAATTTCATAAAATATGAATATAATGAAATGGAACCTTAGAATATTCATGTATTCGAGGATGGTGATAATGAAATCACCGAAAATTCTCGGAATAGATAAATTACACGAATTACGAGACGAAAAATGAAGTGAAATATAGTGAATATTTTTATGAATATTTTTATAAATATTCACTAAAGGATTATAACCCTTATGGTTTTAAATCATGGAATTATATATTTATATAAATTCCATAAAGGTTTATTTTATGATGAAAATACGGTTTTGAGACTGGTTGGCATTCCTATCATGCTGATGCATGATATGTGACATGTTTAGTCCCGGTAGACGCCTAATCAGTGATCCACCGAGGACAATATAGGTTATGGTCATAGATTTGACCGATGTATTTCCTTACCCTCCGAGGTTTATAGTATGATGAGATTAATGCCTATCTTAGACTCCATAAATGATAGGTGACATGTAAAAAGGAAAGTGTTTTACATGACATGGAATATGTCAAACGGAAAATGTGATACAAGATGGGTGACATGTGAAAAGAACATGTTTTATATAATATGATAAGAGAATCAATTGAATTATAGCATTTTTACAAAATGCTCATTTAGGTATTGATTATAGTACCGTGAGATGATTCTTATAAGACATGAGATACAAACATGTAATATGTTTTCAAAAAGGAAGAAATGATAATTCTAATATTCTTTCTATGGTCTTAAATGGAATATTAGATCATAAGTACTACATGAGATTTGATAAGACAGTGGAAAGTACATATGGCATAAAGGCCAAACCGAGCATAGACTCGATGATTTTACCGTGTAAGCCACCTCTAGAATCCTTCGGGAACTAAGTGCTGCACGTGTTCTGATGTGTTAGTAAAGGCCAAACCGAGCAGAGACTCGATGATTGTACCGTGTGAGCCACCTCTAGAATCCTTCGGGAACTAAGTGCTGCACGTGTTCTGATGTGTTAGTAAAGGCCAAACCGAGCAAAGACTCGATGATTTTACCGTGTGAGCCACCTCTAGAATCCTTCGGGAACTAAGTGCTACACGAGTTCTGATGTGTTAGTAATCAGTCTAGGTTCTGATGGGGATGCGACAAATGTCGAAGGATGAAATAGATCTTGTGCACATGACATATGATGTGTGTGATATATCTGATTATGTTTATATATGCCACTCAAACATGTGCTACTTGAATGTTCGTCTCTTTCACACTTAATCATACTGATAAAAAGAATGATGCCTTGTGAACTTAAGAATGGAATAGATTTTAATAGCTTATTTTGCTTTTTAAAGGACGGTACTAATTAAGAGAGTACATTAAAACATGAAATGAGTTTTAAAGAAATAAGATGATGATTTAACTAATATTCTTTTCAAGGAATATACGAATATTAATTATTCTATTTAAATGCTTTATTTCGTAGAAGCATTATTTTGAAAAGAATATGAAAAAGGTTATGAAAGTTTAAAAAAGGAAAAAGGATTTATTAATTCAAAACAAAAAGAAAAAAAATTCTCTCTACAGTTGCTTCTAGGTTCCGTAACAAGTATGGTATTCTAAAATACCTACCTTACTCCATTCGGATTCCTAGCCGACTGTAGTATCTTTCCTACATGCGAGCCTAGAGCCCATAGGAAAAATGAAAAAGATTTTTAGCATATAGGAAGCTGAGTATCAAGTGAGGCATATAATTCTCTTACTGAGCCGTGGTTTTGCTCACCCCTTAATTTTCAACATTTCAGGTTTTGATGAATGTGAATTCAGTGGATTGTGGATCCTGGCTGTACACGAAGGACAATATGTCAGACTGATTGATTATTTGAGGTATGATCATTTATTCTCTGTATTTAGACACGTCAACAGTACTACTTATCTCATTAATTACGATAGGGGATGTGTATAATATAAACAATATTATGTAAAATTGTTTAACAGTCAGTACAAGTGAAGTATCGCAGACAGCCCAACCGGTTAAGTTATGTATAAGAAGATGAAAAATGTGGTCACGGGCCGTGACATTACCACTGTACTGTCACGTGTTTTGAACTATTACTGAAATGGCGGAAATTAAAGGATTTATTCCATTTAGATTTATGGAAAAATAAATATTTTCCAGCATATAGATTTCATTATATCAAGCAGCATACGACTCCTTTACTGAGCATGTGGTTCGCTCACCCCTTACTTTCAAACTTTCCAGATTAATCACGAGGATTTTTGATGGCTTCCTCAATTAAATATAACTACGAGTAGCCTACTAGGACAAAGAGCATTGAAATTTAAGGTACAATCACTTCTCTTATATATTCAGACACTTGTATACAATACTACGTTATTGTAAAATAGAAACAGGGGATATAAAGTGTATGGAATATTGTAAAAATTTTTATATTTCATATTTATTGAATAAATGTTCATCATTTATTATTGTTAAGGATCAAGTGTTAAAGGCATCACAGACAGCACAACCGTTAAAGATGTGTAAAATATGAGTAATTATTATGTAATAATGTACACTCAGACTGTTACAGTTTTAAGGGTGATGCTATGGCTGAAATTTAAAGGAGATATATATGTATATATATAAAAGGAGAAGGAAAGAAATAAAAGCAAAGAAAAAGGAAAATCCGGGTTAGTCCATGTACTTGGTAAGAAATATCGTGGACTTACCATTTATTTTAATAAGATAATTTAGTAAATTAGTTGGTCGATACTAAACTTTATTGATTTTGTTTAAATGTGTAGCACAACGTTAAAGCGACAAACGTGAAATTTGCTAAATTTGGGGCATTCGCCTAGTGTTTCAACTTAAGGAAATTGGTTAGCAAATACCACTTTATTTTTTTATAAGATATTTAGAATTGTATTAGATCGACAATGAGTCATTTTAATAATATTGGATATGTAGCTTGACATTAAGGCGAGGATTTCAAGTTCAGTGAAACTTGGTGCGTGAATGCCTAGCTCAGTAATGGTAAGATGTTTATATAATTCAGATGTAGAATTATATTGTATATGTAGAGTTAGATTGAGTGATGATGGTGATGATTATTGGTTGAGGGTGGATAATACATGAAGAATGACATGATTGTGGTATAATGATAATTGATGGAATGATTGAACGTTATTGATTTTACGATCTAATGATCCATATTATGGGTTGTGATGAGTACATTTATAATTAAATTGATTTCCTTCAGTACAACCCCGTTGAAATCAAAAGTAAGGAATCGAGGAATTTAAAGTGAAATGTGTAATGACCTTGGGTTGGATATAAGTGCCATATTAGGGTACTTAGAGAGTAAAGATACTAGTGCGATTTGACATTATGGATAGCTTTATACTATATGATAATGAATTGACACATCACATGGGTACTACATTATACTTTTATAAACTCATGTTTTAAATTATATTGCTTTTAAACATGCTTTGTTTATAACTTGAGGTTTTGAAAGGATTTATTCATGCGATACTTATATAAATACTTTATATGTTTAAATTATTTTGAGAAGACTGAATATATAGTGTAAGTGTATACATATGTATTTATATATGTAAATGATCTTAAAGAAATATGTTAAATACTTTACGCTATTTTCATAAGAAAAGTGAAATGTTTAAATGTTTTATGAGACTATAGGCACCCTAAGAGAATTCAATTCAATAAAGCATAGTGAAAATCGCCTAATTGGAGATTACTAATTAGGCAGAGATACTTATCTGACAATGGTCGTAGACAAGGCTCAGTCACACTTGATTAGTGGGGCTGAGAGACATGAGGTCTATGGCCATAGATAGCATCCTAGTTGGTTCCAGGGGATGATGAAATGATTTTTCACTGCTAGCTACAGTGAAGTAAGTCTTTATTGATAGAGTATTAGGGATTGAACCTAATCTCAAACATGAGATGATATGCTGTCTAGAGTATAGTTTTATTTGATATGAACTCTAGACTTGACATGGTTTTATAGTATGTGAGAGATGTTTTGAGACTGCACATGTTTTAAACATGCTTTAAAAGTGAATATGAAATGTTTTGTGACTGCACATGTTTTAGACATGCTTTAAAAGTGAATATGAAATGTTTTGAGATATTACATGTTTTTTTAACATGCCTTCAAAGTACAAACGATATGATTTGTGAATTCTTCATACTCTAGCATGTCTTACAAGTAAACATGAAACGAATTGAGATTTTACATGTTTTAAATATGCTTCAAAAGTATATTTGATATGATTTGAAATGATAGTCATTTTATATAGTAAAGCTTGCATAAGTTTTGCACGCTGAGTTATGACATAACGACATGCTATCTACATAATGTCATGACCTTTAACCGTACATGAACACAAATTTATATGAAGAGTTTTATGACTTTACACTACCTGTGATCATGATTTTCCATATGAGAAGTGATATGATTCGATATAAATACAAGAATATAATTGTTAAATGTAAAGTGACCTGATATGATATTTCATTTGAACATGGTTTTCAATTAAGACATGATATAATATGAGATTGATGTGAGTATGAATTAATAGTTTATGATATTCAAGTTATACAGGATGTATTGTTGCACGATGTATTGTAGTATAAGAACTACAAGATTGAAAGTGATTAAATTGATTTAATTATAGGTTTAGGTGATAGACAGATATTGGAATGGAGATAATGAGGTACTTCAAATTACCGTTACATCGATACTCCAAGAAAAAAAACCCTCGCTCACCTAAAATCTTTAAGACATGATCTTGCTATAAATATGAGATGTTACCGATTGAAATGGTAAATTGTGACTACAAACTTGCAGGTTCATGCATTGCATTTAGAACAGTATAAATTCAACTTGTGCACTTATATAAATGACTTACTGGGCCCTCACTCACTAAATGAGAACTATTTTTCAGATTAATTACACATTGGACAATTCTAGAGATTTAATAGTGTACTGAGTTCCAAAGACCTCGCCATTGAATATTTGGTATTGTAATACTTCTCCCGTATATGCATTTATTTTCAGGCAAATTTCTGTACAGTACTATAGGATGGGATGTAAACTAGGATAACGAGTAGTTGATGTAATATTCTGATATTATATGATGTGTTTGTGGTGATTAGTTGTGGATACTATGATTGTTGAGATGATACATATTTAGTGAATATAATGTGAATTGGGGGAATGATGTTTTGTTGTATTAATTGTGATGATTTGCAGGTAGTTAACTAAGGAAATCTCAAAATATAAGGGGGGATATTTTCAATTTATTTCTAAGAAATAGTAAGTTATAGACTATTAATGGTCTTCCCTTACCTTAGAGAGTAATTTAAATCATAATTGAATTAAAGAATGAATGAAAAAGGTTTAGTGACTACATTGATACCGAATACAAACTGTAAAAGGAAAGGAAAAAATTTAGTTCGCAAATTTACTAACAGCACTAAGAATAAGTGTTAAGTAAGTGTTACAGCTTTTGGGTCGTGACAAATAGTGACCAAAAAACAATATGTCACAATTACTTAAAACAATAGAGTCACACCAAAATTTTGTAACACTAAACCTAATATTTGTGACAAAATTATTTATGGTCACAACAAAATCGTCACTAAAAACATTAATTGTTGTAGTATATGTGTGTGTGTGTGTGTAAATAGTCAATGCATAAAATCATAAGAATGAGATTTTAATTTATTATGGGACTTTTATTAATTTTATTTCAGTACATTATGTTTAAAATTTTTAAAAAATAATTATTTTAAGTATAATTAACTAATTTAATTTTATAATTATTTTATTATATTTTATTAATTTTTTAAGCTAACAAAGTTATATTGTATAAATATTTTAAAAATTATGTACTAATTTTTTAGATTAATGTATTAAAAATAAGGTATATATTATATAACTTATATAATATAAGTAATTTTAGTATTTTAATAAATAACAAATGAATAATAAGGTGTTGGGAAAAAATATCTCTCAAACCAAACACCCACAAAAATGGAAGAGAGAAAAACCAAACACAATAATTTTTAATATGGTTCAGCCCAACCAAATTAGCTTATAACCACACAATCAATTTAATAACGAATTAAATAATTACAACTATATAATTTTTAGAGAGAAAAATTGAAAACTCCTTACAAAGCCCAAAGCCCAACTACCTAAAGAACCCAATTACACCCTTTATAATAGCCCAAATCTTAACTATTTTATTAGTGTTTACAACTCTTTAGCATATTTTGCAAACTAAGTCGACACATCATTTATAAGGAAAAATCCCTTATAACTTATCTTATACTTTCAATGTGGGATTCAAGGCAAACTCCAATAAATCCTCCATTGACTTGAATGCTTAAACTTCCCAAACTGTCCAACAATATCTGAAAAACTAATATGCCTCTAAATCTTCTTACTCTTGGAAACAACTCTATCTTTCGCATCATCAAGCAAATATAATTGTTTTTCATTGCTCTTTCCTTGCAAAACTAACTCATCATTCTTGTATACTTTGCAACTGAAGGAAACCGAAACAAACATGCAGCGGAATTTAAATCATTCGGCCTCCACCAGGATCGATTCGGAGAGTTGCCTGATTAGGGTTTCCAGATTTTACCTAACGTTTTCTCTGATTTCTGTCGTTGGTCGAGTCACAAGCAATAACTTTTCGTTCCTGCCTCTATGGTATCCACACGAACAGATCTCACAACTCTTGAACGTCTCACGATCAAAAGCCTTAAAAAGCGTTTTTGATTCTTATAATCGATTTGCTAGCTTCGATTAAAAGAATACCTTTTCTGTTTTTAATTTTTTTTGCGGCTCTGTTTTAGAAAAACATCCTTTTATAAGCAGTAAATTTTAACCTAAAATTTACTGCCAAACAGAACTCTAATCCTACTTAGAATAGGATTAGCTATATCCTTAATCCAATTCAGAATAGGATTAATTAAGCTCCTCATTGATCCGTTCTAAGTGTGCGACCCAATAGGTTCTCAAAACAATGGCAATGACAAAATTGTCATAGGCAATGAGCGGTATCTAGCAACACATCATTGCTACCCATGTAACGAGAATGTCAATGACTCGACATAACCTTACTCGTGATAGATGTTACCGTGTAGTCTAATCCCTTTATCCTTTGATGTCTTGATTAGACACAAGTCATGAAATATGTCACACTTGTATAGTCTAATCAGCGTTTCTTGATTCCTGAGTAGACTAATTAAACAAATAAAATCAATATCTCATATTGATTTTTTCGAGCACGGCCATGCATTTTTAGTCTCACTCTATCAAAGGGCCCAAGACATCACTCTTGTTATATAAGAGGGATAAATCCTATCTTGATCACTCAACATCCCTCTACATAGATCAAGGCATACCCAATTACTACCTTTATAGTCCATCCTGTTACGAATGACATCTAGCAGCATTAAAGTATGCAATTCTCTATGTTGGGATCTCTGATGATCTCAAGTCAAATGATCACATACACCATCATCACTATGAGAATCGCTTATGACACTCATATAACAATCCATGTAGCGTTCTCATGGAGGGTCGATCCAGTACATAGTTCTCTAACATGTACCTATGTGATAACTTGATATCCTATATCCATGACAATGGTCATCAGTCAACCACATACTAGTCTTATCGTATCATTGTTATCCTTGTTCACAATAATACTTGATTAGGGATATTTTAAGAATAGTGTGTTATTACTATTCTAAGGACATTATCATATAAGATTACATTACGCAGTTATAAGATAAATATAATAATGAGCTATAATAAAATGTCATGATACATAAAAATGCCAAAGTCAATCATCTAATGAATGGTTCTAAGGGCATAATCCAATAATCTCCCACTTGCACTAAGACCATTCACTCATGTATCTAATACTTAGTGACCTAGTGTGACGATCATGTCTCTGCTGCGTCAAAGGCTTCGTCAGTGGGTCGGCGATGTTATCGTCAGTTGGTACTTTGCATATCCTCACATCTCCTCTCTCGATGATATCTAGAATGAGATGGAAGTGCCGTAGTATATGTTTGGATCGTTGGTGAGATCTAGGTTCCTTAGCTTGTGCGATGGCTCCATTGTTGTCACAATAGAGCTCAATCGGATCTATAATGCTAGGAACAACTTCAAGCTCAGTAATGAACTTCCTGATCCAAACAGCCTCCTTAGCAGCGTCAAAGGCAGCTATATACTCAGCCTCTGTTGTAGAATCGGCCACTGTCGCCTGCTTTGAACTCTTCCAGCTCACAGCACCACCATTAAGGCAAAACACATAACCAGACTGCGATCTATAGTTATCTTTATCAGTTTGGAAGCTAGCATCAGTGTAACCTGTTACAATGAGCTCTTCCTCACCTCCACATATCAAGAATGTATCCTTAGTCTTTCTCAAGTACTTAAGAATATTCTTGACAGTGATCCAATGATGTTCACTAGGATCAACTTGATATCTACTCGTCATGCTCAAGGCATACGAGACATCGGGACGTGTGCATAACATGGCATACATAATGGATCCAATAGCAGATGCATATGGAACTTTACTCATACGTTCTCTCTCTTCTTGTGTTGTAGGACACTGTTCTTTTGATAGAGTAATGCCATGTGTCATAGGCAAGAATCCTTTCTTGGAATCCTGCATGCTAAACCTCTTTAGCACTTTATCTATGTATGCACTTTGACTTAGGCCAATTAATTTCCTTGATCTATCTCTATAGATCCTTATACCCAGTACATAGGTAGCTTCGCCCAAGTCCTTCATTGAAAAGCAATTCCCTAACCAAGTCTTTACAGACTGAAAGGTAAGGATGTCATTCCCAATGAATAGTATGTCATCTACATACAACACCAGGAAGACAATAGTGCTCCCACTGACCTTCTTGTAGACACAAGGTTCATCTTCGTTCTTGATGAAACCAAACTCTTTGATTGCATCATCAAAACGAAGATTCCAACTTCGAGAAGCTTGCTTTAGTCCATAAATAGAACGTTGCAGCTTACAAACCTTTCCAGCATTTTTTGGATCAACAAAACCCTCAGGTTGTGTCATGTACACATCCTCGAGTAGCTTTCCATTAAGAAAAGCGGTCTTGACGTCCATTTGACAGATTTCATAATCATGGTATGCAGCTATCACAAGCAAGATCCTAATGGATTTGATCATCGCGACTGGTGAAAAAGTTTCATCATAGTCAATACCATGAATTTGTTTAAAACCTTTAGCAACCAATCGCCCTTTATAGGTATGAACATTTCCTTCCATGTCGGTTTTCTTCTTAAAAACCCATTTACACCCTATAGGTTTTACCCTTTCGGGTAAGTCAACCAAGGTTCAAACTTGGTTGGCATACATGGATTCCATCTCAGATCTCATGGCTTCAAGCCATTTCTCAGAGTCTAGCCTTGTAATAGCCTCTTGATAGGTAGTAGGCTCATCTTGGTCCATGAGCAATACATCACCGTTCTGAGTCATTAGAAATCCATATCTCTGTGGCTCACGATGTGTTCTAACTGATCTACGCAAGGCTTGTGTCTCGTGAGCAGGCGGTTGCTCCACAACAGCTTATGGTTCTGGTTCCACAACAACTTGTGGTGCTTGCTCAGGCTCCATCTCAACATCGGGTGCGCTATCTTGTAGCTCTTGAATTTCTTCATGTTCTACTTTTCTCCCACTAGTTCTTCTAGAAATGAATTCTCTTTCTAGAAAGACACATGTTTGAGCTACAAACACTTTGCGCTCAGTGGGATTGTAAAAATAATATCCTTTAGTTAGTTTAGGATATCCCACAAAATAACACTTATCAGATTTAGGTGCAAGTTTGTTAGAGACTTGACGTCTTACATAAGCCTCACAACCCTAAATCTTCATAAAAGACATACTGGGACGTTTACCAGTCCATATCTCATATGGTGTCTTTGGAATCGATTTAGATGGAACACGGTTCAGTGTAAAAGCAGCTGTTTCTAATGCATGTCCCCAAAAGGATTCTGGAAGATCTGTATGACTCATCATTGATCGAACCATATCTAATAAAGTTCGGTTTCTCCTTTCAGATACACCATTCCATTGTGGTGTGTACCTGGAGGAGTGAGTTGTGAGACAATTCCACACTCTTTAAGATAGTCATAAAATTCTTGGCTTAAGTATTCACCACCTCGATCTGATCGAAGTGCCTTAATGCTCTTGCCAAGTTGGTTTTGTACTTCATTCTTGAATTCTTTGAACTTTTCAAAAGATTCTGACTTGTGTCTCATAAGATACACATAGCCATATCTACTGAAATCATCAGTAAATGTAATAAAGTACATAAACCCACCTCTGGCCTGTGTGTTTAAAGGTCCATATACATCTGTATGTACTAAGCCCAATAAATCACTTGCCCTTTCACTATGTCCTTTGAAAGGGGCTTTTGTCATCTTATCCATCAAACAAGATTCACATGTCTCATACGATTCAAAATCAAATGAGTCCAAAATTCCATCTTTATGGAGTTTGGAAATGAGATTCTCATTTATGTGTCCCAAGCGACAATGCCAAAGATATGTTGGATTTTGATCATTAGATTTAATCCTTTTTGCATTTATGTTATAAATAGGCATATCAAGATTTAGAATGTAAAGACCATTAATTAATTGTGCACTACCATAAAAGATATCATTTAAATAAATAGAGCAACAATTGTCCTTTATTATAAATGAAAAACCCTTCTTGTCCAAACAAGAAATAGAAATAATGTTTTTAGTGATGGAAGGCACATAATAACAATCATCTAATTCTAAAACAAGCCCTGGGGGCAATGTCAAAATATAAGTTCCTACAGCTAATGCAGCAACCCTTGCTCCATTTCCCACTCGTAGGTCGACCTCGCCCTTAGTCAATGATCTACTCCTTTTGAGTTCCTGCACATTTACACAAATGTGAGAACCACATCCAGTATCTAATACCCATGATGAAGAAGTAGATAGATTAACTTCTATAACATAAATACCTGAAGTGGAAGTCTCACTGCCTCTCTTCTTCTTTAGCTCTTCCAGGTATTTGTTGCAGTTCCTCTTCCAATGTCCGGTCTCACCGCAATGGAAGCATTTCCCTTCTTTGGCAACCCCACCTTTTGGCTTCAGTGCAGTATCATTGGGCTTGAACTTGCCATTGGCTTTATTAACTTTTTTCTTGCCCTTTGCATTAGCCCTGCCCTTAGCTTTCTTAACTATTAAGACATCTTTGGGCTTGGCCTTTTTCATGTTGGATTCAGCTGTTTTCAACATGCTAAGTAACTGTGGCAGAGTCTTGTCAATTTCATTCATGTTACAATTAACAACAAACTGACTGTAGCTGTCTGGCAACGATTGCATAATCACATCAGTGGCCAACTCTTGGCCCAAAGGAAATCCCAATCTTTCAAGGTTTTCAATGTACCCAATCATCTTGAGCACATGAGTACCAACGGGAGTCCCTTCTGCCATCCTACACTGAAACAATGCCTTAGAGACATTGTACATTTCTTGCCTAGCTTCCTCTTGATAGAGTTGCTTGAGATGCTCGATCATATCGAACACATCCATTTTCTCATGTTGCTTTTGAAGCTCAGGATTCATAGAGGCAAGCATAAGGCAACTAACATCCAATGCATCATCTTGATGCTTCTTATAAGCATCTCTTTCTGCTCTTGGAGCATTAGAGGGTGGTTCCTCAGGTAAGGGAATCTCAAGGACATACAACTTCTTTTCTTGCTTGAGGACTATCCTCAAGTTCCTGTACCAATCCAGGAAGTTTGTCCCATTCAACTTGTCCTTCTCAAGGACAGATCGCAGTGAAAGTGTGTTATTTGTGTTTGATGCCATGGTAATCTACAACAAAAATATGCAAAATATAAGTATCATGAATGCATTCATTTAATTAAATATTTATTAAATGATGCTCCCACTATTTTTATCGAATCAACAACCCTCACTATTAATTCGGAAAAATTATCACATAATTTCTCTAGTGGGCCAAGATCCATATTTCACCTTATCTAGAGTTAGCTTTGGCTAATCGCCCAAGATTTGGCTATTTAGGTAGGCAACACTTACCAATTACATCTCATGTAACTCTTGGATAGTTGGGTGAACAACACTTGTTCTAATTCATCTCATGAATGGAAGCCCAACTTTATGCCTCTAAATTCCCAATCCTATTGACGAAATCTAGTTAAGTCAACCCAATTTATAGCCTTTGGATATCACTATTATCCCATCGCGTCTTACTAAGATAGATATGATATTTTGCTTTGGCAAACATAACAAAATCGATTCTAGCCTTGACGAGTGCTATTCATTGGTAGGCATCTATTATTGACTTAATTTAATTTGAGGGATTTTTCTTAGTTTATTGAAAAAGATCTCACCAATTTTACTTTTCTAAAATTATCATATGATTTTCATATCATAAACGTACAAAATAAACCATGCATCTCATGCAATTAAGCAATAAAATAAACGTGACATAGTTATAGCCCAAACTAAATGGATTTCCCAAGCCAATGAGAAACCCTAAGGGTTAACCTAAGGGTAATAGCATCTTCTCCAAGTGCCTCTTTGGTCATCCTTTGCATGGTTGTCAGCTCCATTAGTGTTAATCACCATCAATTCATACTTAGCTAAATTCTAACCCTATACTACGTTACAATTACATAGTTTAAGAGAAACCTCGAGTTACATTCGAGGGGAGTAAGATGAGAAAAGAATGTACAACTAGAATTTCAAGAACAAGGCACGACACGCAGGTCGTATTTATTAAAATTTACCACCACCAAAATAAAATCATATTGGGCTAGGGCTATAACTATGCACCATGCTCAAACAACAACCACCGTGTTATACAAACAAGTGTAATGCAATTTCAACTTTTGGTTTTATTATGAGGCATATTTGAAAAGAATTATAACCCTGACTGCGGGGTTCCCAGGGGCGGCAGTATTGACATTGCCAACGCCCCTTACCCGGAAGTGTCCTAATCTTATCAGGATGTTCCAGCCAGTATCTCATACTGACTATAATTTTAGTCGCATTAGAACACTTTCGACATTATTCTGTTTCTTCCATAACGTTTATGCAGAACAGAAACCGCCATTAATAATTCACATCACAGATTATATCTCACATATAAGTTGAATCGAAATTGATATATATCATATATATAATTTCAACAATTCGATTTCTAGCCTCTGAATATATCATATACATTCTAATCCGTATTAATCTCATTAAAACGATTGCATGTAATCATAAACAGAAAGTAACCAGAGATCATGCTTTTATCAAAACAAATCAGGGACTCCGAATCTAGCTCGGATACCAGTGAAGGAAACCGAAACAAACATGCAGCAGAATTTAAATCATTCGACCTCCACCAGGATCGATTCGGAGAGTTGCCTGATTAGGGTTTCGAGATTTTACCTAATGTTTTCTCTGATTTCTGTCGTTGGTCGAGTCACAAGCAACAACTTTTCTTTCCTGCCTCATGGTATCCACACAAACGGATCTCACGACTCTTGAACGTCTCACGATCAGAAGCCTTAAAGAGCATTTTTGATTCTTATAATCGATTTGCTAGCTTCGATTAAAAGAATACCTTTTCTGTTTTTAATTTTTTTTGCAGCTCTGTTTTAGAAAAACATCCTTTTATAAGCAGTAAATTTTACCCTAAAATTTACTGTCAAACAGAACTCTAATCCTACTTAGAATAAGATTAGCTATATCCTTAATCCAATTCAGAATAGGATTAGATATATCCTTAATCCAATTCAGAATAGGATTAATTAAGCTCCTCATTGATCCGTTCTAAGTGTGCGACCCAATAGGTTCTCAAAACAATGGCAATGACAAAATTGTCATAGGCAATGAGCGGTATCTAGCAACACATCATTGCTACCCATGTAACGAGAATGTCAATGACTCGACATAACCTTACTCGTGATAGATGTTACCATGTAGTCTAATCCCTTTATCCTTTGATGTCTTGATTAGACACAAGTCATGGAATGTGTCACACTTGTATAGTCTAATCAGCGTTTCTTGATTCTTGAGTAGACTAATTAAACAAATAAAATCAATATCTCATATTGACTTATTCGAGCACGGCCATGCATTTTTAGTCTCACTCTATCAAAGGGCCCAAGACATCACTCTTGTTATATAAGAGGGATAAATCCTATCTTGATCACTCAACATCCCTCTACATAGATCAAGGCATACCCAATTATTACCTTTATAGTCCATCCTGTTACGAATGACATCTAGCAGCATTAAAGTATGCAATTCTCTATGTTGGGATCTCTGATGATCTCAAGTCAAAGGATCACATACACCATCATCACTATGAGAATCGCTTATGACACTCATATAACAATCCATGTAGCGTTCTCATGGAGGGTCGATCCAGTACATAGTTCTCTAACATGTACCTATGTGATGACTTGATATCCTATATCCATGACAATGGTCATCAGTCAACCACATACTAGTCTTATCGTATCATTGTTATCCTTGTTCACAATAATACTTGACTAGGGATATTTTAAGAATAGTGTGTTATTACTATTCTAAGGACATTATCATGTAAGATTATATTACGCAGTTATAAGACAAATATAATAATGAGCTATAATAAAATGTCATGATACATAAAAATGCCAAAGTCAATCATCTAATGAATGGTTCTAAGGGCATAATCCAACAGCAACAATCATCATTACCAACATATGTGTACCTACGTGAAGCTAACTCACCCAAAGAAATCAAATTGTAGCTAAAACTAGGCACATACCTCACATTACGAAGTGTCCTGACACCACTATCATGAAGCTTGAGTTGAATACTCCCAATACCTTCAATCTTCACTCTATTATCAAAACTCAACTTTTCTCATAAGTATGAGACACATCTAAACAAGTTTCCAATGCATCATCAACTGAATCCGTCAGAGCAACACATGTCTCATTCTTCTTTTCATCATCACTCTTTTGTTGAGCCTTCTTGAATGCAACCATGTCCTCCCTCAATGTCTTGCAACGTGTTTGAATATGACCCTTCTCTTCACAATAATAACATTTCACCTCACTATAATCTCTGAATCTTGATCTTGATCTCCCTCTTGATCTACCATGTCTTTTGTTAGTCCTCCCTCGAGTAGAACCTTCTACAACAACTAGCACACCTCCTACAGATGAAGAATCTTCTTTGCCCATAAATCTTTCATTCTCACGCAACACACCAATCACATCAGCCAACGTCAAAGTAGTTTTACCTACCAATAAAGTCTGAGCTAAAGGTCTATAGGACTTAGGCAAAGATGACAACAACAGCAATGCCTTCTCTTCTTCTTTCAACCCTTTAGAATCAATAGCTAATAAATGTGAAACTAATCTATTAAATTCATTAAGTGATCATGGAGACTCATACTTTCATCCATCTTTAGAGAATATAAATCCATCTTCAAACACAATCTATTCGTCAGCGATTTTGATGCATAGATATCTCCCAGCTTCTTCTGCAATTTGGTTGGTGTTGTCTTAGTTAATACATTATACTAAATCTCTAGAGCAAGTGCCAACCTAATTTTACTCACAACCCTCTTCTGAATTCCAACCTAATTCTTGTCAAACAATCCATTTGGCTTATTTTCTTCTAATGCCAAATCTAGACCTTGTTGCACTAGAAGATCTTGAATCGTATTTTGCCATAACATAAAATCACTTCTACCATCTGTAGACACCTAATTTTGTCCGAACAATTCGTTTTAAAAAAATCAAAAAAATAAAAAAAAATCAAAAATAAAAAATGATAAAAAGAAACAAGTCAACTTTGGTCAAATCTTTCAAATTTAAAAAATCTCATGTGAAGCACATGCAAAATGTACACCCTCAATAGTTGACTTGGTTGATTTGTTGCCAAAAAAATGAACATAATAATTTGCAAATTGATGGAAATAAATCATGAATGAGAATCCCATGATGGCAGCCATGGTTTAAGCATTAAAAGGAGGAAGTTTGTTTCCTTCCCTAAAGGTTTAGGGCTAGAAATGGCTATAAAAGCCAATGAAAAGGAGGAAAACAGGGGGACAGAAAACCTAGAGGAAACCCTAAGAAAAAAAACCCTAGCTCAAAAAAAAGAACCCTAAAAAACCCCAGAAAAAAACCTAAAGAAAAGGACCCTGCAGTGGTAGATCGTCTGGGGGTGCTCCTTGCTGCTGCTGGTCTTCCTCTATCGTACCATCATCGTGGTTTAGCTCCCTGCCTTCACAGGCCAACCTCCAGCCTCTGCTAATTCATACCCTTTCAGCCGTAGTTCTGCTAGCTGTATTCGTTCACTGCACCAGAGTTGTGCTATCATCGTTGCTGCCTTGTTTGGCTCCAGTAAAGTGTCATCATCTACACAATATTCCTGCATGCTATAGCCATCCGTTCCTGCATCTCAAAGCTGCTGTTCTACCTGCTGCTGTAACGGTACACAAACGCCACAAGCTGCTGTTCTTCTCTGCTGTGCATCGTCCCCGTTGCTGCTGCTTGCTGTCTGAGTTGCTGCCTGCCCGTTAGTCGAACAAGAAGAGAGAATAAGCTTGCAGCAAAGTCCAGCCACTGCACCAGATTGCTCCTGCAAAGTCAAATGGCCACAACCTTGATTGAAAGCAGCGCAAGCCACAGCCTTGGTTGAGAGCAAATCGACCACAACCTTGTACCATCAAGATTCTGGCATGTTGTAACCCACCACTGCTAAAGAAGAGGGTGTCATCTACGTGAAAAAGAAAGGCGAGGAATTGAAAGTGGGTCATCTTGTCAAGGTATAATCTCTGCCTTATGCTTTGTAAATTCTGTTTTTATACAATAATAGTGATAAATAAAAAAAACGGAAACAACAAAAGTTGAGAAAAAGTTTATATATTTTATTTATATGTATCATTGCTTGTACGTGTCCATGTACTTTGTTTTAGGTTGGATAAAGAATTTATATAAATATATATTTCTTTGGAGAAGAGATTGCAAAAAAGAGTTGTCTTGTATTTTTAGTATGTTAAAAATTTTGCATACATAATTTTTTAATGTTATTAAGAGAGCTTTTTTTAAAAAAAACAATAACAAATAAATAAATAATAAATAAATAATAAATATAATAAATAAAAAGATAAATGCAAATAATAAATTTGGATTTCCGAGGATAAGATTTCGAAGAAATCACAAGTAGTGATTCTTTGATAATCTTTAGGATCGAGAAAAATTATTGGATGTTACCAGCGTATTGGAACATCTAATTGATTTTATCTCGATATCGAATTATCACATAAATATAAAGATATATAATAAAAAAATGTAAAATCAATAACTTTAAGGAGATAAAAGCAAATGAAAAAATAAACCAACAAAGTATAAATTCTAAATATGAAATGAAAATTCTATAAAATACTAAAATAAATGAAATTAATAAAGAAAATATATAAAATTTTAAAGGGATTTCCCATGATGAGATGTTACGGAATTCACAAGTAGTGATTCCTAACTGATCTCTAGGTGAGAGAAATATGCTAAATGTTACCAGCGTATTGGAATATTTAGTATGATTTTTCAATAAAAACAAGATTTTATAAATATAAATAAATTACAAAATAATAATATAAGTATAAATGAATAATGGATTTCTCATATGCATCATCTATATTTTGATTGCATCATTTGCATCCATGAAATTTCATAATAAGTGTGAATCTCCCGAGGATGGTATTTTATAGAAATCGCAAGTAGCGATTCTTAAGAAATCCCTAGGTGAGGAAATTATTCGAAATGCTACCAAAAGTATTGGAGTACTTCGAAATAATTTTCAATACAAAAGATTTTCACTTATTTTAAATAAAAAATAAAGCTGAAATATTTCAAAATAAAACAAATAATAAAAATGATTGCAACATAAATGGATTTCTTTTTAAATATTTAATTAAGATCATTTTATTAAGATCAAAAGATAAGACATGATTAAGTGGTACCGTTTTTTTAACGGTCGTTGTGGGGGTGCTAATCCTTCCCCACGCGTAACCGAACTCCCGAACCCAAACTTTGTTTTCGCAGACCAAAAAATTTTTTTTTGATAAAGCTTAATTAATTTTAAGATTTTATTAAAAAGATAAATAATTTTAGGTGACCAATCACACCTAGCCAAAAAAGATTGGTGGCGACTCCATATTGTGTTTATCCAAAATCGTCTAGCGATCGAGTCCCCGGACGAAAATCGTTACGACAGCTTGGCGACTCCACTGGGGAAGTTAGAGAGTCGAACCATAATTAATCATGTCTTATCCAAAATCTTAATTAATGGTCTTAATAAATATTTACTAAAACTCTTCATAAAAATTAAAAAAAACAAAAAGATACAAACAAAAATGTGTGAATCATTTTCATCATTTGTGTTTTGTTGGGATGCATCTTAAATTTTATTCCTTTGCATACATGACATATTCATTGCATACATCAACCATACACCTGGGTTTGTCCCTTTTAGGAGAGAGTAGAGTACCTTTGCTCTCGTGAGGTGATAACCTCCGCAATGGCAAGTGAAATACTCTCACTCAAGTTGAACCCTTTCCGTCTGTAGCCTATCATGGGTGAGGATTGGGGTGCCTTACTAGTCTAGTGTGGACGTCAGTAAGGAACAATTTGGGAACCTCTTGTCCTTTAGAACTCCAAACCATACATATAGTAAACTTAAGAGGACCAACTTAGGATAGAGTCCTGTTAACCCATAGAAAATACCTATTACTTAGGACACATCTTTGATCATCTATGTTTGCTTTTGTTTGACATGTGAGACACTAATAGGGAATCATAGGTTCTTTAGCAAAACATTTCCATGGATTTCTCATCCATGACTTGTTTTTAGGTCTTACGCATGTAGCATTTTGTTCATTCATTCATCTTCATTCATTTTTTCAAGCATCACCACATGTGAAATGATAAATTCTTAATTGTGGTAATAAAAGATTCGAAGATAGCTCGACCAAAGGTTCATTCACATAACACTCGTCATCGAGCTAAGATCATGGAAGAAGAGCAAAGCATTTGCATGGAGAAGATGAAAAAGCTCAAGATGATATAAAGGGGCAATTGGCCCAAATTACTGAGTTGTTGAGAAACTTGGGTAAGGGAAAGGGAGTAATATAATAAGTTGTAGTTCAAAAAGAGATTTGTCTTATGGGGGCATGAAGGGTTCTAGCCATGCGATATTGAAGATTTATAAATTCTAGTTTTATTTTTTGCTTTCTTTTATTTCTTTAAGTAATGCAAGAAAGTTTTTGAAAGTGCTTAAGCCCATAAGTACGAGATAAAGTTTTATATATGAGCTAACTCTTACTTATTTCCCTTTCAATAAAGCGACTAGTGTGATGCACTGTCAATTTCTCATTTATTCTATTCATTTGCCATTTCTCACATACTCACCATATCTTTCATTCACAAGTATCCAAATAATGAACATGATGATAATGATGTCAATACATCTGGGATTCAAATTTGAAAGAACCACTTTTACTTATGGATTATCAATCTGCCAAGGTGTCCAAGTAAGAAAGAAGAAAATTTGTTCACAATTTTCACCCAAATTTGATGGTATAAGAAAAGGTGAACCTCTTACAGAAGTTTCTAACAAGTTTGTATTTGTTCAGTAAATGATCTTTAAAGAGAGTATTTGTGATAACCGTAAATTTTTTCATTTATTGGAAATTATAAATATTGAAAATAAATATCGGAGAAATTAAATAAGAGGAAATAAATAAAATTTGCGAGAACAGGATATTGGTGAAAATCCCGAGAATCAAGGAAGTGAAAGAATCGGAAAATTCGTATAAAGGAAACTAAATTGGAAGTGAAATTAAAAATAATAGAGAGGAAAAAGAATTAATTTGGATAAATTAAAATCCAAATTTATTAAGAAAAATGAAAAAAAATAAAATAAAGTATGTTTAAATAATTATAAAATTTATAAATGTATATTATACAAATACATATGTATTTAAAATACTATATAGTATATATTAAATATACGTTGGTATATATAAATATATATACTATTTGATAAATTTAAATAGTACATATGCATTATTTACAAACTTGTACGTATATATATAAGTATATACCTATTTGAGAAAATATAAATATTAAATTAGTTAATATTTGAATGTATATATATTGTAAATACGATATATATATATATGTGTGTGTGTGTGAAATTATTACACTTATATAAATATTTATATTAATGTTATTTAATTTTAAGTATATAAATATACATATATATATACTAGACATGTATTTTGTAATGTACAAGATATATTTTATATATAATAAATATTGTATAATATTATGTATGAAATAATGTATGAATAACATATAATATTTATTATATGTATAAAATACATTGTATAGTATATAGTATATGATATGCTAAATATAGAAAGAGAATAAACCAAAAAGGAAATGAAACAGAAAAGAAAAGGGAGGGAAAAATCGGGAAAGACCCGATCCTCCCCCAGCCAAGGGCCGACGGAGGCGGAGCTGCCACCGCCGGTGAGGGAGGAAGGAGAAAGAGACGCCACCGGCCAGAGAAAGGAAAGAAGCTGCCAGCGGTGCGAAACGGAAAACGGAATCAACGGAAAACGAAAGAAATCCGAGAAGAAAAGAATATGGTAGACGGCGGTGCCGGCCGATCCAGGCACCGCCACTACCACCGAAGCTTCACCGGAGGAAGAGGAAGCCGATGGAGGCCACCGGAGGTGCAATGGACAGCGGAGGAACGCCGGCGAAGAGGAAGAAGAAACCGAGGCAAAACCGCCTTGATCCGCCGCAGTGCCGTCGATTCAGGGCAAACGGAGGGCACCGGCAAGTTCGTCGTGCAGCCGGCCAACTGAGGGACGCCTAAACCGCCGGAGAACCAGCCGCCGGCGAGGAACTGGTGAGGAAAGGAGCTGGACCGGTCTGAACCGGTTTGACCGGGAAAGGAAGAAGAAAAAAAGAAAAGAAAAAGGAAAAAGAAAAAGAAAAAGAAAAAGAAAAGAAAGAAAGAAAAGAAAAAGGAAGAAAAAGGAAGAAAAAGAGGAAAAAGGAGAATTTCGGGAATTCGAAAAATTCCCGGAAATTCGACAACCCGAGATTTTTCAAAGTTCGGTAAGAAATCTTCCTGAGATTTAATTTTTAGAAAAATTAAATAAATTATGAAAAATTCTAAAAAAAATTAGAATTTTATTTCCAGAAATTATTTTCAGCAATCGGGAGAAATGGAGTGCGGGCGCGATCGATAAGCGGAAGTCGCCGACCCGGAAAAAGGTAAGGGATGCATGTGCAGCACTGTAAGGATACTCAGTCTGCATATTTTAAATTGAAATATTTTATGCAATTATTGTATGAAAATTATTATGATGCATGATTTGCTGAAAATAATTTGGGAAGAAGTACTGGCTGAAAGATTTTAGACTGTATTTTCCGTGCAAGAGGTTAGTAAATCGGCAGCCGTTATGCTGCTGAAAATTTTAGAAAAACTTAATAAAATCATATTAAATGATTTTATTTCCGAATTTCGATAGTAAATCACGAAACATGAGGAAGTTTCTAAATTTCATAAAATATGAATATAATGAAATGGAACCTTAGAATATTCATGTATTCGAGGATGGTGATAATGAAATCACCGAAAATTCTCGGAATAGATAAATTACACGAATTACGAGACGAAAGATGAAGTGAAATATAGTGAATATTTTTATGAATATTTTTATAAATATTCACGAAAGGATTATAACCCTTATGGTTTTAAATCATGGAATTATATATTTATATAAATTCCATAAAGGTTTATTTTATGATGAAAATACGGTTTTGAGACTGGTTGGCATTCCTATCATGCTGATGCATGATATGTGACATGTTTAGTCCCGGTAGACGCCTAATCAGTGATCCACCGAGGACAATATAGGTTATGGTCATAGATTTGACCGATGTATTTCCTTACCCTCCGAGGTTTATAGTATGATGAGATTAATGCCTATCTTAGACTCCATAAATGATAGGTGGCATGTAAAAAGGAAAGTGTTTTACATGACATGGAATATGTCAAACGGAAAATGTGATACATGATGGGTGACATGTGAAAAGAACATGTTTTATATAATATGATAAGAGAATCAATTGAATTATAGCATTTTTACAAAATGCTCATTTAGGTATTGATTATAGTACTGTAAGATGATTCTCATAAGACATGAGATACAAACATGTAATATGTTTTCAAAAAGGAAGAAATGATAATTCTAATATTCTTTCTATGGTCTTAAATGGAATATTAGATCATAAGTACTACATGAGATCTGATAAGACAGTGGAAAGTACATATGGCATAAAGGCCAAACCGAGCAGAGACTCGATGATTTTACCGTGTGAGCCACCTCTAGAATCCTTCGAGAACTAAGTGCTGCACGTGTTCTGATGTGTTAGTAAAGGCCAAACCGAGCAAAGACTCGATGATTTTGCCGTGTGAGCCACCTCTAGAATCCTTCGGGAACTAAGTGCTGCACGTGTTCTGATGTGTTAGTAAAGGCCAAACCGAGCAAAGACTCGATGATTTTACCGTGTGAGCCACCTCTAGAATCCTTCGGGAACTAAGTGCTGCACGTGTTCTGATGTGTTAGTAAAGGCCAAACCGAGCAAAGACTCGATGATTTTGCCGTGTGAGCCACCTCTAGAATCCTTCGGGAACTAAGTGCTGCACGTGTTTTGATGTGTTAGTAAAGGCCAAACCGAGCAAAGACTCGATGATTTTACCATGTGAGCCACCTCTAGAATCCTTCGGGAACTAAGTGCTGCACGTGTTCTGATGTGTTAGTAAAGGCCAAACCGAGCAAAGACTCGATGATTTTACCGTGTGAGCCACCTCTAGAATCCTTCAGGAACTAAGTGCTACACGAGTTCTGATGTGTTAGTAATCAGTCTAAGTTCTGATGGGGATGCGACAAATGTCGAAGGATGAAATAGATCTTGTGCACATGACATATGATGTGTGTGATATATCGGATTATGTTTATATATGCCACTTAAACATGTGCTACTTGAATGTTCGTCTCTTTCACATTTAATCATACTGATAAAAAGAATGATGCCTTGTGAACTTAAGAATGGAATAGATTTTAATAGCTTATTTTGCTTTTTAAAGGACGGTACTAATTAAGAGAGTACATTAAAACATGAAATGAATTTTAAAGAAATAAAATGATGATTTAACTAATATTCTTTTCAAGGAATATACGAATATTGATTATTCTATTTAAATGCTTTATTTCGTAGAAGCATTATTTTGAAAAGAAACCGACAAAAAGGTTATGAAAGTTTAAAAAGGAAAAGGATTTATTAATTCAAAACAAAAAGGAAAAAAAAATTCTCTCTACAGTTGCTTCTAGGTTCCGTAACAAGTATGGTATTCTAAAATACCTACCTTACTCCATTCGGATTCCTAGCCAACTGTAATATATTT
The DNA here is from genome assembly GCA_032173925.1 of Heritiera fomes. NCBI lineage: Eukaryota > Viridiplantae > Streptophyta > Magnoliopsida > Malvales > Malvaceae > Heritiera > Heritiera fomes. The sequence continues at coordinate 22,044,891 of JAPDPM010000004.1, read as the reverse complement.
CCTACATGCGAGCCTAGAGCCCATAGGAAAAATGAAAAAGATTTTTAGCATATAGGAAGCTGAGTATCAGTGAGGCATATAATTCTCTTACTGAGTCGTGGTTTTGCTCACCCCTTAATTTTCAACATTTCAGGTTTTGATGAATGTGAGTTCAGTGGATTGTGGATCTTGGCTGTACATGAAGGACAATGTGTCATACCGACTGATTATTTGAGGTATGATCATTTATTCTCTGTATTTAGACACGTCAACAGTACTACTTATCTGATTAGTTACGACAGGGGATGTGTATAATATAAACAATATTATGTAAAATTGTTTAGCAGTCAGTACAAGTGAAGTATCGCAGACAGCCCAACCGGTTAAGTTGTGTATAAGAAGATGAAAAATGTGGTCACAGGTCGTGACAGTATTTGCATTTGAAATGATAAATGGCCTTCTTTCACTATCCTTCAAGCGTGAGTAAAATTATCCTTTGATTACCCCTTTGAGCCTATTATGTTTTTTTGTGATGTAACCCACCAAGGATCACCCTCCACAATGGGGGACAAGAAAGATGAAAAATTATTCATGAGGGGCAAAAGAAAGAAAAAGAAAGTGCCTATTTATGTGAAAAGAAAAAGAGGAAAGGGGTTTGAATACAAAGAACCCTAAAAGAACAAAAGAAAGAAAAAAAAAAGATATGAGTGAATTAGAATGGGGCAAAATGCTCAAATGATTTACTTCATAAGAAAGTGATCATTTGGTTTGTAAACCTTGAAACACATTTTGGGCCTATTTGATCCTTTTCTTGTAAACCCTCACATGAGCCTACATTACGTACCTTTAAAAGCCCATTTTGATCAAATGTAAATGCTTGAATTGAAGAATCATGCGTTGAATGAAAACATACTTGTACAATGAGATAATGATCCTTTGAAGGAAGTAGATCAAGTTGAATGAAGAAACCCATGAGCTTTGGAAGATACCTTAGGATCGAAATCAAGAACGCCTATTAGGGGTTGAATTTGGATTGAGCACTGAAGGTTGAAGTTTGTCAAAGCCAATGAAGTTAAAGATGAAAAGAAAAAAAAAGAAAAAAATATATGAAAAAAGAGAAAAAAAAGAAAGAGAAAAAAATAAGAAAAAAAGAGAAAAAGAAAAAGGAGGATTCAAATTGAAAACTCGAAAAGGGCAGTTTGAATCAAATAAGGGGGCACCTAAGTTGAAAACCTAAAAGGGCGGCTTAGGAGGAAGGTCATCACCAACAGTTTTGATACAGAGGGCAAGATTGGTAGACACTACATGAAAGAGAATATCAATATGAGTGGGCTTTTGGAGAAGAATTTTAGATTGACTTGATTGAAATTGTCAGAATGTTCATTAAAAGGATACTAAAAACCATTCCAAACAAACTGGCCCATTGATTTTTCTTAATTCCATATTCCTTTTCTAAGAATGAATACCCATATCTCTTATGATTATTTTAAATTCATTCCATCCCTATAATAAATTGAGAAGATGTATGAGTGCATTACATTAGTGGTCGAGTTGGAAGGAAAATAAATAAATGTTGGTAACCTTTTTTGGGTAAATTTTTGAAAAAAATATTCTTTTGAGAAATCTTGCATTACTAAAAGAGAGAAAGAAACAAAAATAAAAAATGATGGCAAGTCTTCAAGCATAATGGGACCAAGACTCATTAGAAGGTGGGATGAGAAATGGAGATAGAAGATTTGAATAAGAAGAATCCAGCAAATATGTGGAACTTGAGGAAAATAAGATGAGCATGAAAATCCTGTTACCACAATTGAGATTGCATTTACATACATTCATGGAATAATTCAGGGGCCATGACATTGACATGTGCATAACATTCATAGCATTCATGGTATTCATGGCATTCATTATATTCATGACATGCATGACATTTCATTATTGCATCTTGATATTGAACTATTTGTTAAGACATTAGGATAAGAAGTTCTGAATGATGAAAATTTTGAAGAAAAGAGAAAGTGTAAGAATACAATGAATAGGACAAAAATATAAAAGATGGTAATTTGAAAAATGATGAGAAAAATACTTTTTTGAAAAAACCTTAGATGAGAGCAGAGTCCAGTTTAGCTGGAACCTTAAAGAAAGATAAAGCCCAATATTGTTGGCATCAAAATGAAAGTTAAGCCCAGTCAAACCCATGTTAACTGGCATTTTGAAATGAAATCTTTATTTTTCAAAAGTCTCAATGCTTCTGTTGAGAGGAGCATTATTTTTCAAAAAAGTCTCATTGCCTCTGTTGAGAGGAGCTCTTTGATTTCAATGGTCTCATAGCCTCTGGTGAGAGGAGCTTTTATTTCATGATCACTTTGCATTCCTTAGTCTTATGATAGGAAAGACTAGGAATTTCATTTCACAGTCCTTAGTCTTATGATAGGAAAGGCTAGCAAAACTTCATTTTTTTTTTTTGCATTCCTTAGTCTTATGATAGGAGAGACTAGGAAAACTTCAATTTTTTGCATTCCTTAGTCTTATGATAGGAGAGACTAGGAAATTTTGTCTTGCATTCCTTAGTCTTATGATAGGAGAGACTAGGAATTTCACTTTGCATTCCTTAATCTTGTGATAGAAAAGATTAGGAAATCCCATTCACTTTGCATTCCTTAGTCTTATGATAGGAAAGATTAGGAAATTTCATCTCACATTCCTTAGTCTTATGATAGGAGAGACTAGGAATTTCACTTTGCATTCCTTAATCTTATGATAGAAAAGATTAGGAAATCCCATTCATCTTGCATTCCTTAGTCCTATGATAGGAGAGACTAGGAATTTTCACTTTGCATTCCTTAATCTTATGATAGAAAAGATTAGGAAATCCCATTCACTTTGCATTCCTTAGTCTTATGATAGGAGAGACTAGGAATTTCACTTTGCATTCCTTAATCTTGTGATAGAAAGGATTAGGAAATCCCATTCATCTCACATTCCTCAGTCTTATGATAGGAGAGACTAGGAAATTTCACTTCCCATTCCTTAATCTTATGATAGAAAAGATTAGGAAATCCCATTCACTTTGCATTCCTTAGTCTTATGATAGGAGAGACTAGGAATTTCACTTTGCATTCCTTAATCTTGTGATAGAAAGGATTAGGAAATCTCATTCATCTCACATTCCTCAGTCTTATGATAGGAGAGACTAGGAAATTTCACTTCCCATTCTTTAATCTTATGATAGAAAAGATTAGGAAATCCCATTCATCTCACATTCTTCAGTCTTATGATAGGAGAGACTAGGAATTTCACTTTGCATTCCTTAATCTTATGATAGAAAAGATTAGGAAATCCCATTCACTTTGCATTCCTTAGTCTTATGAGAAAGAAGGCTAGGAAATATCATATTTTACAAAGAATTCATTGATAGGTCTTGCATTCGGACAAAATGGTTGTCTATGTCTTTGCACAATTACTATTTCACAGCAAAGCGCAAAGAGGAGCAGCTGTAGACACCTAATTTTGTCCGAACAATTCGTTTTAAAAAAAATAAAAAAAATTCAAAAAATAAAAAATGATCAAAAGAAACAAGTCAACTTTGGTCAAATCTTTCAAATTTAAAAAATCTCATGTGAAGCATATGCAAAATTTACACCCTCAATAGTTGACTTGGTTGATTTGTTGCCAAAAAAATGAACATAATAATTTGCAAATTGATGGAAATAAATCATGAATGAGAATCCCATGATGGCATCCATGGTTTAAGCATTAAAAGGAGGAAGTTTGTTTCCTTCCCTAAAGGTTTAGGGCTAGAAATGGCTATAAAAGCCAATGAAAAGGAGGAAAACAGGGGGACAAAAAACCTAGAGGAAACCCTAAGAAAAAAACCCTAGCTCAAAAAAAAGAACCCTAGAAAACCCAAGAAAAAAACCTAAAGAAAAGGACCTTGCAGTCGCAGATCGTCTGGGGGCGCTCCTTGCTGCTGTTGGTCTTCCTCTATCGTACCATCATCGTCGTTTAGCTCCCTGCCTTCACAGGCCAACCTCCAGCCTTTGCTAATTCATTCCCTTTCAGCCTCGATTCTGCTAGCTGTATTCGTTCACTGCACCAGAGTTGTGCTATCATCGTTGCTGCCTTGTTTGGCTCCAGTAAAGTGTCATCATCTACACGATATTCCTGCATACTATAGCCATCCATTCCTGCATCTCAAAGCTGCTGTTCTACCTGCTGCTGTCACGGTACACAAACGCCACAAGCTGCTGTTCTTCTCTGCTATGCATCGTCCCCATTGCTGCTGCTTGCTGTCTGAGTTGCTGCCTGCCCGTTAGTCGAACAAGAAGAGAGAATAAGCTTGTAGCAAAGTCCAGCCACTGCACCAGATTGCTCCTGCGAAGTCAAAAGGCCACAGCCTTGATTGAAAGCAGCGCAAGCCACAGCCTTGGTTGAGAGCAAATCGACCACAACCTTGTACCATCAAGATTCTGGCATGTTGTAACCCACCACTGCTAAAGAAGAGGGTGTCATCTACGTGAAAAAGAAAGGCGAGGAATTGAAAGTGGGTCATCTTGTCAAGGTATAATCTCTGCCTTATGCTTTGTAAATTCTGTTTTTATACAATAATAGTGATAAATAAAAAAAACGGAAACAACAAAAGTTGAGAAAAAGTTTATATATTTTATTTATATGTATCATTGCTTGTACGTGTCCATGTACTTTGTTTTAGGTTGGATAAAGAATTTATATAAATATATATTTCTTTGGAAAAGAGATTGCAAAAAAGAGTTGTCTTGTATTTTTAGTATGTTAAAAATTTCGCATACATAATTTTCTTAATGTTATTAAGAGAGCTTTTTTAAAAAAAAAAAACAATAACAAATAAATTAATAATAAATAAATAATAAAAATAATAAATAAAAAGATAAATGCAAATAATAAATTTGGATTTCCGAGGATAAGATTTCGAAGAAATCACAAGTAGTGATTCTTTGATAATCTTTAGGATCGAGAAAAATTATTGGATGTTACCAGCGTATTGGAACATCTAATTGATTTTATCTCGATATCGAATTATCATATAAATATAAAGATATATAATAAAAAATGTAAAATCAATAACTTTAAGGAGATAAAAGCAAATGAAAAAATAAACCAACAAAGTATAAATTCTAAATATGAAATGAAAATTCTATAAAATACTAAAATAAATGAAATTAATAAAGAAAATATATAAAATTTTAAAGGGATTTTCGATGATGGGATGTTACGGAATTCACAAGTAGTGATTCCTAACTGATCTCTAGGTGAGAGAAATATGCTAAATGTTACCAGCGTATTGGAATATTTAGTATGATTTTTCAATAAAAACAAGATTTTATAAATATAAATAAATTACAAAATAATAATATAAGTATAAATGAATAATGGATTTCTCATGTGCATCATCTATATTTTGATTGCATCATTTGCATACATGAAATTTCATAATAAGTGTGAATCTCCTGAGGATGGGATTTTATAGAAATTGCAAGTAGCGATTCTTAAGAAATCCCTAGGTGAGGAAATTATCCGAAATGCTACCAAAAGTATTAGAGTACTTCGGAATAATTTTCAATACAAAAGATTTTCACTTATTTTAAATAAAAAAAATAAAGCTTAAATATTTCAAAATAAAACAAATAATAAAAATGATTGCAACATAAATGGAGTTCTTTTTAAATATTTAATTAAGATCATTTTATTAAGATCAAAAGATAAGACATGATTAAGTGGTACCGTTTTTTTAACGGGCGTTGTGGGGGTGCTAATCCTTCCCCACGCGTAACCGAACTCCCAAACCCAAACTTTTTTTTCGCAGACCAAAAAATTTTTTTTTTGATAAAGCTTAATTAATTTTAGGATTTTATTAAAAAGATAAATAATTTTAGGTGACCAATCACACCTAGCCAAAAAAGATTGGTGGCGACTCCTCTTTATGTGTTTTTTCAAAATTGTCTAGCGATCGAGTCCCCGGATGAAAATCGTTACGACACCATCAAATAAAGGAATCTCAAATTTAGGCATACCTTTATACATAGCTTCAGTCATAGCTTTCCTCCTCTTGCAGGATCACAAACCTTCAACTTTGATACCACTTATTAGGAAAAATATCCATCAAACCAAACACCCACAAAAGGAAGAAAGTAAAAATAAACACAATAACTTTTAATGTGGTTCAGGCCAACCAAATTAGCTTATAACCACCTAATCAATTTAATAACTAACCAAATAATTATAATTACATAATTTTTAAAGAGAAAACCTGCAAACTCCTTACAAAGCCCAAAGCCCAACTACCTAAAGAACCCAACTGCATCCTTTATAATAACCCAAATCCTAACTATTCTATTGGTGTTTACAACTCTTTGGGATATTTTACAAACTAAGCTTGACATATCATTTATAAGAAAAAAAAAAGCCCTTATATAACTTGTCATATACTTTCATTGTGGAATTCAAGGCAAACCCCAACAAAACGAACAATAAATAACATTTTAAATGAATAAGTTATAAACAAACAAACAACAAAGGAACAACAAATAATACTTTAATCGAACGAACATAAACGAGCATGTTCATGAATAAAAACGAATGAATCATACATCTGTTCATGTTCAGTTCATTTAATAAATGAACACTAAAATGTTATTTGCGTTCGTTCGTTAAGCTTAATAAATGAACATAAACGAACAAAAAACGAACGGATTCGTGAGCAGTTCATCGAATGTTCTGTTCGTTTACACTCCTACATTTAATTATTATTATTATTATTATTATTATTATTATTATTATTATTATTATTATTATTATTATTATTATTATTATTATTTGTCAATTGGATTTATAACTTTTTGGATTCTCTTATATTGAAATTATTTTCTAAATCTCCCAATACTCTGATTAGACTTGGGAAAAATTATTTCTCACCTAAAATTTTTTAAAATATTGCACACTCGCAACATCTGAGAATTCCAGCATTGGTGCGATTTCAATTATTTCCAAAACTCATTAAAATTCTCATACAAAATAATTTAAATTTCCCTATATTTATTTCCTGTAACGGGGTTATATAACCAAGCCAAGGTTAGTGGTTGCTATATTTATTTCCCTATATTTATCTTCATATCTGGCCTTATGCCATCACAATTTCATGCAACGGTTGCTTACTAGTTCACAGTAATCGATACTATCCTCCTCCCTACTTAACCATTCTCTCTTAAATAAATCATGTAAATATATCAGTCCACTAATTACATTTACATACACCAGGCATATCTATGTATAGTGAATATATTCTTCTAATGTTTTATATAATAATTTTAAAACTAAAACAGCCATCATAAAGGTTGGTCGAAATAGTAACTTAAAAACAATGAAAAAGGGATTTAGATAAATGAATTAATCTTTTTTTTATTGCAGGGGTATTGATCATGAAAATCCATATGTTAAAAAAAATATTTTGCCAAGTCCATCCATGAGCAATCACTATTCCAAACTGAAAGCAAAAGCAAAAAAATTTATGCATGCATGGATAGCAAAGAATTAAAAATAGAGCTTCCAAAAGCCATTCATACATTAGATTGCACTTGTAGTTGAGGCTTTAATCACCCCTACTAATTTATTAATATATTGAATTTTGCACAGCACTTTGGAATGTGGATATAGCTGAAGTTCGAAAGGCCAGTAGGAAAACAAACAAAGATTTTAAGCAATCAATATTGTAGTTAATACAATCTCTATCAGGGTTTCAAATAGCGGACACTATTTCAAATAGTGGCCGCTATCTAGCGGTAGCAGCGGTGGCTGCCACCGCTATTGCAGAAATAACGGCTGTGAGTACGGATCACACCCGTAACAGCTAATAGCGGCCGTTAAAAAATGTCGTAACGGAGGATAGCGGTGATAGCGGTCCGTTATCACCGCTATCCACCGTTACCTTTCAGACAAAGAAAAAAAATCAGATACAGAACAACAAATCAGATACAGAACAACACAGTACACACGAACTCAGTCACATTCACAACTCACAAGCAAACAAAAATAGACAACAACATAGCAAAATCCCTCAAGCAAATAGAGATACCGACAACAATGATGGCGAGGGTGGCAACGGCGTGGGTGTGGGTGTCTGAGATCAGATCTGGCGCCGAAAGGAAAAGAGGCCGAAAGGGTGCCATAGAAGACTCCGTAGAGGTGAGTTGAAAGGCTGAAAGCAGAAAGGAAAGGAGGCGCCGCTGTCTGCCGCCGACGGCCATGGCAAGGCTAATCTGAGATCATATCAGATTTGGCGTTGGCACTGGCGGCTGGCAGTGTGGCTTGTGACAGAAGGGGAGGGAGGGACCAAGGGAGAGGTGGGGTGACGAAGACGAGGCTAAGGGCATTGAGGCTAGCTCAGGTGAGGCCGTGCGTGAAGGGAGGTGAAACATGAAAGGAAAGGAGGCTAAGGTGAGGGGCTGAGGGCGTGATCGAGAGGCTGACCTGTGGCTCATGACTGAGGTGAGGGGAGCCAGGAGTGAGGGGAGACGGGTGGTTGGGATTTTGGAACTCGGGTAAAGAAGAAGTCGGGTGCGGGTGGAGAAGAAGTCGGGTGAGGGCTGAGCAGGAAGGAATGACCGGTCAATTTTTGTTTGGGCAATCAAAAGAATTTTAAATAGTTTTTAACTTTTTGGTTGTTTTAAATAGTTTTTATTGAGCAAAAATAAATCTTTGTTTTAAACATTTTTGTTAACTCATGAGGAAGAGAAAAAAAATTACATAATTTAGATGAAAAAGGATTTGACTAAATTTAGATAAAATTTTTTAATAATTTAGATAAAAATAACTAATACATTAATTCTTATTAGTACATAATTATTTATCTATATTTTTAATGTTTGCTATTTTTTAATTATCATAAGTAATTTTTTAAGTATGAATGCTTTATTATAATTCAAAAAATTGTCATAATTCAAAAAATTATGAATAATCTTTTTTTTCACATAAATAATAGACTTGAGGTATCATAAATTACTTTTGATGTGGACTAGGTCAATTATTACTGGGCTTTTCTATAAATCAAGTTGAAGACCATTGAGCAAAATGATAATCTAAGCCTAAGAGGAAAGAGGACTCAGAAGGCCCATAAATGACCATTTAAACTGTGGGCCATAAAGGTAATTACACGCAATCTAACTCCTATAAATAGGTCACAGGTATCATCTTTAAACCCTAAGCTCTATTTGCCTACTAAAACCCTGTCTGACTTAAGCATCGGAGTGCGCGCGCAGGGGAAAACCCCTGCGCCCCCTGATGGTCTTCTCTCTTGCAGAATTCTTGAAGACAAACTAACGTGAAGATTGAGGATCCGACATCAGCAAATATTTATTGTTGTTTTTGGCAACAACAATTGGCGCCGTCTATGGGAATCAAACAAAAAAACCATAAAAAATGGTGAAAGAAGATCTGCGGAAGAGAGGGTACGTAGGCTGCGGCAGGGTGCATAGGTTACGTGACAAAATAGTCTGTCGCGAGCAAATTGCATGTGACAGAACAGCCTGTCGCACGTAAGGTCTCACGCATAAGGTTTCACACCACAGACATGCGACAGAGTCTGTCGCATGCAATAAGCTTGGACAAGAGAGTGGCTTTTGCATGAGAAAGCATTGGTGAGAAAGTAGCTAGCCTGTCGCACAAAATCTGTCGCGCGCTAGCCTATCGCGCAAGTTTGTCGCGAGTGTAAATTTTGGCTTTTGCATGAGAAAGCATTGACGAGAGAGTAACTAGCCTGTCGCACAAAAGTCTGTCGCGTGCTAGCCTATCACGCAAGTCTGTCGCGAGCGTAAATTTTTCATTCTGAAAATTAGAAAACAAATAAGAGACGACTTGTGCTTACACTCTGTGAAAGAGAAGTTACGTTTGGGTAGAAATGAAGAAGTAATAAAGAAGCAAGAACAAAAAGCTATTTTTTAATGAATGATAAGACAATAATTACAAAAGAAATTATTACCACATCCATTTGCTTAATTGTTTATTCTTTTTCTTCAATCGTTTAGATTCCACATTTCCATTTGTAGGTTTCTCATCATAAATTAATACAAGTTCATCAATTTAAATATTTGATTTGAGTCTGAATTATTAAAAGAAGAATTCTGACAGATGGAATAATGGGATGGAATCCCATTTGATAATAAAATATAAACCTAATAGATAAATTCAAATATGCTGCGGTAACATGGTAAAGAAGCATGTTGCCCTAAATCTTCAGATTTGATTTGGCTTCAAATGCTGGAACCGAAGTCATAGGAAAGTCAAAAGTGACTGGAATTGTTCAGGCAACTAATCACATGCTCTGTTGGAGTATAGACAAGAGGCCCACAATGTTTTACAGAATGGAGCAACCACTTTTTCTTACAATGCTTAAGTTGTAGCCGCTGCTGCAACCATGGATTCAACAACCAGTAATGACATGAACTTGAATGCGATCAGTGACCACCCCTACACCAAGTTGCTATCTGTAAGCTCAGAATGCTACCCACATGCGTATAGGGATTATATGGAGTTTGAAAAAAGATTGATGGACCGATTGATGTTGATGCTAAAGAAGTGCAAGTGATTGAGATTGCACAAAAGGGCAATAGATATAAAGTTGGAGACGTTAATGAGTGTGGAGATTCTCCAGAGGAGCAACTTCCAGTCCATGATTCTGATGTATATGAAATTGAAAAAGAAAATGTGAAAGTTGTCATTTCCCCTGATTTTATGATGTGTAGAGAGTGGTGTCAAAGGGTTGAAACAGCTATTGCGAATCTCGTCCAACAATCAAAGAATTCTAAGCTATCTGGAAGTGCAAATGAAACTTCAGCCATTGAGTTGTTGAAATTTTCAATTTATGATCCTTGTTGGTCTGAAAGGCATGAAGCAATCAAATCACTGAGTGTAAGATATAAGGATGTACGGAACACTTTTCCTTACAAAAATGAAGAAAATGACTTCATGAGACAAAACGGCAGGTTCTTTTCAAAAGTCGCGTTTCTCTGATTTTTGTGAACATTTTACCGAAGCTGTCTATTCGAAAGGTGACCCTGATGCTATTTAAATTAGCAAAAGAGATGTTGAACCTCTTGACCCATAGACATTCATCAATGATACCATCATTGACTTCTACATTAAATATTTGAAGAATAAAATTCAACCTGAGGAGCAACATAGGTTCCACTTTTTTAATAGTTTTTTCTTTTGCAAGCTTGCTGATCTGGACAAAGGTTTATCTAAAGCTTGTCAAGCCAGTGCAGCATTGGAACGTGTTCATAAATGGACAAGAAAGAACCATCATTATTTCATTCCATTTTTCGAGGAATGTTGGAATGTGAAAACTGAAAAACTTCTCGAACGACCAATAAAAACTAAGAAAACGCGCATTTGCTCCCCTGCCGCGAGCGAGAGCCTGTCTCTCGCCAAGCCTGTCGCGAGCAATAGCCTTTTTCTCATCAAGTCTGTCGGGGCGAGACCTAGTCTACCGCCCAATGTTGTCTCTCGCCAATTGATGTCTCTCACCCAGTGCTATCTCTCGCCAACTGCTGTCTCTCGCCCAGTGTTGTCTCTCGCCTACTCCTTTGTACTCTGTCACCAGAGATCTTTCGAGTGACAAGCAAGGTTGTCGCCAGTAGTATGTACTCTATCGCCGAAAGCCTGTCGTGCGCAAGAGCCACTCTTTCGCCCAATGCTTGTCTCATGCGCGAGAGCCAGTCTCTCGCCCAAGATCTTCTCGCGTAATAATTTTGTGATAGCATAGGGCGAGAGGGGTGAATAGCCTGTCGCACAAGCCTGTCGGCTCATCATCTATTCTTGCATGTGCGGCAGAGCGATTACTAAAATATACTCGATACCAACATCTATCAAAATGGATCTGTGGCGCAGTGGTAGTGCGTTTGACTCCAGATTAGAAGGTCGCGTGTTCGATTCCTTTCATGTGTAAATAATTTTGTGATTAAGTGCAAATACTGTAAAAATATTTGCGCAGCATTTGACTCGAACATGGGCAGCCCAACACAGCTGACAAGCAACCAGCCATCAAGCAACACAGATTTGTTGTGATGCTAATTGGCTTCAATTATATTTGAAGTATCCCTATAGAATGTTACAACATTATGGCTCTTACACTTCGAACCGCTCTCCGGACTACCTCGGGTCAATAAGGCTCATGCATTCGAATACCATGGGTCGATGGGCTCCACACTCCCGACTACCATGGACCGACAAGGTCCCATGCTTTTGACCACCTTAGGCTGACAGGGTTTGCACTTCAAGCTACCTTAAATGACGTGGCTCACACTTTCGGCCATCTCGAACCGACGAGGCTTATAATCCCCGTCATCTTGGGTCGATGAGGTTGTATTTTTCATCACCTTGGGCCGATGGGCCCGCACTCCTAACCAACTTGAGTAACGGGGCCTAAAACTCTATAGGCAAAGATCGAACCAAGAATTACTAGAAAAGCTTTTGCTATGATGTTTTTATCCAACTCCACTTTGGTGTGGGTGAAACTTTAAATAGGCGCAGCAGGTGTCCCGGTAGAACAACTGATGCGTGCAAACAAAAACATCATAGAAATGCTTGTTTGGCGATGGCGAGCAAAGGATTGTTACGTTAGCTCGTGCCGAGAGCGGAATGTGGGCGAGCAGGACCATGCGGCAAGACCCTTTGGCGAGAGATAGCCACTCACGCATGCAAGGGAAGTAAGGTACCACACGAAGAGCACACGCAGGTGTGAATATGGCGAGCATGTTGCATCGCAGGCCTTCAATTAGAGATTATGGCTTGCCTATCGACAGCCAGAACAGGCAAGCACAGTTAACGTGACACGAGTTTCTGCGAAAGAGTAAGCCATAAGGACGGACACCGCACATACGCGGCAGTCTTGGGTAGTAAAAAGATGATGGCGAGCATGACTTGTAGAGTAAAAGATTGAAAAAACAGTTAATGTACGACAGGCACCACCGCAACAGAAGGGCTCCTGCAACGATAGGTCAATTCACCGTACGCAAGGCGGTAATGCAAATACACGAGCGCTAATCCCAAGCTGCATGCTTGCCCAATAGGTAAAAGATAATGGTGAGCACATTCGATAGGATATATTGCAATAAAGCGGCTCGTCCTATGCAACAGCCATGCGAGCAAGAAAAAGTCACACAACAGGCATTCTAGGCGAGCGAACGGCTCCCGTGAGCCCAGCGTCCCGCACACAAGGCGTGAAGCAATGCTGACGAGTGTAGTGTCATGTGGTGAGCACATTTAAAATTTAGGCGATCCAAGCGCACTCCCAAGTGCGGGATTTGAGCGGAATGATCTGGAATCTTCTAGACCTAGTGCGCGTACTAATTCGACAGAATGTCCAAAAACTTCCTTCGGCCCATCTGTCGATCGTCTGACACAGAAGCTTCCAAGAACTACTCTAGCAACCATCTATAAGTAGCTAAGAGCCACACACTTGGCATATTGACAACCACACATATAAAAGAGGGTTTGTCTATATAAAGGGTGTGTCAGCTTCGTGAGTCTTTTAAGCAAGACAAGGATGTGCCAGCTTAGGGTGTCGAGACCAAGGCTGTGTCTCCCTTGTAAGCCCTTATACATAACATTCATGAGTATCAATACAAGTGAGTGCTTCGCACAACGGAAATTGCAAACACACTCAAGCAGGAACATACGGGTGGTAACCAGATTTGAGGTACTCTCATACGATGTTTTCGATTTTCTTGTCCACTCTAACAATTGTGATTGAATTAGGCAGGTGTCCGAGGCAGGCACTAACCACTGTCATATAAGGCAGCAAGCCAAGGAGAGCTTGATTCGATCGAAAACAACTTGTGGTAAGCTCGTACCGAGGCACGACTTAGTGCACAATCCATGGTTGACAGCAGAACATCCCAGCACTCATACTTTACAGATTTTTCAAAGATAAAGACTTGGAATAGTACTGGTGGTAAACATTTGCTATTATTTTTTAACATTTACTGCAATGATATTGTTACTTACATCGTTTAATTGAAAATACTGCACTATGAAACGAAAGGCCAGTTATTTTTATCTGTACTATGATAAAACCTCCATGTTTGATAGACATGTTGCAGGAATAGAAGAAGAAAACAGAAGCTGGCCAAGAAGACGCGAGACGGGCACAAATAAGTCCCTAAGCGAAAAATGCGCGAGATGGGCACAAATAAGACCTTAAGCGTGAAGAAGACGCGAGACGGGCACAAATAAGTCCCTAAGCGAAAAATACGCGAGGCGGGCACAAATAAGACCTTAAGCATGAAGAAGACGCGAGACGGGCACAAATAAGTCCCTAAGCGAAAAATGCGCGAGACGGGCACAAATAAGACCTTAAGCGTGAAGAAGATGCAAGACGGGCACAACTAAGTCCCTAAGCAAAAAATGCGCGAGACGGGCAAATCAAAAGTCCCTAAGCGAAAAGTGCGCGAGACGGGCAAACAAAAGGTCCCTAAGCGAAAAGTGCGCGAGACGGGCAAACAAAAAGTCCCTAAGTGAAAAGTGCACGAGACGGGCAAACAAAAAGTCCCTAAGCGAAAAGTGCGCGAGACGGGCAAACAAAAAGTCCCTAAGCGAAAAATGCGCGAGACGGGCAAATCAAAAGTCTCTAAGCAAAAAGTACGCGAGACGAGTAAACAAAAAGTCACTAAGCGAAAAGTGCGCGAGATGGGCAAACAAAAGTCCCTAAGCGAAAAATGCGCGAGACGGGCAAATCAAAAGTCCCTAAGCACAAAAGGGTGCAAGACGGGCAAAAATAAGTCTCTAAACGAGGTATGTCACAATTTATCATTGGATATGTGCTGCAATTGGTTGACAATTTACATTTAACATTTTATGTTGGCATTTCGGATATAAATAATGTTATAGTCTTATCAATTCTAAAAGTCCCTAAGCGAAAAAAAGCGAGAGGGGCAAATTGTGAAATCCTCAAGCAATAAAGTGTATGGATAAATGTGATACCCAAGTACGAATTCTTCTTTAGATGTAAGTGCTTCATAAGAAGAGCTGGGAGCACTATAGATTAACTTCTGCATTAAAAGGAGTATCGAAACTAATAGGCACCCATGCATATGCGTCCCAAGGTGCTATAATGTCAAGAGCCTAATCCTTAAGAAAATTAGTCTCTGGATTATCTAAATCTTCGTCCAAGCTTGTGAGAACCTCGACCATCTCGAGTCGACCAAAAGGCTTCTAAGAGCTGGTAAGATCAGATAAATCTTCACAAGTGCCTATCCTCAGAAAAGGTTCAAAATTCTCAGCATCTGGATCGAGCTTCAACCAATCAAGAGCATGCAGAGTACAAACCACATCTGATGAAACCAGATAAGAACATATGCATCCGCTTATGGCACTTCTTGACGATGTGCCCTCATGGCTTTAACCCAAATTCGGTTTTCTTCCTCTTGGCTAATAGAAGGCACTTGACAAAAGAAATGATGACACGAAGTCGTTTCTGCTACAAATAATAATGAAGTTCACTAGTTAAGCCCTCAAGTGAAGATGAAAAGATTCTTGTGATAATCCCAGAAAGAGGGCAGCAAAAGAATTTGAAAAGCCCATTGTTTATATACTCTTTCACAAGATAAACCTTGTAAAAGAGTGGGGAGCAATTGATGTGGACCAGGTCAATTATTACTGGGCTTTTCTATAAATCAAGTTGAAGACCATTGAGCAAAATGATAATCTAAGCCCAAGAGGAAAGAGGACTCAGAAGGCCCATAAATGACCATTTAAGCTGTGGGCCATAAAGGTAATTACGCACAATCTAACTCCTATAAATAAGTCACAGGTATCATCTTTAAACCCTAAGCTCTATTTGCCTACTAAAACCCTGTCTGACTTAAGCATCGGAGTGCGCGCGTAGGGGAAAACCCCTGCGCCCCCTGATGGTCTTCTCTCTTGCAGAATTCTTGAAGACAAACTAACGTGAAGATTGAGGATCCGACATCAGCAAATATTTATTGTTGTTTTTGGCAACAACAACTTTAAAAACTATAAAATAAGACTTTACATTATTATAATTATAATTACTACATTTTATATGAAATTGTGCGAAATTAAAAAAAATTCACGACCGTGATGACCACGATAACCGCAATTACCGCCGCTATGTCCGCAACCGTGATAAACGCAACGCGACCGCAATTTAAAACCATGATCTCTATCATGGCATTTTTAGGTTTGATGAATATGTGGTGAGATTTGCGACGAATTGTTGTACAAATACTTAGTTTTTCTCCAAAATAATAAGAAAATATAAAACAATACTATTAGAAATAAAACAAAACGAAAATCAAAGACAGCCAAAAAAGATACGAAGATATGTAGGCTGTAACGCGGAAAAGGAAATTAAGATAATTTTATTAATTAGTCATGCATTATTACAATACATGAAGTTTGGATACTTTCCAGCAGCCATTTATTTGTTTCACTTTCCGCTTGAATGGAGGCCAGAGAAATAACCTTGGGGGTTACTCTCAAACCAGCCCCTGGAAATAGATGCTGCCCCTCCACTCCCTGGAGCCACCATCATTCCTGAACCTCCACCTCCGCGTCCCCCTGCACCTTTCGATGCAGCTTGCCTCCGCGTTTAGCAGCACCAGAACTGCCCCACCTTTGCCACCTCCTCCGCCACCTTTGCCACCTCTGCCGCCACCTCTGCCACCCATTTGGAAAGTTGTCTAAGGAAATGAAAATTTTCAAGACTGTGATATGGTTCAGGAAAGTGGGAAATGTTTCAATATTTATACTACAAGCTAGATAGTTGAGTGATCGGACTATTGGTCAAACTCAAACTACAATTAATTAATGTCTTCTTATCCTAAGCATGCAGTTTGCATGGTCGATTCACAGATAATTAGGCAACTTTGACCATTCAGTTTTGAGTTTCATGTTTCCAGGGCCTCTTTAACGTCATGAAATTAATGCATGCATGCTTACATTGATGCTCTCACTCGCATTCTGCAAACCTTGACATTAAACCTTATAGAAATATAAATTGTAATATAAAGTCTTGCGGGAACTTATAGAAAATTCTATAATAATATTAATAATGAAAATACACATGCGTTACTAAAGTTTTTAAAACAACAAAGTAGTATATTATAAGAAAGTTCACTTTTACCAACACTTATAAGTGCTGGTAAAAGACATAAGAACCACCGATAAAGATGTTACTGGCAATTTTCAAACCGTCGGCCAGGTAAGTATCAATAAAAAGTGACCGGTGGTCAAATCCATTAGTGTTGGGATCGTACCTGTATTTGTTAACATGACTTTTCCAGGTTCTTTAAAATGCCTTTATAAATAAAATGCTTTTAACGACACTTTAAAGTGCTGGTAAAAGTTTTAATTTAAATTTAAATTTTTCATATTTATTGAGTTATACTGACACTTGAAAGTGCAGGTAAAAATCTTATTTCAATTTTTTTTAACATTTTCAGATATAATAATCCTTAAATTTAAATATTTTGATGGTGTGAAAATTATTACATTCCGACAATAGATTAATAACAACCTTGCAAGATAATCAACAAAAGGAAAAACAACTTTTCAGCTACATTTTGAACACTCAAAGGGAGAGAACTAAAACTTTATTAAAATACAATTATAAATGATAATTAATGTGGTAGATACATTAAAGAGAAATTTAGCTTGTTCTAGGCTTATTCTTGTACTAAAAGTATTACAAAATTTTGACTTGAACAATTAGATGAAACTCATTATGAACTATGCCTACATATTGTCTACAACCACCCTTGCAACTTTCAAATCTGGTCCCCTATAGAAAAATTAAATAAAAACCATGGATGAACAACAAACACACTATCTTAAGTTAGTTTAAATACATTTCCTAAAGCAAAAAAGGTATTAAACAAGAATCAAAGCGCATACTTTTGTAGTAACAATAAAACTAAATAAACAATTATAATATTACATAAGGATATCAATAGAGTAAACAAGACATACACAGTAACACGGATGTCAATAAGACATACACAGTAACACATGCTAGATATTATATATAACATACTACATTTATATATACACAGTTGTTAATAAGACATACACAGTAACACTGATAAAAGAGTTAGAGGGAAAGCCCTTGAACCTTGCCTAATGCATTATGCATCGTAAGCAGAAGTAAACTAGGTTAGAAAAGAAGGTAAGCAGAAAACTTAGCTTAGTCATCTTCCTCAGTTTAGTCCTAAAGCATTTTCAATTCGTTTAAAATTATAAAATGTCATTAAATTTCAAGATTTTACTAAGTGTTCCCCAGCTAACATGTAAGACAGATATGCCAATAAAACCATAATAGAAAGTTCACAAATAGTCAAGTGTCTGTAAAATGATAGTAATGCAAGATTTACTAGGATGTCATGTGAGGACCCCAATTTTCTCATATTCAATATAATCTCCAGAGTCTAGGAATTTAAAAAGAAAACATTAATTGTTAAAATATTAAATTAAAGGGTTTGTTTGATAAGGTTTAGAGAGGTACTTGGTGAGGCCCCACCAGGACTTCATCTGTTCAGATCGAAGTGAGATTTTAGAATGATGATATTTAAGGTAAAATATAAATATAGCAAGAATCCGTGTCTCAAAATCATCCCGTTTGAGTGTATTTTGAGAAGCAAGAACAAAATCGAAAAATATTCGTTAAGGGGTAGTTTCGTAACTTCACTACCCATTGTGAGAACTCGTTATTTGTACTATATATGTACATTTATTCGATTAATTATCAATAAAGGAATTATTGATAAAATCTTACATAAATTAAATATAAGGAATGTGGCTCTTACATGAAAATGTTCAATGCTAAATGAAAGTTTAAGTATGGGAAATAATATACAAAGGATGTAATATAAATCATAAATGAAATTTAGAGAATCAAAATGAAGTTATTCGTAGAAAATTAAGTGTTGGTTAAATTGATCAAGAATGGATCAAATAATTAACCAAGTAAATTAAAATAATATTTATGATTTGTACAAATTCTGAATTATTAAGTCAGAATTTTATATAATGGCATGAAGATGAAAATAAGGCAAATTAAATAGGTAAAATGGACTTTTAAAAATTGAGGAAAATTTTATAAATTAAATTTTATAGAATGGTCAATGAAATAAAGCCAACACACGCCACTTTCATTCTTATTTCCAGCTACATCGTGGGTTTCCATAGCAGAAACTCCCCTTTTCTTCAACAAATCGTTTAAGCTTCTTGAGGGAAAATTAAACCTTGTCTCAAGAGCTTCCAAAACCACCAAAGAATTTAGCTCAAAAACCTCAAAAACAGAAGTGAATCACGTGGACAGATTGCTCCTCTGTACAGGTAACGTCCAGCATCAATTTTTAAGATTGTTGTTCTTTAATTATAGTTGTAATGATCATGAATAAGCTGTTGATAGCCTTTGTTTGAACTGAAAACATGTTTGAAGAAAACCCTAGTGTTGGCTGTGAGGGTTTAGAAAGAAGAAGATGATGTTTTGCTGAGATGATTTACGTGAAAATAAGGCTGAACATAGGATCGAAACAGCCAGGAAAAAAATTAAAGAAATTAAAAACGTTGACAAACAAAGCTTGTAAGATCGGTCAAAGAGGGTTTGAGCTAGATACTATGAAACTATGAGGAAGAAAATAGTGTTTATGGTTTGGTCAAAAAACGTGGCTGGAATGAAGAAAATGAAGGAAACCGAAACAAACACGCAGCGGAAATAAAACATTCGGCCTCCACCAGAATCGATTCGGAGGGTTGCCTGATTAGGGTTTCGAGATTTTACCTAACGTTTTTCTCTGCTTTTTCTGTCTTTGGTCGAATCACAAGCAGCAACTTTTCGTTCCTGCCTCTATGGTATCCACACGAACGGATCTTACGACTCTTGAACGTCTCACGATCAGATGCCTTAAGGAGCGTTTTGATTCTTTTAACCGAACTGCTAGCTTCGATTAAAAGAATGTTTTTTTTTTTCTGTTTTTTAAAAAGTGCGGCTATGTTTTAGAAAAACATCCTTTTATAGGCAGTAAATTTTACCCTAAAATTTACTGCCAAACAGAACTCTAATCCTACTTAGAATAGGATTAGTTATATCCCTAATCCAATTCAGAATAGGATTAGTTATATCCTTAATCCAATTCAGAATAGGATTAATTAAGCTCCTCATTGATCCGTTCTAAGTGTGCGACCCAATAGGTTCTCAAAACAATGGCAATGACAAAATTGTCATAGGCAATGAGCGGTATCTAGCAACACATCATTGCTACCCATGTAACGAGAATGTCAATGACTCGACATAACCTTACTCGTGATAGATGTTACCGTGTAGTCTAATCCCTTTATCCTATGATGTCTTGATTAGACACAAGTCATGGAGTGTGTCACACTTGTATAGTCTAATCAGCGTTTCTTGATTCCTGAGTCGACTAATTAAACAAATAAAATCAATATCTCATATTGACTTATTCGAGCACGGCCATGCATTTCTTAGTCTCACTCTATCAAAGGGCCCAAGACATCACTCTTGTTATATAAGAGGGATAAATTCTATCTTGATCACTCAACATCCCTCTACATAGATCAAGGCATACCCAATTACTACCTTTATAGTCCATCCTGTTACGAATGACATCTAGCAGCATTAAAGTATGCAATTCTCTATGTTGGGATCTGTGATGATCTCAAGTCAAAGGATCACATACACCATCATCACTATGAGAATCGCTTATGACACTCATATAACAATCCATGTAGCGTTCTCATGGAGGGTCGATCCAGTACATAGTTCTCTAACATGTACCTATGTGATGACTTGATATCTTATATCCATGACAATGGTCATCAGTCAACCACATACTAGTCTTATCGTATCATTGTTATCCTTATTCACAATAATACTTGACTAGGGATATTTTAAGAATAGTGTGTTATTACTATTCTAAGGACATTATCATATAAGATTATATTACGCAGTTATAAGACAAATATAATAATGAACTATGATAAATAAAATGTCATGATACATAAAAAAATGCCAAAGTCAATCATCTAATGAATGGTTCTAAGGGCATAATCCAACAATCTCCCACTTGCACTAAGACCATTCACTCATGTATCTAATACCTAGTGACCTAGTGTGACGATCATATCTCTGCTGCGTCAAAGGCTTCGTCAGTGGGTCGGCGATGTTATCGTCAGTTGGTACTTTGCATATCCTCACATCTCCTCTCTCGATGATATCTCGAATGAGATGGAAGCGCCGTAGTATATGTTTGGATCGTTGGTGAGATCTAGGTTCCTTAGCTTGTGCGATGGCTCCATTGTTGTCACAATAGAGCTCAATCGGATCTACAATGCTAGGAACAACTTCAAGCTCAGTAATGAACTTCCTGATCCAAATAGCCTCCTTAGCAGCTTCAGAGGCAGCTATATACTCAGCCTCTGTTGTAGAATCGGCCACTGTCGCCTGCTTTGAACTCTTCCAGCTCACAGTACCACCATTAAGGCAAAACACATAACCAGACTGCGATCTATAGTCATCTTTATCAGTTTGGAAGCTAGCATCAGTGTAACCTGTTACAATGAGCTCTTCCTCACCTCCATATATCAAGAATGTATCCTTAGTCTTTCTCAAGTACTTAAGAATATTCTTGACAGTGATCCAGTGACGTTCACCAGGATCAACTTGATATCTACTCGTCATGCTTAAGGCATACGAGACATCGGGACGTGTGCATAACATGGCATACATAATGGATCCAATAGCAGATGCATATGGAACTTTACTCATACGTTCTCTCTCTTCTTGTGTTGTAGGACACTGTTCTTTTGAGAGAGAAATGCCATGTGTCATAGGCAAGAATCCTTTCTTGGAATCCTGCATGCTAAACCTCTTTAGCACTTTATCTATGTATGCACTTTGACTTAGGCCAATTAATTTCCTTGATCTATCTCTATAGATCTTTATACCCAGTATATAGGAAGCTTCGCCCAAGTCCTTCATTGAAAAGCAATTCCCTAACCAAGTCTTTACAGACTGAAGGGTAGGGATGTCATTCCCAATGAGTAGTATGTCATCTACATACAACACCAGGAAGACAATAGTGCTCCCACTGACCTTCTTGTAGACACAAGGTTCATCTTCATTCTTGATGAAACCAAACTCTTTGATTGCATCATCAAAACGAAGATTCCAACTTCGAGAAGCTTGCTTTAGTCCATAAATAGAACGCTGTAGCTTACAAACCTTTCCAGCATTTTTTGGATCAACAAAACCCTCAGGTTGTGTCATGTACACATCCTCGAGTAGCTTTCCATTAAGAAAAGCAGTCTTGACGTCCATTTGCCAGATTTCATAATCATGGTATGCAGCTATCGCAAGCAAGATCCTAATGGATTTGATCATCGCGACTGGTGAAAAAGTTTCATCATAGTCAATACCATGAATTTGTTTAAAACCTTTAGCAACCAATCGCCCTTTATAGGTATGAACATTTCCTTCCATGTCGGTTTTCTTCTTAAAAACCCATTTACACCCTATAGGTTTTACCCTTTCGGGTAAGTCAACCAAGGTCCAAACTTGGTTGGCATCCATGGATTCCATCTCAGATCTCATGGCTTCAAGCCATTTCTCAGAGTCTGGCCCTGTTATAGCCTCTTGATAGGTAGTAGGCTCATCTTGGTCCATGAGCAAAACATCACCATTCTGAGTCATTAGAAATCCATATTTCTGTGGCTCACGATGTGTTCTAACTGATCTACGCAAGGCTTGTGTCTCTTGAGCAGGCGGTTGCTCCACAACATCTTGTGGTTCTGGTTCCACAACAACTTGTGGTGCTTGCTCAGGCTCCATCTCAACATCGGGTGCGCTATCTTGTAGCTCTTGAATTTCTTCAAGTTCTACTTTTCTCCCACTAGTTCTTCTAGAAATGAATTCTCTTTCTAGAAAGACACCTGTTCGAGCTACAAACACTTTGCGCTCAGTGGGATTGTAAAAATAATATCCTTTAGTTAGTTTAGGATATCCCACAAAATAGCACTTATCAGATTTAGGTGCAAGTTTGTTAGAGACTTGACGTCTTACATAAGCCTCACAACCCCAAATCTTCATAAAAGACATACTGGGACGTTTACCAGTCCATATCTCATATGGTGTCTTTGGAACCGATTTAGATGGAACACGGTTCAGTGTAAAAGCAGCTGTTTCTAACGCATGTCCCCAAAAGGATTCTGGAAGATCTGTATGACTCATCATTGATCGAACCATATCTAATAAAGTTCGGTTTCTCCTTTCAGATACACCATTCCATTGTGGTGTACCTGGAGGAGTGAGTTGTGAGACAATCCCACACTCTTTAAGATAGTCAAGCAATTCTTGGCTTAAGTATTCACCACCTCGATCTGATCGAAGTGCCTTAATGCTCTTGCCAAGTTGGTTTTGTACTTCATTCTTAAATTCTTTGAACTTTTCAAAAGATTCTGACTTGTGTCTCATAAGATACACATAGCCATATCTACTGAAATCATCAGTAAATGTAATAAAGTACATAAACCCACCTCTGGCATGTGTGTTTAAAGGTCCACATACATCTGTATGTACTAAGCCCAATAAATCACTTGCCCTTTCACTATGTCCTTTGAAAGGGGCTTTTGTCATCTTACCCATCAAACAAGATTCACATGTCTCATACGATTCAAAATCAAATGAGTCCAAAAGTCCATCTTTATGGAGTTTGGAAATGCGATTCTCATTTATGTGTCCCAAGCGACAATGCCAGAGATATGTTGGATTTTGATCATTAGATTTAATCCTTTTAGCATTTATGTTATAAATGGGCATATCAAGATTTAGAATGTAAAGACCATTAATTAGTTGTGCACTACCATAAAAGATATCATTTAAATAAATGGAGCAACAGTTGTCCTTTATTATAAATGAAAAACCCTTCTTGTCCAAACAAGAAATAGAAATAATGTTTTTAGTGATGGAAGGCACATAATAACAATCATCTAATTCTAAAACAAGCCCTGTGGGCAATGTCAAAATATAAGTTCCTACAGCTAATGCAGCAACCCTTGCTCCATTTCCCACTCGCAGGTCGACCTCGCCCTTAGTCAACGATCTACTCCTTTTGAGTTCCTGCACATTTACACAAATGTGAGAACCACATCCAGTATCTAATACCCATGATGAAGAAGTAGATAGATTAACTTCTATAACATAAATACCTGAAGTGGAAGTCTCACTTCCTTTCTTCTTCTTTAGCTCTTCCAAGTATTTGTTGCAATTCCTCTTCCAATGTCCGGTCTCACCGCAATGGAAGCATTTCCCTTCTTTGGCAACCCCACCTTTAGGCTTCAGTGCAGTATCATTGGGCTTGAACTTGCCATTGGTTTTATTACCCTTTTTCTTGCCCTTTGCATTAGCCCTGCCCTTAGCTTTCTTAACTATTAAGACATCTTTGGGCTTGGCCTTTTTCATGTTGGATTCAGCTGTTTTCAACATGCTAAGTAACTGTGGCAGAGTCTTGTCAATTTCATTCATGTTGTAATTAACAACAAACTGACTGTAGCTGTCTGGCAACGATTGCAGAATCACATCAGTGGCCAACTCTTGGCCCAAAGGAAATCCCAATCTTTCAAGGTTTTCAGTGTACCCAATCATCTTGAGCACATGAGTACCAACGGGAGTCCCCTCTGCCATCCTACACTGAAACAATGCCTTAGAGACATTGTACCTTTCTTGCCTAGCTTCCTCTTCATAGAGTTGCTTGAGATGCTCGATCATATCGAACGCATCCATTTCCTCATGTTGCTTTTGAAGCTCAGGATTCATGGAGGCAAGCATAAGGCAACTAACATCCAATGCATCATCTTGATGCTTCTTATAAGCATCTCTTTCTGCCCTTGGAGCATTAGAGGGTGGTTCCTCAGGTAAGGGAATTTCAAGGACATACAACTTCTTTTCATGCTTGAGGACTATCCTCAGGTTCCTGTACCAATCCAGGAAGTTTGTCCCATTCAACTTGTCCTTCTCAAGGACAGATCGCAGTGAAAGTGTGTTATTTGTGTTTGATGCCATGGTAATCTACAACAAAATTATGCAAAATATAAGTATCATGAATGCATTCATTTAATTAAATATTTATTAAATGATGCTCCCACTATTTTTATCGAATCAACAACCCTCACTATTAATTCGGAAAAATTATCACATAATTTCTCTAGTGGGCCAAGATCCATATTTCACCTTATCTAGAGTTAGTTTTGGCTAATCGCCCAAGATTTGGCTATTTAGGTAGGCAACACTTACCAATTACATCTCATGTAACTCTTGGATAGTTGGGTGAACAACACTTGTTCTAATTCATCTCATGAATGGAAGCCCAACTTTATGCCTCTAAATTCCCAATCCTATTGATGAAATTTAGTTAAGTCAACCCAATTTATAGCCTTTGGATATCACTATTATCCCATCGCGTCTTACTAAGATAGATATGATATTTTGCTTTGGCAAACATAACAAAATCGATTCTAGTCTTGACGAGTGCTATTCATTGGTAGGCATCTATTATTGACTTAATTTAATTTGAGGGATTTTCTTAGTTTATTGAATAAGATCTCACCAATTTTACCTTTTTTTTTTTTAAATTATCATATGATTTTCATATCATAAACGTACAAAATAAACCATGCATCTCATGCAATTAAGCAATAAAATAAACGTGACATAGTTATAGCCCAAACTAAATGGATTTCCCAAGCCAATGAGAAACCCTAAGGGTTAACCTAAGGGTAATAGCATCTTCTCCAAGTGCCTCTTTGGTCATCCTTTGCATGGTTGTCAGCTCCAATTACATAGTTTAGGAGAAACCTCGAGTTACATTCGAGGGGAGTTAGATGAGAAAAGAATGTACAACAAGAATTTCAAGAACAAGGCACGACACGCAGGTCGTATTTATTAAAATTTACAACCACGAAAATACAATCATATTGGGCTAGGGCTATAACTATGCACCATGCTCAAACAACAACCACCGTGTTATACAAACAAGTGTAATGCAATTTTTAATTTTTAGTTTTATTAATGAGGCACATTTGAAACGAATTATAACCCTGAATTCGATTTGTAGCCTCTGAATATATCATATACATTCTAATCCGTATTAATCTCATTAAAACGATTGCATGTAATCATAAACTGAAAGTAACCAGAGATCATGCTTTTATCAAAACAAATCAGGGACTTCGAATCTGGCTCGGATACCAGTGAAGGAAACCGAAACAAACACGCAGCGGAAATAAAACATTCGGCCTCCACCAGAATCGATTCGGAGGGTTGCCTGATTAGGGTTTCGAGATTTTACCTAACGTTTTTCTCTGCTTTTTCTGTCTTTGGTCGAATCACAAGCAGCAACTTTTCGTTCCTGCCTCTATGGTATCCACACGAACGGATCTTACGACTCTTGAACGTCTCACGATCAGATGCCTTAAGGAGCGTTTTGATTCTTTTAACCGAACTGCTAGCTTCGATTAAAAGAATGTTTTTTTTTTTCTGTTTTTTAAAAAGTGCGGCTATGTTTTAGAAAAACATCCTTTTATAGGCAGTAAATTTTACCCTAAAATTTACTGCCAAACAGAACTCTAATCCTACTTAGAATAGGATTAGTTATATCCCTAATCCAATTCAGAATAGGATTAGTTATATCCTTAATCCAATTCAGAATAGGATTAATTAAGCTCCTCATTGATCCGTTCTAAGTGTGCGACCCAATAGGTTCTCAAAACAATGGCAATGACAAAATTGTCATAGGCAATGAGCGGTATCTAGCAACACATCATTGCTACCCATGTAACGAGAATGTCAATGACTCGACATAACCTTACTCGTGATAGATGTTACCGTGTAGTCTAATCCCTTTATCCTATGATGTCTTGATTAGACACAAGTCATGGAGTGTGTCACACTTGTATAGTCTAATCAGCGTTTCTTGATTCCTGAGTAGACTAATTAAACAAATAAAATCAATATCTCATATTGACTTATTCGAGCACGGCCATGCATTTCTTAGTCTCACTCTATCAAAGGGCCCAAGACATCACTCTTGTTATATAAGAGGGATAAATTCTATCTTGATCACTCAACATCCCTCTACATAGATCAAGGCATACCCAATTACTACCTTTATAGTCCATCCTGTTACGAATGACATCTAGCAGCATTAAAGTATGCAATTCTCTATGTTGGGATCTGTGATGATCTCAAGTCAAAGGATCACATACACCATCATCACTATGAGAATCGCTTATGACACTCATATAACAATCCATGTAGCGTTCTCATGGAGGGTCGATCCAGTACATAGTTCTCTAACATGTACCTATGTGATGACTTGATATCTTATATCCATGACAATGGTCATCAGTCAACCACATACTAGTCTTATCGTATCATTGTTATCCTTATTCACAATAATACTTGACTAGGGATATTTTAAGAATAGTGTGTTATTACTATTCTAAGGACATTATCATATAAGATTATATTACGCAGTTATAAGACAAATATAATAATGAACTATGATAAATAAAATGTCATGATACATAAAAAAATGCCAAAGTCAATCATCTAATGAATGGTTCTAAGGGCATAATCCAACAGAAAAGAGGGGCTGTTGTACAGCCGAATATGGAAAAGAAATTGTGGCTGGATGATGCAGCCAAAAGGGGGAAGAAATTGGAAAAGGTTTGGACTGACTTTTGTGTGTGAATGGTGTAAGATGTTGATAGCATAGGATATACTAGGTACAATATAGGAACCAAATGGAAGCCAACGTGGGCTGAAAACAGAAAAGAAAGAAGACTCACGGTTTGGACAGCAAACGGTAGGAAAGAAAAGAAAAAGAAAGAAAGAAAAGATTAGGTTTGACTTGATGTAAATTGGTAGAATAAGGTACCAAGTATAAGTGATATATATATATATATATATATATATATATATATATATTTTAAATGAAGAAGTTACCTACACCTAACCAAGGCCATTCGGCCAGAGTAATGGACAAAGAAAGTGGCGTGATTTAGAGTAGAAAATGGGAGAAGTTGACAGAATTGGTGGCTGGAAAATATATAAGAGTATATATATATAAAATATAACATGGAAAAATAAAGGATATATGCCAAGTAGGCTTACACATAAAAAGGGACATTCGGCCATGCAATTTTGGTGAGAATGTTGACTTGGTAAAATAGCAAATGATGCCAAAAATAGAAAAGGAAAATGAATGAAATATTCATTTTAGCATGGGAAAATTATAGGAATTTCTACATAATTCTATATAAGAAGGATTCAAATAAGAGTTAAATAAGTAAAGGAATTTTATACATTTTATACCGAAAATTAATTATAGTAAAATGTTATTTTTGCAGTTTATCATTCGATGGAATAAGAGACATAGTGGTACAATTTAGAGCCTTGCTCTACAGTGCTAATAAGATAAGAGATGAGTGTATAGATTTGTAGGGATATCCGAATGCATGATTCAAATGCTATGAAATTTTATACGAATTTTGGAAATATGGGTTGGTATTGAAATCGCATGAAAATCTGTGGTTTGGTTGATGAACTGTGTTTGAGGTGGAGGGAGGCTAGGACCCGGGCAGTCATCATGCTGTCGAAAATTATTCAAAATATTTCTAAAAATGTTAGAAAATATTTTGGTGCATTAGTGATAATTTTCGTAGCCTCGAAAGGGATAAATTAAATATTTTTCATAAATGGTTATTATACCGAAAAACATTTATTAAATATTCTTGACACCGATTTAGGTGAAGGTGTCATTACTTAAAATTTATCTCACGTGTTTTATAGTGAAATGTATTATTGGTAAAGTGAAATGGTGAATAGTGAATATTTTATAAATGATTTTCAGTATAATATTCACTAATTTATTATGATTTTCCTTTATGGATTAAATAAATTTTATCACGTGTAACGATTTCCATAAAGGCTTTATCACTGTGTAAATATTGTTTTGAGACTAAAATGTCTTTGCATGTGTTTTATAGTGGGAAAAGTGTTAGTGGAATGATTATTAATTTTGGAAAATAAATATTTTTATTTTTCCATAAAGTATGAAAATATTGGAATTGAATTCCAATAACTTTGAATTTGATGTTTGGAAAGAAAGCATGGAAACAGGTGTGTATGTGTTCTACGGTGAAAAAGAACAGTTAAGAAATTTTATTATTACTATGTGATTATCTTATAAACTGTTTTTACCTTACGAGATGTAATGATTCATACCTTTATGGATTTTCTGAAAAACATCATTGATCTTACTATATTCCATAAAGGTGATTAGATTTCTTATATACTGTTTTGAGACTGTTAGGCCCCATATCATGCTCATGTGTTCATGTGTACCCTCTCATGTGTTAAGCTATTAACATTGATCCTGTCTTCAGCGTCCGGGTTGACACCTGATTAGTGTACGACCGAGGACACTTATAGACTATGGCCATAGTTCTCATGCGTTTATTATACTGTCTCCACAGGGATCTCACGTGTACCCTATTATTTTCTACAGGACTTATAGCATGATGTCATTTGGGTGTTGCCAGGTCTCAACTATGATTTTCACGTGTTATTATTGATTTTAGTGATATTTTCATATAACTATGATGATTTTCTGAAGTGTTTCATTTCTAAACGGTTATTATAATTGAACAGTTATTTTACTGTTACAGGTGTATAAGTGATGATTTCAGTGGTAGAAACCTTGTAATTTTCAAGTACTGAATTAATGGTTTGATAAAGTGTTTTACTCAAGTGGATGATATATTTATATGTAGTAAATTTGAAATAAGTTTTATATAAAATAATAATAATAATAATAATAATAATAATAAATTTCTACTCCTTATAGTCGCTCTTGGTTTTCGAGAAAAGACAGGTATTTCAAAATACCATCCATGCTCCATCTGGATTTACCGGCCGACTATAGTATTACTTCCTTGTAGAGTGCCAGTTTATAAATAGGAAACTAAAGGTTTTACTGCATGTAGTCTTCGAGGTATCAAAATTTGCATACAAATCTCTTACTGAGCCGTAGTTTTGCTCACTCCAATATTTTATCTCCCCAGATATTTTGCAGTGACCATTTGAGGTATATTATCTGAGGATACGAGGCTGTATATTTAGCACCTCGACGCAGCGCGTATAGATCTCGGAGGTATAGTTAATTTATTTTATATGTTCAGACTTTTGATTTACAGTACTACGATATTGTATTAAATAAGAGGATGTAAGTATTGATTACAAATACAAATTGTGAATATTTATTTCCGTTAACTATATTGAGTTATGGATATTGTGTTTCAGTGAATAAAATGTGAAAAATAAGATATCATAGACATCCCAATCTATTTATATGTTGTGAAAATGTGTAAAAAGGGTAAAATACTGTGTACTTAGGATGTGACACCCATGACGGGTCAAACTATATTGAAAGTCAATAATTGACCATAATTAAACTACATATATGAAAAATGATAAAAATCAAATAATTAATCTGAATTTAAATTTATTAAATTAATGATAGGACATAAGTAAAAATATTTATGGGTAAAATGGTCATTTAACATAGGAGCTAGTCAAAATTAATTAAGGTTGACCAGAATTTGATTAAATAAATTTAATTTTAGTTAGAATAAAAATTTAAAAGTCTAAAAATATATAAAAAAAGAATATTTTTTATGGTAAAAATGAAAATATATGGATTTTTAAGAGGAATTTTATTAGTTTGAAATGTGGCACATTCCCATTGGCTGGAACAAAAATAAAAGCTGATGAAATAAACCAAAACGCAGCAAAAAATTCATCTTCTTCCATCGACTTATTCCTCCCCTGTTTCTGCTGCACCGTTTTCTTCTTCTTCTCGCCATCTAGCTTTATGTTTCTCATATTTTCCTAACCAAGACACCAAGCCTCCTCTACCATATTTGTCTTCCTCCCTAAGATCACTAGAAAGCTGGAATTCGAGGGCTGAAAAGAGGAAACCGAATGGGTTGGAGGCACAGAATCGACGATGAGAGGGGCTGAAAATGGTTCTGTTTTGTTCAGCCATGATAGCAAGGTGAGGAGTGATGAGGTTTCTTTTATTTTTAGCTAAGGTTTATGATTGATTCACGTATGAATAACATGTTTAGTGCTTTAATTTGAAATGAAATAAAGTGCAGAAACAAATATAGGTTTTGGTTATGAAGTAGAAACAAGGAAAATTTTATGACTTTAATGTATATTTGGTAAGAATTAGTGGTTGATGATGAATGAAATTTGTTTGGAACTTGGTTGAAGCTGGAAATTAATGATAAATTGACTGGACATGAAAGTGGCGTGAATTGGGTGGTTCTTCGGTCAAAAACAGGGGCTGGATGAATGGGTGATATTTCAGTGAGTTAAACATGCTTGATGATAATCTTAGATGAGTAAAAGTAATACATAAAAACTAGAGTTGAATTGAAGATGGAAGAGCAATATAGGAAGGAAAATAGAAAAAAAATATTAAAGTAATTTTGATAAATGATAACAATAAAATTATGTAATGATAAATTCAGATTAGTGGTAAAACAAAATTTGGAAAAGATTAAGATTGGAATATATATATATATATATACACACACACACACACACACACACACACACATATATACACACACACACACACACACACACATATATATATATATATATATATATATACACACACACACACATATATATATATATATATATGTATGGCATTTGGCTAAGACTTTTAGTGATGATATTGAGATAAATTTGATATTAAATGATAGTAGGAAGGTTATATATAAACTGAATAAAGATAAATTGAAGAATTAAATTAGAAATAAAACTAATGTAATGTAAGGGAAAGAATAAATATTGGAGTGAAATTTAATATATGTTAATCATGGTATTAAAATATATAGTGCATAAAGTTTAATTGTGAAATTGGAATTGAAAAAAAATATAAGTAAAATTTATGTTGGTCAAGACTAAATGGGTGAGATGTTGGTGTAATTCTAGTGAATAAATGAGGTAGGATAGATATGTATAAAATTAATGAGGAATAATTATAAAGCTAAATTAAGAAGAAGAATGAAATTGAACAAACAGGAGTGTTAGGTCAAGTGTTGGAATAAGGTTCCTCACAAAATTTGGTGATTTAAAATAATGAATTTGGATTAACAAAATTATAAGTGAAATTAAATTTGGAAAAGAATGAAAGTTAATAGTCATTATATTTTAGTGATTGGTAAGAAAATAAAATAATTTACTAAGAAAAGTGATAAATAGACAAAAAGGATTTATAGAATAATTATTAAAGTTGAAATAGCAGGAAATCATAGAAATATTCACTTGAGTTATCTATGAGATTTTAAATAGAATTTAAGAAAGAGTGAGAATCAATAGAAAATAGATAATGAGATTTAATTAAAAACATATTTGGCATTTAATAGAAAATAGAATTCATAAAATAATTAGTAGATTGGAAATATGAAATTATTAGTGGAATTATAATTAAGAAAAGATTTCAATTTAAATATAACTAGGAAATTAAATAACTGAATTATTAAAATTTATAAATGGGAAAGTTGGAAAATTATAGAATATTTATTATAATAAGACATGGGATTTTAAATATAAGTTGAAATTATTGGTAACATGGAAATTAAAGAAAGAATAAGATAAAAATTGACATGATATTTTGGTATTTGATAGGAAATAAAATAAATTAATTTTCGAGAATGATAAATAGAAAATAGAGAATTACGGAATATTTATTAAAGTCACTATATAGGATTCTGAATATAATTTAGAACTATTGTGCAGTGTCAAGCTTGGAAACTAAAAGAAATGTAAAGGGCGTTATTGGACTTTGGATATTGCACGGAAATAAAAGTAAGAAACATATATGGAAATTACATAGGAATGAATTACATGAATTTCATTACATGAATGATTTACATGTATTGATTTTACGAGAAATAGCTTACATGAATTGAATCATATAAAAAAATTTACATGAATTGCATTACATGGAATGATCTACAAAAATTGATTTACAAGAAATAAGTTACATGAATTGTTCTACATGAAATGTTTTACGTGTTTTGGAATTACATAAATGTTTTACATGAATTGAATTTTATGAAATGATTTATATGAATTGATTTATATGAAATGATATATGAGTATATGAAGTGATTTTTACGAGATTGATGTCTCCCTGATGATCGTGTATGCAAGATATTGATGATTAGGCTGGGAGACGTCCTAAACCTTCCCTTTTACATGATATGACTGCGAGACCTAATTAGTCTGTAGGTTTACTATATATGATTGTGGGAATTATGGTCAAACCCACAGGTTTCCACAAGGAGCACCTAACCAGTGCGATCTGTGATAGTACAGTGGCCATTGTTACGAGATATGTGATCGTCCCTACGGGATATGAGGTCCCTTCGGGGATACGAGATTGTGCATGATTTTCTAGGAGATTACTTTCTATCGATATGTGATATTTGACATGTCATTAATTTACTGAATGATTTGATTGAAAAGTTACAAAAGAAACGATACGAGTTTTACAGTTATGTTTTCTCAATACAAATGCTTTTATCATATTTTAATGATTTTACGAGAAATGTTTTATAGCATTAATTGAAATACGAAATGTGTAACGACCCGTTACCACATTCTTCACCTTATTGTACACAACTTAACCGGTTGGGCTGTCTGTGATACTTCACTTGTACTAACTATTAAACAATTTTACATAACATTGTTTATATTATACACATCCCCTATCTTAAGAAATTAGATAAGTAGTACTGTAGACATGTCTAAATA
Source organism: Heritiera fomes (assembly GCA_032173925.1). Classification (NCBI taxonomy): domain Eukaryota; kingdom Viridiplantae; phylum Streptophyta; class Magnoliopsida; order Malvales; family Malvaceae; genus Heritiera; species Heritiera fomes. Next base: position 22,010,948 of record JAPDPM010000004.1, on the reverse strand, counting down.
CAAAAAATAAATGACCGTACCTCAAATAAATCAGTCGGTCTGTCACATTGTCCTTTATGTACAATCGTGATCCACAATCAACTGATCTCATAATCATCAAAAACCTGAAATGTTTAAAATTAAAGGGTGAGCAAAACCACAGCTCAGTAAGGGAATTATATGCCTCACTTGATACTCAATTATCTATATGCTGAAAATCTTTTTCATTTTTCCTATGGGCTCTAGGCTCGCATGTAGGAAGGATACTACAGTCGGCTAGGGATCCGAATGGAGTAAAGTAGGTGTTTTGAAATACCTATCTTGTTCCATACCTAGAAGCAACTGTAGAGAGTAATAAATCTCTTTTCGTTTGAAATTTAAATCATTTTCCTTTTTGTTTCATATCATTTTCATATTCTTTTCATGTAATAATGCTTTTATGAAATAAAGCATTTAAATAAAGTAACTAATATTCATATATTCTTTGAAAAGAATATTAGTTAAATCATCATCATTCTTATTTAAACTCATTTCATATTTTACTGTACAATCATAATTAGTAGAGTACTTTAAATAGCAAAATAAGCTATTAATTCTTTTACGTATAACATATAAATCATTTAAATATAATATTAAATTTAAAAATTAAAATAAGAATATTAGATTTATTTTCCTCCTCTTTCCTTTTTGGAAAACATATCACATATTCATATCACATATAATCTAATATTCAATTTGAAATCATAGTAAGAATATAAAAATCTATTCCACTTATCACATTAGCAAAGCAACAAGCACTTCGGTAGATTAGTCACTATACACGTCGATAAATTAGTTACTATGCAAGATTATAAATCAATCCATTCACAAAACGAAAATCAATAAACTTCAAGCATATAGCTTAACTCATTGAAAACAATTCAAAATAACCAATCACTTAATCACTTTAGGCGTAAGCCCCAGTTCGATGATTCTAATAAATCAATCCATGCACAAAACGAAAATCAATAAACTTTAAGCATATAGCTTAACTCACTGAAAACAGTTTTCAAATAACCGATCACTTAATCACTTTAGGCGTAAGCCCCAATTCACTGATTTGGTTACGACATCCATCCTAACTAGCAATGGAGTTAAGTGTCATATCGAGGAACTCAACTGGTATCCGTGTAGCACGTAGGTCCCTTAGGATTCTAGAGGTGGCTCCTATGATCCAAACAACATCCGTGTAGCACGTAGGTCCCTTAGGATTCTAGAGGTGGCTCCCACGATACAAAGATCAAGTCCTTACTCATATTGGCCTTTATGCCATATACTTTCCACTATCTCATTAGAACTCGTGTAGCACTTAGTGCTCAAAGGATTCTAAAGGTGACTCCCATAGTTCACGAAGAATCTATGTAGCACTTAGGTCCCTTGAGTCTTCTAAAGGAGGCTCACACGGTACAAAGATCGAGTCTTTACTCAGGTTGCCTACGTGGCTTATGTTTTCAATGGTTCATCGTTACACATGTAGCACGTATAATCTAATATTCCATTTAAATCATGGTAAGAATATAAGATTTATCAATTCTTCCTTTTTGAAAGCATATTACATATTTGTATCACATGTCTTATGAAAATCATCTCACAGTACTATAATCAGTACCGTAATGAGCATTTTGTAAAAATGCTATAAACTAATTGATCTTCTTCTCATATCATATAAAACATATTCTTTTCACATGTCACACATCCTATAAAAAACACATGTCAAATCTATGACTATAATCTATATTGTCCTCGGTGGATCACTGATCAGGTGTCGACCGGGACTACACATATCACATATCACACATCAGCATGATAGGATGCCTACTAGTCTCAAAACAGTATTTTTCATCATCAATAAACCTTTATGGAATCTATAAAAATATAAATTTCATAATTTAAAACCATAAAGGTTATAAAACAATTTAGTGAATATTCAAGAAAAATATATAAAAATATTCACTTTATTTCTTTCAGTTTTTCACCTCGTATTACGAGTAATTTACATATCAAGAGAATTTTCGGTGATTTCATTATCACCATTCTCAAAGAGAATTTTTGGTGATTTCATTATCACCATTCTCGAAAACATGAATATTTTAAAATCACTTTCATTTTATCCATGTTCTTATGAAAATATTCATTTCCTCAGTTTTCGTGGTTGAAAATCATTTCTCGTGACATAAAATCATTTATTATGATTTTCAGTAATTTTCGAGAATTTTTCAGCAGTATAACGGCTGCCGATTGGCTAGCCTCCTGCACAGAAAATACAGTTTATAATTTCCAACCAGTACTTCATACCAAATTTCCAACCAATCATTCATCATAATAATTTCATAAAATATTTCCATAAAATATTTCGAAATTAAAACATGCAGACTGAATATCCTTACAGTGCTGCACATGCTTCCCTTACATGTCTCGGGTCGGCGATTGACTCTCGAAGGTCGCGCCCGTGTTCACCTCGCCTGATCTCATCGGCTCGGTCATCGCAAGAATTTTCTGAAATTTAAATTCTATAAATTAGAATTTTTTCATAATTATTTAAATAAATAAATTATTTAAATAACTTAATACTTTCCGGGATTTCTTACCGATTACCTTAATTCTCGAGATTTCTCGTAATTTTTCAAATTCTAGAGAATTTTTCAAATTCCCGGAATTCCTTTTCTCTTTCTCTTTCTTCTTTTTCTTCATTCTTTTTCTCTTTTCTTTTTCTTTTCTTTTTTCTTTTTTCTTTTTTCTTTTTCCTTTTTCTTTTTCTTTTTCTTTTTCTTTTCCTTTTTTCCTTTTTCCCCGTCCAGACCGGTTCTACCTCCTTCCTCGCTGGTTCCTCGTCGGCGACCAGTTCCCCAACGGCTCAGTGGCTTAGCAGCTGGCCGGCGTTGAGACGAACTTGCCGGTGGCCTCAGCTCGGCCTGGATCAGTGGCACGGCGGCAGATCTACTCGATTTACTTTCGGTTTCTTCTCCTCCTCCGTCAGCCTTCCTCCGCCGTTCCCCGCCTCACCGGTGGCTTCCCACGTCTTACTCTTCCTCCGGCGAAGCTTCGGTTGCAGTGGTGGAGACCAATTTGGCCGGCACCGCCACTTTCTCTTCTCTTCTCCTTCTCGGCTTTCGCCGGGTTTCTGCCTCTGTTTCTTTCTTTTCTTTCGCTGCCAGCAGCTTCCTTACTTTCTCTTTGGCCGACGACGGCATCCCTTCCTTTTTCCCTCGCCGGCGGTGGCAGCTCTACCACCGTCGGTTCGGGCTGGGAGGGTCGGGATCCTTCCCCGATCGTTCCTTTCCTCTTTCTGTTTTGTTTCTATTTTTAGTATATAATTATACTATATACTGTATACTATATAATATATTTTATACATATAATATATACCATATATTATACATATATTATTTCATATATAATGTAATACAACATATATTATATATAAATCATATATATTGTATATTACAAAATATATATCTAGTATATATATGTATATTTATATACTTTAAAATAAATAACATTTATATATACAATTATATAAATGTTATAATACAATATATATATATATATATACATACAAACTTTAATATAAAATTACATTTACCTTTCTTATATGCATATATATATAATTATATATACACATAAAATATTACATTTATATACATATGTATTATTTAAATTTATAAAATAGTATATATTTCCATATATATACCAACGTTTATTAAAATTTACTATATACTATTTTAAATGCATATGTATTTGTATAAAATACACTTATAAAATTTGTAATTATATAAACATATTTTATTTTCATTTCTCATTTTCCTTATTTAATTTGGATTTTACTTTATCCTAGTTAATTTTCCTCTCTCTGTTATTTTTATTTTGACTTCCAATTTAATTTCCTTTACACGAATTTCCCGATTCTTTCACTTCCTCAATTCTCTGGATTTTCACCAATATCCCGTTCTCACAATTTTATTTATTTCCTCTGATTTATTTTCTCCAATATTTATTTCCAATATTTATAATTTCCAATAAATGGAAAATTTACAATTATCACATCCTCCCCACCTTAAGAAATTCGGTCCTCCGAATTTAACTTAAGTCCAAAGGTGGTACATGTCGTATACTTACGACTTCTGACCTCTTGTTCATCCTCCAATTAATACTGCTAGCACACTTTCAACATCAAGAGTACTTTAGATCACTACATGCTGTCTTTCATCATATATATCTATACTCTCGTAAGCTCATTTCGCAAATCGGGAGTTATTCACTTTTACTCTTTTCATATAAGAGTCCATACACAATATTTTTCATGTTACAGTTGATCTATGCTCTTCATCATCCATTCTCCTCACTTAGTGCCAAGTCGACATAATTTGGTACTATCATGTACTTACGTTAATCAACTATATGTAAGTGTCCCAGTAGCTTTCACATCTCATGCACACGCTCTCTCAATATCATAGAGCGTTTACATCTCATGCTCATATATATATATATATATATATCAGTATGGAGCAGTGCTATCAATACACTTGGGATCTCAAAGCCTTTTGCTATCTCTCATTAGCATATGGCAACTCAGAGACTCCCATCATATGTAAAGCTCACTGGAACTGTACATACACATTCACACCGTTTAACACTTATACTTCGACTAAGGCACTAGAGAATCTAAAAGTTTGATAATGGAAAGTGATTCTATTTAGATCATCAGTCTTTAATCACTTCCATATCATCATTTCTCTTTTGGACTCTTTATTGTCCACAATATTCATTTTATTAAGGCGGCATCTCACTTGTAGACTTTATTATGGATTATCTCTTACAATCACAAATCATGAGACAATCATATTCTCTTCATGTAGTATGGTCTTTTAATTTCTTTTCATAATTTAGATTCCACAATTGAATCCTCAATTTATATATTTAATCACCACATCATCTATATACTTCCACCGTTTCTATCATGTTACGGTGGTTATATGTATAATCATTTTTCATTTATATACTGGTAGTAAACATATCAATTATCTTACTCCTTTGAGTATCATTAATTTCGCTTATCAAATTTGGCTTGATTTTTTTACATCTTGCCACAATTATGTGATAACCAACACAAATCACTTTCAGTCTTACCTTCGGGAACTATTTCATATTGATGTTCTCTTCTCATCATGTAACTTATTTCCTTATTCCACTTTCATTTTCGTTTTCATATTTCCACTTTTATCTCTTCATATTTTTTTTACTCTCATCCTTTTTGTCAGTTTTCTCAATTGGTATGGTACTATACTGCTAAAATCTTTTAAAATCTTGGATACCATCTTTTCTTTACACTTATCCATTTACCGACTTTAACTTCTTTAATTTGGTCTCATCTATAGAGCAGCTAGTCTCATCACTCTTTTATAGACTGGCAGTAGTATCTAGCTAGACTCATTACTTTCGTATCTCAATCATTATCTCTATATCATGAACAAGTTCACTGTCATCCTGTCGTCTCGAGATCATATATCTCTGGAGGAGATACTATTTAGCCAAATCTCTTAATTACTAATCTTAACATAATTCCACAGTCTTTAAGAGTTTAAGGGTTATACCACAATGCTGCTCATTTTCCATTTATACTTTAGACTCTATCAGTATTTCACCAATTTAATCATGTATGGATGTCTCATTCTTTAGGCTTATATATTTCACAAGGCAAATCATTAACTTTGTAACCTCAATAGGAACTCGTAAAATTTACTCCGAGTTCTAATTATCATCTTATGGACACCAATCTCCCATCTTTTATCTACGGACGCTTTATACTGAGGCTAGTCTTATTAACTCCTCACATATCTCTAATCAGATCAATAAAACTTCTATTTTCAAGTAGATGAATACTTGTTCTTCAGCAGAACTTTATTGATGATAGGAAATTAACACATCCTTTTTAATTCATCTACATCTCAATATCATTTGTATTTCTCTCATTTACACTTATACAGACAATTCATTATTCTTAATTTAGGTTCTATGTATTTTCATCAATCACACCTTTATACGTGAATTTCATATTCACTTGGTTTTTACAGTTATTTTCTTAAACTTTTCGGATTCTTTCTATATTCTCCGATATAAGCTTGTATTTAAATTTCATATCATCAACCGAGTCAATGTTAGCTTGATTTCTCCAATCTATATAACTCTAGAAGAATTTATCGGGAATCACCTCCAATACTTTCTTTAATCACACATCTCTTATCATCTTGAAGATTTCATCCTCATGTTCTGTCATTTACACTGTGTATTCTCAAGGCAGAGACATTTGATATTCAAATCATTTTGATACATACTCTACCTTGATTTCATTGTTTACTCATACTTTACAACCTTACGAATTTCATTCCAGTAAGCTGTAATAAGTACAACAATTATCAACACATGTTACAGCTAACCAATTTATTACCACTGTAATTTACTTTGGAAATCAAGTTCATTTAATAAATTCAGGTTTAACCCCTTTGAGCATATTATCCACAAGGTTTGAAGCATGGTACCCGTACGTACCTAGTTCCTTACACTCGTATTACCATTAAAATAATTGTAAGAGCCCTGCCCGTTCGTATCGGCGGTCGGCGATCCTTTCGCCCCAGGTTTACCCTTATTAGTGAGTCGGTGATAACATAGTTTGCTTGTATCTCACAACACATGATCCACTATGGGTCGCCCATCATTGGGTCGCCAATCACAGTTCTGTCTCAAAGGTCCTGAAGAACTTAGGTTAGCTATCACTTCTTTTTATCACTTTATTGTTCTTATAATTATTCTCCAATTCACAGTACTCCACACAGTACCTCATTCTGTAGCCCATATTTCAAGATATGTCGGTTCTATATAAGATTATCTGTTTGATACCTCAAAGTAGTAAAAATGTATAGAACCATAAGTAACCACACCAGTATGTATTTCATTATCTGTATTATTCACCTCATCAGTCAATTCCTGTAATCATTTCACTTTTCATAGTATTCAACGATCTCGTTCAATACACTCTTAATTTCCGGCCCTTACAGTCAATAACCTGGCCAATCATCTGATGACATTCCACTACACTCTTTGGATCGCATCATATGAGGCCCCGGCCCGTCCGCCGTCCACCTTTACATATGTGTACTGTACCCTTTGAGAATGCCCATCCCATTCACTGGGTTACCTCTCAAGGTTTTATCATGAGACCTAGCCCGTTCACTAGGTCACTCGTAATTTGCGTTCGTAATCGAAGTGTAAGTGGGAATCAATACTAGGGATCGTTATATTCATATGACATCCTCTATGCCATTTATAACCTCATTTCCACAAATGGATTCAAGATCGACTTAATTTTATCACTATTCAGCACATCGCCCAACATAGGGGCATTTTCGTCATTTCGATATTTATTTCTATCTCCTCAATATACATTTGAATCAATGAACTGATCATCTATATGTTGATGTATCCTTTCTGATACTTATACCAGCAGTTTCAGATCTTATTCGATTTCGACAGAGAATTCCACTAAAATCCATAATTGGATTATTTTTGCATGTAATGCAGCTTTACATCATCAATTTCTCTATCAGACCAATCAATTCCAACCTCTGTTGGTCTATTCTGACTCCCAGTAAAATTTTAGGGGCAAGGGTATTTTGGTCATTTTTCGTCAAAAATTTTCTATCTCTTCAAACTACCCCCAATCTGTGATCTTAAAGTCTATTTAATGATGATATTTCATTCCCCTCCTTTAAATCATCACTTTCAGGTCTGTTCTATCCGAACTAGAAAAGTACTGATGGGGCCCTCACTAAGTCCATTTCTGTTCCTTATTGAACCGACCTTTATTTAGATCATAAGATCACCATTTCAGGTAACATTCCCGAGCCGTTTTCCCTTTTTAGCATTTCTTATTCCAAAATTGCTCACTCGCTTCTAAACACTTATTTCAATTTGCAATCATTTATTTTCTCTATGTATTCAGACTACACAGTACTACAGGGGATGTTTAACTCTTTTCCTTCCAAAAGTATCCACATGTCACAGCTCGTGATGCTATTTTTCACCTTATTCTATACATCTTATATGATTGGGCTGTCTGCGAAACTTTACTTTTTCTTTTACATATAAACAACTTCATATAAAATTACAATATGAATTACATCCCCTATCTTACTTCATAAGAAAGTAGTACTGTTGATAAGTCTAAATACAGAAAATAAATGATCATACCTTATTAAATAAATCAAGTTGTCGCATCGTCCCAAAATGCGCAGCCGAAATCCTTTAAGTGTTAGAATCTCAATCTTCGAAAACCTGAAATGTTAAAATAGAGGGGTGAGCAAACCACGGCTCAGTAAGGGAATTATATGCATACTTGATATTCAGCTTCCTATATGCTGAAAAACTTTTTCATTTTTCCTGTGGGGCTATAGGCTCGCATGTAGGAAGGATACTACAGTCGGCTAGGATCCGGATGGAGTAAGGTAGGTATTTTGAAATACCTATCTTGTCCCGGAACCTAGAAGCAACTGTAGAGAGTAATATTCTTTCTTGTTTTGAAATTCAAGTCCTTTCCTTTTCATTTCGTAACATTTTCATAATCTTTTTCAAAATAATGCTTTTATGAAATAAAGCATTTAAATAAAATAACTAATATTCATATTTTCTTTGAAAAGAATATTAATTAAATCATCATCATTTTCCTTTAAAACTCATTTCATGTTTTACTGTACAATCATAATTAGTACAGTACTTTAAAATAGCAAAATAAGCTATTAAACCTTTTTCGTATAACATATAAATCATTTAAATCTAATATTCAATTCAAAATTTAAATAAGAATATTAGATTTATTTTCCTACTCTTTCCTTTCGAAAACATTTCACATATTCATGTCACATATAGTCTAATATTCAATTTAAAATCAAAATAAAAATATTAGACTTATAAACTCTTTTTCCTTTTGAAAACATATCACATGTTCATATTACATATCATATGAAAATCATCTCGTAGTACTAAAATCGGTACTGAAATTAGCATTTTATAAAAATGCTATAAATCATTTACATTTCACATATCATGTAAAACATTTTCATTTAAAACATATCATATATGGAGACAGTGGCAACCACCGAGTCCTATCATGCAATAATACCCGAAGGTATGAAATCATCATGTCAGATCTATGGCCATAGTCAATAATTGTCCTCGGCGGATCACTGATCAGGTGTCGACCGGGACTACATATCACATATCACATGTTACATATCACATATCACGTATTACATATCACATATCGCCATGATAGAGGGGCCAACTAGTCTCAAAACCATGTTTTCATCAGAAAATAACCTTTATGAAATTTATAAAATATATAATTTCATAATTTAAATTCATAAAGGTTATAAAACCATTTAGTGAATATTTAAGAAATAATTATGAAAATATTCATAAGAATATTCACTTTACTTCTTTTCATTTTTCGTCTCGTATTACGTGTAATTTTACATATTAAGAGAATTTTCGGTGATTTCATTATCACCATTCTCGAAAACATAAATAATTTAAAATCACTTTCATTTTATTCATGTTTTTATGAAAATATTCATTTTCTCGATTTTTGTAGTTGAAAATCATTTCTCGTGAAATAAAATCATTTATTATGATTTTATGAAATTTTCTAGAAACTTTCGGCAATTTTCAATAATTTTTCAGCAGTATAACGGCTGCCGATTGGTTAGCCTCTTGCACGAAAAATACAGTTTAAATTCTCAACTGGTACATCATCACAAATTTTCAACCATCATTCATCGCAGTATTTTCATAAAATATTTTCATAAAATATTTCATAATTTAAATCATGCAGACTGAATATCCTTACAGTGCTGCACATGCATCCCTTACCTGTTTCGGGTCAGCGATTGCCTCTCAAAGGTCGCGTTCGTGTTCACCTCGCCCGATTCCATCGGCTCGGTTATCGAGAGAATTTTCTGAAAATTAAATTCTAAAATTTAGAATTTTTTCATAATTATTTAAATAAATAAATTATTTAAATAATTTAACACTTCTCAGGATTTCTTACCGATTCCCGTAATTCTCGGGTTTCCGAATTCTCGGGATCTCCCATAATTTTCGAAATTCTCGAATGCCGGAAATTTCTCTCTTTTTTTCTCTTTTCTTTTCTTTCTTTCTTTTCTTTTCTTTTCTTTTCTTTTTCTTTTTCCTTTTCCCATTTTCTGTCTGGACCGGTTCGGACCGGTTCAGACCGGTTCGCCTCCTCACCGCCGGTTCAGTTTGATCCCGTCGGCATCACCGTCGGTTCGTGCCTCCCACAGCTTGCCGGAGTTGCGAGGATCCCAGATCTGGTCTCCGTTTTGCCCCATCGCTGGCGACGGCGTCGGATCAGAGGTTTGGGTTTCGGCCTCTTCCCTTCCTCTTTTCTCCTTCCTCCGCCGTTTCCTTCACCGCCGGTGGCCTCCTTCTCCTTCGTCAGTCTTCACCGGTGGCGAGAGTAGCAGTGGCGGTCTCCAGATCGACCGGCATCGCCGTTCCTCTTTTCCTTTTTCTCCTTTCTCCCTTTCGGTTTTCGCCTCCCGATTTTCTTCTCTTTTCCGTTTGGGCTGCCGCCGGTCACTTCCCTCTTCCCTCTCCTCTCGCCGGCGATGCCATCTTTTTCTTCTTCCTTTCCAGTGGCCGCCGACAGTGGTGGCTGGGCTTCACGAGATTCTTCGACAGAAACGGGATCCCATTTCCCGTTTCTGTTTCATTTTTTTTCCTATATTATATTTATATATACCATATATAAACATAATATTTTAACATATATATATATATATTATACACAAAATACATATATATACATTTTTTAATTTGAATTAATATATATATTTCATTTATATATATATATGTATTTATAGATATATATTGTATTACATTATATATACAAGTTTTGATAATAAATAATATTTACTTTTCTTATATATGTATATACTTATATATATATACATAAAATATCATATTTATATACATATGTATTTGAATAAAAATACATTTATATAATATATAATTATATAAATATCTTCATATTCTTTTTTCCTTTTCTTATTTAATTTGGACTTCCATTCTCCAGATTAAATTCTCTCTTCATTATTTTCCATAATTTCATCCTTCTTGTTATTTTCAATTTATCCAAATTTAAATTCCTCAATTTCCTCACTTCTTTAATTTCCAAAATTTCAACGATATTCCTATCTTGTAAATCAATTTTATTTATTTACTTTAATTTATTTATTTCCTCTTATCTATTTTCTTGAATATTAATTTCCAAAAATAGAAAATTTGCGGTTATCACATTCTCCCCACCTTAAGAAATTCAGTCCTCCAAATTTAACTTAATTCATAAGGTGGTAGCATCCTATATACTTATCATTCTTGTCTTCTAAATCATCTTTCAAATTATACTACCAGTATACTTTTAACATCATAATCACCTTTATACCATTATATATCATTTCTCGTCATATATTTATACTCCCTTAAATTTCTTATCAGTTAGGAGTTATCCCTTTCCACTCCTTTTCATATCACATATGATTAATATTGTTCCTCATTCATCTTCCTTATTTGGTGCCAAGTCGATATAGTTTGGTACTGTCATTTAAACAGGTTAATCAATTGTATGCAATTGTCCCAGTAGCTTTCACATATCATGCATCCGCTCTCTCAACATATTATGCATGGAAAATACAGTTTATAATTTCCAGCCAGTACTTCATTCCAAATTTCCAACCAATCATTCATCATAATAATTTCATAAAACATTTCCATAAAATATGTCGAAATTAAAACATGCAGATTGAATATCTCTACAGTGCTGCACATGCATCCCTTACCTTTTTCTGAGTCGACGACTTCCTCTTATTGGTCGCGCTCGTACTCCATCTCTCCCAATTCCTCCTTTCAATCGCTGAAAATAATTTTTGGAAATTAAAATTCTAAATTTTAGAATTTTCATAAATTTATTAAATTTTACTGAAAATTAATTTCCGAAAATTTCTTACTGAATTTTCGTAAATTTTCGAGTTGCCAAATTCCCAAGAATCTTCTGAATTCCCGAAATTCTCCTTTTTCTTTCTCTTTCTTCTTTTTTCCCCTTTTCTTTTTCTTTTCCTTTTTTCTTCTTTTTCTCAGATCAGACCGGTCTGCCCCTTCCTCGCCGGTTCCTTGCCAACGGCCAGTTCTCCGACGATTCAGGCGTCCTTCATCTGGCCGACGGCACGACGAAGCTACCGGTGCCCTCCGTTCAGTTTGGATCGGTAGCACGACTACGAATCGAGGCGAAATAGGTTCGATTTCTTCTTCCTCTTCGCCGGCCCTCCTCCGCCGTTCACCGTGCCTCCGGTGGCATCCATCCTCTTCCTCTTTCTCTGGAGGTGCTTCTATGGCAGTGGCAGTGCCTGGATCGGCCGGCACCGTCGTCTCCTATTTTCTTTTCTCTTCCGGCTTTTGCTTTCGTTTCACGCCGATTCCTTCTCCATTTTGCTTTGCCAACGTTGGCGTCGGTTTCCTCTTCCTTTGCCGGTGATGACGCTTCTCTTCCTTCTTCTCCTTTCCTTCTCCGGCGACCGCTGACGGGGGCGGCCTCTTCAAGAGACAAAATCGAGAGTCTTCCCGATTCTGGTCTTTTGTTTTCCTTTTATTTTGTTTCTTTTCTCTTTTGGTTTATTTTCTTTCCCTTTTTAGTATATAATATACTATATATTATACACTATACATTATATTTTATACATGTAATATATACTATATATCATACATATATTTTTTCATATATAATGTAATACAATATATATTATATATACTGTATATTACAAAATATATATCTAGTATATATATTGTAGACACCTAATTTTGTCCGAGCAATTTCAGATAAAATTAAAAAAAAATAAATAAAGTTAATTCTTTTAGGCAAACCCTCTAACCCTAATATTTCATTCAAACCTTAAAATCCCATGCAAAATAATTCCATGCAAACATTTAACCTCTTCCTATCTAAATCCCACACAAGTACGAGGGAATCTCAAAATTAATTGACAAATAAAAATAGTTGACCAAGAAGATAAAAAAAAAAGAAAGAAATAAATTAAAAGTGTGAAACCAATAAAGAAGGGAAAAGAAAATCAAGATTGAATAGCAAAAAAGAATCAAATAATAAAAGTCTGCATAATGGCAGCCATATTGTAAGAACATAAATGGCGGAACTTTGTCTCTTTCCCCTATTCATGATCAGGAATGGTTATAAAAGCACAAGAGACACATGGAGAAGGGAGGGGGAAAAAGAGAGAGCACAACCTAAGCAATCCCGGTTTCATCATCTTCAACGTTCCTCTGCCTCTAGTCCACCTTGATCAGCCGCATCAGTACCATCTTCACCGTCGACTTGCTGCTTGGCTCACTGTCGTGCCCACTACTGCTGATTTGTTGCACGTCCCTGGTCGCATCCAGCTGTTGTTGCTGCATCACTCCAAGCCGCCTACACCACCGCTGTCCGCTCCGTGTGCTCTGCTGCTGGGATCCTCATTGCAGTAAACTTCTTGGATCCTTACTGCACCATCGCTGATCAAAATGATTATCATTCCTAGCCTGCCTCATTCTTGTCGCACACTTCATAGCTTCGCTAGTCCACTTCACTGGTAAAAACTTGTGTTGGCTCTATAGGCTATACCGAGAGGGGGGTGAATCGGTTTTTAGCTAACCTTATGTTCGTTTTTCGGTTTCTCTAAATTCTCTAGCCTATATTGATATTTTCTAAGTTCTCTAGGCTACTCAATTATGCAATATAAATTCAAAACAATTAACACAAATATAATTGCAAATAAGTAAAGAGAGTAGAGAAATGTACGCAAGCGATTTATAGAGGTTCGGCTACCTTGCCTACGTCCTCTACCTTGAGACGCTCCCAAGGATTTTCCCCAAATCCACTATCTTGAATTCATGATTACAATCCCTCTTTTCAAGGCTCAAGAGTAACCTCCCTCTTTTTCTAGGCTCAAGAGAAACTTCTCTCTTTTTCTTAGGCTAAAGAGTAACCTCCCTCTTTTTCTAGGCTTAAGAGTAACCTCCCCTTTTTCAAGGAATAGTGGGTTACAAATAATGTAATCAAGAGAGGCCTCTAGGTAGGCAAATGATTACAGAAATTAAGCACAATGAAAAGCCTATACAAAGTTTGTGCTAAGCAATATAAGAAATAGATGAATGATAGAAGATGAAGACTCTTTATCTCTTGAATTGATGTTGAGGCTTGAGGAAGATGAATAAGATGATGAAAGATGTTGCTTGGTTGTTCCTCTTCCTTCCTTTAGCTTCTAAGCCTCTATTTATAGTCCCTTGGATGGTTTGTGGACGTTGGTTGGAGCCAAAACAGAAACTAGCCGTTATATCTCACAGAAACTAGTCGTTGTATCTCACAGAAACTAGCCGTTGGGGACATTCTGACACAAAGGGATCGATCCCTTTCCTTAGGGGATCGATCCCATGCTTCATTTTCTTGCTTCCAGGGCATTCTGCCAAAAAGGGATCGATCCCTTTCCCTAGGGGATCGATCCTTTTCTTCCAGATGGCATTTTTCCTGCACTTTTGGGTTAGAAATGATGTGGTCTTTGATCCTAATTCAACCCAAAACATTTTGGCATTTTTGTGGGAGTTTTTCTTGACTTTCTCAAATGAAAACATGATCTAAAAATTCATCAAGTGATTTTCTAAAATATTCAAAACATTTACAAAGTATTAAGACCAATAAGAGTATGCATCATTAAATCATGGTCTTAATGTTTGATATGATCACTTGAAATGTATTGAGAAAATCATGTGTGATAAGGCAAATTTACAATACGAATTAAAGCATTAAGGCTTACTTAAGTTTTTGTCATTTCAAAATATATATGTCAATTTAAAGCTAACAATCTCCCCTTTTTTGATATGACAAAACTTAATGTAAATTTGCTTTGAAAATTCTTTGATAAAATACTCCCCCTCAAATAAATCAGGATTTTATAAAGCTCCCCCTTAATATAAGCATGTGTTTTGAAAATGAATTTTCCCTCATTATCTCTCCCCCTTAATATCTCTCCCTATATCTATCTCTCCCTTTATCTATCTCTCCCCCTTTTTGTCATAGCAAAAAGAAGAAAAAATAATAAAAAATATGCTCCCCCTAAAATCATGGCTATGTGAGAATAAATAAAAATGCTCCATCCAACAAGAAACATGTTAGTACATGGGACTTATAGCACAAATAAATAAGTCAATATGCTCAAAGAGTATGAAATATTTATGCAGTGAATATGACTTATGATCCTATACCAATTGTTTATAAATAATTTTGATACCAATTGTTGATAAGTAATTTTGCAAGAAGGTTCCAATTGGTAAGAAGTGAAGCAAGCACCTAAGTATATTAATTGTTCTCTAAGGTCCAACTAAAGTGCTAAGTGATACATCATGATTATGAGCTAAAATTAGATAACATATCATATGCATGTGCTCATAAATCATGTTCAAGCAATATTGTTTCTAGAATTAAATCATATAGCAATTAACTTCAAATTCTAGCACACAAGAGTTTCATGCAAAAATATCCTAAGAGAATTCTTCTCTATTTGTCATTTCAATCTAAGGAGCATGAGAAGAATTGTCAATTTAAAGCTCATACCAATTGGCAATTTAGATTTGGCTTACCAATTATTGAAAATATGGTTCCCAATGATACTAATTGTTATTTCAATCTAAATACCAATTGTTACTAATGGTTGACTTAGGCATTTTGCATGAATCCAATAACTGTGTATAGTGTGATCATGTCAAGAAAATAATCATTCTAAATATGCAAGAACACAATCACACATCATCAAATATGCATATGGATCAATTAATCATTAGCACACTATCATAGAGTATTAATCCATATTCATATTCACAACATTATACCACATGGAAGATACAAAAAGTCAAAGTATTCAAGCAAACACATTTTCTTCCATGGTTTCAAGCACAAAAAATCCTATATTCAAGATCTTAACAATTATGAGCTAGGAAAAATCCAATATGACCATTTTAATCAATTAATAGCCATATCCCTAGTTGTTATCATCATTTAATGTTCTAGAGGGTATATGCTATTTTAATTAAAATGGCTTCACCTAAGTGAATCAATATTATCAAGCTAAAATATATTTTATCATTAAAATCCATAAACTATGAGTGAGTTTAAGCACATAATATCATGAAAACAACTATTCTCATCTCATAGGCATGATTATTGATTCAACTCAAGCAAGCATGTAAGTTCAACATCAAAACAATCACGAATAAATGCATGGATATCAATCAAGGTACATTTGTTCAAGTTTGCATTTATCTTTGAATGTTGGTGTTGTCATTAAAGCCCAAGTTCTTTACTAATTTGGCCATAAGAAAAATTTAAGTACATAGATGATAAAGTTTCATGCTTTTGAACATTTAGGATCCATTTACCATCACAAATTATAGGCCAATGACTATTACCAATTTGTTGAATTTACATTTGGAATCAATCCACAAGGTCAAGTTTCAATCATTTTATCATTAAAGTATATGACCTTAACTATTCAACTTCCACTAAGAATTATATCATGATGCTCAATGGGAATATGTGAGTCAAGCTATAAGATAAAATTTTCTAAGCATGCTTGACTAAGATGAACAAAAGATATGAAAAACACTCATTATGCACAAGTTCATCAAATTCTCAAATATATCCATAAATCATTGAAATAAATCTCAAAATTATGTTTAAGCATTCATTGAAAGTATATTTCAAGATTATTTCAAGATTTATGCAATTCATGACTATTTTCAATGAGAAAAACGATTTTGCACTTGTGAGTTCAAGAAAAATGATATTGATTGTTGAAAGTGATATCATTTGTTGGAAATGATATTAATTGATGAAGTTGAGGCATGATATCAATGAAAAATGAATTTCCATACATTAAATATCATCAAAAAGAAGTTAAAACAATGAATTTTAAGTTGAGAAGAGAGAAAATATCAAAATAATGAAGAGTTCTTCTCAATTTCGGTTGAAAACATGCAGGAGTGCCTTTTCTGGCCTGGGGGGATCGATCCTGCTATAGTGGGGATCGATCCCTCATATGCTTCCTGCAAATTCTGCAGTTGTTTTGACAGAAAATTGGACTTGTGAGGTACCAAAACTTCGTTTTTGAGTAATTTAAGTCCAAGTAAGGGTTTAAACATTTGTAAAACATGATTTTGGACTTGTATGAATGAAAAATCTGAATGAAAAACCATTTTACAAAAGATTTTGCAATTTTGGAAGAATTTACACAATAAAATGCATTTTTGGCCTCAAAGGAGGTCATTTTAAGCATTATGCATATTTTGTCAAAACCAACGCTTTGGAAACCACAAATATGCCAAAACAAACTTGTTCACATAGGTTTTAAGCACATATAACATCAAATCATCATACTTGTGAACATTATGCCATGATTTCCAACATACATGTTCTTCATTAAGGCTCATGACAAGGCATTTTGCATAAATGACATATTTGATAGCTTTTGAGCAACTAAATATATTATCTAATCATATCAAACTTGCTCAAACTGTAGAAAACCAAAAATCATTTCAAAATCACAAATCATGCTTTTCATTCAATAATCTAATGCCTTAAGAACTATCCATCAACCAATCAACAATCATTTATCATGCTTTTTGTTCAAACATTCAACTCACAATGCATCAAGAATCATCAACCAACCATATCATCAAGGCATAAACAATTTAAATGTAACATAAATTTTAAGGAGTGAGAATTTAAGCTCACAATACTCCTTTGCTTGAGAGTGCTTGCCATGATGTGTTGGATCCACCATTAGCCACTCTTTGAGAGATTGCTGTGACCTTGCCAAGGATAGATCCTCAAGCTCTTCCTTTTTCTCATTAGCACAAGCAAACTCCATGAGGATGTGTTGAGCATTCAAACTTCATTGTATCTTGTATCTCCATGCTCTAACACTCCTACAACACACAATTTTAAGCATGCTTTGGTACCCAAACTTTCTTAGGTCCATGAGAGTTAGTACAAATAATTTTTGATCCTTTTGGGATCCATTTCAAGCACAATTCATCATTATTTACAGCATGCTTAGGTACCCATATTTTCTTAACTACTCTTCTTCTAAATGTAGTTTTTCTATATGTGCATGCTTGTGAAGAGTGTCCTATTCTATTGCAAAGTGAGCATGTAAGAGATAAATCATGCATAGTATTTTTGCTCACTAGGAAATTCTTAAGATGAGTTTCTTTTTGTTTTTCATTATAGCCTATCCCATCTTTGTCAAAGAAAGCTCTTTGGGTCTCTAACATGTGATCTAGCTTTTGTTGACCCATATAAAACCTAGAAAATGAGTTATGCAAATTTGTGTTCTTTTTATTTAACTCATTTATTTCTAAGTTGGCCTCTTCTAGTTTCTTTTCAAATTCTATCTTAGCACTTGTCAAGGCTTCATTTTCTATTTTTAATTTAGCAATGATTTTCTTATATTTAGAATTCATGCATTGAAATTCATTTGCTAAATCATCAAAGGCGTTTTGTAGTTCACTAAAGGTATAATCATTATCTTCACTAGAACTACTACTAGCCTTATCATCACTAATGGCCATAAAGCATGAGTAGGCTACCTCATTATCTACATTTTCCTCATCGGAGCTATCACTATCGCTCCATGCAGCCACAAATGCTTTCTTCCTAGGTTTCCTATCATTTTCTTTCCTAAGTAAGGGGCAATCTAACTTAGTATGACCCGGTTCATTACATTCATAACACACTAAGGGGTCTTTTTCTCTCCTACTAGATTCTCCTCTTATTACCCCTCTACTTTGGTGCCTCCTATCATTCTCTCTCTCTTTCATTCTCATAAATCTATTAAATCTTTTGGCAAACATTGCCACTTCTTTTTCTTCCTCATTTCCACTCTCATCACTATCATCTTCAATGACCTCATGAGTGGAAGACTTAAGTGCTACCCCTATTTTCTTTGAAGGCACTTCATTTCTTTTCAATTTCATCTCATATGTAAGTAGGGAGCCCATAAGTTCATCTAGAGACAAGGTGTTAGGATCTTTAGATTCTTCTATAGCAGTCACCTTTGCCTCCCAAGATTTTGGCTAGCTATCCAAGATTTTCTTGACCATTTCTACATTGGAATAGCTCTTGCCTAATGCCTTAAGTCCATTAATTATATCATTAAATCTAGTGAACATTTCGCTAATGGACTCATTTTCTTTCATCCTAAATAGCTCATAATCATGTGTGAGCATTCCTATTTTGGTCTCTCTAACTTGATTTGTCCCTTCATGTGTGATGGCTAATTTGTCCCATATTTGCTTGGCATTCTCACATAGGGAGACTCTATTATATTCATTAGGACCTAATGCACAAAAGAGAGTGTGCATAGCCTTGGCATTCAATTGTGCCACTCTCATGTCATTTGTGTCCCACTCATCCTTTAGCTTAGGGACATCTTTTCCATCTACTTTCTTCATGGGAATTCTAGGACCATTCACTATAATTCTCCACACTTCATAGTCATTGGATTGTACAAATAACATCATTCTTGTTTTCCAATAAGAGTAATTCTCTCCATTGAAGAGTGGAGGTCTAACTAACGATTGTCCCTCTTCTCCTAGGGGTGTGCCTACATTCAAGTGAGCCATTTAAGATCGTTTTGCTCGATAGAGGTTAATCTAATTCAAACTCAAGCCCAAGCTCTGATACCAATTGTTGGCTCTATAGGCTATACCGAGAGGGGGGTGAATCGGTTTTTAGCTAACCTTATGTTCGTTTTTCGGTTTCTCTAAATTCTCTAGCCTATATTGATATTTTCTAAGTTTTCTAGGCTACTCAATTATGCAATATAAATTCAAAACAATTAACACAAATATAATTGCAAATAAGTAAAGAGAGTAGAGAAATGTACGCAAGCGATTTATAGAGGTTCGGCTACCTTGCCTACGTCCTCTACCTTGAGACGCTCCCAATGATTTTTCCCAAATCCACTATCTTGAATTCGTGATTACAATCCCTCTTTTCAAGGCTCAAGAGTAACCTCCCTCTTTTTCTAGGCTCAAGAGAAACCTCTCTCTTTTTCTTAGGCTAAAGAGTAACCTCCCTCTTTTTCTTGGCTTAAGAGAAACCTCCCCGTTTTCAAGGAATGGTGGGTTACAAATAATGTAATCAAGAGAGGCCTCTAGGTAGGCAAATGATTACAGAAATTAAGCACAATGAAAAGCCTATACAAAGTTTGTGCTAAGCAATACAAGAAATAGATGAATGATAGAAGATGAAGACTCTTTATCTCTTGAATTGATGTTAAGGCTTGAGGAAGATGAATAAGATGATGAAAGATGTTGCTTGGTTGTTCCTCTTCCTTCCTTTAGCTTCTAAGCCTCTATTTATAGTCCCTTGGATGGTTTGTTGACGTTGGTTGGAGCCAAAACAGAAACTAGCCGTTGTATCTCACAGAAACTAGCCGTTGGGGACATTCTGACACAAAGGGATCGATCCCTTTCCTTAGGGGATCGATCCCATGCTTCATTTTCTTGCTTCCGGGGCATTCTGCCAAAAAGGGATCGATCCCTTTCCCCAGGAGATCGATCCTTTTCTTTTAGATGGCATTTTTCCTGCACTTTTGGGTTAGAAATGATGTGGTCTTTGATCCTAATTCAACCCAAAACATTTTGGCATTTTTGTGGGAGTTTTTCTTAACTTTTTCAAATGAAAACATGATCTAAAAATTCATCAAGTGATTTTCTAAAATATTCAAAACATTTACAAAGTATTAAGACCAATAAGAGTATGCATCATTAAATCATGGTCTTAATGTTTGATATGATCACTTGATATGTATTGAGAAAATCATGTGTGATAAGGCAAATTTACAATATGAATTAAAGCATTAAGGTTTACTTAAGTTTTTGTCATTTCAAAATATATATGTCAATTTAAAGCTAACAACTTGCCTGCCATTCTCTTGCCCACATAGTCGCGTGAACCACTGTGTTGCAACGAGTAAGAAAATCAAATGGAGACAGATACGTGAAAGAAGCAAAGAATAAAAAGATAGCAAAGGAAATTGAAAGATGGTTGCACGTGGAGAGGGAAAGAAATAAAGAGAAAAGAAATTCCAAAAGGTAATAAATGCTCAATGACGGTAATTCATTCTATCCATATTAATTATTCTAGTTTTTATTCCTTTATGCTTTACGTGTATTAAGCTTTCATTTTTTTTATTTTATTTTTTTATTTTGTCGTTTATTATCTTGTGTTGGTTTTAGTTTAAGCATGGACTATATATATATATATATATATATATAGTGGTATTGTGAAATTTTTATCATGTTTTTGGTTCCTTAATTAATTCATTATTTCGTTTTATTTAATTAACTTAGTAATTATAGTTAGTTTATTTATTTTGTTTTATTAATTTATGTATTATTTATCCCTATTCTTATTTTAGGACAAATAAATAAATAATGAGTTATTTAGAAATAAATAAATGAATGATAAAAAATCATAAAAGATAAAAACATATAAATAAATAAATGATAAATACGAATTAATAAATTTTAAATTTCGATGATAAGATTTCGAAGAAATCACAAGTAGTGATTCTTCAACAATCTTTAGGGTCGAGAAAAATCTTTAGATGTTACCAGCGTATTGGAACATTTAATTGGTTTTATCTCGATTTCAAAATTCTTTAAATAAATTAATATAAAAATAGAAATAAATTAATCAAATATAAAATTTAAAATGAACAAATAAATAAATATAAATATGAATTATAAATAAATAAATAAAATATAAATTTAAAAGAATATCCTATGATAGGATTTCTTAAAAATCACAAGTAGTGATTCTTTGATAATCCTTAGGGTCGAAATGAAATATTTGAATATTACCAGTGTATTGGGGTATTCAAGTAATTTTAATTTGATGAAATAAATTAATATTAATAAACAAATAATAAATAAAATTTTTAAAAAAATAAATAAGAGTACAAAATTGTTACAATTAACCTTCAAAAATAAATGATAATAAAACAATTAAAAATTAAATAAGAAGTATAAGTTTTAAAGATTTTCCGATGATGAGATGTTATGGAATTCACAAGTAGTGATTCATAACTGATCTCTAGGTGAGAGAAATATGCTAAATGTTACCAGCGTATTGGAATATTTAGTATGATTTTTCAATAAAAATAAGATTTTATAATTATAAATAAATTACAAAATAATATAAGTATAAATGAATAATGGATTTCTCATGTGCATCATCTGTATTTTGATTGTATCATTTGCATCCATGAAATTTCAAAATAAATGTGAATCTCCCGAGGATGAGATTCTATAGAAATCGCAAGTAGCGATTCTTAAGAAATCTCAAGTAGCGATTCTTAAGAAATCTCTAGGTGAGGAAATTATCCGAAATGCTACCAAAAGTATTGGGGTACTTCGGAATAATTTTCAATACAAAAGATTCTCATTTATTTCAAATAAAAAATAAATTTAACATAAATAAAATTTAATATTTCAAATAATAAGCAAATAAAAAAATTGATTTCAAAATAAATGAATTTCTTTTTAAATGTTTAATTAAGACCATTTTATTAAGATCAAAAGATAAGACATGATTAAGTGGTATTGTTTTTTTAACGGGCGTTGTGAGGGTGCTAATCCTTCCCCACGCGTAACCGAACTCCCGAACCCAAATTTTGTTTTCGCAGACCAAAAATTATTTTTTTGATAAAACTTAATTAATTTTAAGATTTTATTAAAAAGATAAATAATTTTAGGTGACCAATCACACCTAGTCAAAAAAGATTAGTGGCGACTCCTCTTTGTGTTTTTTTTCAAAATCGTTTAGCGATCGAGTCTTCAGACGAAAATCGTTACGACAGCTTAGCGACTCCGCTGGGGAAGTTAGAGAGTCGAACCATAATTAATCATTTCTTATCCAAAATCTTAATTAATGGTCTTAATAAATATTTAATAAAGCCCTTCATAAAAATAAAAAAAAGAAAAAAATAATATAAACAAAAAAATGTGTAAATCATTTTCATCATTTGTGTTTTGTTGGGATGCATCTTAAATTTTATTCCTTTGGATAAATGACATGTTCATTGCATACATCAACCATACACCCGGGTTTGTCCCTTTTAGGAGAGAGTGTAGTACCTTTGCTATCGTGAGGTAATAACCTCCACAATGGCAAGTGAAATACTCTCACTCAAGTTGAACCCTTTCCGTTTGTAGCCTGTCATGGGTGAGGATTGGGGTGCCTTACTAGTCTAGTGTGGACGTCAGTAAGGAACAATTTGGGAACCTCTTGTCCTTTAGAACTCCAAACCATACATATAGTAAACTTAAGAGGACCAACTTGGGATAGAGTCCTGTTAACTCATAGAAAATACCTATTACTTAGGACACATCTTTAATCATGTTTGTTTGCTTTTGTGGGACACTAATAGGGAATCATAGGTTCTTTAGCAAAACATTTCCATGCATTTCTCATCCATGACTTGTTTTTAGGTCTTACGCATGTAGCATTTTGTTCATTCATTCATCTTCATTCATTTTTTTCCAAGCATCACCACATCTGAAATGATAAATTCTTAATTGTGGTAATAAAAGATTCGAAGACAACTCAACCAAAGGTCCATTCATAGAACACTCATTACCAAGATAAGATCATGGAAGAAGATGAATCTTTTTAAGCCAAGAGAAGTTCAAGCCATGCAAGTCTAGAGATTTATTAGAAATTTTTTTTCTGTTATTCTCTTTAAGTAATGCAAGACATTTTTTAAAGTGTTTAAGCCCAAAAACACAAAATAAAGTTTTATTTATAGGCTAACTTTTATTTAGTTTCCTTTCAATAAAGCGACTAGTGTGATGCACTGTCATTCTCTCATTTTCTATGTTCATTGGTCACTACCCATATACTCATCATATCTTTCTTTCATAAGTATCCAAATAATGAACATGATGATAATGATGTCAATAAATCTGAAATTCAATTTTGAAAGAACCACTTTTGCTGATGGATTATCAATCTGCCAAGGTGTCCAAGTAAGAAAGAAGAAAATTTGTTCACAATTTTCACCAAATTTGATGGTATAAGAAAAGGTGAATCTCTTACAGAAGTTTCGAATAGGTTTGTATTTGTTTAGTAAATGATCTTCAAGGAGAATATTTGCATTTAAAATGATAAATGGCCTTCTTTCACTATCCTTCAAGCGTGTGTAAAATTATCCTTTGATTACCCCTTTGAGCCTATTATGTTTTTTTTTTGTGATGTAACCCACCAAGGATCACCCTCCACAATGGAGGGCAAGAAAGATGAAAAATTATTCACGAGGGGCAAAAGAAAGAAAAAGAAAGTGCCCATTTATGTGAAAAAAAAGAGAAAGAAAATAAGAAGAAAAGGGTTTGAATACAAAGAACCCTAAAAGAACAAAAAAAAGAAAGAAAAAAGATATGAATGAACTAGAATGGGGCAAAATGCTCAAATGATTTACTTCATAAGAAAATGATCCTTTGGTTTGTAAACCCTGAAACACATTTTAGGCCTATTTTATCCTTTTCTTGTAAACCCTCACCTGAGCCTACATTACGTACCTTTAAAAGCCCATTTTGATCAAATGTAAATGCTCAATTTGAAGAATCATGTATTGAATGAAGACATACTTGTACAATGAGATAATGATCCTTTGAAGGAAGTAGATTAAGTTAAATGAAGAAACCCATGAGCTTTGGAAGAAATCTTGGATCAAAATCAAGAACGCCTATTAGGGGCATGAATTTGGATTGAGCACTGAAGGTTGAAATTTGTCAAAGTTAATGGAGTTGAAATGAAGAAAAAAAAAGAAATGGATGAAAAAAAAAGAAGAAAAAAAAAGAAAAATAAAACAAAAGAGAAAAAGGAGGATTCAAATTGAAAACCCAAAAAGGGCAGTTTGAATCAAATGAGGGGGGGCACCTAAGTTGAAAACCGAAAAAAGGCGGCTTAGGAAAATATCAGCATCAAAAAGTCTTGATATGAGGGCAAGATTGGCAGACATTCTATGGAAGAACATATCAACATAAGAGTGGGCTTTTGGAAAAAAATTTTAGATTGACTTAGTTGAAATTGTCGAATGTTTATTAAATGGATACTGAAAACCCTATTCTAAACAAACTGTCTCATTGATTTTTCTTGATTTCATGTTCCTTTTCTAAGAATGAATACCCATATCTCTCATGATTATTTTAAATTCATTCCATCCCTATAATAAATTGAGAAGATGTATGAGTGCATTACATTGGTGGTCAAATTGGAAGGAAAATAAATAAATGTTGATAACCTTTTTTGGTTAAATTTTTGAAAAAAATATTCTTTTGAGAAATCTTGCATTACTAAAAGAGAGAAAGAAACAAAAATAAAAAATGATAAAAACATAAATTTGAAAGCATGATGGCAAGTCTTTGAGCATAAATGGACCAAGATTTAATAGAAGATGGGATTAGAAGTGAAGATAGAAGATTTAAATGAGAAGAATCCAACAAATTGAGTGGAACTTGAGGAAAATGAAATGAGCTTGAGAATCTTGTTACCACAATTGAGATTGCATTTTCATACATTCATGGAATAATTCAGGGGGCATGACATTGACATGTGCATAACATTCATAGCATCCATGGTATTCATGACATTCATTAAATTCATGACATGCATGACATTTCATTAGTGCATTTTTGACATTGAACTATTTTCTTAAGACATTAGGATAAGAAGCTCTGAATGATTAAATTTTGAGGAAAAGAGAAAATATAAGAGTTGGTAATTTGAAAAAATGATGAGGAATGAGAAAATGATGAGAAAAATACATTTTTGAAAAACCTTAGATGAGAAGAAAGCCCAATTTAGCTGGCACCTTAAAGGAGGATGAAGCCCAATATTGTTGGCATCAAAATGAAAGTTAAGCCTAGTCAAACCCATGTTAACTGGCATTCTGAAATGAAATTTTTATGTTCAAAGTTTCACTGCCTCTGTTGAGACGAGCCTTTTTGTTTTCGGAAGTCTCATTGCCTCTGTTGAGAGGAGCTTTTTGTTTCAAAAGTTTCATTGCCTCTGTTGAGAGGAGCTTTTTGTTTTCAAAAGTCTCATAACCTCTAGTGAGAGGAGCTTTTATTTCATGATCATCTTGCATTCCTTAGTCTCATGATAGGAGAGACTAGGAATTTCACTTTGCATTCCTTAATCTTGTGATAGAAAAGATTAAGGAATCCTATTCACTTTGCATTCCTTAGTCTTATGATAGGAAAGACCAGGAAATTTCATCTCACATTCCTCAGTCTTATGATAGGAGAGACTAGGAAATTTCACTTCCCATTCTTTAATCTTGTAATAGAAAAGATTAGGAAATCCCAGTCATTTTGCATTCCTTAGTCTTATGATAGGAAAGACCAGGAAATTTCATCTTGCATTTCTTAGTCTTATGATAGGAGAGACTAAGAATTTCACTTTACATTCTTGAATCTTGTGATAGAAAGGATTAGGAAACCGCATTCTACATTCATTTCCTTAGTCTTATGATAGAAGAGGCTAGGAAACCTCATTTTGCATTCATTCCTCAATCTTTATAAGAGAGGAAGATTAGGAAATTTCATTTTGCATTTATTCCTTAGCCTTATGATAGAAAAGACTAGGAAATATCATATTTTACAAAAAAAAATTCATTGATAGGTCTTGTACTCGGACAAAATGGTTCTCTATGTCTTTGCCCTATTCCTGATTCTCAGCAATGTGCAAAGAGGGGCAGCTGTAGACACCTAATTTTGTCCGAGCAATTTCAGATAAAATTAAAAAAAATAAATAAAGTCAATTCTTTTAGGCAAACCCTCTAACCCTAATATTTCATTCAAACCTTAAAATCCCATGCAAAATAATTCCATGCAAACCTTTAACCTCTTCCTATCTAAATCCCACACAAGTACGAGGGAATCTCAAAATTAATTGACAAATAAAAAGAGTTGACCAAGAAGATAAAAAAAGGAAAGAAATAAATTAAAAGTGTGAAACCAATAAAGAAGGGAAAAGAAAATCAAGATTGAATAGCAAAAAAGAATCAAATAATAAAAGTCTGCATAATGGCAGCCATATTGTAAGAACATAAATGGCGGAACTTGTCTCTTTCCCCTATTCATGCTCAGGAATGGTTATAAAAGCACAAGAGACACATGGAGAAGGGAGGGGGAAAAAGAGAGAGAGCACTGCCTAAGCAATCCCGGTTTCATCATCTTCAACGTTCCTCTGCCTCTAGTCCACCTTGATCAGCCGCATCAGTACCATCTTCACCGCCGACTTGCTGCTCGGCTCACTGCCGTGCCCACTACAGCTGATTTGTTGCACGTCCCTGGTCGCATCCATCTGTTGCTGCTGCATCACTCCAAGCCGCCTACACCACTGCTGTCTGCTCCGTGTGTTCTGCTGCTGGGATCCTCATTGCAGTAAACTTCTTGGATCCTTACTGCACCATCGCTGATCAAAACGATTATCATTCCTAGCCTGCCTCCTTCTTGTCGCACACTTCATCGCTTCGCTAGTCCACTTCACTGGTAAAAACTTGCCTGCCATTCTCTTGCCCACATAGTCGCGTGAACCACTGTGTTGCAAAGAATAAAAAGATAGCAAAGAAGCAAAGAATAAAAAGATAGCAAAGGAAATTGATAGATGGTTGCACGTGGAGAGGTAAAGAAATAAAGAGAAAAGAAACTGCAAAAGGTAATAAATGCTCAATGACGGTAATTCGTTCTATCCAATTAATTATTCTAGTTTTTATTCCTTTATGCTTTACGTGTATTAAGCTTTCATTTTTTTTATTTTATTTTTTTATTTTGTCGTTTATTATCTTGTGTTGGTTTTAGTTTAAGCATGGACTATATATATAAATATATATATATATATATAGTGGTATTGTGAAATTTTTATCATGTTTTTGGTTCCTTAATTAATTCATTATTTCGTTTTATTTAATTAACTTAGTAATTATAGTTAGTTTATTTATTTTGTTTTATTAATTTATGTATTATTTATCCCTATTCTTATTTTAGGACAAATAAATAAATAATGAGTTATTTAGAAATAAATAAATGAATGATAAAAAATCATAAAAGATAAAAACATATAAATAAATAAATGATAAATACGAATTAATAAATTTTAAATTCCGATGATAAGATTTCGAAGAAATCACAAGTAGTGATTCTTCAACAATCTTTAGGGTTGAGAAAAATCTTTAGATGTTACCAGCGTATTGGAACATTTAATTGGTTTTATCTCGATTTCAAAATTCTTTAAATAAATTAATATAAAAAATAGAAATAAATTAATCAAATATAAAATTTAAAATGAACAAATAAATAAATATAAATATGAATTATAAATAAATAAATAAAATATAAATTTAAAAGAATATCCTAGGATAGGATTTCTTAGAAATCACAAGTAGTGATTCTTTGATAATCCTTAGGGTCGAAATGAAATATTTGAATATTACCAGCGTATTGGGGTATTCAAGTAATTTTAGTTCGATAAAATAAATTAATATTAATAAACAAATAATAAATAAATAAAATTTTTAAACAAATAAATAAGAGTACAAAATTGTTACAAGTAACCTTCAAAAATAAATAATAATAAAACAATTAAAAATTAAATAAAAAGTATAAGTTTTAAAGATTTTCCGATGATGAGATGTTATGGAATTCACAAGTAGTGATTCATAACTGATCTCTAGGTGAGAGAAATATGCGAAATGTTACCAGCGTATTGGAATATTTAGTATGATTTTTCAATAAAAATAAGATTTTCTAAATATAAATAAATTACAAAATAATATAAGTATAAATGAATAATGGATTTCTCATGTGCATCATCTGTATTTTGATTGCATCATTTGCATCCATGAAATTTCAAAATAAATGTGAATCTCCCGAGGATGAGATTCTATAGAAATCGCAAGTAGCGATTCTTAAGAAATCTCAAGTAGTGATTCTTAAGAAATCTCTGGATGAGGAAATTATCCGAAATGCTACCAAAAGTATTGGGGTACTTCGGAATAATTTTCAATACAAAAGATTCTCATTTATTTCAAATAAAAAATAAATTTAACATAAATAAAATTTAATATTTCAAATAATAAGCAAATAAAAAAATTGATTTCAAAATAAATGAATTTCTTTTTAAATGTTTAATTAAGACCATTTTATTAAGATCAAAAGATAAGACATGATTAAGTGGTACCGTTTTTTTAACAGGCGTTGTGGGGGTGCTAATCCTTCCCCACGCGTAATCGAACTCCCGAACCCAAACTTTGTTTTCGCAGACCAAAAATTATTTTTTTGATAAAACTTAATTAATTTTAAGATTTTATTAAAAAGATAAATAATTTTAGGTGACCAATCACACCTAGTCAAAAAAGATTGGTGGCGACTCCTCTTTGTGTTTTTTTTCAAAGTCGTCTAGCGATCGAGTCCCCAAACGAAAATCGTTACAACATATATGTATATTTATATACTTTAAAATAAATAACATTTACATATACAAATTATATAATTGTTATGATACAATATATATACATATAAACTTTAATATAAAACCACATTTACCTTTCTTCTATATGTATTTATATAATTATATATACACATAAAATATTATGTTTATATACATATGTATTATTTAAATTTATGAAATAGTATATATTTCCATATATATACCAACGCATATTAAAATATACTATATAGTATTTTAAATACATATGTATTTGTCTAAAATACATTTATATAATTTGTAATTATATAAACATTTTTATTTTCATTTTCCTTATTTAATTTGGATCTTAATTTATCCAAATTAATTTTCCTCTTTCTATTATTTTTATTTTCACTTCCAATTTAATTTCCTTTACACGAATTTCCCGATTCTTTCACTTCCTCAATTCTCGGGATTTTCACCAATATCCCGTTCTCGCAATTTTATTTATTTCCTCTGATTTATTCTCTCAAATATTTATTTTCAATATTTATAATTTCCAATAAATGAAAAATTTACAGTTATCACATCCTCCCCACCTTAAGAAATTCGGTCTTCCGAATTTAACTTAAGTCCAAAGGTTGTACATGCCGTATACTTACGACTTCTGACCTCTAGTTCATCCTCCAAATAATACTGCCAGTACACTTTCAACATCAACAGTACTTTAGACTACTACATGTTGTCTTTCATCATATATGTCTGTACTCCCGTAAGTTCATTTCTCAAATCGAGAGTTATTCACTTTTACTCTTTTCATATAAGAGTCCATACACAATATTTTTCATATTACAGCTGATCTATGCTGTTCATCATCCATTCTTCTCACTTAGTGCCAAGTCGACATAATTTGGTACTATCATGTACTCATGTCAATCAATTATATGTAAGTGCTCCAGTAGCTTTCACATCACATGCACACGCTCTCTCAATATCATGGAGCGTTTACATCTCACGCTCATATATATATATATATATATATATATATCAGTATGGAGCGGTGCTATCAATACACTTGGGATCTCAAAGCCTTTTGCTATCTCTCATTAGCATATGGCAATTTAGAGACTCCCATCACATGTAAGGCTCACTGGAACTGTACATACACATTCACACCGTTTAACACTTATACTTCGACTAAGGCACTAGAGAATCTAGAAGTCTGATAATGGAAAGTGATTCTGTTTAGATCATCAATCTTTAATCACTTCCATATCATCATTTCTCTTTTGGACTCTTTATTGTCCACAATATTCATTTTCACACTTATTCCATCAAGGCTGCATCTCATGCAGACTTTACTATTGATCATCTCTTACCATCATAAATCATGAGACAATCACGTTCTCTTCATGTAGTATGGTCTTAAATTTCTTTTCATAATTTAGATTTCACAATTGAATCCTCAATTTATATATTTAATCACCACATCATCTATATACTTCCACCGTTTCTATCATGTTATGGTGGTTATATGTATAATTATTTTTCATTTATATACTGGCAGTAAAATAACACGTGTCATTCATTTTACTCCTTTGAGTATCATTACTTTCACTTATCAAATCCAGCTTGATTTTTTTTTGCTACAGTTATGTGATAACTAACACATATCACTTTCAGTCTTACCTTCGGGAACTGTTTCATATTGATGTTCTCTTCTCATCATGTAAATTATTTCCTTATTCCCCTTTCATTTTTGTTTCATATTCCCATTTTTATCTCTTCATATTTTTTTTGCTCTCATCCTTTTAGTCGGTTTTCTTAATTGGTATGGTACTATACAACTAAGATCTTTTAAAATCTTGCATACCATTTTTTCTTTACACTTATCCATTTACCGACTTTAACTTCTTTAATTAAGTCTCATCTATAGAGCAGCTAGTCTCATCACTCTTTTATAGACTGGCAGTAGTATCTAGCTAGACTCATTACTTTCGTATCTCAATCATTATCTCTATATCATGGACAGGTTCACTGTCATCCTGTCGTCTCGAGATCATATATCTCAGGAGGAGATACTATCTAGCCAAATCTCTTAGTTACCAATCTTAACATAATTCCACAGTCTTTAAGAGTTTAAGGGTTATTCCACAATGCTGCTCATTTTCCATTTATACTTTAGACTCTATCAGTATTTCATCAATTTACTCATGTATGGATGCCTCATTCTTTAGGCTTATATACTTCACAAGGCAAATCATTAACCTTGTAACCTCAATAGGAACTCGTAAAATTCACTCCGAGTTCTAATCATCATCTTATGGACATTAGTCTCCAATCTTTTATCTAAGGACACTTTATATTGAGGCTAGTCTTATTAACTCCTCACATATCTCTAATCAGATCAATAAAGCATCTATTTTTCATGTAGATGAATACTTGTTCTTCACCAGAACTTTATTAATGATAGGAAATTAATACATCTTTTTTAATTCATCTACATCTCAATATCATTTGTATTTGTTTTATTTACACTTATACAGACGATTTCATTATTCTCAACTTTTCATTATCTGTATTTTCGTCATCTAGACCTTTACACATGAATTTTATTATTCACACATTTTCTAGAGTTATTATTATTATTATTTTTAAGCTTTTCGGATTCTTTCTATATCCTCCAATATAAGCTTAGAATTTAACTTCATATTCAAAATCGAGTCAATGTTATCTCGATTCCTCTAATTTATATAACTCTGGAAGTTCTATCGGAAATCAAATCCGATATTTTCTTTAATCACACATTTCTTATCATCTTGGACATTTCATTCTTGTGTCCTTTCATTTACATTGTGTATTCTCAAGGCAGAGACATTCGATATTCAAATCATTTTGATACATACTCTACTTTGATTTCATTGTTTACTCATACTTTACAGCCTTACGAATCTCATTCCAGTAAGCTGTAGTAAGTACAACAATTATCAACACATGTTACAGCCAACCAATTTATTACCACAGTAATTTACTTTGGAATCAAGTTCATTTAATAAATTTAGGTTTAACCCCCTTGAGCATATTGTCCACGAGGTTTGAACCCTGGTACCCGTACGTACCTAGTTCCTTACACTCGTATTACCATTAAAATAATTATAAGAGTCCTGCCCGTTTCATATCGGCCGTCAGCGAGCATCCCCTAGGCGATCCTTTCACCCCAGGTTTACCCTTACTAGTGAGTCGACGATAACATAGTTCGCCTGCATCTCACAACACATGATCCACTATGGGTCACCCATCATTGGGTCGCCTACACAGTTCTGTCTCAAGGGTCCTGAAGAACTTAGGTTAGCTGTCATCTTCTTTTTATCACTTTACTGTTCTTATATATATATTCACCAATTCACAGTATTCCACACAGTACCTTATTTTGTAGCACATATTTCAAGATATTTCAGTTCTATATAAGATTATCTGTTTGATACCTCAAAGTAGTAAAAATGTATAGAACCATAAGTAACCACACCAATATGTATTTCATTATCTGTACTATCTACTTTCTCAATCAATTTCTGTATTCATTTCACTTTCCATAATATTCAATGATCCCATAATAATATCCATTTCACTACACTCGTAATTCAGGCCTTTACAATCAATAACCGGGTTAATCATCATGTAACATCCCACTACACTCTTATCGAATCGCATCATATAAGGTCTCGGCCCGTCTGCCGTCCGCCTTTACACATGTGCACTATTCTCTTTGAGAACGCCCAGCCCGTTCACTGGGTCATCTCTCATGGTTTTATCGTAAGGCCTAGCCCGTTCAATAGGTCACTCGTAATTCGCGTCCATAATCGAAGTGTAAGTGGAAATCAATACTAGGGATCGTTATATTCATATGACATCAGCTCGGTTTTAACACTATTCCGAACATCGCCTAACATAGGGGCATTTTTGTCATTTCAAAATTTATTTCTATCTCCTCAATATATATTTAAATCAATGAACTGATCATCTATATGTTGATAATATCCTTTTTTATACTATTATCAGTAGTTTCAGATTTTATTCGATTTCGACAGAGAATTCCACTAAAATTCATAATTGGATTATTTTTGCTTGTAATGCAGCTTTACATCATCAATTTCTCTGTCAAATCAATCATTTCCAACTTTTATTGGTCTATTATGACTCCCAAAAAATTTTTGGAGGCAGGGGTATTTTGATCATTTTTGGCCAAAATTTTCTCTCTCTTCAAATTACCTTCAATCGGTGATCTTAAAGTCTGTTTAATGATGATATTTCATTCCCCTCCTTTATGCCATCACTTTCAGGTCTCAGTTCGATTCGGATAGAAAGTACTGGTGGGGCCCTCACCGAGTCATTTCAGTTCTTTACCGAACAGGCCTTCATTCAGATTATAAGAATCGCCAATTTTTTTTTGGATAATTTCTGAGCCTATTTTTGTTTCCTTTTTAAAATTCTCAATTTACACTTTCTCACTCCCTTTAAATCATTTTACTCAATTTACAATCACTTATTTTCTCTATGTATTCAGATGACACAGTACTACCGGGGATGTTTAACACTTTTCCTTCCAAAAGTATCCATAAACATCAGGCCAACCATTGCTCTGATACAATTAAATCTGTAACGATCCGTTACCACATTTTTCACCTTATTGTACATAACTTAACCGATTGGGTTGTCTATGATACTTCACTTGTACTAACTGTTAAACAATTTTACATAACATTATTTATATTATACACATCCCCTATCTTAATTAATTAGATAAGTAGTACTGTAGATATGTCCAAATACAGAAAATAAATGATCGTACCTCAAATAAATCAGTTGGTCTGTCACATTGTCCTTTGTGTACAACCGTAATCCACAATCAACTAATCAAATATCATCAAAACCTGAAATGTTTAAAATTAAGGGGTGAGCAAAACCACGGCTCAGTAAGGGAATTATATGCCTCACTTGATACTCAGCTATCTATATGCTGAAAAACTTTTTTTTTCTTTTAAATCTTCCTATCAGGCTCAAGGCTCACATGTAGGAAGGATACTACAGTCGGCTAGGGATTCGGATGGAGTAAGGCAGGCATTTTGAAATGCCTGTCTTGTCCCGTAACTTAGAAGAAACTTTAGAGAGTAATAAATTTTTTTTTGAAATTTAAATCATTTTTCCTTTTATTCTATATCATATCCATATTCTTTCAAAATTAATGCTCTTATGAAATAAGGCATTTAAATAAAATAACTAATATTCATATTTTCTTTGAAAAGAATATTAGTTAAATCATCATCATTTTTCTTTAAAACTCATTTCATGTTTTACTTTACGATCATAATTAGTACAGTACTTTACATAGCAAAGTAAGCTATAAAAATCTATTCCACTTATCACATTAGCAAAGCAGCAAGCACTTCGGTAGATTAGTCACTATACACGTTGATGAATCGATTACTATGCAAGTTAATAAATCAATCCATTCACTAAATGTAAATTAATAAAATTTAAGCATATAGCTTAACTCACTGAAAATAGTTTCAAAATAACCGATCATTTAATCACTTTAGGCGTAAGCCCCAGTTCATTGATTCAGTTACGACATCCATCCTAACTTGCAATGGAGTTAAGTGTGAAAGAGGACAAACATTCAAATAGCACATGTTTGTATGGCATATATAAGCATAATTCAATGATCATACACATTCTCTGTCTTATGTATAAGATCTATTCCATCTACTGACATTTGTCACATTCACAAATCACAATCATTTATTTATTGTCATAGTAACCTATGATTCCTTATATTTCATCAAAACACGTATAGCACTTAGCTTTCAAAGGATTCTAAAGGTGGCTCCAAGAGTTTTCGAAGAACCTATGTAGCACGTAGGTCCCTTGAGTTCTTTAGAGGTGGCTCACACGGTACAAGGGTCGAGTCTTTACTCGAGTTGGCCTTTATGACACAGACTTCCTACTATCACATCGGAACTCATGTAGCACTTAGCTCTCAAAGGATTCTAGAGGTGGCTCCTATAGTTTTCGAAGAACCTATGTAGCACGTAGGTCCCTTGAGTTCTCTAGAGGTGGCTCACACGGTATAAGGGTCGAGTCTTTACTCGAGTTGGCCTTTATGACACAAACTTTCTACTATCACATCGGAACTCGTGTAGCACTTAGTGCTCAAAGGATTCTAGAGGTGGCTCCCATAGTTTACGAAGAACATATGTAGCACTTAGGTCCCTTAAGTCTTCTACAGGTGGCTCACATGGTACAAAGATCAAGTCTTTACTCGGATTGGCCTTTATGCCATATTTCCATCAATTTCATCTATACATGTGAATTTCATTATCCACATATTTTCCCGAGTTATTTTCTTAAGCTTTTCGGATTCCTTTATATTCTCCAATATAAGTTTAGAATAGATTTCATATTAATAATCGAGTCAATGTTAGCTTGATTTCTCCAATCTATATAACTCTGAAATTTATCGGGAATCACACCCGATACTTTCTTTAACCATACATCTCTTACTGTGTTAGACATTTCATCCCTATGTCTTATCATTTCACCGTACATCCTCAAGGCAAAGACATTTAATATTCAAATCATTTTAACATCTACTCTGCCTTGATTCACTTGTTTACTTATACTACACAGCATATCAATCCTCTTAATTTGCAATGCTGTATTAAGTATAACCGTTTAATTAACACCTTTGATAGCTAACCTATTTATCACTATGTTTTACTTTAGAGATCATTCTCATTTAATAATCTCAAGTTAGCTATCATCTTCCTCATCTCTTATCATCACTTTACTGCCTTTATACATATCTCCAATTTCATATACTTCATATCGTACATTATTCTGTAAGACATATTTCAAAATATTTTGATTATATAATTATCTGCTTGATACCTCAAAAACTATATGATTGTATAGAACCAGGATTAACTGTACTACTATGGGTTTCGTCCTTTATACTGATCTCTTTCTCATTCATCAACAGTAATCAGTTTTCTTTTCATCATATCAAACAATCCCGTAATAATATCCCACCAATACACTTTTAACTCTGACCCTTAAAAATCAATAATAGAGTCGCTCATCCTACGACTTCCCTATAAACATTTCGGGTCACATCAGCACTTTAAGTGTAGTGAAATTTATAATCGGGATCGTTATACTCATATTACATTCCTTTATGCCATCAATAACTGCATTTCTATCAATGGAATTCAAGATCAACTTGGTTTTATCACTATTCAAAACATAATCCCACATAGGGGCATTTTCATTATTTTAATATTTATTTCTTTATCCTCATATACATTTAAACCATTGATCTTATTATCTATGTGTTGATAGTATCCTTTCTCATACTAATATCAGCTATTTAAGATCTTGTTTGATATCGATAAAGAAGTCTACTAGGATCCATAATTGGATTATTTTGCTTGAAATGCAGCTTTACATCATCAATTACTCTGTCAATTCAGTCAATTCAAACTTCTGTTGCTCTATTATGACTACAGAAAAAATTTTAGAGGTAGGGGTATTTTGGTCATTTTTGGCCAAAAAATTTTCTCTCTCCTCCAAATACCTTTAATCGATGATCTTAAGGTCTATTTAATGATGATATTTCATTCCTCTCCTTTATATCATCACTTTCTGTGATAACCGCAAATTTTTGAATTTTTATATTACTTATTCGAAAATTTAATTTTCAATGCGAAAGATAAATTAAAGTGAATAAAGGAATTATTTACAAGATGGAATATTGTTGGAAATTCTGTAAATAATGAAGTTAAGGAATTGATAAATTATATGGAGGAAATTAATTTGGATAAATGGAAATCCAAATTAAATAAGAAAATGAAAAAGAAAATATATATATATTGCACATACAATATATATTGTATTATTTCATTATATAAATATATATAAATGTTATTCTATTTTAAAGTATATATGTATACATAATATATATTAGATATATATATATATTTGTAATATATAATATAGATACATATTTTTGTATATAATACATATATATATAGTACTATATATAAAATTATATATAGTATAACATATATAGTATAATATGTATAAAATAAAATTAAAACAAAAAAAAAGGAAGGAATCGGGATAGAGCCCGATCCCTTCCCAGCCAGAGGCCGCCGACAGCAGAGCTACCCCGCCGGCGAGGAGAAGAGAGAGGAAGGGAGGAGACGATGCCGGCGAAGTGAAGCGAGGAGGCCGGTGACGGAAAGATAAAGCGAAACAAACGGAAAAGAGGTAGAAACCGACGGAAGCCGAGAGGAAAAAAGGAAAGAGGATCTGGCGGTGTCGGCAGAATTGGCCACCGCCACTGCCACCGAAGCTTCGCCGGAGGGAGAGGAAGAGGATGGAGGCCACCCGAGGCGCGGTGAATGGCGGAAGAGGGCCGGTGAAGAGGTGGAAGAAACCGAAGGAAAATCGACTCGATCAGCCGTCGTGCCACCTATTCAGGCCAAACGGAGACCACCAGTGGACTCGTCGTGCCGTCGGCCAGCTGAAGGGCGCCTGAACCACCTGAAAACCGGCTGCCGGCGAGGAAGGAAGCTAAACCGGTCTGACGGGAAAGGAAGAGGAAAAAGGAAAAAAAAAGAGAAAGAAAAGAACGAGAAAGGAAGAAAAGAGGAAAAGAAGAAAAAGAGAGGAAAAAAAGAGAATTTCGGAAATTAGGGAAATCCCAAGAATTCGGAAACCCGGGAATTACAGGAATCAAAAATTCCCTCGATGACCGACCGATAGAATCGGGCGAGGTGAACACGGGCATGATGAACGAGGCAGTCGCCGACCCGAAACAGGTAAGGGATGCATGTGCAGCACTATAAGGATATTCAGTCTGCATATTTTAATTTCGAAATATTTTATGGAAATATTTTATGAAATTATTATGATGAATGATTGGTTGGAAATTTGGAATGAAGTACTGGCTGGAAATTATAAACTGTATTTTCCGTGCAGAAGGCTAGCCAATCGGCAGCCGTTATACTGCCGAAAAATTATCGAAAATTATCGAAAAAAATTCTAGAAAATTTCATAAAATCATAATAAATGATTTTATTTCACAAGAAACAATTTCCAACCACAAAATAGAGAAAATGATTATTTTTCATAAAACATGAATATAACGAAATTCATTTTAAAATATTCATGTTTTCGAAATTGGTGATAATGAGATCATCGAAAATTATTTCGATATATGAATTATAAGTGATATGAAATGGAAAATGAAAAAGGGATAAAGAGAGTATTTTATAAAAGTTTTCTAAATATTCTATTGATATATGAATTATACGTGATATGAAATGAAAGATGAAAAAAGGATAAAGTGAATAATTTACAAATATTTTATTAAATATTCACTTGATTTATTAAATAACCTTTATGGTTTTAATTATGAAATTATTATTTTTATAAATTCCATAAAGGTTTTCTGATGATGAAAAATACTGTTTTGAGACTAGTTGGCATCCTATCATGCTGATATGTGATATGTGATATGTGACATGTAATATGTAATATGTGATATGTGATATGTAGTCCCGGCCGACACCTGATCAGTGATCCGCCTAGGACAATTATAGAATATGGCCATAGATCTGACATGATGATTTTATACCCTTTGGGGTCTATAGCATGATATGAGTAACGACCCAGTGGACGGGCTGGGCGTGTGTGCCTAAGTCTCCATATATGATATGTTTTAAATGAAAATGTTTTACGTGATATGTGATATGTGAAATGTAAATGTTTTACATGATATGTGATAGGTAAAATGAAATGATTTATAGCATTTTTATAAAATGCTTATTTTAGTACTGATTTTAGTACTATGAGATGATTTTCAAATGATATGTAATATGAACATGTGATATGGTTTAGAAGGAAAAATGAGGAAATTAAATCTAATATTCTTATTTTAATTTTTAAATTGAATATTAGATTTAAATGATTTATATGTTATAAAAAAAGGGGTTTAATAACTTATTTTGCTATTTTAAAGTACTGTACTGATTATGATTGTACAGTAAAATATGAAAAGAGTTTAAATGAGAATGATGATGATTTAACTAATATTCTTTTCAAAGAATATATGAATATTAGTTACTTTATTTAAATGCTTTATTTTATAAAAGCATTATTTTGAAAAAGAATATGGAAATGATATGAAATGAAAAGGTAAAAGGATATAAATTTCAAACGGAAAGAAATTTATTACTCTCTACAGTTGCTTCTAGGTTTCGAGACAAGATAGGTATTTCAAAATACCTACCTTACTCCATCCGAATCCCTAGCCGACTGTAGTATCTTTTCTACATGCGAGCCTAGAGCCCATAGGAAAAATGAAAAAGATTTTCAGCATATAGGAAGCTGAATATCAAGTATGCATATAATTCTCTTCTGTGCCGTGGTTTGCTCACCCCTTAATTTTAACATTTAAGGTTTTCGAAGACCTAGAGTCTAGCAGTAAAAGGATTTTCGACTGCGCATTTGGGTATGATGCGACAAGTCGATTTATTTAATAAGGTATGATCTTTTATTTTCTGTATTTAGACATATTCACAGTACCACTTTCTTATTAAGTAAGATAGGGGATGTAATTCGTATTATAATTTAATATGAAATTGTTTAGATGTAAAGGAAAAGTAAAGTATCGCAGACAGCCCAACCATACAAGATGTATAGAATAAGGAAAAAAATAGGGTAACGGGCTGTGACACTTTCAGCTCTCAATTCGATCCGGACAGAAAAGTACTGGTGGGGCCCTCGCCGAGTCCATTTCTGTTCCTTACCGAACCAACCTTCATTTAGATTATAAGATCACCATTTCAGGTAACATTCCTGAGCCGTTTTCTCTCTTTGACATCCTTAGTTCATAATTCTCAGCCCCTTCTAAACACTTAACTCAATTTACAATCATTTATTTCCTTTATGTATTTAGACTACACAGTACTACAGGAGATGTTAACCTTTTTTGACACATTTTCTTTCCAAAAGTATCG
Source organism: Heritiera fomes (assembly GCA_032173925.1). NCBI lineage: Eukaryota > Viridiplantae > Streptophyta > Magnoliopsida > Malvales > Malvaceae > Heritiera > Heritiera fomes. The sequence continues at coordinate 21,970,199 of JAPDPM010000004.1, read as the reverse complement.
ACAGACATCAGACCAACCGTACTTTGATACCATTAAATCTATCACAGCACGTGACCCTATTTTTAACCTTTTTCTATACATCTTATTTGGTTAAGCTGTCTGCGATACTTTACTTTTCTTTTACGTATACACAATTTCATATTAAATTATAATATGAATTACATCCCGATTTTTACTTCATAAGAAAGTAGTTGTCACATCCCATGACCACATTTTTCACGTAAAATACACAACTTATCCTGTTAGGCTGTCTGTGATACTTTACTTTTCATATTCATTTAACTATTAAATATAAAATGTATGTTATCAATTACATCCCCTATTTTGATTCTCAAGAAAGTAGTATTGAAAGTAAGTCTAAATACAGAAAATAAATGATCATACCTCATATTATAAATCAAACTGTCGCAGTGTCTCCAAATGCATAGCTCAAAATCCTCAGATGTCAGATCTCTTAGTCCTCGAAAATATGAAATGTTAATATTAAGAGGGGAGCAAACCACGGCTCAGTAAGAGAGTTATATGCAACACTTGATATTCAGGTATCTATATGCTGAAAATAATTTTTCACTTTCTTTTTAAATCTTCCTAACGGGCTCTAGGCTCACATGTAGGAAGGATACTACAGTCGGCTAGGGATCCGGATGGAGTAAGGCAGGTATTTTGAAATACCTGTCTTGTCCCGGAACCTAGAAGCAACTGTAGAGAGTATTATATAAATTGTTCTTAAAACGATTTAATATTCATTTTTCATAGAGTAAACCATTTATTTCTCTTCACTTCATTATGTTTTAAAACACGTAACAGCTCAGTAGTAAAACAGTGGTTTAGGATAAACCATTTGGTAATTATTTTTATTTTCGAAATAATTTTCAATGTTATTCTTTTTGAATAAACATTCATTTCTCTTTAATTCAGTAACTGTATCTTACAGTTCAATAAAACAGTAATATTCAATACAGTACCACTCGGTAAAACAGTATCCTGATACGGTTTAGTCAGTAAACAGTAAACAGTAGCTACCAATTCAGTAAACAGTATACGGTAGCTTTCAGTTCAGTATCACGGAGACCAGGCAACACCCTAAATATATCATGCTATAATAATATCATCCCTAATAGGGGAAACACATGAGATCTATGGCCATAGTCTATAGGGTCCTCAGTGTGCACTGATCAGGTGTCCACTGGGACGCTGATAATAGGATCAGTATCTATCAGCACTAACACGTGACACGTGAGCATGATATGGGGCCTAACAGTCTTAAAACAGTAAACACGTGATATAAACCCAATTTATGAAATCAATTTCATTGAATATAAATTCAATCAATCCACAAATATTCATAAGAAAAATATTTTCATCTTATGAATCACAATTTATAAAATATTCATATTGGGGTCATCATTCCCGAAAGTGTTCTAAACATTATAGAACAGTATAAATCATATTTCTATTCAGTGAAAACAGTTTATAAATTAATCACTGTAAAATATAAAAGGTCATAACTGTCCTTTTTCACCGTAAAACATATACGCACGTTTTTCTGTGCTTTCTATCGAAAACATGATTTTCAAAGTTATCGGGATTCAAATCAATTATTTTTATGATTTATGAAAAATTAAAATATTTATTTTCCAAATCAACACTCCCGTCCCGTGTTTTCTCTGTAAACACTTGCGGAGACCTTTTAGTCTCAAAACACTGTTTTTCCACCTTTAATTACCTTTATGAAATTTTCTATAAACACTTATTTTCACAATTGAACCCATAAAGGTTATTTATAAAATCAAGTGAATATTTGAAGAAATATTAGTAAAATATTCACTTTGGTCCTTTTCATTTTTCACTTCGTTTCACGTGAAATAACACCTATCGGGATAAATTTAGGTGATTTCCTTTTTCACCATTTTCAAAAACATGAATAATTTAAAATTAAATATCAATATATTCATGTTTTATGAAAACTAATCGATTTCTCAATTTTCGTGGTTGGAAATTGTTTCTCGTAATGAAAAATCATTTATTATGATTTTCAATAATTTTCTAAGATTTTTTGTTAGTATAACGGCTACCGATTGGCTAGCCTCCTGCACGGAAAATATAGTTTATATTTTCAACCGGTAAATCACCACAACTTTCCAACCAATCATTGTCAACAGCATTTATAAAATTTAATGCATATTTAAAACATGCATACTGAATATCCTTACAGGCTACACATGCCTCCCTTACCTGTTTCGGGTAGGCGCCTGCCTTTCGAAGGTCACGCCCGTGTTCACCTTGCCTGATTCCATCGGCTCGATCATCGAGGAAATTTTTTGGAAATTAAATTCTAAAAATTAGAATTTTTCCATAATTTATTCAAATTAATTACTCGAAAATAATTCTCGAATTTCTTACCGAATTTCTCGGATTTTTGAGTTTTCCAGGATTTCCTGCAATTTTCGAATTCTCGGGAATTTTCCAAATTCCCGGAATTTTCCAAATTCCCGGAATTCCTTCTCTTTTCCTCTTTTCTTTCTTTTTCTCTTTTCTTTTGTTTTTCTTTTCTTTTTCTTTTTCTTTTTCTTTTTCCTTTTTCTTTTTTTTTCTTTTCTTTCTTTTCTGGTTCAGACCGGTTCCAGATCGGTCAGCCTCCTCCATGGCCGGTTCTTCTCCGGCGGTTCAGCCTTCCCTCAGCTGGCCGACGTCAAGGAGAAGCTGCCGGTGGCCTCATCTCGGCCTGGATCGACGGCACTACGGCGGATCTACCCAGTTTTGCCTCGGTTTCTTCTCCTCCTCTGGTGGACTTCCTCCGCCGTCGGGGGCCTCACCGATGGCCTTCTTTTCCTTCCTCTCCCCCCCGTCGAGGTTGAGTGGTGGTGGCGGTGCCTGGGCCAGCCGGCACCGCCGATTTTTCTTCTCCTTTCCTTCGATTTTCTCCGCCGGTTTCGCCTCTATTTTCCGACTTTGTTTCTCCCGTTTTTCGTCGCCGGTCGCCCCCTCTTCCAGCTTTCGGCTCGCCGGCGACGACGATCCTACCTCGTCTCTCTTTCTTTCTCCGGTAACAAGGCTGGTCGCCTTTCGAGGAGGAAGAATCGGGAGGCTTCCCGATTCTTTCCTTTCCTTTTCTGTTTTCATCTCTTTTTTATTTATTTATTTCCCTTTTTAGTATATATAATATACTATACTATATAGTATATTTATAAAATATATATACATACATAATATAATAATATATCTAATACACAAAATCTTATTATTAGCATATATATAATATAGTATTATATATATAATATATATTTTGTGCATTAAAATTATAGATCTAGTATAGATATATATATGTATATATTTATATACTTAAAATAAACAATCTTTACATATATATTTATATATATATATACATACATGTATATATATGTTATGAGGTAATATATATTGTATTTACAATATATATTTTTCAAACTTTAATATAATTTAATATTTGCCTTTCTCAAATATGTATATACTTATATATACATACAATGTTATATTTAATACATATATATTATTTAACTTTATGAAATAGTATATATATACAGATATATATACTAATGAATAATGATATATACTATCTAGCTTTTAAATACATATCTATTTGTATAAAAACACATTTATATAATATCTAATTATATAAATATATTGCATATGCTTTTCTCATTTTCTTATTTAATTTGGATTTCTTATTATCCAAATTAAATTTCCTCCTTCATTGTTTTCCATAATTTCTCATCTTATACTTTTATTTATTTCCGCTTATTTATTTTCTCTAATATTTATTTCCAATATTACTAATTTCCAAAATTGGAAAATTTACGGTTATCACATTCTCCCCACCTTAAAAAAATTCGGTCCTCCAAATTTAACTTAAGTCCAAAGGTGGTATATGCCATATACTTACGACTTCTGACATCTAGGTCATCCTCCAAGTAATACTGCCAGTACAGTTTCAACATCAAGAGTATTTTAGACCACTACATGCTATCTTTCATCATATATTTCTATACTCCCATAAGTTCATTTCTCAAATCGGGAGTTATTCATTTCCACTCTTTTCACATAAGACTCCATACACAGTATTTTTTATATCATAGCTGATCTATGCTGTTCATCATCCATTTTTCTCACTTAGTGCCAAGTCAATATAGTTTGTTACTATTATGTACTCATGTCAGTTGTATGTAATTGTCCCAGTAGCTTTCATATCTCATGCATCTGCTCTCTCAATGTATCTTCAAGCGTTCCAATATCACGCTAAGATATTTACATCAGTACGGAGCGATGCTATCAATACACTTGGGATCTCGAAGCCTTTTGCTGTTTCTCATTAAGCACATGGCAACTTAGAGACTCCCATCACATGTAATGCTCACTGGAACTGTATACATACATTCACACCATTTCATACTCATATTCCGACTATGGCACTAGAGAATCTAGGATTCTGATAGTGGAAAGTGATTCTATTTAGATCCTCAATCTTTAATCACTTTCATATCATCATTTCTCTTTTGGACTCTTTATTGTCCACAGTATTCATTCTCTCATTTATTCTATCAAGGCTGCATCTCATTGCAGACTTTACTGTGGATCATCTTTTACAATCATAGATCATAAGACAATCATGTTCTCTTTATGTAGTATGATCCTTACATCTCTTTTCATCATTTAGATTCCACAATTGAATCCTCAATTTATATATTTAATCACCACATCATCTATATACTTCCACCGTTTCTATCATATTACGGTGATTATATATATAATCATTTTCCATTTGTATACTGGCAGTAAACATGTCATTCATATTACTCCTTTGAGTATCATTACTTTCACTTGTCAAATTTGGCTTGTTTTCACATATTGCCATTGTCATGTGATAACCATCACGAGATTACTTTTCAATCTTAATTTCGGGAACTATTTCATGTTCCTTACTCATCATGCAACTTATCTTCTTATTTCATTTCTGTATTTTCACTCTCATTATTTCAGTCGGTTTTCTCAAGTGGTATGATATTCTACAGTTAAAATCTTTTAATATTATGCATACCATCTTCTCTTCCCACTTATCCGTTTACCGACTTTAGTTTCTTTAATTATGTCTCATTAATAGAGCAGCTAATCCCATTACTCTTCTATAGATTGGTAACAATATCTAGCTAGACTCAGTAATTCCGTATCTCAATCATTACCTCACTATCATAGATAGATTCACTATCATTCTGTGATCTCGAAATCATATATCTCAGAAAGAGATACTGTCTAGCCAAGTCTCTTATTCGCCAATCTTAACATAAGTCCGTAGTCTCTGAGAGTTTAAAGGATTATATATCATAATGCTGCTCCTATTCCATGTGTATCTTTAACTATTTCGCTATCTCACTCCTTAGGTTTATATACCTCACAAGGTAATTCATTAACCTTGAAACCTCAATAGGAACTCGTAAAATTCACTCCGAGTTCTAATCATCATCTTATAGAAATCCATCTCCAATCTTTTATTTAATGACGCTTTATACTGAGGCTAGTCTTATAACTCCTCATGTATTTCCAATCGATCAATAAAGCGTCCATTTTCACATGTAGATGAATACTTGTTCTTCACGAGAACTTTACTAAGTAGTAAAAATTTTCTATATCACTTTAATTTATCTACATATCAAGGTCATCTATACTTCTTTCATTCACACTTATACAGATAACTTCATTAACCTCAATTTACATTATCTATATTTTCATCAATCACATTTTTACACGTGAATTTCATTGTTCACTAATTTTCCATAGTTGTTGTAAAGCTTTCGGACTCTTTTATATTCTCCGATATAAGCTTAGAATTAGATTTCATATCATCAACCGAGCCAATGTTAGCTCGATTTTTCCAATCTATACAACTTTGAAAAATTTATCGATGATCATATCCGATATTATTTTTTTTGTCACACATCTCTTATTATTTCGGACATTTCATCTCATGTCCTATCATTTTCACTATATATATCCTCAAGGTAAAAACATTTAATATTCAAATCATTTTGAAATATTATCCACCTTGATTTCATTATTTGTACTATTCACTTTCTCAGTCATTTTTGTAGTCCTATCACTTTTCATAATATCCAACGATCCCGTAATAAACATCTCATTCAATACACTCTTAATTTCGGCTCTTACAGTCTATAACCGGGCCAATCATCTTATGACATTCCACTATACACTCATTGGATCGCATCGTGTAAGGCCCCGGCTCGTCCACCATCCGCCTATACATATCTATACCGTCCTCTTTTGGCGAGCACACTAGCCCCCTCAAGGATCTGTCGTGAGGCCCAGCCCGTTCACTAGGTCACTCGTAATTCACGTCCGTAATCTAAGTGTAAGTGGAATCAATAATAGGGATCGCGATATTCATATGACATCTCTATGCCATTAATGACTCCATCACCATCAATGGATTCAAGATCAACTTGGTTTTATCACTATTTAGCACATCGCCCAACATAGGGGCATTTTCGTCATTTCGACATTTATTTCTTTCTTCTTAGTATACATTGAAATCAATGATCTCATTATCCAGGTGCTGATATTATCCTTTCTCACACTTATATCAGCAATTTAGATCTTATTCAATTTCGACAAAGAAATCCATTAAAATCCATAATTGGATTATTTTGCTTGTAATGCAGCTTTATATCATCAATTTCTCTGTCAAATCAATCAATTTCAACCTCTGTTGGTTTATTTTAACTCCCTGTAAAATTTTGGAGGCAGGGGTATTTTGGTCATTTTTGGCCAAAAATTTTCTCTCTCTTCAAATTACCCTTAATCGGTGATCTTAAAGTCTATTTAATAATGATATGTCATTCCTCTCCTTATATCATCACTTTCAAGTCTCAGTTTGATCCGGACCGAAAAGTACTGGTAGGGTCCTCATCGAGTTCTTTCGGTTCTGTACCGAACAGGCCTTCATTTAGATTATAAGATCACCAACATTCTGGTAATTTCTGAGCCTATTTTCCTCTTTAACATTCTCAATTTACACTTTCTCACTCCCTTTAAATTATTTTACTCAATTCGTAATCATTTATTTTCTCTATGTATTCAGACTACACAGTACTACCGGGGATGTTTAACGTTTCTCAACATATTTCTTTTCAAAAGTATCAACAGACATCAGGCCAACCCTGCTCTGATACCATTAAATCTGTCACATCTCGTGACCACATTTTTCACGTAAAATACACAACTTATCCGGTTGGGCTGTCTGTGATACTTCACTTTTCATATTCATTTAACTATTAAATATAAAATGTATGTTATCAATTACATCCCCTATTTTGATTCTCAAGAAAGTTGTACTGAAAGTAAGTCTAAATACAAAAAATAAATGATCATACCTCATATTATAAATCAAGCTGTCGCAATGTCTCCAAATGCGTAGCTCAAAATCCTCAGATGTCAGATCTCTTAGTCCTCGAAAATCTGAAATGTTAATATTAAGGGGTGAGCAAACCACGGCTCAGTAAGAGAGTTATATGCAACACTTGATATTCAGCTATCTATATGCTGAAAATAATTTTTCACTTTCTTTTTAAATCTTCCTAACGGGCTCTAGGCTCACATGTAGGAAGGATACTACAGTCGGCTAGAGATCCGGATGGAGTAAGGCAGGTATTTTGAAATACCTGTCTTGTCCCGGAACCTAGAAGCAACTGTAGAGAGTACTATATAAATTGTTCTCAAAACGATTTAATATTCGTTTTCCATAGAGTAAACCATTTATTTCTCTTCACTTCATTATGTTTTAAAACACGTAACAGCTCAGTAGTAAAACAGTGGTTTAGGATAAATCATTTGGTAATTATTTCTATTTTTGAAATAATTTTCAATGTTATTCTTTTTGAATAAACATTCATTTCTCTTTAATTCAGTAACCGTATCTTACAGTTCAATAAAACAGTAATATTCAATACAGTACCACTTGGTAAAACAGTATCTTGATGCGGTTTAGTCAGTAAACAGTAAATAGTAGCTACCAATTCAGTAAACAGTATACGGTAGCTTTCAGTTCAGTATCATGGAGACCAGGCAACACCCTAAATATATCATGCTATAATAATATCATCCCTAATAGGGGAAACACATGAGATCTATGACCATAGTCTATAGGGTCCTCAGTGTGCACTGATCAGGTGTCCACTGGGACGCTGATAATAGGATTAGTATCTATCAGCACTAACACGTGACACGTAAGCATGATATGGGGCCTAACAGTCTCAAAACAGTAAACATGTGATATAAACCCCATTTATGAAATCAATTTCATTGAATATAAATTCAATCAATCCGCAAATATTCATAAGAAAAATATTTTCATCTTATGAATCACAATTTATAAAATATTCATATTGGGGTCATCATTCCCGAAAATGTTCTAAACATTATAGAACAGTATAAATCACATTTTCCATACAGTGAAAACAGTTTATAAATTAATCACTGTAAAATATAAAAGGTCATAACTATCATTTCTCACCATAAAACATATACGCACGCTTTTCCGTGCTTTCTATTGAAAACATGATTTTCAAAGTTATCGGGATTCAAATCAATTATTTTTATGATTTATGGAAAATTAAAATATTTATATTCCAAATCAACCCTCCCGTCCCGTGTTTTCTCTGTAAACACTTGCGGAGACCTTTTAGTCTCAAAACACTGTTTTCCACCTTTAATTACCTTTATGGAATTTTCTATAAACACTTATTTTCACAATTGAACCCATAAAGGTTATTTATAAAATCAAGTGAATATTTGAAGAAATATTAGTAAAATATTTACTTTGGTCCTTTTCGTTTTTCACTTCGTTTCACGTGAAATATCACCTATCGGGATAAATTTAGGTGATTTCCTTTTTCACCATTTTCAAAAACTTGAATAATTTAAAATTAAATATCAATATATTCATGTTTTATGAAAACTAATCGATTTCTCGATTTTCATGGTTGGAAATCGTTTCTCGAAATGAAAAATCATTTATTATGATTTTCAGTAATTTTCTAAGATTTTTCGACAGTATAACAGCTACCGATTGGCTAGCCTCCTGCATGGAAAATACAGTTTATATTTTCAACCGGTAAATCACCACAACTTTCCAACCAATCATTGTCAACACCATTTATAAAATTAAATGCATATTTAAAACATGCATACTGAATATCCTTACAGGCTACACATGCCTCCCTTACCTGTTTCGGGTCGACGACTGCCTCTCGAAGGTCGCGTCCGTGTTCACCTCGCCCGATTCCATCGGCTCGGTCATCGAGGGAATTTTCTAGAAATTAAATTCTAAAAATTAGAATTTTTCCATAATTTATTCAAATTAATTACTTAGAAATAATTCTCGAATTTCTTACCGAATTTCTTGGATTTTTGAGTTTTCCGGGATTTCCTGGAATTTCCGAATTCTCGGGAATTTTCCAAATTCCCGGAATTCCTTCACTTTTCCTCTTTTCTTTCTTTTTCTCTTTTCTTTTCTTTTTCTTTTCTTTTTCTTTTTCTTTTTCCTTTTTCTTTTTTTTCTTTTCTTTCTTTTCTGGTTCAAACCGGTTCTAGACCGGTCAGCCTCCTCCATGGCCGGTTCTTCTCTGACTGTCGGTTCTCTGGCGGTTCAGTCTTCCCTCAGCTGGCCGGCATCAAGGCGAAGCTGCCGGTGGCCTCAGCTCAGCCTGGATCGACGGCACGACGGCGGATCTACTCGGTTTTGCCTCGGTTTCTTCTCCTCCTTAGGTGGCCTTCCTCCGCCGTCGGTGGCCTTCTTTTCCTTCCTCTCCCCCTGCCAAGGTTCGAGTGGTGGTGGCGATGCCTGGACCAGCCGGCATTGCCGATTTCTCTTCTCCTTTCCTTCGATTTTCTCTGCCGGTTTCGCCTCTATTTTTCGACTTTGTTTCTCCCGTTTTTCGTCGCCGATCGCCCCCTCTTCCAGCTTTCGGCTCGCCGGCGACGCCGATCCTCCCTCGTCTCTCTTTCTTTCTCCGGCAATAGGGCCGGTCGCCCTTCGAGGAGGAAGAATCGGGAGGCTTCCCGATTCTTTCCTTTCCTTTTCTGTTTTTATCTCTTTTTTATTTATTTATTTATTTCCCTTTTTAGTATATATATAGTATATTTATATAATATACTATACTATATAGTATATTTATATAATATATATACATACATAATATAATAATATATCTAATACACAAAATCTTATTATTAACATATATATAATATAGTATTCTATATATTATATATATAAAATATATATTTTGTGCATTAAAATTATAGATCATCATGTTAGATCTATGGCCATAGTCTATAATTGTCCTCGGCTGATCACTGATCAAGTGTCGACCGGGACTACATATCACATATCACATATTACATATTACATGTCACATATCACATATCAGCATGATAGGATGTCATCTAGTCTCAAAACCGTATTTTTCATCATCAGTAAACCTTTATGGAATTTATAAAAATATATAATTTCTTAATTTGAAACCATAAAGGTTAGAAAACCCTTTAGTGAATATTTATAAAAATATATATAAAAATATTCACTTCATCTCTTTTCATTTTCTATCTCTTATTACGTGTAATTTACATATCAGGAGAATTTTCGGTGATTTCATTATCACCATTCTCGAAAACATGAATATTTTTAAATCACTTTCATTTTATTCATGTTTTTATGGAAAATATTCATTTTCTCGATTTTCGTGGTTGAAAATCCTTTTTTTTGTAATAAAATCATTATTATGATTTTCTGTAGTTTTCTAGAAATTTTCGGTAATTTTCGATAATTTTTCGGCAGTATAATGGCTGCCGATTGGCTAGCCTCCTACACGAAAAATACAGTTTATAATTCCAACTGGTACTTCACCATAATTTTACAACCAATCATTCATCGCAATATTTTCATAAATATTTTCATAAAATATTTCATAATTAAAATCATGCATACTGAATATCCTTACAGTGCTGCACATGCATCCCTTACCTTTTCCGGGTCGACGACTTCCTCTTATCGGTCGTGCCCGTATTCCATCTCTCCCGATCCATCGACTCGATCGCCGAGAATAATTTCTAGAAATTAAATTCTAAATTTTAGAATTTTCATAAATGATTTAATAAATTTTTACTCGAAATCATTTTCGGAAATTCTTACCAAATTTCTGTAATTTCCGAGTTGCCAAATTCCTAGGAATCTTCTGATTTCCCGAAATTCTACTTTTTCTCTCTCTTTCTTCTTTTCCTCTTTTCTTTTCTTCCTTTTTCTTTTTCTTTCTTTTTCTTTTCTTTTCTTTTTCTTTTCTTTTTCTCTTCCTTTTCCCCTTTTCTGGTCTGAATCGGTTCGAACCGGTTCGGATCGATTCAGACCGGTTCTGCACTCATCGGCCGGTTCAGCCTCCGGCGGCCGGTTCTTCACCAGTTCGGCACTTCCTTGGCTGGCAGAGATGGCCACGGTACTGGATCCGCCCTCCGTGTCTCTAGATTGACAGCGACAGCGCCGGATCTGGGAATGATGCCGGCGGCTCTTCTCTTCCTCTTTTCTCCTTCCTCTGCCGGTTTCCTCTTCACCGACAGCTACCTTTCCTGTCCCCTTACCTTCACCGACGTCGAGCTTGCGGTGGCGGTGCTTGGATCGGTGGCACCGCCGATCTCTCCTTCCTTTTTCCTTTCGGTTTTCGCCTCTGTTTTCCTTTTCGTTTCTTCCTCTGCGTCCGTCGTCACCGGCCCTTCCTCTTCCTTCTCTCGCCGACGGCGGTCACTCTCTCTCCCTTCTCTTTCCTCGTCGCCGGCGTCGACTAGCTTCCTTGCCATTTCTGTTGAAAAAACGGGAATCGGGTATCCTGATTCCCTGTTTCTATTCTATTTTCTTTGTTTTTTACATAACATAAATATATATAATTGTATTAATACAATTATATATCTACTTTCCATATTAAATATATATAAATATATATATATATATATATCCATATATTTTAATGTACAATAATATATATTTCTCTTTATATCAATAATTAATATATATATATACATATTTATTAATATAATATATATTTTGTGTATAGTTTAAAATAAATATCTATACACTTAATTTAAAAATAATATATATATTTATATATCATAGGCTATAATATATATATTTCATATATGTATATATGTAATTATATAAAACATATATAATTTATTTAAAAATATATTTATATAATAAAATTATATAAAAATATAAATACTCACATTTATATTTCTTATAATTTGGATTTCTTAATATCCCAATTATATTTCTCCATTTTCATTTCCTATTTAATTTGGATTTCCATTTATCCAAATTAAATTCCTCTATTTCCTCACTTCCTAAATTTCCAGAATTTCAACGATAATCCCATCTCGTAAATAAATTTTATTTATTTACCTTAATTTGTTTATTTCCTCGTCTATTTTCTTTAATATTAATTTCCAAAAATAGAAAATTTGCGGTTATCACATATTGTGTTAAAATGAAAGAAAGTTAAAGTCTAGAATTTTGATGATGCCTATAGCTTTGAAGAATCGAAAGAAGTGTTGAATCGCAATCAAGTGATCGCGTTTCCAGTATTAATTGAGGAAAGGAATTTATGTAACGGACGTTGGGTGACTATGTCCGCATGTTTTAAGTGTTTTGGGAAGATGTACCAGGTGATTTAAAGTGCAGAAGTTTAAATTTCGAGTTTTACTCCTAGTTACCGAAATGCTAGTAGCAGCCGACTGCCTAGAGACAACCAAAGCGTAGATTTTCGAAAATCTATGCATCGACTGCTATTTTCCAAAAAGTATTCTGTTTCAAACCAGTCGACCGCTATACGAGACAGTTGACTGCTATTTACTTGAAAAGTATTCTATTTGAGAAACTAGCTGACTGCCTATGAAGCCAGTCGATTGCCCTGTTTTCAAAAGCATTCTGTTTGCGAAAACAGTTGACTGCTATATGACTAGTCGACTGCCCCATGCGTTTTTAGAATTTCGAAATATCAAAATTTTTAAAAGAAAATAATTTCGATAAAGCAAGATATGTAATAGCAGCCGATTGCTCTATGAGGCTAGTCGACTGCTCCCCTTTGAAAAGAGGTTTTAAAGCTTATTTCAAAAAAGTATGATTGTCATTGCAAAAAGCTATATGACAAATGTTTTGAGACTATGAAGTACTTGATGATTATGCACTTTTGTATATGTACTTGACTGAGAGCCTAGTCCGGTCCTCGATGCCACAGATGTCACCTGACTAGTGTTCATCGTGGCCTACCGACATTTGGCCAATTGTCTTTGTTCTATGTTTGGATAAGGGAGGATTCCTGGCCCTTACGGGGGTACGCCACTTGATTATCCAGTGCATAATTCCGTTGAAATGCAAATAGTCTCCCTGTTATTTGAAAGTATCTGAAGTATGTGAATTACTTGAAAGTATTTGAATATATGATTTCAAAGGAATAAAGAAATCAAATGTATTTACATATTTTATTTCACTTTTATATGATATTTGAAGAAAGTACATGATATATGCTTTATAATGGTTTTACATGACATTATAGAGCCAAGCAGGAAAATTGCATATAGAGGCATAATACGCTCTTTTACATATGTTTCTTACTGAGCGTATACTCACTCCTTTACAACTATTTTTCAGACTATTTGAAGTAATCCTTCGCTCTCAATAGAAGAGCTTATCAGATCGGTATTCCTTCGAGGCACGTTTCCTAAACTTCTTGAAGGTATACCTATGTAATCATGTAAATCAGACAGTACTACAGTACAGTGATGTCTATAAGATTTTCGGGGATTTAGGTTATGTTAGATGTGTAAGATCCTGTGCTTCGGAATGATATGTATATATATCATTATTATGCTTTATTTGAAATTAAAATATTTATAGTGAACTATTAAATATCAAGCTTAAGAAAAATAAGAAGGAATGACATTGACGGACTAGTCTAATTAAGTTATATGTAAAAGGAAAAAGTTATAAGTGAATGTGTACTGACTGGGATGTCACAGATTTGTATCAGAGTAGATTAGATTGATGTTTGTCGGTGTAATTAGGCAAGAATTAATGTATATCCCTAATGTATTGTACTTGTCTGAATACATATGCATAGTATAACTGTTTATAGTTATACTAAATAGCTCAATTTTGTGATTTTATCGACAGAATGAGCTCACGTAGAAGGGGTACTGGTAGAGGAAGAGGAAGGAGTCGTGCAAAACTGCCCCCAACACAGTCTCCTTCTCCATCTCTACTGCATAACATGAACACTAGGCTAGCGAAAATGGATAAGCATATGGCGAATATGGTCGCGATGTTCACGCAGTTTATGGCGAACTTTCTGAACGTGGCCACTAGTGCACCAGCAACTACTCCTATTGTTCCTCCTACTCCTACAGTACAGCCCCCCCAGCACAGACAGAGTTACCCCCACCAGTCCCAGCTACTGAGATGCGAGATCCTAAGGCTTATTACAGTGTTACTTTGATTAAAGAATTTAAGAAGCTAGATCCACCTAAGTTCAAGGGGGATAGAGATTTATTGGCCGCAGAGAACTGCGTGATGGAGGTCACTAAATCCTTTGAGTACATGCCATGTTCCGAATGGGAAAAAGTGGGTTTGGCTGCTTACCTGTTAGTGGACGACGCAGAATATTTGTGGCAATTCACTAGGACCATTTTAGAGGCCCGATATACTGAGGTTATGTGGGATAGATTTTTGGAAGCCTTTAATGAGTAATACATCCCACGCACTGATCAGACTAGATTGAAAATTGAGTTTCTGAGCTTGACTCAGGGGACAATGTCGGTAAATCAATACAAGTCGAAGTTCATTACTTTAAGCAGATTCGACCCAGAAATCATAAGAAGTGAAGGACATAAGTTCTATCAGTTTATGAAAGGATTGAAGTCCCCTATCAGATCCAAGTTGTACCCTATGGATATCACCAAGTATGGAGAGGTGGTCTGTAAGGCTCAATTGTGTGAGCAGGACTATGAGCTTCATCATGCTGATTTTCGAGTTAAGGGTAAAGGCAAAGAACCAATAAAGTGGAAGTCAGAGGAGAAAGCCTCTAGTGATAGATATTCACCTAGGAGAAGTAAAAGTTATGAAGGAGTTTCGATAGGTAAGCAAATAAATTATAAGAGATTGATCTTGTTTTAATTACATGGTTATATGGAAATATATTGAAATTTGGAGTTACGATGGTTATGAAACAGGGACTCCTAGAGCTACCGAGATTAAGATAAGTGATGAGAGATCCTGATATTCTTCAGGCAGTACCGCCAGCTCACCGAAGAGTACAATACAAAGATGTGAGCAATGCGGGAAATTTCATGGATCACAGCCTTGTCGATTTGCGAGTGGTGCTTTTTCAGGTGTGGTGAAATAGGACATATGATTAAGGATTGTCCTAAGAGGAACTAGAGGGTGTCTAAGGAATCAAAGAAGACCCCTCAACCACAACCTAAGGCCACCACTACAGAAAAAAGAAAGAAAGCTGTGACCCAAGGATGAGTATTTGCCATCGATCAGGAGTCTGCCAATGCCTCGTCCAAAGTGATAAAGGGTAAGACTTATCTGTTTGAAATAAGTGTTACTGCATTGTTTGATCTAGGCTCCACGCATTCATTTGTTTTTCCTATGATTGCTATGAGAATACCTAGTGAGCCTGAGCCTTTAGGAAAATGGTTGCAAATAAGTACTCCCTTTAGGGAATCACAAATAACAGACATAGTGTATCGTAGTTGTAAGCTACGGGTAGGAGAAAGAGAATCAATAGTTGACCTAATCTTACTAAATATGTATGGATTTAATGTTATTTTGGGTATGGATTGGTTAGCTAAGATTCATGTGATATTAGATTGTTATGCTAAGAGTGTGATCTTCTCTTCTCCCGTTAGCTATGTTGTAAATTTTGGAAGTATTTAATGCAAAAGTACAATTGTTAAGTAAATTATTTGAAATTAAATTGATAGAATATATTTGCCATGTGAAGGATTTATAGCATATGTTGTGGATGTAGATCAGAAACGTCTCAGACTTTATGAAATTCCAGTAGTCATGGAATTTCCCGAGGTGTTTTTCCATATGATCTTCTAGGACCTCCTCCGGATGAGGATATCGAGTTTACTATCGATTTGGTGCCAGGGATTGAGCCCATTTCGAGATCACCCTATTGGAAGGCGTTAGTAGAATTGGAGGAATTGAAGAAGCAGCTTCAGAAGCTACTAGATAAGGGGTTCATACGACCCAGCGTATCCCCTTGGGGTGCTCCTGTACTGTTTGTTCGGAAGAAAGATGGTAGCATGAGGTTATGTATAGACTACCGATGGTTGAATAAGGTGACGATCAAGAACAAGTACTCTCTTCCCAGGATTGAGGATCTCTTTGATCAGCTTAAGGGTGCACAAGTCTTTTCCAAGATAGACTTGAGGTCGAGATATCACCAATTGAAGATCCGGAGTGAAGATATCCCTAAGATGGCATTCAAAACTCAGTATGGTCACTATGAATTTCTAGTGATGCCATTTGGTTTAACCAATGCACCTGCGGCCTTTATGAACTTGATGAATGATGTGTTCAAACAATATTTAGACCAGTTCGTCATTGTCTTTATCGATGACATATTGGTATATTCGAGATCCTGGGAAGAGCATGAGCAGCACCTACGGATAGTTCTGCAAACCCTCAGAGATTGGGGATTGTATGCCAAGCTAAGTATGTCACGACCCGAAGGCCAATGACGTCCACTTAACACTTACTTTATCCCTTACGAAAATTTACGAACCAAATTTTTCTTTCTCTATTTATGGTTTGTATTCGGTGTTAGTGCAGTATCTAAATCAAATCTTATCCTATTAATATTATTTCTCGAGCTATGTCATCCTTCTTAAGGTGATTTTTATGATTTTAGCCTTATTTTCACTTATCCAAAAGAAACGGGTCAAAAATCTCCCCCTTGTATTTTATCAATTTCCCTAGTAAAATCACCTGCATTAAAACACATTCTCAATTTCACAATACAACCAGCTTTTATTTCCCACAATTCACACAATCATGCATCTCATATTTCTCAAGATTCTTTTCATTCGAAATTCCACATTTTGCATTTTTATACATACTTCGAAATATCTATATTAACCCAGATCGTACTCGATAATCGCATAAACCTACATAATAATCTAAGGCGATCCAAAGTTACATCCCATATTTTTTCCTAGTACTGTGAAAATAAAGTTTGCATAATTATCAAAACGATATACCATTTATATACCTCAAAAACACAAAAGCATAGCTCGGAGAACGTAAATGAGTACCACAGCTACGTACAGTTCCTGAGAGAGCCTATACGAAGCATGAAGCTGGATTTTAACTCATATGATCTGAAATGTTAAATTAAGGGGTGAGCAAATCCACGGCTCAATAAGTAGCTTAAATAAGTGCATACTAGGCTCATATCGTAAAACATGATCATACATGCATGAACTCTATAAAATAACATGTATTCATTATATCAAGATTAGCTACCAACTTGTATGTACAATAGATTTCATAAGCTCATTCATGTTTTTCTTCATTTCTTTAACTCGCAAAATATCATTCTTTTTATCTCTTTTATCGATATGGTTAGGCATGAAAGACACAACCATTTCATATAGTACATGATTCTATAGCACATGATTCTATAGCACATGTAAGTAAAGTTCAATAATTGTTTCAATTCTCTATCATATGTATAGTATCTATCCTATCCAATAATAGTTGTCACATTCACAGTTCATAATCGTTTATCCATTATCTCAAGGGCACATGATTTTCATAATTCATCAATACACTTGTAGCACTTAGCTCTCAAAGGACTCTAGAGGTGGCTCCCACAGTTCACGAAGAAAGCTGCGTAGCACGTAGTTCCTTTGAGTTCTCTAGAGGTGGCTCACACGGTACAAGAGATCGAGTTTTACTCAGGTTCGCCTCTATGGCTTATGTTTTCAAATGGTTCATCGATACACGTGTAGCACTTAGCTCTCAAAGGACTCTAGAGGTGGCTCCCACAGTTCACGAAGAAAGCTGCGTAGCACGTAGTTCCTTTGAGTTCTCTAGAGGTGGCTCACACGGTACAAGAGATCAAGTTTTACTCGGGTTCGCCTCTATGGCTTATGTTTTCAAATGGTTCATCGATACACGTGTAGCACTTAGCTCTCAAAAGACTTTAGAGGTGGCTCCCACAGTTCACGAAGAAAGCTGTGTAGCACGTAGTTCCTTTGAGTTCTCTAGAGATGGCTCACACAGTACAAAGGAATGAGTTTTACTTGGATTAGCCTTTATGGCGTATGCTTTCTAATGGTTCATCGGAACTCATGTAGCACTTAGCTCTCAAAGGACTCTAGAGGTGGCTCCCACAGTTCACGAAGAAAGCTGCGTAGCACATAGTTCCTTTGAGTTCTCTAGAGGTGGCTCACACGGTACAAAAGGTTGAGTTTTACTCGGGTTGCCTCTTTGGCATATGTTCTCTAATAATAATGATCTAAGATCACTCAAGTCCTTGAATCACATATATGCATAAGTTGTTACACAATTCCATTTTTCTAGTTTTCGATAAATACAACTAGGTATTATTGGAGGTCCTTAAATTCAACATTTGAGATACCGCACACAAATCACATATACATTCTCAAAGTATCACAATATGTTAACTTGCTCTCTCAGTGTGACTTAATTAATTTATATGCATTCCTCACAATGTAAGGACCAAAATTATACAATTTTTATACTCAGTAAACACAAACAAACCATATCGCATAACACGCAAGTCACAAGTAAGATTCCTTTCTAAACAACTACTATTCACGATCACATTATGTCCAATTGGTATCTTACCATACTTACTCTATTAGCCTTATCCGTAATATCATACCAAGCTCGATATGGATTTAATTAATTATTAAATAAGAATTCTTTCATCTCTTACGAGATGATACTAGTAAGGCTTACTTAACCCACTTACCTCGAGGCTTAGTAATTATCCTCCTCGCGCTTCCGAGTTCGTACTCAAACTTCAACACCATTCCGCCTCGCTACATATAATCCATTAACACTCCTATAAGTTTACATCATCGTGCTTAATCACATACTTAAAATAAGGACCTTAGAAAAACGCTATTATTTTCAAGTAACTATCTCTCTAAAGCTACCTCCTTATCGTCAATTACGACGTACCCATGATACAAGTCCTTATCTACATATATATGTTCGAGCATCTATGTGTTTATATCTATATGTATATTCCAACATGTGCATATTATATAGATATATATTTATTTACCTATGCTCATCTCTCTTTCTTCCTCCGTATAAATATACATTATACATGAGCATATGTATTTATTCATATATATATATGTATCATTTTAAATGATATGTCAACATGTCGATTTACCACGATATATATATATATATATATATATTTATATATATATATATATTCATGACTTTACTTTACTCAAAATCAACTCATCACATTTACTAATGACATGCATATATATATATATATATGTATATGTATTTAGTCAAATATGTTTCAATCATTCTTATCATATTATTTGATAAATATATATATGTACCCATTGACCTAATAAATAAGACATCCTTTTATTTCATATTCATATATATATATAGATATATATATATATTAAACATATTTATTAAATTTAACTAGAGGGACAATTCCTTACCTTCTAGTTACTGTCCACTTGCCAAGTCTTCCTCCTTTTCACTACCTTAAATTTCATTTGTCTTTCACTATCCAAACCCGTCCCCACTGCCAACCGAAAACAACTTCTTTGCTAGCTTCCTGTTTCCCTGTTCAATTTAGTGAAATGGAGTTCCATTTTCCTTCCCTTGGCAGCCCCCACATCCTATGGTTCAGCCCCTCTTTCTTTCCTGTTTCGGAGTGGATATGCTACAGGTTTTACGCTTCTTGTTTCAGCTGATTGGAAGCTTCTGTTTTGCCTTGCTTCAACCGAGAATGGAGCCCTCTTTTCTCCCTTGTTCACCGAGAGTAATCCTACTACTTCACACTATTTTCTTTTCCTTTGTTTTCTTTTTGTCTCTCGGCAGCACTTTCTTTCCTTCCTTTTTGTTCTCTCTGAAACCCTTTACCCCTCGGCCTCACTTCCCTTTTCATTTCCCCCTTTTTTCTCATCTCATTTTCCATCAGTTTTTTTGTGTAAGTCCCGATGGCTTTGGTGATGATGGACGGTGATGCTTTGTTTAGTGGAGTTTTGGTGGGAAAAGTCCCATCAAACTCTACTAAACACATACTTTAACTTATTTTATTATTCTTCTATTTTCTTTTATTGTTTTATTTTAGTTTATTTTAAATTTCCAATGTCTATATCTATATAACTCATAATTATATTTACATTATATATATAACTAATATATGTTTATATATGTATATTTATTTATTTATTTTTTTCTTTTGTTATATCTTTTACATATAATATGTGTATACACTTATATTTCAAATATCTACATCCACATAATTTATAATTATCTTTAAATAATAATATATATTTATACTTATATATATCTAATATATATATATATTCATATATATTTATTTATTTGTTATATTACTTACATGCAATATGTATTTGTACTTATATTTTAAACGTTAGTATATAATATCTACATACACATATATATATATATATATATATACATATACATATTTTCACATGTTCATGTCTAATGCATTTTTAATGTAGGTAAGTGTATATACATATATTTATATATATTTATATATATTTATATATATGTATTCCTTTTTATTTTATTTTAACTATTTTAATCTTCAAGTATACTACATTTCCTTAAGTATACTTGTGTCCTTGTTTTATTTAAAACAAATATATTTGTATATTGTGGAATACATGTATCTATTTGTTCTTATATATTTCTTGAACTCATTATAGGAATTCTAAACTACCTTAAAGTATCAATCATCTATTGCTAAATTTACTAAACTTGCAACTTCATTCTCATTACTTGGAATAATGATAATTACAAGGTGCATCATAGTACTTAGCTTATTCTATGTCTCTTATTTATTCACTAATATGGTACAAAGTTTGTAGTTTTTACAAAGTAAGTGTGATTTCTGGTTGAATCAAATCTCCTTTTTGGGTCATATAATTAGTAAAGATGGAGTTTCAGTCGATCCATTGAAGATTAAAGCAGTAGTGCAATGGGAGAGACCGAAAACGGTGATGGAGATTAGGAGTTTCTTGGGTCTAGCTTGCTACCACCGAAGATTTGTAGAGGGTTTCTTGAAGTTAGCTGCTCCGTTGACACGCTTGGTGCGCAAAGAGGTGAAGTTTGAATGGAATGATTCCTGTGAATGAAGTTTTCAAGAGTTAGAGTGCAGGCTAACAACTGCACCTATTCTCACCATTTCTAATGGTTTTGGTGGACTTTCGGTGTATAGTGATGCCTTGGGGCAAGGTTTAGGATGTGTACTAATGTAGCATGGTAAGGTAGTTGCATATGGTTCTCGACAATTAAAGGACCATGAGAAGAACTACCCAACTCATGACTTGGAGTTAGTTGCAGTGATATTTGCTCTGAAGATTTGGAGGCATTACTTGTATGGTGAGAAATTTTAGATTTTTACTGATCATAAAAGTCTGAAATACTTATTCTCTCAGAGAGAATTGAATATGAGACAAAGGAGATGGCTCGAGCTTTTGAAGGATTATGAGTGTGAAACTTATACCACCCGGGAAAGGTCAATGTGGTGGCGGATGCTCTGAGCCGAAAGCATGTAAGGATAGTGGCTTACATGATGGTAAGAGAATATGAGTTACTCGAACAATTTGCAAGCCTCAGTTTAAATGTTACACCTCATGAGCAATTTGGGCTGATAGCAAGTCTGATGATTGAGCCAAAATTGATGGTTAGAATGCGGATTGCTCAGAGGGAGGATGCCCAGTGTATTGAGGCTATGGATCGGATCCAGTTAGGTATGCTCTCGGAGTTTAATATTGGTAGTGATGGAATTTTAAGGTTCAATAACCGTATATGTGTTCCTAATGATAAAGAGTTGAAGAAGCTAATTTTGACAGAAGCCCATGCCACTAGATACACGTTGCATCCGGGAAATATGAAGATGTATCATAATCTTCGCAAGGTGAATTGGTGGACTGGCATGAAGAGAGACATAGCAGAATTTGTGGCGAAGTGTCTCACGTGCCAACAAGTTAAGGTAGAGCACCAAAGACCAACCGAATTGGTACATCCTCTACCTATACCTATGTGGAAGTGGGAACACATTACGATGGATTTTATTATGGGATTGCCCAAGACCAAGAGGAATCATGATGGTATTTAGGTAATCGTGGATAGACTAACTAAGTCAGCTCACTTCCTACCTATGAAGTCTACAGATACACTTAGTGCTTTGTTAAATTTGTATGTAAAAGAAGTCGTCAGACTACACGGAGTTCCAGTGAGCATTACATCTGACAGAGATTCCAGGTTCACCTCTAATTTTTGGGAACATTTTCAGGAAGCCATGGGATCTCAGTTGAATTTTAGCACAGCTTTCCATCCGCAAACTAATGGTCAGTCCGAGCGTACCATTCAGACACTCAAGGATATGCTAAGAGCATGTGCTTTGGATTTTAAAGGCTCATGGGACGAACATCTGCCATTGGTTGAGTTTGCTTACAATAATAGTTATCATGCAAGTATCGAGATGGCACCATATGAAGCTTTATATGGTAGAAGGTGTCGATCTTTGATTGGGTGGGAAGAAGTGGGCAAACACAAGTTATTAGCCCCAGATTTGGTCAAGCAAACCTTTGAGGATGTTAAGTTGATTTGTCAAAGGCTTAAAACAACTCAGAGTCGACAAAAGAATTATGCAGATGCTCGACGGAGACCACTTGATTTTTTGGTTGGAGATTCTGTATTTTTAAAAGCTTCTCCTTCCAAAGGGATCATGAGATTTGGCTGAAGAGGTAAGCTTAGCCCTTGCTACACCGGTCTATTTGACGTCTTGGACTGAATTGGAGATGTTGCTTATAGGTTGGCACTACCTTCGGAGCTATCGGGAGTGTATAATGTATTTCATGTCTTTATGCTTAGGAAGTATAATCCAGATCCATCTCATGTCATAGAATATGACCCCTTGGAGATTTGGGAAGACATGAGCTATGTGGAGAAGCCGGTTCGGATTTTGGATAGAAAAGAGAAAGTGCTGAGGTCTAAGACAATTCCATTAGTCAAAGTTCTCTGGCAATACCGTACTACGGAAGAAGCTACATGGGAGCTAGAAAGCTTGATGAAAGAGAAATATCCGAAATTGTTTACTTGATAACCCGATTCAAATTTGGAGGACCAAATTCTCTAAGGTGGGGAGAATGTGAAATCCCCATTTTCCTGTAAATTCCTTATATTTGTAAAGTATTCCAGTTGAAAGGAATTAAATAAATATGAGAATTTTGATCTATAAATGGTATATGGGATATATGTGGAATGAATGGAGTGATAGTCAAATGGTCAAGAAATTAATTCTGATATTGTAAGGATAATTGAAGTATGAGAAAAGAATTAATATCAGAAATTAAGTGTAATTAAACGGACATGTGTCATATGGAAGAAAGAAAGTCAAAGATTAAATGGTCAAAAAGGGGTCAATGGCTGATTAGTGAAAGGGATAAATATGCAATTAATGAAGCAATGAGTCACCATCTTTTCCATCAAAGTCGGCAGCCCCATTCCAGCCATCCCTTTCATTCCCTCTAAGTTTTCATTTTAGTCACCTTGACAAACACCAAAAATCCTATCATCGAATCGTTGAGCTTGCTTAACGAAAAATGTTCCTCATCACTAGCTCTAGCTATGTTTGTAATATGAAGAGCTGAATCAAAGGAATTGAGGAGATCTGATTTCTGTCAAATTTGGTTATTAACAAAGGTAAGGATAGAAGATGATTCTTTCAATTCTATCTATGATTTGCAGTTATGTGATGTTGGTATAGTATGCTTATTGTGTTAAAATGAAAGAAAGTTAAAGTCTGGAATTTTGATGATGCCTACAGCTTTGAAGAATCGAAAGAAGTGTTGAATCGCAATCAAGTGATCGCGTTTTCGGTATTAATTGAGGTAAGGAATTTATGTAACAGATATAGGATGAATATGTCCACATGTTTTAAGTGTTTAGGGAAGAAGTACCAGCTGATTTAAAGTGTAGAAGTTTAAATTTCGAGTTTTACTCCTAGTTACCAAAATCCTAGAAGCAGCCGACTACCTTGAGTAGCAGCCGACTGCCTTGAGACAAACAAAGCGTAGATTTTTGAAAACTGATGCAAACCAGTCGACTACTATATAAGCCAGTCGACTGTTATTTTCCAGAAAGTATTCTGTTTCAAACCAGTCGACCGCTATATGAGACAGTCGACTGCTATTTACTTGAAAAGTATTCTGTTTGAGAAACCAGTGGATTCCCTATGAAGCCAATCGACTGCCCTGTTTTCAGAAGCATTCTGTTTACGAAAATAGTCGACTGCTATATGACCAGTCGACTCTCTTTTTCTCGGAAGCATTTTATTTCAAAACTAGTCGACTGCCCCATGCGTTTTCAGAATTTCGAAATATTGAAATTTTTAAAAGAAAATAATTTTGATAAAGCAAGATATGTAATAGCAGCGGACTGCTCTATGAGGCTAGTCGACTGCTCCCCTTTGAAAAGAGGTTTTAAAGCTTATTTTGAAAAAGTATGATTGTCATTGCAAAAATCTATATGACAAATGTTTTGAGACTATGAAGTACTTGATAATTATGCAATTCTGTATATGTACTTGACTAAGGAGCCCTAGTCTGGTCCTCAGTGGCACAAATGTCACCTGATTAGTGTTCATCGTAGCCTACCAACATTTGGCCAATTGCCTCTGTTATATGTTTGGTTAGGGGAGGATTCCTGGCCCCTACGAGGGTATGCCACTTGATTATCCAGTGCATAATTCCGGTGAAATGCAAATAGTCTCCTGTTATTTGAAAGTATCTGAAGTATGTGAATTACTTGAAAGTATTTGAATATATGATTTCAAAGGAATAAAGAAATCAAATGTATTTACATTTTTTATTTCACTTTTATATGATATTTGAAGAAAGTACATGATATATGCTTTATAGTGGTTTTACATGACATTATAGAGCAAAGTAGGAAAACTGCATATAGAGGCATAGTCCGCTCTTTTACATATGTTTCTTACTGAGCGTAAACTCACTCCTTTACAACTATTTTTCAGACTATTTGAAGTAATCCTTCGCTCTCGATAGAAGAGCTTATCATATCAGTATTCCTTCGAGGCACGCTTCCTAAACTTCTTAAAGGTATACCTATGTAATCATGTAAATCAGAAAGTACTACAGTACAGTAATGTCTATAAGATTTTCGGCGATTTAGGTTATGTAAAATGTGTAAGATCCTGTGCTTCAGAATGATATGTATATATATCATTATTATGCTTTATTTGAAATTAAAATATTTATAGTGAACTATTAAATATCAAGCTTAAGAAAAAGAAGAAAGAATGACATTAATGGACGAGTCTAACCAAATTATATGTAAAAGGAAAAAATTATAGGTGAATGTGTAGTGACTGGGATGTCACAGAGCACCTGTGACTCTACAGGAGTAGGTGGAGGTGGCACCAGCTATGGTGGTGCAGGTGGTGGCATCGAAGGTGCAGGAGGAGGCAGTGGAGCCTGATGTGTACTGGTTTGGTTGGTTACTATTTGTTGTAGTAAGGCTGTCATAACCTCATAGTTTTGCTCCATTCTAGCCATCCTCGCCTCCATGCTGTCCGTGGGTGGAGGAGTCGGATGTGGAGGCAATGGAGGTGCGGAGGGTGATGGAGTCGATGGTGGTATTGTCGGCCTCCGAGGTGGTCTTCCGAGCCCACCTCTACGTTCAGTCGTCCTCATTCTAACTCGAATTAAGATAACCTATACCAAGAGCAGACCAATCTCAGTATAAGTCAATTAACATATAATTTTCCAAACAAACATTTCACAATATATGGGATGTAACCAAGGTTGTAAATATCGTATCGGAGAACGTTTCGTTTTTTCTTTTTACAATGAGATATATTGGTATTGATTGTTTCGGTATATTATTTCAGATTTTTCGGTTTAATTTTAAAATATTTATAAACTTTTCATACATGTAATAATGTTATTAATAATAAGTAAAATAAAATATAAAATATTTAATATTAATAATGATAAGTATAAAATTAATAAAATTACTCATACAACAAATAATAATTATTTTTAAAATTGTTAAATTTGTTAATGCATTTACTTAATTCATTATTTATATATTTATAAGTTTTAATTCAGTATCAAAACATATAATAAAACAAAAAAAATTCAATTTTCTTATAATGTTTGCGTATCAACCGAAACAGTCAATTTTGTCGAAATTGACCGAAACCATCCGAAATTCACGAAACTAGCCGATATTACCCGGTACCAAAACTGGTACGAAAAATCAACTCAAGTGTATCGAATTTTATGAAAACTGGCGCGTACCGGCCGGTACGGCCGAAACGGAAACGGTATTAACAACCATGGATTTAACACTACTGACAATCTTAACTACACTAACACGTACTAGACAAACTCTATTCTGATACCATTAAATTTGTCACGACTTATAAGCAATGACAGACACTTAATCCTTTCTCTTATTCGACTTACCAAATTTACGAACTAATTTTTTTTCTTTTTCTTTTTTTTTTAATTTAAGGTTTGTATTCAGTGTTAGTATAGTAACTAAACTAATCCTACCTTGATATAATATTATTTCACTAGCTATATCATAAGTCTCAATGTTAACTATAATTATTTTAGCCTTATATTCACTTATCCAAAAGAAATGAGTTGAAAATCTACCCTTTATATTTTATCAAATTTCCCAGTAAATCACCTACATTGCAAACACATTTTAATTTTCACAATACAGCCAATTCTAGTTTCCACAATTAGTGCCATCATACATTTCATGTTCCTTAAGATTCAACACAACGCTTTCGCATTTTGTAATTTATACACACATCAAAATATAATCTTATCTCGGATCGTACTCGATAATCATATGAACCTATACAATGATCTAGTGCGATCCAAAGGTACAGCCCATTTCACTTCCTAGTACTGTGAAAGTAAAGTTTGCACAATTGTCAAAATGATATACAGTTCGTATACCTCAAAAGTATAAAAACAAGGCTCAGAGGACGTAGACGAGTTCCACGATCAAGTACTGTCCCCGAGAGCCTACACAATATTCTTAAACAGGAGTCTAACTCGGATAATCTACAGGGAGTTACATTAAAGGGTGAGCAATTCACGGTTCAGTAAGTAGCTTAAATAAATACAAACTAGGCTCATGTTGTAAAATATGATTATGTATGCATGAATCGCAATAAATATCATGTATGCACAACAGCATGATTAGTCACTGACATTTAAGTCCAAAATAAATTGTATAAACTAATTCAATCTTTCCTCCATATACTTAACTCACACAATTACTTATCCTTTTGAAACTTTAATAGGTATGGTTAAACATATTATTTCTAACCATTACAGATAGCTGATGATAGTATATCGTGATACAGATAAAATTTAGGCAATCATTCTAATCCACTATCATATATATATATATATATATATATATAACACTCACCCTAGCTAGTGATGGGTGAAAGGTCACAAAGACATAACCGTGTAGCACGTAGTTCCCAATGGACTTTAAAAGTGGCTCCTACAGTTCAGAGGACAACTGTGTAGCACGTAGCTCTGTTGGGGTCTCTAGATGTGGCTCCTACGGTGCATTAACTATGGCCATAGTATTTTCTAGTTTCGATGATCAGTCGAGAACTGGAGTCTGTCTGTTGGTTTTCCAGACAAGTATAATTTGCCTTGAGCACTAGGCTCGATAGGTACATGGTACCAATTTTCTAAAGCACAAAGCTCGATAGTTGAGTATTAGACCTAGAGCAATGCTCAATAGGTTTGTGGTAACTGAAAGATTAATGGACTGCTTACTCTAAAGTTCGAGTTGAACCACGTACCAATCACATTCTATTACTTCAAGACTATTCACTTTCTAGATAGTGCTTAACATTGAGGATTGAATCATTGAGGTTCATGGGTACTTGTGTAGCACTTAGTTCCAAAAGACTCTAGAGGTGACTTCCACAGTTCTGATAGTAACTGTGTAGCACGTAACTCCTTTGAGGTCTCTAGAGGTGGCTCACACAGTCCAAAAGCAGTCAATCTTATTCAGTTGTCTGTTAAATGTATGATTTCTAATGAAGCTATTCGAAATCGGTTTTGAGTCCACCATTCATGTGTTTGCACATATTAACACATAAATCCAATATCCAAATTTCAATTTAGAACCTAGTATGTGCTATTCATAGCTCATGTGTTCAACATCGTGAACTAAATAAATCATAAACATAATCACCTATTCATCGGCGAAATATCACAATATATTGGCATGCTCACGTAATGCAACTTGAATGCATCACACGCATTACTCACAATGCAAGCACCTACGGTTTATACAAGTTTATATGTCCACTTATCACAAACAAGTCATAACACACAACACACAAGCTTGGCTGGCCCTAACACACAATGCACAAACAAGGTTTCATTCCAGCCCAAGCACTATTTACAATCACATCACGTCAATCTTGTATCTTACCAGTACTCATCCCTATAGTCGTTTCAATGATATTTCGCAAAGCTTAATAAGAGACTAGAACTATGTTAGATAAAGATTCATTCATCTAGGTAAAGACTCATTCATCTCTTACGAGATGATACTAGCATGGTTTATTTAACCCACTTACCTTGAGGCGTAAAACTTTTCCTCCTCAAGCTCTCAAATTCATACTCAAGCCTCCTTTGTTAAAGCTCGATCTTCTAATCCCAATCGAATTCACTACATTCATTCCAAAATATATAACCAAATCATGCATTATGTACACGCTAACAAGTATATCTATCTAAAAGCCCAAATTATTCAAAGTCCATTCTATATCAAGAACTACATCTTCATCTTCGTACCAATAACACATGTGCACCCTTATATATATATACACATACACACACACACACATACACTTGTGTGTGTGTGTGTATATATATATATATTTTCTATTTAGAATTATACGTAGACTTTAATCCCATTATACATTTCCTTGCTTCTCGTCAATATTATATTATATATATATATATATATATATATATATATATATATATATATAGAATTGAGCCTATTCACCAACTTAAAGATCTCCAAAATTCTCCTCACTACCATAACTACGTTTTTTTCTTTTTGTCACTTATCCCAATATATTTATATATATATATATATATATATATATATATATCCCTGCTCATCTTTTTCTTTCTCCATATAAATATTTATTACGCATAAATATATATATTTATACATATATAAATATATATCATTTTAATGGCATATAGATATATTGATCATCATGATACATATATATATATATATATATATATATATATATATAAATCTCTATCACTATTCTCATCCTTTAGCATGCTCATATGTTCACCTTGAGTTAATATTATTTACCTTAAACTCCATTGATTTCAGCCCCCTCTTTAAGACTTACTATGCCTCTCGGTTGGTTGTTATTTTCCCCCCTTGAGCTCGCCCTATTGCTATGTTGAATACCTAATTTTTTTGTCCCTTATACAACCTGTTAAAACAGCCAAGAGTCCCATCAAATTTGCCGCATTTCACACCTTGTACAGTCCAATTTATTTTCTGTTCAAGCCAAAATCTTACCGCCATTTAAAACAGATGCAACACTCGCGGTTTTGACTCCAACATCCGAGGACCTTAGCCTTTCAGCCTTTATTTCACTGCCATTCCTTGCTTCTTTGATGGTGGCAGCAGCCTTGGTTCGATCTCCACTCTACCCCAAATCAGTGTCTCACACGTTTGTCTCCTCCCTAGTCGAACTCAACCTCCTTTCTCCCCGTTCTTCCCTTGTCCGGCACCTAAGGAACCTAGCCTCCAGCGCTTGGTTCAGCCTTCTCTGATCAGTACTAACATTATCGAGTTCCAACCCGTATTTTTCCTCCTCTGCTACCGTCCCCTGCTACTCATGGTGGTGAGGCAGCAGCTACACTTACCTTTCTCTTCTTCTTCCTCTTCTCTTCTTTACCTTCGACTTCTCCTCCCTTTTCTTCCCAATTTATTTCAGCTTTTGGTTCTCTCTTGTGTCTCTCTTCCTCCCTTTCATTTTCATTTTCTTTCCATGGCTTTTTGATAAGCCATAGATGATGATGACGATGATGGTCTGCTTAGTGGGGTTTGATGGGAGAAAGTCCCATCAAACTCCACTAAGTGTATATTTAACATATTTTATTTTATAAATTTCAAATTGTTTTATTTTAGTTTTATTCTAAATTCTAATATCTATATTTATATAATTTATAAATATATTTACACAACCAATATATATAATTTTACATTAATTTACATATATATATATATATATCTCTTATATTTAATATATATTCTCCTTATTTATTTTCTCTCTCTCTATATATATTTTATGTATACTTATGTATGTCACATTTAATTTAGTATACTTGTACCTTTAATGTACAAGATATCCATTATTTCCTCCTTTGGATTCATATATATATATATATATATATATATATATATTTATCTCTAACTTATTTATAAAATTTCTAAATTATATATGCATTAATCATTTATTGCTAAATGCTCCAAATTAAATATTTTTTTCATTATTTACAATAATAAGAATTACATACTACATTTCAATACTAGCTTATTTATTGTCTTCTATTTATTTTCTAGGTACAAAAATTCGCAGTCTTCACAAGGAGAATCGGCTGATGAGGAGAAAAGAAGAGGGTTTGGAATTTAGGAAAACTTCGAAGAGTGTGTTAGCGAGTGGAAAGCACTATTAATAAAATTTAAGTGAGAAGTGCTGGTATTTTGTCCATTTTTACTAGCTTTGTCAATTGTGCCAGTAAAATTTAATAAATTAAAAATAATACAGACACTTTTTACAACCGCTGGAATAAAAGTGCCCGTAAAAATCTCTTTTTTTTAGTGGTAACTAATTATAAATTCTATCAAACAAAAAATTATTATGTTATAAATTTATAATAATAAGATTAATATTACATTTAGCCCCTAAACTACATTAAAATGTCTAGAGTAATACCTTGATTTTGAAAATCTCTATCGCAATACTTACATTATAAAATTGTCAATTACATTAGTACTTATTCCTAACACCAATTTAAGTAATCCCACTCCATTAAGATTCTTTTTACCTCTAAATTCATTTCAGGAAGCTCAAACCCAGAGAGCCTAAACCGCCACACCCAAGACATAAACGTCCACTGCCTTTTTGTCTTTTATTTTGTATATTTACTACTCTTTGTCATTTGTTTGTGTGCTGTTGTTTACGTTGGTTCCTCTTTATAGGCCTTAAAGAGGTCAAATTCTTTGGTTCAAATGTTGAAATTCTTTATTATTCAGTTGAGGGTGTGTGTGTGTGTGTATATATATATATATATATATATATATATATATATATATATATATATATATATATTAAAACTTTCCCCTTTTATTTTTGTTCTTGGGCTATTTGCCATTGTAGGCTTGTTACATTGGTGATTTTTTCAAACTCTTCAATCCGATTGATTTTTTTGTTCATTTTTCATTTCATCATTATCAGTTTGATTTTTTTTTCGTTTTCATTTATTCTTTTTCCTTTTTTTCCTCAAAAAATTTGGATATGTTCTTATTTTCAAATTTTGATCTTTTTTTATTTTCCACTTATTTGATATTTTTCAAACTGTCCAGACTTGCTTATGATTTTTATTATACTTACTGTTTTTCAAAATAAAATTAAAAATAAATATGAAAAAATGGATAAAAATATAAAATAAAAAAAATGAAAAACCATAATTGGGCTAAGCTTGAGATCAAACTGAAAGTCCTAGTTAGCCCATTATAACTTTCCAATAACAAAACCATGCCCCAAATTTCGAGATATGCTCAAAGCCCCAAACCGAAATCTCTATTAAGGACTTAAAAACTTAAAATCAATAAAACACAAATATGGTGTCTATAGTGATGACTTTTTTTTTTTATCATTGTCGATTTAATAAGAATTCACAATAACAAAGATATTGTTACATAAAATATAAAAATAAAATAAAATAAGCAATAAATATGAAAAGTCGTTGCAAATATAATTAAATTTTGCAACAATATTGTCATCGTTGCAAATTATGGTTGCTAAAGGTTGATTTTCTAGTAGTGTTACTAGGCAAACACCTAACCTTGAGGAGGTCTTAGAGTTTGCAAAACCAAATTTAAAACTTGTAATTCATCAAAAGGTGAGGCACCCTCTTATAGTCATTTTGTGAGTTTTATAGAAGCTTATGTTGTAAAGATTTCAATATTTAGCTTTGGATAAAGAAAGGGACTTTGAGGTTATACCTTAGCCTTAGAAAAGGTAGTAAAGGTTTCTATCTTGAGTCTTGAAAAGATAGGGATTAAAAGTTATACCTTAGCCTTGAAAGGTACTTTTTCATAGTGGATTGAGAACTTCTTAGTTTGGATCTAAGGGAGCGGTTGTCTATAACGTCTGAAATTAGAAAATTTCGAACTAACTTTTTTTTCATTTTGATACTATCCTTCCCATTCAATTATTCGGTATCAATCAATTTGCATTCGGTGTCAGTGTAAGTCCAATTTACAATTTACCATTTAATTAATTAATCCAAAAATAATAAATAAGAAATTAGAATAAAATTAATAACATAAAAATCATAATTCTATTTATACAGTTCAATGTAATTTACATCCCACTAATTATTTACATTCTTCAACTTAACATCTCAATTATTTACATCCCATAATAATTACATTTGTTGTACATACACTAGTCTGAATATAAAAATATAAAATTCTACTTATACCTAATCACTGAGCATTTTAAACTTCTAGTAATTTTCCTGAATTATCGTATTGCAGCGGATGGTACGTTCACTGGTGAGCTATCTGGGATGGTGAGTAAGGGGGTGAGCTTTGGGGAAAGCCTAGTAAGAAACATATATAAAAGCGCGTACTATATGCAGTTGAATAAAAATAACTTGTTCTACTAATTATGAAATACACTATTAAAATACATAAAAACATTTATTTCCTAATAGTTCACTAGGGGACAATATAGAAAGATACTATAGTCGGTCAGGTAACTAGATGGAGTATGGGAGGTATTTTAGAATACCTTTCGTGTTACGGTCCCTAGTAGCAACTATAGGGAATAAACAGTTGGACATGAAATCATGAATCAATATGAAGCATTTGATAATGCACGAAATGCAACTTCAAATCACTTTCAATATATATAAACCATTATTTTAAGAGATTTCTATAAAATAATTCAATGCAGTAAAACAATTCTCGTAAAATCATTAAAATATGTTATATGCACATATATCATGAAAACGTATCCTTTAAAACTCAAATCATAACTTTTTCAGTCAAATCATATACTATTCTTGTAAGTCAAATCATTTAATCAATCTGATCAATATCACATATCTATAAAGAAAATAAATCTTCTAGAAATTCATGCATGCACTATATTCCATAAGGGACCTATATAGGAAGGCCAGAAAGTTCCTTAGACAATCCTATGAAACACTATAACGAATAGTCATTGTCTATCACTCACAGTTCGCACTAGTCAGGTGCTCATTATAGAAACCTGCATGTTTGACCATAATTCCCTCTATCATATCATATAAAGGGGAAGGTCCGGGACGTCTCCCAGCCTAATCATCACTGTCTCGTATGCACGATCATCAGATAGACATTAATCTCATAAAATCATTTCTTATACTTATAAATCAATTCATATAAATCATTTCATATAATTCAATTCATATAATTCAATTAATGTAATTCAAATCATGTAAATCGTTTCATATAATTCAGTTCATGTAAATCATTTTTTGAAATTCAATTCGTGTAAATCATTTCATGTAATTTAATTCATGTAAAATTGTTTCATATAAATCAATGCATGAAAATTATTTCATGTAATTCAATAATAATAAAAAAATATATTCATGTAATTAAAATCTTATTTAAACTTTTATAAATGTAAAATAAATTTTTATTTTCTTATTTAAGAAAATTCGATGCGAACTATAACGACTTAGTTTTCGATAATTTTCCAATTGCAAGTAAAACATTTCTTATTGCAATTTCGATACATGTTCATTACCTCTATTCCACGCCGTATAACAATCAAATAGCTCCAATTATGCTTCTTTATCTTTCGTATTTCACACTATACAATAATTCTAAATTATATTCAAAATTTCATATTAACTAAAATGAGTATTTTATAAATTCCTATTTTCCATTTTATCAATCTCATTAATTAATTAATTAATTTTTCTATTAACTGTCTTAGCGTAACTATACTTTTATTGAAATCTTTTCCTAATTCTAATTCTTATCAATAATTTCATGTTTCCAATTCTAATAATTATACTATTACTTCTATTGTCACTTTCCACAGTAATTTATTTTATTTCTTATTAAATATCAACACATGACCACCATTTATTAATTTCAATAATTTTACTAACTCAAATCTATTATTTCCTACTTTACTAATTCTTATTCCCTTTATTAATTTCAATAATTATTTTTATTTTTCCTGTTAAATCATTTTCTTTTCCAAATCTAATTTCACCAATAATTTTACTAACTCAAATCTATTATTTCCTACTTTACTAATTTTAATAATTTATTTATTTATTTTCCTACTAAATGCTACAATAAAATTATTCTTGAATTACAAATCTTTTCTAAATTTAATTCCACTAATAATCTTATCAACTTCTATAGATATTCTCTTAATTATCAACTATGAAAATTTATCCAATTACAACCTACATTATACTTTGGTGAAATGCCATATTGTCCAAATCTTTTTTTTTTCAATTTCTAATTTCTTCAATAATCCTATTAACATTGGTTTATTTTTTATCTTAGTCATCAAATCATAAGATTAGCTTAATATCCTTATGAAAATGCATTGGCTAAATACTTACTTGTCCAAATTTTATTCTTTCTCCAATTTTAGTTTTACAATAAATCTTAATTCATTAGTATATTATTTCTATAATTGCTAGTTGTTAAAATTGCATTAACATTCTTTAGTTTTCCTTCATGGCCGGCTGCTTCAAATGGTTTAATCTTTGTGTTTTCCATTCTTCAGTTAACTCTAATTTCATATACCTCTTCTACTCCCTTAGAAATTCTATCAAACACCTTAAACTCTTTAGAATTAAATCACCACTATTCACCACACTATACTCGGCAGCACCCATCATTCACGCCACTTTGCTGCTCCTCAATTTATCATCTAATCAATTTCCAGCATTTATACATTATAATACCAAAATCTCTTCCCCATTTCTTCATGGCTGAACCCTATATGCATCTCTACAATTTTATTTTTCCTAAGTTTCCACCATGGCTGCATTCATTGTTGGATTATGCCCTTAGAACCATTCATTAGATGATTGACTTTGGCATTTTTTATGTATCATGACATTTTATTTATCATAGTTCATTATTATATTTGTCTTATAACTGCGTAATATAATCTTATATGATAATGTCCTTAGAATAATAATAACACACTATTCTTAAAATATCCCTAGTCAAGTATTATTGTGAATAAGGATAACAATGATACGATAAGACTAGTATGTGGTTGACTGATGACAATTGTCATGGATATAAGATATCAAGTCATCACATAGGTACATGTTAGAGAACTATGTACTGGATCGACCCTCCATGAGAACGCTACATGGATTGTTATATGAGTGTCATAAGCGATTCTCATAGTGATGATGGTGTATGTGATCCTTTGACTTGAGATCATCAGAGATCTCAACATAGAGAATTGCATACTTTAATGCTGCTAGATGTCATTCGTAACAGGATGGACTATAAAGGTAGTAATTGGGTATGCCTTGATCTATGTAGAGGGATGTTGAGTGATCAAGATAGGATTTATCCCTCTTATATAACAAGAGTGATGTCTTGGGCCCTTTGATAGAGTGAGACTAAGAAATGCATGGCCGTGCTTGAATAAGTCAATATGAGATATTGATTTTATTTGTTTAATTAGTCTACTCAAGAATCAAGAAACGCTGATTAGACTATACAAGTGTGACACATTCCATGACTTGTGTCTAATCGAGACATCAAAGAATAAAGGGATTAGACTACACGGTAACATCTATCACGAGTAAGGTTATGTCGAGTCATTGACATTCTCGTTACATGGGTAGCAATGATGTGTTGCTAGATACCGCTCATTGCCTGTGACAATTTTGTCATTGCCATTGTTTTGAGAACCTATTGGGTCGCACACTTAGAACGGATCAATGAGGAGCTTAATTAATCCTATTCTGAATTGGATTAAGGATATATCTAATCCTATTCTAAGTAGGATTAGAGTCTGTTTGGCAGTAAATTTTAGGGTAAAATTTACTGCCTATAAAAAGGAAGTTTTTCTAAAACAGAGCCGCACCTTTTAAAACAGAAAACAAAAAAAAATTCCTTTTAATCGAAGCTAGCAGTTCGGTTATAAGGAATCAAAACGCTCTTCAAGGCTTCTGATCGTGAGACGTTCAAGAGTCGTGAGATCCGTTCGTGTGGATGCCATAGAGGCAGGAACGAAAAGTTGCTACTTGTGACTCGACCAACGACAGAAAATTCAGAGAAAACGTTAGGTAAAATCTCGAAACCCTAATCAGGCAACTCTCCGAATCGATCTTGGTGGAGGCCGAATGATTTAAATTCCGCTGCGTGTTGTTTCGGTTTCCTTCATTCATATCATCATTCACTATTGTTTTACTGCTGTTATACATAAAGAACAACATCATTTTCCTTCAAGTGCAGCCATGGTCGAACACTTTAGAAAGCAATCTACCATGTTTTTGTTTCAACCATAGTCATAGGAATCATCTAACCATCAAATACCAACACAAACACTACATAGGATTATTTGGAATCATCATCTTCTTGCTTACCTGAACAGTGCCAAGACTGCCAGCAGCAAGACAGTCCACATCCATGTGATTTAGGCTGAGTTTTTGGGATGGTTAAGAAGCTCTTGAGGTGAAGAATGATTCTTATGAAGGGATCTAAGTGAAAGGATGAGGGAGAGGAGGTGTTTCCCTAGACCAAACGTGAGAGCACATAGGGAAAATGGGAGAAAACGTTGCTGCAGCAGAAATAGGGGGGAGAAAGCCGGTTTATGGAGGCTGGAAAATGCTGAATTTTGGCAGAGATTTTAACTTAATTTATACTATTTTAATATATAAAAATCTACCCTGTATAAAATATTGTTTTGCCCTTCCAAAACTCAACTATTTACACCTAAGCTATTGCATTATTTTATTGTTTTTAGTTTTTATTTTAATTAAATTTAATTAATTTGGGTCAATTTTGGTCTACATTGACAATTTTGACTAGCCCTATGCTAAATGACCATAATACCCTTGTATAATTCCATTATTTCCATTTATATCCTATCATTAATTTAATAATTTAAAATTCAATTTTAATATTTTATTTTGATTATTTTCTCATGTATTTAGGTCAAACATGATCAATTATTGACTCTCAAGGTGGTTTAACCTCTTGTGAGTAGTGAAATTACCAAACTACCCCTATACGGATGCTTTTTATTTCGTTCATGTTATTTTTGACAGTTGTGCGTAATTCAGTTCACGGGTTGGATCCACTTGAAATTTCTTTACGCGAAGATTATCCTATGATAGTTTGTGTGTCCAAAATCAATTTGGTTTGACCGTTATTCAAGAAAGTTCATCCAGGGTATGGATATGATCATCATTTTCGGATTTGTTTCTTGTTTTTCAAAATATAATCAAACGAGATGATTTTGAGATGCAGATTCTTGCTATATTCATATTTCATTTCAAATATTATCATTCTAATATCTCACTTCGATTTGGACAGAAAAAGTTCTGGTGGGGCCTACACCGAGTACCTCTTGAACCTTATCAAATAAACCCTCCATTTAAATATTTAACAATAAATTTCTCTTTTTGAATTCCTACACTTTGTAGTTTATATTAAATATGAGAAAATTGGGGTTCTCATATTGCGGGCTTGGGATGTTTATTTTCTCTATCTCTACACTGTTACAATTCAATCATGCTAGAAATTCCTTCATATTCTTTGAATTGTAAATTTATCACCAATTCATATTGAAAACAAAAATTGTGCGAAAATTATAAGTCAATCTTACTCACCCCTCTAAGATTGCCATAGACTCTTTAGTTAGCAATGATGAGATGATGACGATGTGTCAAGTGCATAACTGTGGCAAGTCTTGCTTAAATGGAAAAGTATGTCTTTGCTTGGGTGACTAAAATGCCTCAAATTAGATTTACGAGATAACGTGGCTTTTTCATGTCAATAGACTTTAATTCTATTTCTATTGTTATGCGAGTTCAAAATGAAGACTATGGCACTGGCTCTGCTGTGTTAGCTCTCTGTTTTATTTTGGTTTTGACCTTGTTTCAACAGGGATTAAACCCTTGCAATCCTTCGCTGATTGTCGGTGAAAATCTAATATTGGCTTAGCAAAGAAAAAAGAAAATCAAAATGGAAGACACTTGTAATTAGGATTTGAATAACTTGTAATTTTTCTAAAGAAAAGACAATTTAAATCTGATTTAACAATTGTTATTCTTTTTTTAAAATGAGAGAAATAAAGAGTAAAACCCAAGGCCCAAGGATTGATTCTCTATTTTGCACGGATTTCGTATAATATATATATATATATATATATATATATATATATATATATATATATATATATAGATATAAATAAGAAGAGAGATTAGATTATATGACCTTTGCAAGAATGCCATTTATAATATAAGTGAATTGTTGATCTTGAGTAAGTTGAATCATGGAATATTCACCGGCCTCTCACACAAATTCCATTTAAACTTGACGGACCTCTCAAAGTCTTAATTCTCATTGTTGTCTCTCGCAATGAAGGCATCGTCCACACTTCCATGCAAAACCAAGTTAACGTTTTATATGCCGCCTTTTAACTGTCTCTCTCTCTTTCACAACTGGCTTTTACGTTTAAATCATTAGCCGATTAGTATTAGAATGCCTAATTCAATTTCATTGATTAAAACAAAGAGAAAAAACAATTAAAACCCTATTCTGAGGCACATAGACGTAGACCCAATTTGATATTATTTATGTATGTATATATCAAATCCCGAAGATTATGATTTCTTGACGTGTTATTCAATCTATTATCAGTATTTACCTTTATTATAAGGGTCTTCCAACTGTGTATTCAATGCTCAGGAGAGTTCACGCTCGTTCTTAGAGGGAATCAGAAGGCAAGCTATAGCTAGTTTGACTGTAGCACAACACGAGACTTTCTCCTCCAATGTGCTTCTTCGGCTTCTTGAGTGAAAAGTCAATTGTGAATTAGGGATGGAAAGGCTGTTTCGGTTGCTTATGTTAATAGCAATTGCGGTCGTCGCCATTGTTGAAGGAGGAGAAGTAAGTTACGATGGCAGATCATTGATTATTCAAGGGCAGAGAAAGCTTCTGTTTTCTGGCTCTATACATTATCCTCGAAGCACTCCTGAGGTATTATTTCTTTCCCTGCAATTCCATGCTTGTCTGCATACCTTTTTGCATGAATGAAAAATACACACTTTTATGTTCATTCTCTTGTGTTGAATCTGACAACGTTTTTTTTTTTTAATCTCAAAGAAATTATGATGGAAATTTGTCAGGAATTAGAACAAAAAGAAGTTCAAAAACTCAGTTAACATTACTTAAGTCTATTAATCTCTTCTCCTATGGTTACTATTATTGTCCCTGCATGCATGGGTTGCTAACAAATGATTGTAGAGACCTAAAAAGTTGGCCCAATGATATAAGATTTCACTGAATTTTTGAGTGAGAATGATCTATAGCGAAAGATCTCGTATTCAAATCTTTATCAGGTTAAATTCTTTGAGGCCAATTCTAGCCACATAATGCGAGCGAAAATTAGTCTTATACTTAATTTGATATGAAAACACCTCATGATTAAAAAGAAAAAAAAAACTATTCTGATCAGCCTTACCAAAAGAGTTTAGATCACAGAGTATGGTCACCGTGAATTCGGAAAGAAAATTTTTTAAGGTATCAAGAACAAGTATTAGATTCAAATGATTTAATATAATATTAGGATCCAATGCAAGGAAGTGGAAGCTATTGATTGAAAGAAAACTCTGATTTGTGGAGTATTTGCTACGTTTTTCTTTCTGTCCTTTAAACTCTCCGCATTGATTATTTCGCTAATCTTATAGTTGGATTTGTTTAACCATAAAATGTGCTATCCTTGGCCGGTTACATTTCTTACATTTCTAATATCGGGAAAAAGCATTCAGAACCGGCAACTTGCCTTTTTTATTATTTTTTCAGACAACAATGCAATTAATTAAATCAAATCATGTGCTCCAACGAAAAAAAAAAAACACATCATAACGTTTTCGAGTAAAGGTTAAAACCATATATATGTAGCCACCTGAATATTTTCTTTATGGTTTCTCAATGCTACAATCCATAGTTTTGAATATTTTAGCTCGTAGCCAATGATGGATCCTTATTGTAACAGAACACAACACCCCCCCCTCCTCCCCAAAACCAAAAAAAAAAAAAAAACCTTGAGCAATCCTTATGTGTACACATAAGGAAGCTCAACGTCTTTGTAATTTGAGAGGGCTTTGGCCCTCCTCTAAAGTTAAGATAAGTTTTAGTGTGCATATATTATCCTATATTTATATTAAATAAATTTAAATTGTTAATTTTATTTATTTATGTTTTGATCAATAATTAAATTATATGTATTGCAATTTAAGAGAGTTTTAAATCGTATTATTATTTGTCTATTTATCATTCCTACCAATAACTATTTACAAATTCTTAAAATTAACAACTTGTCACAATATTTAAATCACAATAATTTAACAGAAACCAAATTAATATTTTAGCTTTCTCAAAAGACTCTAAATTTTTAATCAAGTTCTAAATGTAGTTTTTGTTTTTTTGTTTTTGCTTTTCTTTTTGGTTAAAAATAGCCAAAATCCTATGAGAAATAGGAGACTAATTTTTTTTATTTTCTTTATAATTTATTATAATTTCTCCTCTCTATATAATTTTTCATCTTAGTCCATATCTTCATTTCATGTTATCTTGTAATCTTTTTTCAGCCAAAGAAAATAGTTGGGAGCACTTTATAAGAAGTTAAAAAAAATAAATAAATTTTAATTTTAAAGTTTCAACTTCAATCTTTCAAATATATATTGTTTAAATAAAAAATATATCTAAAAATTGCTTTATTTATTTATTTCAACTTTTAAAATTGTTCGAAGAATTAAGAAAGTTTTCATAATTCATTGAAAGATGATATAATTGGTAATTTTACTATTAATTTAAAAGTTTTGATATTCTTAAAAGTTTAATGTTGTTGTAGTAATATTTTTATTTTTTAATTTTATGAGTTTGTCGATTTTATTATTAGTATATTATTTTCATAAGTATATATGCACACACACATGAATGCCTATGTTTCTGTTTATCTATGTGTGTGTTGATAGAATATGTTTTATGAAAAAAAAAAGATAAAATATAATATTAATTGGCCCTTCTAAAATCAAATGTCAAAATTTGCCATTACTCATAGCAATTAGAATTTAAACTATGGATTGTATGGTAGATAAATTAAGGGTGAATTATACAGTTGATTATCTAAGTATTTATATATATATATATATATATATATATATATATATGACGAGTGATCCATTTACATGTAAAAAATTTTAGTTTTACATTATTTCTTATCTTTTTATACAATTTATATATTTTAATTCTAGCTGTGAATATTATATTCTACTCAAATAAATTATGCATACAAAAATTTCAAGTTAATCAATATTTTGAAAAATATATTATTCTCAATCAAAATGATAGGGATTCAAATCGACTTAAAACTTTACGTGTATGACGAATACGGACAAGTTATATCTAATGATAGTTTGAAAAGTATTAATCTTAATTACACGAAGCTATAAAAATGATATAAAACAAAATCGTTTTATATGGGAGTAACTTGTCCCTCTTCTCCCCTCTATTTATATTAAATGATACAGGTAACTTGATAAAGTCTTGAGTAACAGTGTCATGCTTGTATCCTATAATAACTAACTTAATGCTTATGTTTAAAAAATAAATATTTTAAATGATCATTTTTATTTGCCGACTTTCTCTTTTATTTGCCTAACTCTTTGTTAGTTATTTTTTTTAATTCAATGTACGTTTTCGTAAAAAAAAAAATTTACTAAAATACTTAAAATAATTATTTTTTAATAATAAACTTTTCAACATATTCTTTAATTTAAAAATAAATGTTCATTATTAAATAAATTAAAATATTGACTGGTGGTTTTTTTAAAAAAAAATTCAGTAAAAGCTTCTAGATTATTCACTAAAAAAATTATGAATAAAATTTAAAATAATGTAACATAAATGATACATATTCATTTCAAATATTATTCAATAAATAAATTTTTTTTTATTACACAATACATAAATTATATTCAACACATGAATAAAAATTAAAATAAATATAATTAATCTGTACATAATACGAAATATAAACTAGTTTAATTAAAAAACGATAACGATTTGATCATCAATCAATGTTATAGTATTTGAATTTTTATCACTTAATAAGCTAACAACTATCTTTTAACTTCAGATAACTTTTTTACTCAAAAAAAAAATTTCAGATAACATTTTTCATGTGATATTATCAGGTTATTTAAAATGTCATATGTCGTTAAAAAAAATAAAGTTTAGATATTAAAAAAATAAATTATAGGTTTGGTTACATTTTTTTTTAGTCGTTTAATTTTGAAAAAAAAAACATGTATGAAATTTATGTATCATATCGACATTGATATAGGATTACAACACTTGATCGTCAATGTTTTTGAATCTTAATATAAATCATTTATTATTATTTGTAAGGAAATATCTTGAAATAATATTCGAATGAATTTTTAAATATTATACTTGATCTTTAAGGTTTAAAATTAAAGTTAAAAACTTTTATTTATAGTATTTGTTAATTTTTTTTACTGATAATGTATCTTATTAGTAAAATCAATTATTGTACTTATTTATATATTTATTTGAAGCGAAATAGAAGCATGTAAATGTTTTTGCAGATGTGGCCATCATTAATAGCCAAAGCTAAAGAGGGAGGACTAGATGTGATACAGACCTACGTGTTTTGGAACCTTCATGAGCCCAAGAAAGGTCAGGTAAAGAAAATAGTAAATCACGCAAATCTTGTCTAATAAAATTTAGATTTTTATTTAACACACTGATAGTAAAGTTTTTAAATTTTGTAAGTGAAGTTTAGATGGCGACACATACTCTTAACTTATTTATTTATTTTTTTAATATTTAAGTATGATTTTTAATTCTGTTTGTGAAATTTAAAAACTTTTGTGATAGTGTATTGAATAATCAAAAACAAAATTTAGCTCAATGTTATTCGTCCTTCTTATACTATTCCTATACATGAATAAAAAAATAAGATATATGAATGATGAATAAATTATGAATAATTGATCATACACTTTCAAATTGTAACAATATATAAATTAAAATTTAATTAAATTTTAACACTAAACACTTGCATAATAAAAAAATATGATGTAATTTTTTTCTCTTTGTCACTAGTATTGTTTTCATATAAACACATATTTCACTACTAATTTTAATCTCATTTTACAAATTCAAATATCACTAATTTAAAATGATCTAAACTCAAAACTAAATAAATTTTCTTTAACCTAAATATTTATACTTGAAAAGGAATCATTCAAGCCCAATTCAACTTTGACCCTTGAAACTGTTATTGAAATAGTTAAAAGTCCAAAAGAAGAAAAAAAAGGAAAGCCCGAAACAATTCCAATAAAGCATAAACAATAATTTGTGGATCCATAACTAATGAAAACAGTATGGTAGGATGTCAAAAAGTCATGGGGCACAAAATTTATTCCCATACCATCCGTGTATGTATATAAATATTCCTTTATTGGCGGGGTGATATAGTTGAATCCAATTTGTTGCAGTACGATTTCAGCGGAAGAGGTGATTTAGTTAGATTCATTAAGGAAATCCAGGCACAAGGCCTATATGCAAGTCTCAGGATTGGACCCTTT
Organism: Heritiera fomes; assembly: GCA_032173925.1. Classification (NCBI taxonomy): domain Eukaryota; kingdom Viridiplantae; phylum Streptophyta; class Magnoliopsida; order Malvales; family Malvaceae; genus Heritiera; species Heritiera fomes. The sequence continues at coordinate 21,925,580 of JAPDPM010000004.1, read as the reverse complement.
ATCGAGGGAGAATGGAATTACGGGTAAACACTCTTTTTGCAACTACAAAAACTTAAAACATTTCCTCCCTTTTTTACTCATAATTTTACCAAGGCGATGCTGATTTAAAATATGCTTTTGCAGTGGATTACCTTTCTGGCTGCATGATGTTCCAGGCATTGTTTATCGATGCGACAATGAACCATTTAAGGTAAAATGGCCAGAATATTTTTTTTGTAATCACAGGTCTCTCATTCGTTGTCTGAAATTAATTCTGTTCGGATTAGAAGTGATAAATAGTAAAGCTCTTCCAACTGTGATAATTTCAAGATTTAAATCATATTCAAATACTTAAAAAAAAGCTTATTTCTACTTTTTTTTAATCACTTATTATGGCCAAAAATTTTTTCCCTAATCACTAGGATTGCTGGAATATTTCTTTCTTTTTCTTTTAATGCACACATTGATGGATGGCACATCGGCACAGATGCATATGCAGAATTTTACCACAAAAATAGTTGAGTTGATGAAATCAGAGAACTTGTATGCTTCACAGGGGGGACCCATCATACTATCACAGGTTGTCACTACTTCGTGTAACAAGATATTTCTTTTACTGCTTTTCATAAGTTTAGTTAATAATGAATTTCTTGGTTAGTTATTGTCTTATTGTAATATATATGTAGATTGAAAATGAGTACCAATTGGTAGAAAATGCATATCATGAGAAAGGACCTCCGTACGTCAAATGGGCTGCGGAAATGGCCGTAGGACTTCAAACAGGGGTCCCCTGGATGATGTGCAAACAAGATGATGCCCCTGATCCAGTGGTTTGTCCTCTTACCTTTATTTGCTTCTTTGTTTTTATTTTAGATCATTGCAAATGTTTAACTTTAGTACTTCACATGGCTTTTTCCCTTCTTTTTTTCTTTTAACACCCGCTATGTATAGGACAAAACAGACAGAAAATCACGTAAACAGGACTGATTCTTTCAAATGTTTTTTTAGTGCATCTTTTCTTTTTGGACATCTTAAATATGAGGGTATTCTCAAATATTGATATATGAAATTCACAAAATTTTAATTTGATCACTTACATTACAATATGATTTTGTTAGCTCATAATAAACCGAAATAGGAGTGAACCGATCTTCCAAATTTGTTCTCAGGTAGTTATAAACCTATCAGAATTTCTATCAAATTTGCTATGAATTTGTTTTATACCCTCTTTTTCTTAAGTTCAATTGTAACATTTATAACCCTCCTTCTTCATAGGCTTAGAAGAAAAGTTTATACCCATGGCTATCCAAATCTTTCAATTTTTGCTCACAAGAGTAACTCTCCCTTTTCCAAAAGATTTGATGCTGGGTACAATTTTTGTTTAATCTAAAGACCTCTAACAAGGTGGATAATTACAAGATTTAGCTCAAGGTAATTACAAAAATGAGTAAAAGGATTGTACATGAATTTTTGCTCTAAATCAAAGGAAGACTTAAATCTTTGAAGGATAGATGATATTGCAATGAAGCTCTTTAGTCTTGAAGCTTTTAGATCTTCATTTTATATTTCCTCTATTATTTCTGGATGTTGATATGCTTGATTTGAAATTCTTTCCGTTACTAGGCAAAAAAATCCAACCTTTGAAACCGACTAGACTCAATGGGTATCGATACCTTATCTTAGGGTATCAATACCTTATAAAGGATTATTGTAAAACAAAAAAAAGGGATATTGATACTATAACCTTAGGATATCAATACTAAAATAGAGTATTTTGCTTCTACCTTAGGGTAAGGATAGGGGTATTGATATTATACATTAAACCGCTAAAATTTCAAATTGATACTTTGATCATACAAAGCATAATTTAGGAAAATTAAGCACATAATCACTTCAACAAGGTCATTATAAAACATCAAACATGTATTCATTATTTCAATCATTTTAGTATGTGCACATTAGAGTCTTAATTAGTTCCTAACTCATTTAGCAATATTTCTGAAATTAATTTCTCAATTAATTCCAATATGGAAATAAGCTAAAATGTCATTAAAATCTAATTCATTTAAGTTTTGCTAAGTCAAATCTTTCACATCTTTAGATCTTTCATCAGGTTGGTCAGACCTCCCAGAAAATTTTTACCTTCTAGAATTTTCAAGAAAACTATTTAAGCGGCATTTCCTTGAAATCCTATCATCAGAATAATTTACATTTAATTTTGTAATTCAAATATTTCAACTTACAAGTGATTTCAATTTTTAATGCACAAATTTATTCTTCATTTGCAAATTTTGGTTTATGGATATTTCTTAACTCTTAATCTATTTATTTTAAAGGTTTGATTTTCTAATAACCCTAGCTCGTCCTATAACTTAATCATTTTCAAATTTTTTATTTTAAAAACCTAATTCGAAAATAAAGTAATAACTTGCTTAGATAATAAAAATCTTGATTTCCCTTTTAATTCTTGCAACCTGTATTTTTTTTATACTTCAACCTTTATTCTTTTAAATTTTTGTTTAAAACTTTTTAATGGCTAAACTTAATTCAAATAAGAGTTAATTGCATCCCTGATCCATAAACTTTAAAACGTAACAAATTAGCCCCTAAAATCATATTATTGTAACAAATAAATCATTCTATCTCTAAAACCGTTAGTGTATCCCTTAAATGCCAATAGGATTATAATAGAGGACATGTGTAGCTCACCTACTGTTTTTTCTTTTTTTTCTTTTCTTTTATTTTTCTCTTTTTTTTTTCTTCATTTTCTCTCTTCTTTTTTTATTCTTTTTCTCTCCCTCCATGACTGGATGACCTAAAAATTCTAGATTTGGTGTTGGCAGCCATGTCGGTCACTAGTGACCGTCGCCAGTCACCTCTCGTTGGTGGCTGTTTGACTCCAAAACACACCAAATGTTTCAATTTTTTCTCATCTTTTCTCTTATCTAGTTAATTTCTACTAAAAAATGCTTAAAATCTCCTAGATCCAAGCTTAAAAATTTGGGGTTTCAAACCTTGAAATTTCTTTCACCACATCTCATTTTGCGTCCTCTTCCTATTATGTCATTCTATTCTTTCTACTCTATATTCTCAACAAATTTCAAGCCTAAAAACTCATTCAAAAGCTTTAGAACCAAAACACCAAGAAAAAAGAGACAATTAAAGATTCTTTAAAGTGGAGAAAAGATCATGAAAAAAATAAATGGTAAGTCCCAAACTTTCTGTCTCTAATTCATCAAAGAAAACGTATCTGAGATATGGGTATTTTGGTGAAATGAATAGACTAGATGTTTGGCTGGCGAGAACACGTGGGAAAGTTGAGATTTTCTGGAAAAAGAATGCAGCAATTTGGGTGGGTTTTGAAGAGTTTGGCCGAGGATGCTTGAAAGCTAGTGATTTAGAAGACACTTATTGCAACTGTCAACAAAAAATACAAATCAAAATGTCAAAGATTTAAGAGAGAGAGAGAGAGAGAGAGAGAGAGAGAGAGAGCTTTCAAAATTGTTTTTCTAACAAATGCATCAGAAAAATAAATAAGATAGATGTACCAAAAAAGAAAAAGAGATAAGATAGAAAGTATAAATAAATAAAACGTGAGATAGATATTAGTTTTTTTTATTATTTAAAAATTTAGTAAAAATTGAAATTAGAATTAGCAAAAAAAACCTCAAAAGAGAAGAAAAGATGATGTGGCCCATACATGACATCAATCCAATTAAGGATGTCCATGTGTCCTTCATTATAGTACAATTGGCATTTAATAGATATTTTAACGATTTAAGGACAGAATGATTTATTTGTTACAATAATATAATTTTAGGGATCAATTGGTTATGTTTTAAAGTTTATGGACTAATTTGACATGCCACAAAACTATAAAGACCACAGGTGCAATTAACTCTTCATATAAATTAAATTAATGATCATTTTACTAATTAAAACAATTCTAGCAAATTAATTAACCAACTTAACTAAAATATCTAAATTGAATTAAATCAATTAACTAAATTAATTGTCCATCTCTTTTTCAATTATGTTCCTAATCTCATAGACTTGTCTAAGGGCCAAGCTGCCAATTGAAACTCGAAAGTTGGCTCGTTTTTTTAGAGGGCTTGAGCAAAAAGATCGAATGCAGTTACGAACTTGGACAAAATTTTTTAGGCCCAGTCAAAAATCTAGCCAGGCCCGAGCTTGACTATTAAAAACCTAGGCTCGGCACGGCTCGAACATATATAAAATTAAAAATTTTTATTTAATATATTCAATAAGTATAATGTAATTATATGTATCTAAAACATTATTGATTAATAATCGTTATTAAATATATTTAGTATGAAAATTGACATGTAAATTTTGATAAATAAAATTAAACTTTAAAGAGAATAAAAAAATAAAAAATAAATAAAAAATTAAAATACAAAAAAGTTAATAAAATAATATTCGGACCGGCCCCAGGTTTAAATAATAAAATAAAAATAGACCTAAACTAAAAGTCAGGCCCGAACTTACGAGTCCAGCTTGGCTTATGTCTAAATCATTATTATATAGCCTTGGCCTGGTCACCTCTATAATCTCATTGAGATTTTTTTTATATTTTTTTCATTATCTATTTTTTTAAATTATTTTTTTACTCTTTTCATAATCAATAAACTAAGAAATAGAAAAGTAAAATGAAAGTACAATAAAGTAAAAATAAAGTAAGTGTTATGGCACAAGGTAGGTCCGAATTCCAAACCCGAATCTAAACCCAAATTAGGACTAAAGGTTCAAAAATATCTTAAGGCCCACATTTGATCCTTATACAAGGTTTACACATTCACCAAGAAAAATGAGGCTTAAGGATGAAAATGCTATAAACAAAAGGTTTACATCAACACACACACACACACACACATATATATATATATATATATATATATATCACAAGGTTGATTGGCAATTTTGTTAGCTTAATTGTTTGACATGATGAAATAAAAGTGTACAAGTGGTTAATACAAAGGATTAGCTCAGTTCGAGTTCTTAAGTGAGGATGATTATTAGCAAGAGGTCCCGTGTTCGAATCTTGATCAGGTCAAATTTCTTTGGATTAGCGCTAACAACGAAGCGCGAGTAAGGATTAGTATCATATTCAATGTAGTATGAGGGGACACTTCATGTGTACAAAAATATAAAAAAAAAAAGTGAACAAGTGGTTAAATGCATGGTTGGAAAAAATGGATTGTAATTTGTGAATTTAAGTACTCCTGAGTTTTGACCTTATGAGGCTAAGATGTTTTTTAATATGCTGAGTAAATTTAACACTCAAAATTTAAGTATTGAATTTTTAATTCTCGAAAAGAGTTTAAGTACTAAATTTCTTACATAAAACTTATTTAGTTTGTTACTGAAAATTAAAATGCTTAGTATGTTTTCATCTAATCTTTTATAAAAGAGAAATACATTTTTATAATTATTTTCAATTGAAAGAAATTTAAAATTAATAGAATAAATAATTAAAAAATTAGACATGTAATAAAATATTAATTTTTCAAAATTGATTAAATACATTAAGTAACTAAAAGCTATTTAACATTTTCATCTTTTTCATTGAAAATTTACATTAAGTAATTTCTCAAAATGATGCGTCAAAAGCAATGAAAATATAAAGTTATTGAAAATTTTAAATGAAAATACATAAAAATAAAATATTTAATTTTCAATGGTCTATCATCAACTAACGATATTTAATTTTTAATGGTTTAAAATATTTAATTCATAAAAGAATTAATAGAAGAATGGTTTTTTATTCTTGAAAAGTTTTATTTTCTTTCTATCTATCCAAATGTGTGTGTGTGTGTTTTTTTTAAGTAACAACTAATGATACCTTGGATTTGTCCATTATTCGTGGTAATGCAAATTATAAAAACTAAGATATTTATTTACATTTTTGCATGGCAGATCAACACTTGCAATGGAATGAAATGCGGGGAGTCATTTCCAGGGCCTAATTCACCTAAAAAGCCCTGGATTTGGACAGAAAATTGGACATCTCGGTATATACAGCATGGATAATTGCCTTATGCATAGAGATACAAAGGAATCAAGCTATTCATGAGTTATTCGAACTCAATTCGACGTTTACTTGAATTTTAAATCGTTTATTTTCAAGTCAAACTTGAGTTTGAACTATTTGAGTAACGAATTAAGCTGAGTTTAAGCTTTTTATTACTCGACTCGAATGGGTCATGTGCCTTATTGAGTTTCTTTAATCTATATTTTTAAAATTATACTATTAATTTAATACCCTCATAATATATAGATAAAAATTAACAACTCGAGTCTATCGAGTCGAGTTCGAGCGGTTCGAGTATTTTGTCGAATCAAGCTCGAGCCTAATACTTAATTATCTCGATTCAATTCGATTATACTCATACCTATGCCTATTGGCTTTCCTAAATTTCCACAACTCATTAAAATGGAATATTAATTGTTGTTGAATCTCATACCTTACCTCATTAAATTGTGAATTGAAGGTATCAAGCATATGGTGAAGAACCAAACTCAAGATCTCCCCAAGACATTGCATTCCAAGTCGCTCTGTTTGTCGCCAGGAATGGGACATTCGTAAATTATTATATGGTGCTCGCATTCTATCGATATATAATAATCTCTTAATTTCTTTGAAAAAAATTATAGATTTATATGTTTTAATAGAAGTTTTTTTTTTTTTGAATAAGGTTTTACTAGAAGTTCATTGCATCTGATTACCAAGAAATGTTTTTTTTTTTCATGTTTCTTCTCAGTATCACGGTGGAACTAATTTTGGGAGAACAAGCTCTGCATACACAACAACAAGTTACTATGACGAAGCACCCCTTGATGAGTATGGTATGTCTTACAATTTGCACATGCACACGTGTATGTATACAACAGGTGCAATTGCATTCTTTTTTACCTATCTTGATATTTTTAACTCTACAAGTAGGATTAAGATGATGACACATATCCTTTAAAAATGTAAAGAAAATAAAAAATAAATAAAATGGAGTATGTGTCATCATCCTATTTCTGCTTATAGAGTAAAAAAACTCCACTAACCGTGTATTAAATAATAATAATAATAATAATAATAATAATAATAATAATTTATCAATAGCAAGTTGACCTAAAATGTAAGCAAACAAATTTTTAGAATTGAACGATGTCATCAGTGGTTTCTTTTAATACTTTCCAATGAGAGAATTATTTCGTCAACAATCTCTTAATCGAGTAGTTAAAAAAAATTATAGTATATTGTAAGATTTGAGTTCGAATACATGTAATTCCATCTTTATCTTCAATTATAAAATATTTCTCTTGCAATAAAAAAAAACAAGAAGTATTTTTTAATTAGATTTATTCCCTAATTTGAGGATTGGAGGAGCAGTCTATCTAATTCCAAAACTTGGAACAAAAATAATAATTTAATTACCACTACTCTTATATGTTAACCCTCTAAAACCTGTGGTAATAACCCTAGACCTTAGCTTGCTAGTCTTTTCTACATACATACATACATAGAGACCTCTTGAAGGACAAATAAGAGATTTGAAATAGGCTTAAGCAGCCATCTAATATGCTCACTTGAATCTTGTAGGTTTGATTAGGCAACCAAAATGGGGCCATTTGAAAGAGTTGCACGCTGCAATTAAGTCGTGTTCAAATCCTATATTATTTGGAACACAATTTACACTCTCTCTTGGTCAACAACAGATGGTAACTATATATGGATATGGACTCTCCTTTTTAATTAAATTTTTTTTTCTAGGAGAGTTTAGCTACAGTTTTTGTGAAACAATGTTAAATGAATTTTATTGTAATGTAGGGCTACATCTATCAACGGAATTCAGGAGAATGTGCTGCTTTTCTACTGAACAGTGACGATACCAAAACTGTTGTTGTGCTCTTTCAGAATTCTTCATATGAATTGAATCCATATTCAATTAGCATTTTACCTGATTGCAAGAACGTAGCATTCAACACTGCCAAGGCAAGCCTTAATTAACTTTTCCAAAAAAAAAAAGAAATTAAAAAGATGCTTTATTCGTAGCAATGTATATAGTAAGTTTGTTGGTTGAGTTAATCTCATAGTTAAGTCAGATGTGAAGTAAAATAATTGAATTTCATTTTTCTGTTTTGGCTGTTTGTCTTAAATAGATAAGTGTTGAGAACAACACGAGATCAATAACAACTAGCAAGATGTTTAACGATTTCAAAATGTGGGAAGAATTCAGAGACATCATTCCTACCTTGGCAGGGACATCAATAAGAGCCAATAAATTGCTAGAGCACATGAATACAACAAAAGATGAGTCAGATTATCTTTGGTACACTTTCAGGTAGGTATTCTTTATCAATCAAATCAACCTAATAAACAAGATTATTTGGTAAAGAACTAATTGAGGGATCAAACTGAATATAATTTTAGTATTGATTCAAATGAACAAGTCTTCCTTTTTAAGGTGTAGGAATTTTGTAAGTTTGAGTATTTGATATTTGAATCTTGATACCTATGTTTTTTATTCCCTTAATATAGAGGTCACCATTGCACATCATCATCATATCCAAAGCCTTTATGCTAATATCGAAATAGAATACCTGCACTGATAAATGATTTCACACAAGTTGTCAAGATGAATTCTCTTACTCCACTTATTTCTATTCAAAGTAATTTGCTCTTTCAATGCTCGTACCGCTATGTGTTTCTAAATGACTTCCTTATCAGTCTTTTTCGATTTTCCCCTAGCTTTGACTCTTTTTTTCATCATTATCTCTTTCACTCTTTTAATTGGAGCATCTACAAGTATACGTCATATGTACCCAAACCAACATTAATGACTTTTATGCATCTTGTCTTCGATAGGTACCACTACAACATTCTTGAGATTTTCTTCATTTCTTATTCTATCATTTCTAGTATATATGTACATCCACTGCAGTATTTGCATTTCTACTACACTCATCTTCTATGTATGTAGTCTCTTAATTGCCCAACATTTACTACCATGTAGCAATGTTGGTCTGATAAGTGTCTTGTAGAACTTCCCTTTCAACCATATACGAATTCCTTTTTCGCACAACATAGTTGTAGTGATTCTCTAGTTGCTTCAACCAGCCTAGATCCTATGGGTTGCATCACTATCAATTTTTCCATCCATTTGTATGATCAACCCCATCTAACATCATAATGCTTTGATTTAAATTGAATTTACATTTCATTTATCTAGTTTTTCACTCTACTTAGTTTGAACCCTTTTGATTCTAGCGTTTATCTCCACAGTTTCAACTTTACTTTAACTTCCACTCTAATCTCAGCACGCAAGACAATATCATCTGCAAACATCAAACACCAATGCACCTTATCTTGGATGGATTTTGTTAGCTCGTCCATTATTGCAGTGAACAAGTATAAACTTAGCCTCGACCCTTAATGTAGTCCCATTATGATAGCAAATTCGTATGTTTTCCCTCTACATGTTCTCATTTGTGTCTTTGAATTACATGTCCTTAATTAGTTTAATATATTTCATGGGAAAGCATTTTTCATTAAGGATCACCATGACACCTCCCTAGGTACTTTATTATATGCTTTTTCCAAGTATATAAAAACCATATGAAGATCTTTGCCGTATACTTAAGAATGCTCCACAAGTTATTTAAGCAAGTATATTGCCTTCATAGATCATCATCCAAGCATAAAACAAAATTAATTCCCCAATATTTCTATAGTCTTTCTTAATCTTCGTTTTATCACTCTTTCTCATAATTTCATCATGTGACATAATTTTATGCCTCAATACTTAGAGCAACTCTGAAAATCTCCCTTGTTATTATAGAAAGGTAATAAGAAACTTTTCCTCTATTCCTTAGGCATATTTTGAGTTTACCAAATCTTGTTAAAAGATTTGTTAACCACCTAAATCCTATTAAGGCATTTCCAAACTTTATTAGAAATATCATCGATCCAATAGCTTTCCTTGTCTTCATTCTTCTTAGTGCCTTCTTTACCTCTGTCTCTCTAATTCTACACATAAAGCACCAATTCCGATGCACAAGAGGCATCGAATTATTGTCTAAAATTTGGCCTTGTCCATTGCTGAATAGTTTTTCGAGATAATGACACCACGTTTCTTTAATATTCTTGTCCTTAATGAGAGCTCTTTGGTACTTATCCTTCATAATCTCACTACTCTTAGGTCGCAACTCTCCTTCTCTCTTGCTCGTGCCAATCGATATATCTCTTTCTTTTTATCATTTGTGTGTAATTTGTCATTGAGTTTGACACAACCTCTGCTTTAACTTTTACCACCACTTTCTTTACCTCTTTCCTACCTAACCTATAATTTGTGTAGCTCTCCTTCGTATTGTTCTTATTTAAAGTCTTGTAACAATCTTACTTAGTCTTTATAACTTCCTTAACTTCTATAGTTCACCATGTTACGTCCTTTTCAACTAGTTCTATTCTGTTTGATACTCCTAGTATCTTCTTGCTCACCTCCCAATTGCATTTTGGCTTTTTATTCCACAGTACATTTTGGTCATTCTTTGTTATCCAGTCCTTTTTTTAGATTCAACTTTCTCAATATAATCTTCTTTTAGCTTTCATCATGGAATTGTTGTGGCTCATTTATGTTGATTCCTTTGATACCATTTATGAATCCTAATGTCAAAGACTAGAAGTCTATGTTATGTGGTAACACTCTCACCTAAGATAACTTTGTAGTCCAGACAGTTGTGCCTATCCCTCTTCCTAGTAAAGAAAAATCTAAGTTGTGTTCAATTTGTTTTTAAAGGTTATAAGGTGAGATTCTCTCTTCTTAAATAGTATGTTCACTAAAATTAGGTCATAGGATAAAGAAAAATCTAGGATAGCATTCTTTTCCTCATTTCTTACATTATATCTAAAAACCCAGTGCTTACATTCTCAAAACCCTTCTTGCTATCATCTAGACGGCCAATGAGTCACTTTAAAAAAAGTTTTCTCCTTAGGCATTCCTGTACTACTTTATCTAAATCCTCCTAAAACTATCATTTATTAGGCTAATTAAGTACTATTTGTGAAGCATACGTGCTAATTCAAAACCTTCTCTCACAAAACTACCTTAACTAAAATAATTCTATCCCTTTCTCTTAACCTACAAAACATTCTCTTGATACTCTTTGTTTATGTAGCAGCTCGCCCCATGTGTGAGGTATTTCCCACTTTAGCCCATTGGACCTCACAATTTTTGTCCCACAAAAGGCGCCTTGCAAAGTGAGGGAGCATGCTAAGTCTTTATACCCATCATCTCTTCATGTGCTTCTCCGATATGGGATTTACCAAAGGTGCAACGCACTATTACGCCACTCCTTATAGGGACTTAGTGTCTTCGCTGTGGTTTGCCCAACCATTGGTCTAAAGGCAACATAGGGCCACTTTGATACCAATTGTTAGAGTCCACTCGCAACTACAATGTATTGTTCGCTTTAGCCTATTGGGCTTATGATTTTATCTCACAAAAGTTGCCTCATAATTTAAAGGTAGTGTGAATACTTAAATATAGGACCAATCTTTGGTACATAGTCAATGTGGGATTCATGGCTCCCCTTTGGGACCGTGACATCCTCCCTAACTCACTTGAGGGTCCATTGTCCTTAGTGGCACATCGCTAGTACCCTCAGAGTCGGCTCTAATACAATTGTCATAGTCCAAACTCAACTAAAGGTATTATTTGCTTTGGTCCATTGGACCTCATGGTCTTGTTCTTTTTCCAAAAAGGTGCATCACAAGGTAAGTGAGTATGTTAAGTCTTTATACCTAGCATCTCCCCATGTGTTTGTTCAATGTAGGATTTACTTAAGGTGCACAAACTATTACGCCACCCCCTCTAGGGACTTAGCATTCTTGCTTCGATTTACCCTACCAATGGTCCAAAAGTTACACAACGCTACTTTGATACCACTAAATCTCTGTGTCTAATTCCTTATTTATGCAGATGTGCACAATTTTGGGCTAATTTTTTTGCTTTTACATTTGGTTTGTTTTAGTGCAGTTTAGTGCTAAGTGTGCAGTAGTAAACTACCTACCCCATTTTGAGCTCTTTGCTCAAGGTCCCATTCTAGTACCTGTATAGAAATCATGCTCCTTATAAGGTCCAAGAGTTATCCATAATATCAGTTTGTTACAATTATATTCAATTCCATCCATTAATCCATAATATCATAACTTATTAATTAGCTTTATGATATTATACTCATAAATTCATTTCCATTGGCACATAATCAATTTCACATAATAAAGAATCAAAAGAATATAATAACCATTCATTATCCTAGTTTACATTCCATCCTATAATACTATACCATAAACAGCCTGAAAATTTCATTACATACAAAAGGAATATATCTTTATAGAAAATAATCAAAATATGCTCCTCGAAGAATTGGGACAATTTAGGCCTTGGCTATTCCGAAAAGATCCGAATACTCCCCAACTCAATGCTCAATCTATAAAATAATTAAATAAAATTTAATGAGCGAGGGCTTGGTAAGTCATTTATATAAGTGTAGAAATAGGATTATATTGCTCTAATGCAAATGCATGATGTCTCCATGTATCGATTCTACTATCACATCATAACTGAATATCCCATTTAGACCACCTCAGATCATGTCTTAAAAGGCTCTAAATGTGCTAGGGTTTTGGGGTATAGATGGAAGAGTGCTTTAAAGCACCTTATTATCCCCGTTCCTAACACCTATCTCTGGACATTTTATCTTAACCATACAACATATCCACAATCTCAATATATCAATACCAAAATCATGTTATGCATTTGACATATCCACAATCTTAATATACCGATACCATAGCATGTCATGCAGCACACACAATGTTCTCGAAACCTTATGGAGTGAGAATAAATCAAATTGAAATAAGTGAAGAACAAGACATCTCAAATCCTTATTATGTCGCAGTACACATGTTCTAGAAAGAGTGTTCAATTACATTGTAAATCAATGTGCTATCAAAGGTTTCAATTCAATAGTTCAACCAGTACTCGCTTACTAAGGCTCTAGTCAATGCTCAAGCTCAAGGTTCAATATCATGAAAAACATCATTAAATCATAATCTCATTTCAATACGATGTTCGAATCATATCAAGTTGTAATATCTAGAAGGCATTATCAATTAAACATATCAATTCACTGTAGCTATCAAGGAATCAATTAGCCCCCTGGAATTAGCGAATTACCTATTGCCACAGATATATATAAACCCAATTCCATTGATCACATGTGAATCGAAACCTGTCTAAGACGATTGTCTGACAAGCCTACAATGCTTAATGAGTAAGCTTTAACTAAGCAAGTTTCATCATGCTTTACTATTTCTATATTAATACCATAATCACAAAAGCAAGTTTAGAAAAAATCATATTAGTTTCAAACATTACGAAAACATGAAAATCAAGCTATGTTTCCATTCATAAATCCACTTTTTGTGCTCATGTAAGTATACCACACGTTTTCTCATTTGAATGCTGAACTTTAGTAAGAATCAACAATGAACACTTTTATAACGTCCCAATTACCAAAAATTCAAACTAAATTTTTCTTTTTCAAACAGTTGGTTGGGCTATGCGTAGTGTAACAGATTCTAAGTTAGGCTAAAATTTACTTTAGCTAAATCAATATCTATTAACATCAGTTGGTCCCAGTTCAAATATTTATGCAGGTAAGATCATGTATAACCAAATCCATTACAAGTCTATACACATACATCCAAAAACTATAATTATAGTTTTATATTCTTTTAGTTACATCCCCATACATTAGCCTGAGTGTCACACTTCGATTACCGAAATACCGCACCAAATTTTTCCTTTTTCACTCATATTTTCACTCAGTCGGTTGGACTGTGCTCAGTGTCCTCACTCAAATATTGTACCAAAATTTATTGAGCTATGCAACTTTTTACTAATCACATCGATCCCAGTACAATCACTCACAATACATTTTTGTTATTCCATACAATACCAAATAACATAGTTTATAACTGACACTCAGATTTATTAAGTTTATTGTTTACATCCTTTTACATACTAAAGTACTGTACAATAAATGTCTGAATACAACATAATAAATGTATATTTTTACCTACTGGGTTCAATATTGTAACTTCGTAGAAATCCGATCAAAACCTTTCACACACCATCAGAATTACTGCACATAAATCTATAAGGTTGAGGAGGGTAAGCTTTGGGAAGCCTAGTAAGAAATATATAAAAAAGAACTAATACTATGCACACTTATATGCATATGATCATTGTTAAAACAGTGTTAAGCACTCTATTGGAAGGATACTATAATCGGCTAGGTAACCAAGCTGAGTATAAAATGATGCCTTAGAGCACCTCACTTGTCCTGGTCCCTAAATCCGACTATTAGGGAAGTTTTGATACTTTATAGAGAAGGAATTCATGCATATTAAATTAGTATTAAAAACATTTCAATTCTTTAGTAAACCATTGAGTTGAACATTTAGTGAAACACTCAGTAAAACGATCAGTAAATCCTTCAATAAGTCACTCGTTAGACAATTCAGTAAAACACTCAGTAAATTACCTACTGTACCATTAAATAAAACCTCTCATTATAAAATGGGTAAACAGTCAATACACTACTAGAAAACAATTAATAAATATATTCGAAATAGCTAGAAAGCCATTAGAACATAATCAATAATTTATCGAAAAATAGTCAGAGTACGATTAGAAACAATCAGTAGACGACCAAAAAACAATTAGAAATCGATCAGAAAATAATCGGTCGGGAATCAATCAATTAACGATCAGAAAATAGTCAAAAATCAATCAGAAAACGATTAGAAAATGATAAATAAATTATCTGAAAATGATTAACAAACAATTAGAATACACTTAGAAGACGATCAGAAATGATAAGTAAATAATCGAAAAATGATTAGAAATGATCAGTGATAATCATTCAATCCGATTCAATAAACATTTATCAAAACAGTTCAATAGCAGAACAGTGGAGGTTAGGCTACACCCAATAGTATCATGCATGAAATAGAAATCCCAGAGGTATTAGTAATGATATATGGCCATAGTCAAGTAAAGGTCCATAATGTACACTTGCTAGGTGAAATCTGAAGGGGCTGAAGACTTGGTAGGTCTAATAGCATATGATCAATCACTCAGAATGCATGAAATGGGGCCAATAGTCTCAAAACATTTACTTGATTCTCTTGAAAACAATAAAATCAATATTTCATATTTTCAAAACATAGTACAGTAGTATAAATACACATTTTATTGTGAATGCTGGGAGTGCCTAGATTTATGTTAGCCAGGGATTTACCACCACAACAGTCATAATATAAATCTTTAGGAACCAAATTTTCATTTAAAATCATATCGTTTAAAATTCAATATATATTTCGTTCAATATGTTCAGTTAAACTCAAAACATTTAACTTAAATCAAAAAATGGACATTTTTAGTAAACAATGTTAGTAATTTCAAAATATTAAAAGCATTTACTTCAATCATACAAAATAGAACTTTAACTTCAGTCAAACGCTCAAAGCAGTTCACAAATCGGTAATAACACATTTCAAGATTGGTATAGTAAACAAATTATCGCTCAATTCATAAAACCATTAGGATTAGAGTATTAGCAATTCAAGAATAAAAAATTCCGGCAGATATTCACAAATCAGAACTCAGAGTTCACAATAGTTTATTTACTCATAAAAAAGGCACCATCACTTGTATAAATCATAAAATTGCAGAAATTCGTCAAATCAATCTTAGAAATTGCATTACAAATTTAATGTTTGTCATGACTTTTATGAGAATTTCAACTCAAATTACTTTCCAAAATCCATTCAAAATGACTTCAAATTTCATTCCTTGAAATTTAGAGTTCAAAACGTGTTAAACAAAATTTTTGTAGCATAATGGCTATATATGCCCTAACCTTGCACAAAAATACAGTTCAAGCACCACAACTCCAGTTTCCCAATATCAATCAATCACAATTTTAATTAACAGTTCAAAAAACCAATTTAAATCATTTAGTCCAGTCAATCAATCTTAAATTAGTTTCAATATTCAATGATGTAGGATTTTCAAATAAATCAATCAATCATATCAATGCAGTCACAGTATCCTTACGTCTTATATATATCCCTTACCAATTTCAATCACAATGCCGTATATTAATCATCTCCAATAAGCAGATCAGATAAGCAAACATGTACTCGCTTATCGTTTTCTTTGCGCCACTTGCTTCGAGGCTGCAAAATGATATCAAAATACAGTCAAATTTCATTATTCCTTTTTATGAAGAATATTATAGACTCTAAGGTCTTTCATATTTCCTAATACAACAGTAAATTCGATCTACTTCACACCAGATGCCAAACTACAAGTACAATCAGAACATCTCCTTTTTCGGTTTTGACTTCACCAACAGTCTTATATTAATTTATACAATATTCTCAGACCCAAATTACATTGAAATGAGCATGGTTTCGGTATCCCCTTCACCAAACCAAATATACCATGTTTGGCTACATAATTCCTTTCAATAATTTAAGCCTGAATTTGTGTTCTACAATTATGCTACAGTACTTCTACATCATTTTCACATCAAGCAACATCACATTCATGCTTAAAGGATGGTGGCCAAAACCTAAGGGAAATGATTCTCATGGTTTTAATTCAATTTAAGCTTAAACACATAGCTAAACATGTAGATCACATAGTATAAACCCATAAAACTATGAAAAAAAACTAAACCTTCTCTCAGCTTTCTTCTTGACCAGATCTGGTGGGAGGTGTTTAACCTTTAATTTGGCCACTTTGCAATTGATTTTGGTATCAAAAGATAGAGCAATAAAAACTGCATAGCTTTGGTGAAGATAGTTTTCATTTTGGAGGTCATTTGCTAGGGTTTTCATAAGCTTTCTCTCTCTTCAAGCTTATGAAAATGGTGGAAAATAAGAGAAAACAATGGCAACTAAAATTTGATGAAGAAAGGGCTAGAATTGTCTAAAATAATATTATTTTATTGTACAAATTACCATTTTACCCTTATACTTAAGTAATCTTCCCATTTTGCCCTTCACACTTTAACTTAGTTGAAAACAGTCTATCCAACCTTCAAAATATTTCATTTAATCATAAAACGCCTTTATTTTACTCACTCTAATCATCGAATAAGCTTTTGTCGTGGTTTGATTGTAACGAAGGTGAAATTATCAAAATACACCTAACCATTGAATCGCGTAAATTTTTATTTTTACGCCTGATTTATTCTATCCGTCCACATTGCCTAAAACCTTATTTCATGCAAAATATTTCATCACTGATAGTTGGTCAAAAATCATCTCAGTTTGACCGTTATTCATGAAAATTCCGATGGCCTAAGGACTTAACCATCATTTTCGAAATTGTTGTACGCTTTTTAGAACATCACAAACAAAGTGATTTTGAGATGTGGATTCTTGCTATATCCATATTTCACCTCAAATATTATCATTCTAGGGACTCACTTAGATCTGGACATGGAAAGTCCTAGTGGGGCCTAGACCGAGTACTTCTTTGAACCTTATCGAACTAACCTTTTGTTTAGATATTTTAAAAATCAATATTTTCTTTTAAGTTCCTACACTCTTTAACTTATATCGGATATGGGAAAAATGGGGTTCTCACACTGGGTACTGTAGAAATAAGTCTGAATACAAAAGGAGCAACTGTACAAACTATACCTTCAAGGGAGGTACCAAAAACCTCGAAGGAATTAGAATCAGAACTGCTCACTAAGCTGACTCTATTGCAATTAATCTGGAAGGGAAAGTAAAGGGGTGAGCTTATGCCTAGTAAGAAACACATAAAGATACAAATACTGTAAACTATATGCAAGTGTCTAAAAATGATTAAAAAACACTAAAACGTAAGGGATATTTCTAAAACAAAGAATCGAAATATTTTTCTCTACAACTCGTTAGGGGTTTAGGGCTGAATTAGGAAGGATGCTTTAGAGCATCTCACTTGTCCCTTTTTCCTAATACGTAAGCCATAAAGATGTTTGAGAAATTCATCAGAGAAGGAATTCATATGTTTTCGAAATCAGAGCTAAATCAAATCAATATTACAGAAAATTCAATTGGTAAAGCCATGCATGCAATTAGTGTAAAACAATCAAATTCAAAAATTATATCGTATTTTAAATTCAAATCATATAAATTTGTATCAAAACATTTTAGAAATCAAAGTTTAGATATCAGAAGTTCAAAATCATATAGAAATTACAAAAATAATAGGAAGTGGAGACATGGAAATAACTCGGTATACATCATCCAGTAAAGATATCCCATAAGGATAATAAACAAATAGACACATGGCCATAGTCCAAGTGGTCTACAGTGAACACTGATCAAGTGTCATTTGTGATCATTGCAGACTAGATCAAATCACACAACAATATAGTCCGTAGAATATATAAGTCAAATACAGATACTATTGGGTAACTCGAAGGTCACATTATAGCTAAAAACTACCGGATCCAAAAATTATATAGCAGTTCGAATATCGCAAGATAACGATTAGCCAGTGTCTCAAAACATAAGGTTTTCATAGTTTAGAGTATCAAATCAATAAGTAAAATTTTACAGACGTTCATTGGAGTTATGATATGAACCTCATCGAAAGAAGATGAGGTTCAATTAAGAACATGAAGAACACATGAAAAAAACAAGAACAAGTTAAAAATGCAGCCAAGGAAAACAAAAATTATAGATTAAACCAAGAGCCGTTGTGTAGAAACACAAGAACCTATGGTATTGGACCAAGACCCGTTGTTTAGAAAAGCAAAAACCTATGGTATGAATTGGTGGAACGTAAAAGAACACCACAAGGAAGACCTTGATAAGTTCAAGAGTTCTCAAGAGAACCAAAGAGAAAAAGTCTCTCAATTTTATTACTAAAATCAATTGTTTTCTGCCCAAAGGGTTACATAGCTATTTGTAGGCAAATAGCAACCTTGCAGCACAAGTAATAGGCAGCACAAGTAATAGGAATCCTACTTTCCTAACTTGTAGAATAGAAAATAGCAAACTTGCAGAACAAGTAATAGGAATCCTATTTTCCTAACTTGCAGAACAAAAAATAGAAATCCTACAATACTTATTAAATAAAAAGGAATTGTGCTTAAATTAAATTAAGACAATGTTCAGCCCAATAATACATAACTAAATAAAATAAGTATAGCATTTGGCCCAATTGCACTAGGTTCAATTTATGCATCCAGCCTAATTGCATTTCGGCCTAATACTTGTGTGTCTTTAAGAAGGTTGAACATGGGCTTGGATCATGTTGTAGAAGACTTTGTCATCCTCCATGCTCAAGCTTTGTTGGGCTTTCTCTCTAGCAATATTAATGAAACAAGCCAAGACTTGTTGCATTATCTTTGTTTTAGCTCTTGTCATTGGACCTTCATGGATACTCAAAGGATCACAATCACCACGAACATGACTTGGGCTTTGTGAGCTTGATGGGCCTCCATCATACGCAAATGATATGAACCTCACTGAAAGAAGATGAGGTTCAATGAAGAACACGAAGAGCACATCAAATAAAAAACAAGAACAAGTTAAAAAAAACGGAGCCAAGTACATTAGAGATAAAACCAAGACCCGTTGTGTAGAAACACAAGAACCTATGGTATTGACCAAGACTTGTTGCTTAGAAAACCAAGAACCTATGGTATGAATTGGTAGAAGGTAGAAGAACGCCACCCTTGATAAATTTAAGAGTTCTCAAGAGAACCAAAAAGAAGTCTCTCAATTTTATTACTAAAATCAATTGTGTTCTACTCAAAGGGTACATAGCTATTTATACGCAAATAACAAACTTGTAGCACAAGTAATAGGAATCCTACTTTTCTAACTTGCAGAACAGGAAATAACAAACTTGCAAAACAAGTAATAGGACTCCTGCTTTCCTAACTTGCAGAACAAGAAATAGAAATCCTACAATACCTATTAAATAAAAAGGAATTGGGCTTAAATTAAATTAAGATAATGTTCAGCCCAATAATACATAACTAAATAAATTAAGTATAGCATTTGACCCAATTGCACTAGGTTTAATTTATGTATCCAGTCTAATTGGATTTTGGCCCAATACTTATGTGTCTTCAAGAAGGTTGAACATGGGCTTGGATCATGTTGTAGAAGACTTTGTCAGCCTCCATGCTCAAGCTTTGTTGGGCTTTCTCTCTAGCAATATTAATTAAACCAACTAAGACTTGTTACATTATCTTTGTTTTAGCTCTTGTTATTGGACTTCCATAGATGCTCAAAGGATCACGATCACCATGAACATGACTTGGGCTTTGTGAGCTTGATGAGCCTCCATCATTCCCCTTCTCCTCGAAAGGATTTGTCCTCAAATCAGAATCACCTATATCAAAAGGAGAAAGATCATAAACATTAAATGTAGCACTAACATTATACTCACCTGGAAGATCCAACTTATAAGCATTGTCATTGATCTTCTCAATCACTTGGAATGTTCCATCTCCTCGAGGTTGCAACTTGAAGCGACGTTGAGCAGGAAATCTCTCTTTACGCATATGTACCCAAACCCAATTACCAAGTTGAAAGACAACTTTCTTGCAAGGCTTGTTGGCTTGAGTAGCATATGAAGGAAACCGAAACAAACACGCAGCGGAATTTAAATCATTCGGCCTCCACCAGGATCAATTCAGAGGGTTGCCTGATTAGGGTTTCGAGATTTTACCTAACGTTTTTTCCGACTTTCTGTCGTTGGTCAAGTCACAAGCAACAACTTTTCGTTCCTGCCTCTATGGTATCCACATGAACGGATCTCACGACTCTTGAACGTCTCACGATCAGAAGCCTTAAAGAGCGTTTTTGATTCCTTATAATCGAATTGCTAGCTTCGATTAAAAGAATACTTTTTTTTTCTGTTTTTAATTATGCCGCTCTGTTTTAGAAAAACATCCTTTTATAGGCAGTAAATTTTACCCTAAAATTTACTGCCAAACAGAACTCTAATCCTACTTAAAATAGGATTAGCTATATCCTTAATCCAAGTCAGAATATGATTAGATATATCCTTAATCCAATTCAGAATAGGATTAATTAAGCTCCTCATTGATCCGTTCTAAGTGTGCGACCCAATAGGTTCTCAAAACAATGGCAATGACAAAATTGTCATAGGCAATGAGCGGTATCTAGCAACACATCATTGCTACCCATGTAACGAGAATGTCAATGACTCGACATAACATTACTCGTGATAGATGTTACCGTGTAGTATAATCCCTTTATCCTTTGATGTCTTGATTAGACATAAGTCATGGAATGTGTCACACTTGTATAATCTAATCAACGTTTCTTGATTCCTGAGTAGACTAATTAAACAAATAAAATCAATATCTCATATTGACTTATTCGAGCACGGCCATGCATTTCTTAGTCTCACTCTATCAAAGGGCCCAAGACATCACTCTTGTTATATAAGAGGGATAAATCCTATCTTGATCACTCAACATCCCTCTACATAGATCAAGGCATACCCAATTACTTCCTTTATTGTCCATCCTGTTACGATGACATCTAGCAGCATTAAAGTATGCAATTCTCTATGTTGGGATCTCTGATGATCTCAAGTCAAAGGATCACATACACCATCATCACTATGAGAATCACTTATGACACTCATATAACAATCCATGTAGCGTTCTCATGGAGGGTCGATCCAGTACATAGTTCTCTAACATGTACCTATGTGATGACTTGATATCCTATATCCATGACAATGGTCATCAGTCAACCACATACTAGTCTTATCGTACATTGTTATCCTTGTTCACAATAATACTTGATTAGAGATATTTTAAGAATAGTGTGTTATTACTATTCTAAGGACATTATCATATAAGATTACATTACGCAGTTATAAGACAAATATAATAATGAGCTATAATAAAATGTCATGATACATAAAATGCCAAAGTCAATCATCTAATGAATGGTTCTAAGGGCATAATCCAACAACATATTGCTCAGTCCTCTTCTCTATGTTTTGACGTACCTTCTCTTGTAGTGCTTAACAAAATCAGCTTTCTTTTCCCCATCCAAACTAGCTCTCTCCTTAATAGGTAGTGGTAAAAGATCCAATGGAGTGAGTGGATTAAAACCATAGACAACTTCAAATGGAGAATAACTAGTAGTAGAATGCATACTTCTATTGTAGGCAAACTCCATATGAGGCAAACAATCTTCCCAATTCTTCAAATTCTTTTGAATAATGGACCTCAACAACGTAGACAAAGTATGATTGACTACTTCAGTTTGACCATCGATTTATGGATGACAAGTAGTTGAAAACAACAACTTTGTTCCTAACTTTGCCCATAATGTTTTCCAAAAGTAGTTAAAGAACTTCACATCATGATCAGAAACAATGGTCCTCGGAACACCATGTAGATGAACAATTTCCTAGAAGAATAAATCAGCAATGTTGCTTGCATCATCCGTCTTATGACAAGCAATGAAGTGAGCCATCTTAGAGAACCTATCAACAACAATGAAAACAAAATCTCTACCTCTCTTTGTTCTTGATAAACCCAAAACATGGTAAACCCAAAACAAAGTCTATAGAAATGTTAGTTTAAGGAGCAGTAGGAATAGGCAAAGGAGTATAAAGACCATGATTCATAACTATAGACTTAGCATGTTTACAAGTGACACATCTTTCACATAACTTTTCAACATCTCTTTTAATGTTAGGCCAAAAGAAGTGATCATACAATATGCCTTAAGTTTTCTTTACTCCAAAATGTCCTGTACCACTATGGGCTTCTCTAACAAGTAATTCTCTTAAAGAACTCCTAGGCACACATAATCTATTTTCTCTAAATAAGAAACCATCATGCCTATAAAACTTTTCAAAACCAGTTTTCTCACGTATAATGAACACATTTTCAAAATCCTCATCAGTAGCATACAAGTCTTTAATATACTCAAATCCAAGTAGTTTTGCATTAAGAGTAGTAATTAGAGTATACCTTCGAGACAATGCATCAGCCACGACATTTTCTTTACCTTGTTTACATTTGATAACATATGGGAATGTCTCAATGAACTCCATCCACTTGGCATGACGCTTGTTCAACTTGCTTTGTTCCTTCAAGTGCTTCAAAGACTCATGATCAGTGTGGATAACGAATTCCTTAGGTCATAAATTGTGTTGCCACGTTTCTAAGGCCCTCACTAATGCATACATCTCTTTATCATACGTGGGATAGTTAAGGACATCTCCACTTAACTTCTCACTGAAGAAAGCAATGGTGCACTTCTCTTATATTAAAACAACTTCGATATTTATGCTTAAAGCATCACACTCAATTTCGGTTGTGTTCACCTTTTGTTTAACCTCGACTTCACTCATTAGTTTTTTCTCACTCTCTTTTAATCTCATTTGATCCTCATCTTTCACTAGCACACTTAGAGATTGACATGCTAGAGATACCTTTCCATCCATAAGTAATTCCATACTATCCTCATCATCCTCTAATAGTGTCATAGAATCATTATTAGATTCTTCTCCATAGTTGCTATCCAACTTATTATTATCAACATTACCACATGCATGAGAAGTATTATCTTGGTTTACCTTAGCCAGGGTAGGATCATGTTGCTCCAACTTATCATATTTACCCAACTTTGACTCTATTCTAGAAAGTTATTATTGTTGTTGAATGGCTTGGAGCATGATATCAATCTTACTCAAATCAAGCTTTTCACTATTAGAAGACATGATTGTAACCTATAAGAAACGTTAGTAAAAGAAAAGGACCTTACAAGTATGATCTCATGTGTTTACACTCAATACACATAAGAATGTAACACTCACACTCGTGTTTCACTCAATTTTAATATGGCTTTTCTCTACTAATGTTACTCACACACTCTTGCCTTTTTCCTTCACACAACGTTTCTCTATAGGTTCTATATTTAACTCAAGACTCAATCAAAAATCAAATCATGGAATCCAACTATCAACCAACAATCAACCTATATGAGCACAAGACATTAATCCAAGGAAAACAAAATAATGATGTCTCAACAAGATTTACCAAGACTCAAGAAGACCCAAATGAATCTCAACCTTGAAGAAAATATGGGTGTTTTAGGGTGTTTGGTTAGGGTTATGTTCAGCCAAAGGTGGGGTAGTTTGGTCTTTTTAGGTGGTAAGGTCAAAAGGTAATTTTAGGCAGCAAGGGTAGAAAGGTAACAATGAATTCTCAGGCAAAAAAAAAAATCAAAGCTCAAGAAAGAATGACTACCTCAAGATTTTGATGAAGCACACCTATACGATTGCCTTTGATGTTGCACTTGTTACACACGATATAACGAATCACCTATTGAATTGGTTTTTTTCTTTCTTTTTTTTCTTTTTCTTCTCTTTTCTTTTCCTTTTTTTGTTGCTTCTTTTTTTTTTTACTAAAGTAAACAAACAATGAAGAAAAACAAAAAAGTTTATGTGACAAGAACATGTTTACTTGGAGAACAAGGCAACTTTTGTGAAAACAAGCTAGTTTTGGTAATAGTTTGTGTGGCAAGAAACGATGAGGAATGGTGGCTTGTGAAACAAGGTAGTCATTATGTGAAAGTAGAATGTTTCTTAGTGAGCAGGAAAACCTTTGGGTTTAGGTGCTTAGAGCACAAGAAAAGGTTTACTTAGTGGCTAAGTAAAGGTAGGTTATTTTAATGAAGACAATAGGCTTGAGGGACAAACAATATTGGTAGTGGCTTGGAAGAGGATTCAAGATCAAGATTTGTCTTAAGATAAGAAGATAAAAAGAAAAAAAAACACAAGAACAAAACGAGACTCTCACGAATTAAACCTAAGCTTTGATGCCAAATAATATGAACCTCTCCGAAAAAAGATGAGGTTTAATGAATAACACGAATAACACATGAAAAAGAAAACAATAACAAGTTAAAAAAATGCAGCCAAGCAAATTAGAGATAAAATCAAGACCCGTTGTGTAGAAACACAAAAACCTATGGTATTGGACTAAAACTCGTTGCTTAGAAAAGTAAGAACCTATGGTATAAATTGGTGGAAGGTAGAAAAACGCCACAAGGAAGATCTTGATAAGTTCAAGAGTTTTCAAGAGAACCAAAGAGAAGAAGTCTCTCAGTCTTATTACTAAAATCGATTGTGTTCTTCCCAAAAGGTTAGATAGCTATTTATAGGCAAATAGCAAACTTGCAGCATAAGTAATAGGAATCCTACTTTCCTTACTTGCAAAACAGGAAATAGAAAACTTGTAGAACAAGTAATAGAAATCCTACTTTCCTAACTTGTAGAACAAAAAATAGAAATCCTACAATACATATTAAATATAAAGGAATTAGGCTTAAACTAAATTAAGACAATGTTCAGCCCAATAATACATAACTAAATAAAATAAGTATAGCATTTAGCCCAATTGCATTAGGTTCAATTTATGCATCCAGCCTAATTGCATTTCGGCACAATACTTGTGTGTCTTCAAGAAGGTTGAACTTGGGCTTGGATCATGTTGTAGAAGACTTTGTTATCCTCTTTGCTCAAGCTTTGTTGGGCTTTCTCTCTAGCAATATTAATGAAACCAGCCAAGACTTGTTACATTATCTTTGTTTTGGCTCTTTTCATTGGAACTCCATGGATGCTCAAAGGATCACGATCACCACGAACATGACTTGGGCTTTGTGAGCATGATGGGCCTCCATCAAGTTCACAAAGTAGATTTTCGGATCAAATTAGAATTATATACAAATATTCAAAACTTGGTACTTTCCAAAATATATAGAAAGAAAATAAATTTCAGTGCCGTAATTTGTAATAAATTCATAAAACTAAAATTAAAATAAAAAAGTTACAAATCTTTAAAACCATGCAATTAAATAAGCTTCCAACAAAACTGAATTCCTTAGAAAATCCATGTTCTTGAGGAGTTTCATAAATACCTAACCTAGTCACCATAACAATTGTTTTTACGAAAATTTGGCAACATAACGGTATAAATTTTCTTAAACCTCCTACAAAGCAAATGCAGTTTATAAAACCCAATGCAATTGATTTTAAATCCAGTTCTGTATCTCCTACGTTCCTTATATATATATTCCTCACCTATTTGTCGCAACACAGCGTATTCAGATGGCTTAATATCCAAATGTGTCCTCCACGTTTGCCACAAAATGAAATTAAGTCCTCAACGTTTAAATGCATGGAAATCAGTCCTAAAAGCTTCAAAATAATTGAATTAAGGACATTTCCGTTAAATCCTTTAATTTTCATAACCCCTACTAGTAATAAAACTTGGTGGAAATTAGAGGATTTAACGAAAATGTCCCTAATTCAATTATTTTGAAACGTTTAGGACTGATTTCCATGCATTTAAATGTTGAGGACTTAATTACATTTTGTGGCAAACGTGGAGGACATATTTGGGTATTAAGCCTATCCGGATCAGTCCAAGAATCAGAATTCAGTAGCGAGCTTAATACCACCCAAACTCTAACTCACTCCTAGACTGCAAAAAATCATTAAACAATTTAATTCCCAAAATTACCTTCTCATAATATTTATAAGTCCTAGAAATATCTCAAATAGCAATTCGGTTTATTTCTTATAAAGCATTAAAACTGCAACTATTACCCAATCACCTTCGTTTTCGAATCCGACTTCCCCAGTAGTCTTATATTATTTTATACATTATTTTAGAACCATTTTTGTATCAAATTGGGCATGATTTTCCCTTTGCTTTTTCTTTGGCTGAATACATACCTACATACACCACTTGTTGTTTTGCAATTCTAACACCCCAGTCATGTTTCTCACATTCCCTACATTAATATTCCTTAAGATTTTAACCAAATCAAGCATGGCACTATTTAATCCTTAAGTGGCCGAAATCCTAAAGCTCCCAAGACATGGTTCTTCTTTCAATCTTAAGCCATACACATCCTTAACTATCCTTAAACAACAACATATATCCATAGAAATTGAAACAAACTTTCTTATCTTACACTTACCCATTTGGCCAAAACTTTTAGGGAAGATTTCACCCACCAAATGGCCTTCCCCAAGCTTGGTTCCAAGATATATGATAGACGAGTGTGAGATGAACAAATTTGCTTTAGGTGACTAGTTGATTTAAGATTGTTTTCTTAAGGTTCCTCTTAACCTCTTCTCTTTTCCTTAAACTTAAGAGATGAGAAATGGCGAGAATAGTGAAGAAGATGGGAAGATGGTAAGAAATGATTGAGTGGTCAGCCAAATGGAGAAGGAAATGGAAAATATCTTTACCTTTTAATAATTTAAAATTTCATGTCGTGGGGTAACTATTAAAGAATAGTAGCTTCCACTTATATATTTTATATTCATGACATTTCACTTCTTCTTCTCTTAAGGAAAATGTGAGAATGGTAAAGGGAAAGTGTGTGATTGGCTAAGTGAGAAAAAGAGTGTAGAAAAATATCTAAATACATAATATTAAAATATTATGTAGTGAGGTATTTATACATGTATAGTTACCTCCACTACTTTATAAATTATATATTTATTTCCATAATATTTTTATAAACTTTCATAGTATAATATTTTATTTATTATTTTTACGATATAATATTCATTTATGAGTCAAAGTTTGACCTTACTATAAAGGCTAGCTGGCCATGAGTGTGCTTTTATTAAAATACCCCTTATTACTTCATTTATTCTATTTATGTCCTAATCTTTACAATATTATTTAAAGTATTTAATTTAATTTCAAAATATTTTTATTTACTTGTAGAATATTTTTATTTAATATAATATAGTTCAAATTTTGACTTTTAATGGGATTTGACCGATCAAAACATGAAATTACTAAAATACCCTTAATTTGCGTTTTAAGGCATTCCATGCGATTTAGTCTACAATTTGCAATGGAGTAAAATATCTTCACATGATGGTTCAATTATCATATTTTGTGGATCTAAAGTCAAATTATATTAACCTATATTCAAAATTTACATTTTTCAACCTAGAGAAAAAATCATTATTTTTCACATTTTTTACATGTTTCTCAAGACATGTACAAACGAAAGGATTTTGAAATGTGAGGCCCATGATCCACTTTCCGCCTATATAGCAAAACATAAGAAATTACCCACTTATAATTAAATCTCATTATTCTAATTTCAAAATTAAATATATAAAGGAAGGAAATTAGAAATTTCACAACTTCATGCATTTAAACCAATGCATATAGATAAATACTCATGTTTTGTGCCAAGCATCCTTAATGCCAGTGCATATAACATGAGTTCAAAACACAATAATTTAGTGATCAAGCATTATGCCAATGCAATTACTACATAGTTGTCTCATATCTCATCAACAATGGTGCCAAATATCACCTCATTAATTAATATCATTTCACCAGTCCCAGCTCATCAATAGTATAACCATTGAACTTAATCAATCACATGCACCACATGGGCTACTATGTCCATTATGTAGAAGGATCACACAATAGTTATATATATTATTAATTATATAATTATACACAAGCCACAGAATCAGCAATCATCAATTCTCAACTTCAATATTCACATATCCTCAAGGCCTCAAAAGTGTTCATCCACAATTCAATAACACTTCATAGTATTTCCAAGTCATACAACCCACATTTACACCTCTATTTCAATACTAATACACCCATCATCATCATGGGTCCTAATGATATTCCATGAATATATAAATATTACCTTAGTAATATTTCACATTAATTTCATCATCACCAAAGCATCAAAGCGATTATTCAAACTCATTCCAAAGGCATACCCCTAATCATATAGTCACAATTCCATCATCACATAATCATTTTCATTGTTACATAATCATATTTTTATCGTTATGTAATCATACCAACTCATATCATTTCCTATTTATTAACTAAGTCATAATCTCTAAGTACATCACCCAATCATAAATGAACTTATACAATATAATACTAATTCTGAATTATATAAACATCTTAGCGACTCCTAAGCTTGGCTCTCGTACACCGAGCTTAGCCAAACTACGTGTTTTCGCCTTAGCGGCACACTGCACATTCAAATATCACCAAATGACTTACCATCAATCAAATAAAATTCTATAAATTTATTTTTTTATGAAAATATAAGACTATTCCATAATTTGTTTCTTACCAATCTCCTACAATAAAACTCTAGCTACAACTCCAAATTTCTCTCCTTTTCTCTTCCTTTCTTTTCTTTCTTTTCCCTTTTCTTTTTTTTTTCTTTCCTTCCTTTTCCCTCCCTTGTTTCTTGGCCAGAACAGCCCCTATTTCAGCATCTTATACCACCTAAAAGCTTCCCTGTTTAGGTTGTTTCCATCCCACAAAAATATCCAAGATCCCTTTCGAAAATACCCTATTTTAGGAACATTAGTCAACACCAAAATGTGCCAAGCTTAAGCCTATTTTAGCCCCTAAAACCCTCGACATCAGCCCTTGATTAGTCCTTAATAGCCTCAATTTACAACCCAAAAATAGCCATTGTTTAGCTCATTTTCCTCCTCTCTTCACTGTCTCATTCCAGCCTCGACGCCTTTATTGGTTACTCTATCTCTCTCTCTCTAGTTCTCCCTTTACTTCACTCTTCTTTCTCATTTCATTTGTTTTCCTTTCTTTCTCTGTTTTGGTTTAAGCAGAGGACAAAAAAAAAGGGAAGATCTGGCTTAAGCAGACTTAAAATGGGATTTGGTAGGAAAATTCCCACCAAACTCCCACATATTATTATTATTTTTATAATTTAATATTACTATTTATTTAATATATATTTCATGTCATTAATTATTTTATATATATACAATTTTCCTATTATATATTTGTATACATAATTTTATGTATTTGATTTATATATAATTATTATATGTTATATATATACTTCTTTATTTAATTATTACATTTATGTTATATATATATATATTAATTTTATTCATAGTCCTATTATTTATATATATTAATTTTATTCATAGTTCTATTATTTATTTATCATATGTATATTTATCATGTATGGTTTAAGGATTAAACTCTTAAATCCTCATAATGTTAAAGTTCCAATGCTTAATTACAAAAATTCTTATGACCTCTACACTCCACTATTCTCATAAATTCAATTACAAAATTCTTATAATGTTCAAACTCAATTTATCGCTTCGTAATTATCATAATTTCAAAAAACCATTTTCAACACTTAATTGACTTTTAAATTATACATTTATTTACATGTCAGGAATAGAGAATTTGTGGTTGCCACATTTGCCTCACTATAGAAAATTTGATCCTCTAAGTTTCTCAAGTCATCCCAAAATAAGTGAGGGTACTTTTCTTTCATCAAACTTTCTAACTCTCATGTAGCTTTTTTCGAAGAGTGCTGTTGCTAGAGACCCTTAACCAAAGTGATCATTTTTTACCTTAATACCTTGTCCTTCCTATCCAAGATCTAGATAAGTTTCTCGATGTAGCTCAAGTCCTCCCAGATCTCTAAAGGTTATTCTCTAAGATATGGAAGGGGTTCGGGTGGTACTTCCTCAAGATAGATACATGGAAGATGTTGTGCAGACCTGATAACTTTGGTGGTTGTACTGGTCAGTATGGCACATCACAACCCTCTTTGGTACCTCGAGCAGACCAATGTACTAAGGATACAACTTCCTTTTCTTACATAATCTCATTATGCCTTTAGACAGAGTGATCTTCAAAAATACCCTATCCTTAACTTAAAATTCCAAGCTTCTCCTCCGATTATTGGTATAACACTTCTGTTGGCTTTGAGATATCTATAACTTATCACATATCAACCTCACATTCTTAGAAGCCTTTTCTACAAGTTTGGGAGTGAAGATCTTTCTTTCACCCACTTATTCCCAGCTAATGGGGATTTACATCTTTGTCCACAAAATGCCTCGTAAGGAGCCATGCTGGAGTGATAATTGTTGTTGTACACGACTTCAGCTAGTGCCAAATGATCATCCCATGAGCCATGAAAATCCATGACATACGCCTTTAACATATCCTTAAATGTTTGAATTTTTCTCTTTACTGTCTATTGGTTTAAGGATGGAAGGCCGTACTAAAGCTAGGTTTAGTTCCCAAAGCATCCTGGAAGTGTTCCCAAAAATATGAAGTAAACTGAGAGTCTTTAGGCTTAATAGCCAAATGTGTCCTCCACGTTTGCTACAAAATGGAATTAAGTCCTTAACATTTAAATGGATAGAAATCAGTCCTAAATATTACAAAATAATTGAATTAAGGACATTTCCGTTAAATGCTTTAATTTTCGTTAAGTTTTATTACTGGTAAGGGTAACGGGAATTAAAGAATTTAACAAAAATGTCCTTAATTCAATTATTTTGTAACGTTTAGGACTGATTTCCATGCATTTAAACGTTGAGGACTTAATTCCATTTTGTGGCAAACGTGGAGGACACATTTGGCTATTAAGCCGAGTCTTTATCCAAAACAATGCTCATTGGACCCATGTAATCTTAAAATTTCTCTAACATACAAAACTACTAAGGTATTGAGTGAAAATATAGCATTCATAGCTAGGAAGTAGGTGGACTTCGTGTCACGACCCGAAGGCCATGATGTATACTTAACACATACACTTATCCCATTTACCCAAATTTACGAACTAAATTTTTCTTTTCACTTAAGGTTTGTATTCGGTGCCAGTGTTATCGCTAAACAAGTTCCACCTTTCCCAATTTTGATTTAACTTAATGTTGTTATTCAAATGGATAACTCCTAAGGCAAATCAACTTACTTCTTCAATATTTTAAATCAAGATTTAATTTGGCAAAAGAAAAAGATCGAAAACCTCCCCTTATATATAATCAATTTTCCCCAGTTAATTAACCTGCAAAATATATGTATATATTCAACATCATATCTCAACTCTATAATCCACAATTTATATCATCATACATTACATATATTCCCAGAATCATCAATGAACATATTCACATTCCATAAATTTCACAGTTATCATACCATAAAATATTTCGGATCGTACTCGATAATTATACTAGTCTATAATAACCCAAAGTGATCCTAAGTTACATCCCAACATTTCTAATAAACATGTACTGTGCATTACATAATGTCTACACATGATAACCAACATGATATGCAAAATTTCATATACCTCAAAAGTATCAAAAACAGAGCTCAGAGGGCTTAAACAAGTACCACTACTAGGTACAGTCCTCGAGGGCCCACATGAAACTCCAAGCATAGACTTTAGTTCGTATGATCTGCGACGATGTTAGAAAGAGGTGAGCAAACCACGGCTCAGTAAGCAGCTTAAATAGATACAAACTAGGCTCATGTCGTAAAATATGATTATGTATGCATGAATCACATAAAATATCATTGTTGGCTCTATAGGCTATACCGAGAGGGGGGGTGAATCGGTTCTTAGCTAACCTTATGCCCGTTTTTCGATTCTTCCAAATTCTCTAGCCTATTTGAGTGTTTTCTAAGTTCTCTAAGCTAGGCAATTATACAATATAAATTCAATACAATAAACACAAATATAATTGCAAGTAAGTAAAGATAATAGGGAAAGAGAAATGTACGCAAGCGATTTATAGAGGTTTGGCAACCTTGCCTATGTCCTCTACCTTGAGACGTTCCCAAGGATTTTCTCCAAATTCACTATTCTTGAATTTGTGTTACACTCCCTCTTTTTGCAGGCTCAAGAGAAACCTCCCTCTTTTTCTAGGCTCAAGAGAAACCTCCCTCTTTTTCTTAGGCTAAAGAGAAACCTCCCTCTTTTTCTTAGGCTAAAGAAAAACCTCCCCTTTTATAAAGAATGATTTGGTTTACAAGAGATGTAATCAAAGAAGACCTCTAAGTAGGTAAATGATTGCAGAAATTAAGCACAAAGAAAAGCCTATACAATGTGTGCTAAATAATACAAGAGATATGTGAATGATGGAAGATGAAGACTTTGTAGCTCTTGATTTGTTGTTTGAAGCTTGAGGATTTGAGGAATATGAGTATTTGAGTTTCTGAGTTGTTCCTCTTGCTTTCTTTAGCTTCTAAGCCTCTATTTATAGTCCTTTGGATGTATTCTAGCCATTGGGTGGAGCCAAAACTCGAATATGACCGTTGTCTCATAGAAAGTAGCTGTTACACGCTATTTTCGGGCAAAGGGATCGATCCTTTCCCATAGGGGATCGATCCCTTCATTCCAGATCTAATTCTTTTGGGCTGAGGGACCTTTTCTAGCTGTTCGGAGCCATTCTGCCATTAAGGGATCGAACCCTTCCCTTAGGGGATCGATCCCTTCTTTCCAGAATTGACTTTTCTGGGTTGAGGGACCTTTTCTTCCACCAAAAAGCTTACTGCCACTAGGGGATCGATCCCTTCCCTTAGGGGATCGATCCCATGCCTCTAGAAAGCCATTTTCCTGCACTTTTTTGGTTAGAAATGATGTAGACTTGAATTTAATTTAAGGGATCGATCCCTTCCCTTAGGGGATCGATCCCTTCTTTCCAGAATTGACTTTTCTGGGCTGAGGGGCCTTTTCTTCCACCAAAAAGCTTACTGCCACTAGGGGATCGATCCCTTCCCTTAGGGGATCGATCCCATGCCTCTAGAAAGCCATTTTCTTGCACTTTTTTGGTTAGAAATGATGTAGACTTGAATTTAATTTAACCCAAAATGTTTATAAGCTTTAAGGGAGTTTATCTAGACTTTCTCAAGTGAAAATATTGTCCAAAAACTTATAAGTAATTCTCTAAACTTATATTCAATAATTCTTGAGAAAATTACTTAATATTCAAAACCATTTTATAAAGTATTAAGACCCATAAGAATATGTAATTAAATCATGGTCTTAATGTTTGATATGATCACTTGAAAATAGATTGAGAAAATCATGTGTGATAAGGCAAATTTACGATATGAATTAAAACATTAAAGCTTACTTAAGTTTTTGTCATTTCAAAATATATATGGCAATTTAAAGATAACAATCTCCCCCTTTTTGATATGACAAAACTTAATGTAAATTTGGTTTGAAAATTCTTTGATAAAATACTCCCCCTCAAATAAAGCAGGATTTTATAAAGCTCCCTCTTAATATAAGCATGGGTTTTGAAAATGAATTTTCAAACTATTTCTCCCCCATTATCTCTCCCCCTTAATATCTCTCCCTTTTAATATCTATCTCTCCCCCTTTTTGTCATAGCAAAAAGAAGGAAAAATAATAAAAAATATGCTCCCCATAAAATTATGGCCATGTGAGAAGAGATAAAAAATATGCTCTATCCAACAAGAAACATGTTAGTACATGGGACTCATAGCATAAATAAATAAGCCAATTGTTTATAAAGAGTATGAAATATTCATGCAAAGAACATGACTTATGATCCTATACCAATTGTTTATAAATAATTTTGCAAGAAGTTCACAATTGGTAATTAATGAAGCAAGTTGTTTAAAAATATCTACTAAGGACTATGACTTGCTTATTTCAATTCTATCAAGCACCTAAGTATATCAATTGTTCTTTTAAGTCCAACTAAGGTGCATGGCAATACATCATGATTATGAGTTAAACTTAGATGACATATCATATGCATGAGCTCATAAATCATGTTCAAGCAAGAGTGTGGATAGAATCAAGATATATAGCAATTAACTACAAATTCTAGCACACAAGTGTTTCATGCAAAATATCCTAAATGAATTCTTCTCTATTTGTCATTTCAATCTAAGGAGCATGAGAAGAATTGTCAATTTAAAGCTCATACCAATAGTCAATTTAGTTTTGGCTTACCAATTGGTGAAAATATGATTACCAATGATACCAATTATTATTTCAATCTAAATACCAATTGTTACTAATGGTTGACTTACATATTTTGCATGAATCCAATATTTATGTGTAGTGTGTTCATGTCAAGAAAATAGTCATTCTAAATATGCAAGAACACAACACACATCATCAAATATGCATATGGATCAATTAATCATTAGCACACTATCATAAAGTATTAATCCATATTCATATTCACAAATTTATACCATATGGAAGATTAAAAAAATCAAGGAATTCAAGCAAACACATTTTCTTCCATGGTTTCAAGCACAAAAATCCAATGCTCATTTTCCAATTCAAGTCCTTAACCAACTATGAGCAAGGAAAGATTCAAAATTACCATTTTAATCAATTAAGAGTCGTATCCCTAGTTGTTATCATCATTTAACGTTCTAGAGGGTATATGCTATTTTAACTAAAATGACTTCACTTAAGTGAATCAATATTATCAAGCTAAAATATATTTTATTATCAAAATCCATAAGCTATGAGTGAGGTTAAGCACATAATATCATGAAAGCAACTATTCTCATCTCATAGGCATGATTATTGATTCAACTTAAGCAAACATGCATGTTCAACATCAAAACACTCAAGATTCACTGCATATGTATCAATTGTTGGTGTTATCATTAACGCTCAAGTTCTTTAATAATTTGGCCATAAAGAATTAATTTCATGGATGATAAATTTTCATGCAATTCAATATTTAAGATCCATTTACCATCACAAATTATAGGCCAATGACCATTACCAATTGTTGAATTTACATTTGAAAATCAATTCACTAGATGTATAATGATCATGAAACCTATGGTGGAGTAGTTGAGTCAAGCTAATAAACATAATCCTATAAGCATGCTTGACTAAGATGAACAAAAGATATGATCAATAGTCATTATGCATAAGCTCATAAAATTCTCAAATTACTCACAAATCAATGAAATAATTCTCAAAATTATGTTTAAGCATTCATTGAAAATATATTTCAAGATTATTTCATGATTTATGCAATTCATGATCATTTTCAAGGAGAAAACTGATTTTGTACTTGTGAACTCAAGAAAATTGATATTGATTGTTGAAAGTGATACCATTTGTTGGAAATGATACAAATTGATGGACTTGAGGCATGATATCAATGAAAAATGAATTTTCATAGTTTAAAGATCATCAAAAAGAAGTTAACATACTGGATTTTAAGTTGAGAAGAAAGAATATATCAAGAAAGTGAAAAATCCTGCTCAAATTCGGTTGAAAAAGTGCAGAAAAGCCATTTTGGCCTGGGGGGTCGATCCCTAGAGGAGGGGGATTGATCCCTTAACTCCAGAATGCAGATTTCCTGCATTCTGCTCAAAGGGGATCGATCCTGCTTGTTGAGGGATCGATCCCTCATCCTGTTTTTGCAGTTTTTCACAGAAAATCCAACCTTTGAGGTACCAAGACTTCGTTTTTGAGTATTTTAAGTCCAAGTAAGGGTTTAAACATTTGTAAACATGATTTTGGACTTGTATGAATGAAAAACATGAATGAAAAACCATTTTACAAAAGATTTTGCAATTTTGGAAGAATTTACACAATAAAATGCATTTTTGGCCTCAAAGGAGGTCATTTTTGGCCTCAAAGGAGGTCATTTTGAGAGTTAAGCATATTTTGACAAAACCAAAGCATTGGATACCAAAAATATGTCAAAATAAACTTGTTCACATAGGTTTTAAGCACATATATCATTAAAGCATACATCTTGTGAACAATATGCCATGATTTTCAACATACAAGTTCTTCATTATTGCTCATGACATGGCATTTTGTATAAATGACATATTTGGTATTTTGAGGTAAGTAAATACATTATCAACACATAGAAAACTTGCTCAAAATGCAGAAATCCAATAATCATTTCAAAATCATAGATCATGCCATTCATTCATTCATCAAGAATTGTCCATCAAACACTCAAGAATCATTCATCATGCCTTTTGCTCATTCACAATGCATCATTAATCATTAACCAATTTTCTCATCAAAGCATAACTAATCAAATAAAAAGTTTAAGGATTAAGGAATTAAGCTTACAAAACTCCTTTGCTTGAGAGTGCTTTGCCTTGATGTGTTGGATCCACCATTAGCCATTCTTTGAGAAATTGTTGTCACCTTGTTAAGGATGGATTCCCAAGCTTTTCCTTTTTCTCATTAGCACAAGCAAACTCCATGAGGATGTGTTGAGCATTTAAACTCCATTGTTCCATTGTATTCCCATGCTTTAACACTCCTACAACAAACAAATTTATGCATGCTTTGGTACCCAAATTTTCTTGGGTCCATGAGAGTTAGTGCAAACAATTTTTGATCCTTTTGGGATCCATTTCAAGCACAATTCATCGTTATTTATTGCATGCTTTGGCACCCACATTTTTCTAACTACTCTTCCTCTAAATGTGGTTTTTCTATATGTGCATGCTTGTGAAGAGTGTCCTATTCTATTGCATAGTGAGCATGTAAGAGATAAATCATGCATAGTATTTTTGCTCACAAGGAAATTCTTTAGATGAGTTTCTTTTTGTATTGCATTATATCCTAACCCACCTTTGTCAAAGAAAGCTCTTTGGGTCTCTAACATATGATCTAGCTTTTGTTGACCCATATAAAACCTAGTAAATGAGTTATGCAAATTTGTATTCTTTTCATTCAACTCATTTATCTCTAAATTAGCCTCTTCTAATTTCTTTTCAAATTCTATCTTACCATTTGTCAAGGTTTCATTTTCTATATTTAATTTAGCAATGATTTTCTTATATTTGGAGTTCATGCATTGAAATTCATTTGCTAAATCATTAAAGGCATTTTGTAACTCATCAAATGTAAAGTCATTATTTTCACTAGAGCTACTACTAGCCTCATCATCACTAATGGCCATAAAGCATGAGTAGGCTACTTCTTCATCTACATTTTCCTCATCGGAGCTATTACTATCGCTCCATGCAGCCACAAATGCTTTCTTCTTAGGTTTCTTATCCTTTTCCTTCCTAAGTAAGGGGCAATCTAGCTTAGTGTGACCCGGTTCATTACATTCATAACACATTAAGTGGTCTTTTTCTCTTTTACTTGACTCTCCCCTATGATGTCTCATATTCTTCTCTCTCTCATTCATTCTCATAAACCTAACATTGCCATTTCCTTTTCTTCCTCATTCCCACTCTCATCACTATCATCTTCAATGACCTCATGAGTGGAAGATTTAAGTGCTACCCCTACTTTCTTTGAAGGCTCTTCATTTCTTTTTAATTTCACTTCATATGTAAATAGGGAGCCCATAAGTTCATCTAGAGACAAGGTGTTAGGATCCTTAGATTCTTCTATAGCAGTCACCTTTGCTTCCCAAGATTTTGGCAAGCTATTCAAAATTTTCTTAACCATTTCTACATTGGAATAGCTCTTGCCTAATGCCTTAAGTCCATTAATTATGTTATTGAACCTAGTGTACATTTCACTCATGGACTCATTTTCTTTCATTCTAAAAAGCTCATAATCATATGTGAGCATGCCTACTTTGGTTTCTTTCACTTGATTGGTCCCTTTATGTGTGATAGCCAATTTGTCTCATATTTGCTTAACATTTTCACTTAGGGAGACTCTATTATATTCATTGGGACCTAATGCACAAAAGAGAGTGTGCATAGCCTTGGCATTCAATTGTGCCACTCTCATGTCATTTGTGTCCCACTCATCCTCACTCTTAGGGACATCTTTTCCATCTACTTTCTTCATTGGGACTTTAGGACCATTAACTATCACTCTCCATACTTCATAATCATTTGATTGGACAAACAATATCATTCTTGTTTTCCAATAAGAGTAATTCTCTCCATTGAAGAGTGGAGGTCTAACTAATGATTGTCCTTCTTCTCCTAGAGGTGTGCCTACATTCAAGTGAGCCATTTATGATTGTTTTGCTCGATAGAGGTTAGTCTAAATCAATCTCGAGCCCAAGCTCTGATACCAATTGTTGGCTCTATAGGCTATACCGAAAGGGGGGGTGAATCGGTTCTTAGCTAACCTTATGCCCGTTTTTCGATTCTTCCAAATTCTCTAGCTTATTTGAGTGTTTTCTAAGTTCTCTAAGCTAGGCAATTATACAATATAAATTCAATACAATAAACACAAATATAATTGCAAGTAGGTAAAGATATTAGGGAAAGAGAAATGTACGCAAGCGATTTATAGAGGTTCGGCAACCTTGCCTACGTCCTCTACCTTGAGACGCTCCCAAGGATTTTCCCCAAATTCACTATTCTTGAATTTGTGTTACACTCCCTCTTTTTGCAGGCTCAAGAGAAACCGCCCTCTTTTTCTAAGCTCAAGAGAAACCTCCCTCTTTTTCTTAGGCTAAAGAGAAACCTCCCTCTTTTTCTTAGGCTAAAGAGAAACCTCCCCTTTTATAAGGAATGATTTGGTTTATAAGAGATGTAATCAAAGAAGACATCTAAGTAGGTAAATGATTACAGAAATTAAGCACAAAGAAAAGCCTATACAATATGTGTGCTAAACAATACAAGAGATATGTGAATGGAAGATGAAGACTTTGTAGCTCTTGATTTGTTGTTTGAAGCATGAGGATTTGAGGAATATGAGTATTGGAGTTTCTGAGTTGTTCCTCTTGCTTTCTTTAGCTTCTAAGCCTCTATTCATAGTCCCTTGGATGTATTCTAGCCGTTGGGTGGAGCCAAAACTCAAATATGACCGTTGTCTCACAGAAACTAGCTGTTACAGGCTATTTTCGGGCAAAGGGATCGATCCCTTCCCATAGGGGATCGATCCCTTCATTCCAGATCTGATTCTTTTGGGCTGAGGGACCTTTTCTAGCCGTTGGGAGCCTTTCTGCCATTAGGGGATCAATCCCTTCCCTTAGGGGATCGATCCCTTCTTTCTAGAATTGATTTTTCTAGGCTGAGGGACCTTTTCTTCCACCAAAAAGCTTACTGCCACTAGGGGATCGATCCCATGCCTCTAGAAAGCCATTTTCCTGCACTTTTTCAGTTAGAAATGATGTAGACTTGAATTTAATTTAACCCAAAATGTTTATAAGCTTTAAGGTTACTTAATATTCAAAACCATTTTATAAAGTATTAAGACCCATAAGAATATGTAATTAAATCATGGTCTTAATGTTTGATATGATCACTTGAAAATGGATTGAGAAACTCATGTGTGATAAGGCAAATTTACTGTATGAATTAAAACATTAAAGCTTACTTAAGTTTTTGTCATTTCAAAATATATATGGCAATTTAAAGCTAACAATCGTGTATGCACAATGCCATGGTTAGCTACTAACAATTAATCAATAACAGATTGTATAGGCTCATTCAAATTTTTTCTCTATATATCTAACTCACACAATTGCTTACCTTTCAATACTTTAATCGATATGGTTAGGCATAATGTTTCTAACCATTACAGATAGCTAATGATACTATAGCATAATACAAACAAAGCTTAGTCAGTTATTCTGACTCACTGTCATGCGTATAACATCCACCCTAACTAGTGATGGGTAAAACATCACAAGGTCATAACTGTATAACACTTAGTTCTCAAAAGACTCTAGAGGTGGCTCCCACAATTCCGAAGGTAAGTGTAGCACTTAGGTCCTTTGGGGTCTCTAGAGGTGACTCACACAGACCAAAAGCAGTCGGTCTTA
Source organism: Heritiera fomes (assembly GCA_032173925.1). Lineage (NCBI taxonomy): Eukaryota > Viridiplantae > Streptophyta > Magnoliopsida > Malvales > Malvaceae > Heritiera > Heritiera fomes. The sequence goes on along the minus strand of JAPDPM010000004.1, from coordinate 21,884,895 downwards.
TTCAGTTGCCTTTTAGGCATATGATTTATAATGATTCATAGGTACTCGTGTAGCACTTAGTTCCCATAAGACTCTAGAGGTGGCTCCCACAATTCCGAAGGTAACTTTGTAGCACGTAGCTCCTTTGGGGTCTCTAGAGGTGACTCACATGGATCAAAAGCAGTCGGTCTTATTCAGTTGCCTTTTAGGTGTATGATTTCTAATTATTCATAGGTACTCGTATAGCACTTAGTTCCCAAAAGACTCTAGAGGTGGCTCCCACAATTCCGAAGGTAATTGTGTAGCACGTAGCTCCTTTGGGGCCTTTAGAGGTGACTCACACAGACCAAAAGCAGTCGGTCTTATTCAGTTGCCTTTTAGGTGTATGATTTCTAATGATTCATAGGTACTCGTGTAGCACTTAGTTCCCAAAAGACTTTAGAGGTGACTCACACGGTCCAAAAGCAGTCAGTCTTATTCAGTTGCCTTTTAGGCATATGATTTCTAGTGATTCATAGGTACTCGTGTATCACTTAGTTCCCAGAAGACTCTAGAGGTGACTCACACGGTTCAAAAGCAGTCGATTTTATTCAGTTGCCCTTTTAGGCGTATGATTTCTAATGATAATGTTCTAAGTCAGTCAAGTCCTCGAATCACATGTATGCATAAGTTGTCATACAAATCCAATATCCTAGTTTCAATTAACACAAATTATAGCTATTCGAGGCTATGAGTTCAACATCATGGGTTGTATAAATTGTACCCTTAATCACATACACAGTCTCGAAATATCACAATATACTGGCATGCTCACTTGGTGCAACTTAAGTAGATCACACGAATTTCTCACAATACAAGCACCTACAATTTATACAAGTTTATATGTTCACTGAGCATAAGCAAGTCATAACACACAACACACAAGACACAAACAAAGTTTCATTCCAGTCTAAGCACTATTCACAATCACATCAAGTCGAACTTAATCTTACCAGTACTTATCCTTATAGTCATTTCAGTGATATTTCACAAAACTTAATATGAGATTAGATAAATGTTAGATAAAGATTCATTCATCTCTTACGAGATGATACTAGCAAGGTTTATTTAACCCACTTACCTCAAAGCTTAGTAGTTCACTTCCTCGAATTTCCAAGTTGCGACTTAAGCTCTTACACCGCTTCGAGTTACTACAACCAATTCATTACTGTCTTAGTAGTATATCTTAATTACCTTAAATCACATACCAAACATATATCTTTGAACCATAATTACTTGAGTTCACTCCTTGGTCAAAAGTTAAAGTCTTCACGTATCTTACTAAAATACTACTTATCGTTTTAATGCAACCCTACCTTATTTTTTTTTATAGGATAATAAGATATTTATTAACTTCGACTGGTTATATATATATATTTTAACACTAATATAATACTAATTCTTAGATAAAATTCTATCTTATTCATATATATATATGTATATATATCCTATTTCGAACATATATATATAGATCTGTGACGTCCCCGTCACTTCATCTTATCACTTAACTTTTTCCTTCTTTATTTAGATTGTAGTTCATCCAGTGTCATTCTTCCTTTATTCTTAAGCTAATTATCTGATAGCTCATAAAATTTTATTCAATTTCAATAAAACAGACTAATGATACATGTATATATGTATCATCCATTTCCACAGGATCTCATACATCGTCTTAACTTAAATCCCCGACATCTTATATACATTAATGATTGTTGTACTGTACCATAACTGAATTACAATTTACTTTGCATAATTACATAAGTATACCTTCTATATTACTTAGGAAGCGTCTTTCGAAGGTAAACTTTCAAGATCCACTCGTAGATTCTTCTATCGAGAGCGAGGGATTACTTCAGATAGTCTGTATGAAAAACGTTCGTAAAAGGGTGAGTTTACGCTCAGTAAGAAAAATATGTAAAAGAGCGTGCTATGCCTCTATATGTAGTTTTTCCTACTTGGCTCTATAATGTCATGTAAAGCATTATAAAGCATGCATCATAAACCTCTTTCATGCATTGTTTGCAACCATGCATATTTCTTTCAGATGGTATAGGCAAACATAACTTCTTAAAAACATCATGCTTCAAATCATACTTTGTATGCTTCTTTTAAAATATAGCATACATATAAAACATGCATCATACTTCTTCTTCTTATACTTTCTTTAAAACATCATACTTCATAACTTACTTTAAAACATCATACTTCATAAACTTGCTTCTTTACTTTAAAACATACTTTACATGCTTTTATAACATAGCATGTTTCGTGTACTTCTTCAAAACATATTTCAAATACTTCTTTGAAATATCATTTACATACATACATACATACTTACTTCGTCTTCTATCTTTAAAACATACTTTACATGCTTTTATAATATAGCATGTTTCGTATACTTCTTCAAAACATATTTCAAATACTTCTTTGAAATATTATTTACATACATACATACATACTTACTTTTCTTAAAACATCTTATACTTTCTTGAAAACATACTTCATATACTTCTTTTAAAACTTCTTGTACAAGTAAACCAAGTACTTTCGATTTCTTTATTCTTAGAAATCGCATATACATATAATTTTCGATAACATGAAAACTATTCATACTTTTGTGGAGTTATGCACTGCATCATCATCATCATCATAATCATGTGGCGTACCCCGTAGGGCCAGGAATTCTCCCTTAGCCAAACATGAAACATAAACAGATTGGCCAACTGCGGGTGGCTACAGTCAACACTAGTCAGGTGTCCCCTGTAGCAACTGAGGCCTGACTTATGGTCCTCAGCCCTTAACATACATCATTTCAGGACTTGATCAGAGCCCCTACTAGAAACATGAAAGTGCATAATCTCAAAACATATGTCATATGGCCTTTTTGCCATGACATTTCATACTTTCTTGAAATAGGTTTGAAAACCTCTTTTCAAAACAGGGCAGTCGACTGGCCTCACAGGGCAGTCGGCTGCTTCTTCATAATTTCATTTATCGAAATTATTTTCATTTAAAATTCCGATAATTTCATCTTTGAAAACATATAAGGGCAGTCGACTGGTCCATATAGCAGTCGACTGGTTTTCAAACAGAATGCTTCTTAAGAAATAGCAGTCGACTGGTCCATATAGCAGTCGACTGTTTTTAAAACAGAATGCTTCTTCAAATTTAGCAGTCGACTGGTCTAATAGGCAGTCGACTGGTTTTCAGACAGAATGCATTTTGGAAAATAGCAGTCGACTGGCCCATATAGCAGTCGACTGGTTTGAAACAGAATGCTTACTGGATAAATAGCAGTCGACTGGCTTACTTAGCAGTCGACTGGTTTGTATCGGTTTTCGGAAAACAACGTTTTGGTTGTCTCTAGGCAGTCGACTTCCCTTTAAGGCAGTCGGCTGCCCCTAGCCTAATTGGTACTAGGAGACAAGTCCGAAAATGCATCTTTTCCTGCATAGAACCAGCTCATACTTCTCTCCAAAACATGTAAAACATCATAAAACATGCGGACATAGCCGCCTTACGTCCGTTACATAATTTCCTTACCTCGATTCCTTAGAGAACGCGAGATCACTTGGCGCGTCAACCCTAGCTTTTCACTCCTTCAAAGCTGTAATCATAAATCATATCAAACCTTAAATCAAACCACATACATATGCTATACTAACTCAAAACAACTTCATATCATGAACCAAATTGTAAAAATCATCTTCTTCTCTTACCTTCACTAGAGACCAAAACTTCAAATCTTGAGATCTCCTCCAATACTTGGAATTAATTCACCAAACTCCGGATATCATTTAGTCTAGTGATAAGGTTCGTTTTTCGTCTAATAAGCTCAACGATTTGGTTACTAAACAAGAGTGTTTGTCAAGGGGAGTAGGAATGGAAGATTTGGAGATGGAGAGGGCGAGAACGAGAGGGAGAGCTGGAAAGAAGCTGGCGTAGGGTGATGACTGGTAAAGATGACTCATGCAGCCTCATTAATTGCTTCCCTATCCAATATCATCTCATCTCAGCCACTTACTCCTTGACTCCTTTTTGACCTATCTTTGACCATTAAATCCTCTTCTTCCATTCTTCCATTCATGCATAAGCCACATATGTTTAATTAACCAATCAAAAATCTGATTTTGTTTCTTGTCTCATACTCTTAATATTTTTCTGATATCAACATTAAATCATTTGACTAATTGACATTCATTTTCTTATTTCTTCCATACATCATGCATACATCACTCATACATTAAACTTCATATTCATTTAATTGGTCTTCTTTCTCCCATATAAAACTTGTCTTTACTTACACTTAATTTTCTGATATTAATTCTTTGCTCATACCTCTATTATTCTTATAACATCAATTTAATTTCCTTGACTATTTAATCTTTCATCTCATTATTTCTTCTATGTTTCATACATCCTTCATACTTCATAATTCTTATATCTACTTATTTTTCATTTAAGCTAAAATGCTTTACAATTATGGAGGAATTACATGAAATTGGGGGATTTCACAAGATCCTATTCGAATATATATATATATATATATATTCATATACATATATATATAACATATATATATACTAATTCTTAAATAAAATTTTACCTTATTCATATATATATATATATATGTATATGAATATATATATATATCCTATTCGTATATTTATATATATTCATATACTTATATATACTAAGTCTTAAATAAAATTCTATCTTATTTCTCTCTTTCTTTTCTTTTCTTTGTTCTTCTCACCTTGCCGTATGGACCTTGTCATAGCCTTAATTCAGCCCTGCCTTTGCACCAGTCTCAATCGTCCAGACCACCTTTTTATAGCCTTGATTATTGCCTCCCAAAGCAGTGTCTGTTTCGGCTTTGAATGCCTCTTCAAAACCAACGCCTGCTCCTTCTTTTCTCAATGACAGAAAACATTCAATAACTCTAAATCCTCTGCCTTACCGTAGCTTACAGTCAGCAGCAAAATACCTTGGTTTTCCAGCCCCTTTTTCCTCGGCCTGAAAATGCCACGCACAGCCCCACTTTTTCTTGCCTGAACCAGCCCAAGTGAAACCTTACAGTTCAGTTCAATTTCAGCCCCCGACAGCCTCTGTTTCTTTTCTCTGAACAGCCCATCTATACTCCAATGCCCCGTCTTTTGGCCCTTGTTTTCACGACTGAAAATACAACACCAAATCGCTCCCACCAATCACCACAGTATCGACCTTGTTGCTATAACTTTCCTCTTTATTTTGTGCCATGGGTTTCTGTTTTCTCTCCAGTACGATTCGCGCAGCAAGATGAGGGGAATGAAGGAAAGAAGATGTATACGGTGAGTGGCGAGATTGAACGGATGCGTAAGGTAAAGAGCTAAAAAGAGAGATTGCGAGATTGAGAGGAAATGGGAGAGCTTGAGAATTAATGGCAGTCTATGGAAAACAGTAGAGAGAGAGAGAGAGGATGATGCGAGAGTTAAAATTCAAAGAAAATCAAAAGAGGGATGGGGAGTCTGTGTCCCGTAAAAAATATATTATATATCTCTGTAACTCATTTTATTATTTTATTATAACTGTTTATACTTATTTTATAATTATTTTATATATATATGTCTATATTTATACCCATTACAAGTTTTTTGTTCTTACAAATACGTTTCTACTTATATATGTACATTCCCGAATATATACATATAAATTTATGCACCTAATTTATAATGATACAGATATATATTTATCATATATATTTTTACTTCATTTGATCATATGTATATGTGTATATATATATTTTACATTTTATCATTCGTATTTATTTATGTACGTGTACATGTACGCATGCATGCACGCACATTGCATACATGCACGTTGTATGCATTTAACTTGGTTCATGGTGTATGCAACCAATCATTTATGTATATAGGTACAACTCCTTTTGTATCTATTTAATGTACATTATACATATATGTACGATATTCACGTATGTGTCATGTTATTTCCGAAGATTTTGATTTTGCAATTATAGCCATAATCCTACATTTGAAAATCTCAAAATTACATCGTTACATTATATTCACTTAAATTAATCGTTAAGTACATTCTTGGTTCAGAGAACTTTGGGGCTCTTACACTTCGTCAATCTGTCAACAATCACCCATATTTCATCGTGATTTCTTTGGGCCGTTGAGAGCCCCATGATGAAGCCCATTCCTGTATTCATTTTACTCAATACATCAGCCACTCTGTTTGCTTTACAATACCTTGCAGTTGAGTGTGGACCATGATTGTTGGTATCAAAGTTGGCTTTAGGGTACTAGTGATGTATTACTGAAGATAGTGAACCTTTAATTGAGTGGAGGAGGATGTCATAGATAGTCCCAAAAGGGAGCCATAAATCCCACATTGACTATATACTAGAGTGTGGTCCTATATTTAAGTATTTATAGCACCCTTCAAATACGAGACGTCTTTTTTGGGATAAAATTGTGAGGTCTAATAGGCTAAAATGTACAATACCCCGCACATGAGGCAGGCTACTATAGTCTATGATGATACCGATACCATTACGATCTCTATCTTTTCTTGTATATCAAAGTTTATACCACCATGGTGCTATCTCCTTAGCCTTCTGCCCAACTCATTTGGTCTCTTATAGACATAAGATGTTAACCTTTTCCTCCTATTCATAACTTCACAAATCTTAGTTAACTTACTATTAAGTATATATATTCAAAGATCCTAACCTAAGCTTATTGTTATGGACCAACTTATTTACTTACCCATCCATTATAGTGTTGGAACTCTTGCCTTTTTAACACCACATCCAATTGTTGATGTGGCGCATTGTTTCTAGGTGACAATCTAGCAATCCTTGTATACTTTTCACTATACTCAAGCTCCGATGAAGCACATTCTTGTGTAAGGAACGCCCCAACTGAGTTCTTTAATTGGTTCTTATCATTTAATTGGATGAATTTTACAACTACTTGTCGTATATAATATCAAATAATAAGGTAAGCTTATAAGAACTATTCTCTTAACAAATTGAGAGTTTAATATTTGAAAATAATAGTTTCTCAATTCTAGTAATATATGAATAATTTATCATTTTTATTTTAGCTAAGCTAAAATACTGATATATTAAAAGTTTATGTTAGCAAAATCAATCGAGAAACAAAAGATTATACCTACAAAATTCAAATTGAACTTTTAGGGTTTATGGTTTAGAAAGGATGGGATAGATTATCATAATCCATACCTTAAAATTACTTTATTTGGAAAATTTTTTCTTTTTAATCGTTTTGATTTTTGCTCTAAAAATAAACTTTTAATGATTTACATCTAAGTCCCAAAAACAACAAGAAACATAATTTTAGAAATAAAACAGAAACTCAATAATTGAAAATAGAAAATGAAATTTTGAAATATATAGCTTAATTATTTGATTATGTTGCTTAATTTGATCAGCTATCAACATGAATCATCAAATAGTCAAGCGGTGCTTAAGTTGAACTCAGCTGGGCATGTTTTGCATACATTCGTCAATGGTGTTTTAGTTGGTACGTTTATATCCTAGCTCAATTTATTCTTCTCTATTTTGTGCAATCAAATAATATTAATAGAAAAAATTATAGAGTTTATTGAATTGAATCTCACTATAATTTCCTCTTTATATGTATAAATATATATTCTTATGTTATAAATTAACAAACATTTCAGAAAGAAATTTTTGTTATGATTTATGGCTTTGTTTATATATTCTATAAAATCTCAACATTATTAGAATGTTTTTAAATTTGTTAGGATCTGCGCATGGAAGTCACAAGAACGCACATTTCACGTTAGAGAATGCAATTCCTTTAAATAATGGCAGTAACAATATCTCCCTCCTAAGTGCGACGGTTGGTTTGCCGGTAGGACTATTTGATCTTTGCCATGTCCTAAATATGATTAATGTCCTTTGTAAAAGTGAATTAAAAACTAATTTTAGGCAGATACATCTCAAAATTGACACCCATTGAGTAGGATAAGGTTATCATTGACAGTCTTAGTTTCCCTTTTGATAAACAGGATTCTGGAGCATATTTAGAGAGTAAGGTGGCTGGGCTTCGGAGGGTAAGGATTCATGATATACAAAATTTAAAAGATTTGACCAACAATTGGACGTGGGGATACCAGGTACTACTTTTTGTTACTTGATGGTTTCTCAAGTGAAAATCTCATCTGTTTTATATGTTACAAGGTCTCTTTATTAATAGTTCATTTATATACATTTTCTTTTATTTTTATAGGTTGGACTAGTAGGAGAAAAACTACAAATTTTTATAGAGCAAACCTCAAGCAAAGTTTATTGGAGAGAATTTACCTCTTCTCCTAATCCCCTTACATGGTACAAGGTATTTGGAAAAAAGAATTCTTTTCAAGTGTTTTTTATGATAAATATTATTAATGAGAACTCGAAATTTTTTTTGTGTCATTTCTGAAATCTTGATTTTTTTAATCATTGATGTGTTTCACTGGAAAAAGTAATGGCATGCATCATCTAAGTATAATACATAACTGCACCCTAGTTAAAAAGCCTTAGAAAAAAGATAGTTAGAAAATTAATTTTTGCTTCTCAGGTTGAGCTTTTAAAAATAAGTATGCTAATAACCTTTCATGCACAAATTTCCGTTTATTGTTACAGACTTCATTTGATGCACCAGCAGGAAACGCCTCACTTGGACTAAATCTTGGGTCCATGAGGAAAGGTGAAGCATGGGTTAATGGCCAAAGCATAGGTAGATATTGGGTCTCATTTCTTACGCCTCAAGGATTACCTTATCAAACTTGGTATGTTATAAAATCTTCTCATTTACTTTCTTATCATACATTATATAGTTCATGTTTTGCTTTTATAAAATGTTCTGCATCAAGGTAAAAAAAAATACTAGAGTTTTAAATTCATTTATTTTATATCCCTATCAAATTCATAAATACTATTTTTGGATCTTAAATACTTTTTGCATAATGTTTACATTAATCTCTCACATCTTATATAATAAATTTTAATTAAATTTGTTCTCTCAAACTCATATTTCTAAACATGAATGGCTTAGAGAAAATTGTAATGGGTTTGAATTTAAAGTTTATAACATATGTTTATTTGTAAACCTATTTTTAACATTTTTTTATTTGAGATTGTTAGGGATAAAACTCTAAGCAATAGAATTAATAATCCAACAATCAACTACACATGAATTTTGACTAACAATGTATTATTATCCTATTCTCAAACTTTATGCAAATTTTATTTTGTCCCAGTTGAGTCACCTTAAAATGTACCAAATCTCATCATATTAACCATTATTTATTAGGGTAAAAAAAATAACAAAATGATGACATGGGAGGCACTTAAGCAATCACATCATTTAAAAAATCTATTTTGATTTATTATTGTTGCAATCACACAACACGATCACATAATAGAAATATTAAAAATAATTATAGAATTAAACATTTAAAGGATTGAACTTGAAATGGTTAGCTTGGTTCATTGGTCAAAATGAAGATCATGACAAAAAGTGAGTAATGTTTTCAAAGCCTAAATTCTTCCAAATTGAAAAGTTTTTGAAAGTTTTTCTTTCTATTTTCTTTTATGTTTTTTTCTCCTTTTTTTCTTTTTAGTTTTCCTCACTCATTTCTATTTCATGGTTGCAAGCCATTTATATTATAAGAAAGAAAAGGGCGACAATTACAATTTTCATTTTGAAATCATGTGATAATTGCCTAAGACAAGTATCCATCTAAATTGGAAACAAAGAAAATTAGGGGGATGGGTTCAACCTATTATGAGCGGACCTGTCTCCTAATGTCTCCTAACCTCTCCCACCCACACATAATGGGTGTAATAATCTTATTATCAATTAAGAAGAATTATATCCTATATCTTTGAAAATTTCATATAAAAATATGGATTGTGCGATCAACATACTTTGTAATCTCGAGAGCTTGTTACTATACAATTGTTAGGTATATATAGCAACTTACAATATAAGTAGAATAAGTATGCAGTGCCTTAGATCAATTGGTCACATTACAAGTTCCTTATGATCTCTTTTATATCAAATTGTATCATATAGTTTTGTATTTAGAATTATTTTGAACTATATAAATATAATTGGTCTACTAGTGAATACTATTAAATGTGAAACCCAACTAGTCATCTTTTACTCTAGAATTTCTTCCATTCAAATAGAACTACTATTTGAATATCTCCCATTAGGTTGAAATGTTGAATCATTCATAATCATTGGTAAGAATTCTTAATAACTAACATTCAACTGAAACAAGAAACAGTCAAAACTCGTAAGGCTACTAAACTGAGATCTTTTCAATCACATGAGTCTCACACAACTCAAAAGTAAAGATCAATTATTTTGCTATCCTTATTGGTTGACTAATAGACATGTGATATAAAACACATGCTAAAATAAGGGGGCGTTTGGTTTAAGGATTTTTTTATTCCGGCCAGTAATTTTTTTTCTGTAATATGATTACTTTGTTTGGTTACAAAATTTTCCCCCACATCAGTAATTTAATATTCCCAACAGTACCAAAAGGGGAAAAAATAGGGGGGGAATCATATTACCTCCATCACCTGAGGTATTTTAGAATTCCTGGGAGAAAATATTTTTTTCCCAATTTTGTCCTCAATTATGTTTTTGGACCACATTATCCTTTTTAGTCACTAAAAATTACAAAATAAAAGTACTTTATTATTTCACAATCTTACATCCCTCTTACATTGTTTAGTAATATTTCCAATCCAACCATTAAATATTATTTAAATATTATTTACGTGTTAAATAAATAAATAATTTACATGTTAAAGAATATAAATAAGCAATTTATATGTTAAATAAATAAATAATTTAAATGTTAAGTAAATTGATATATAATTTACATGTTAAATAAACAAACAATTTACATGTTAGATAAATATATAAATAATTTAAATGTTAAATAAATAAATATATAATTTATAAGTTAAATAAACAAACAATTTACATAAATGATATTTAAATTTGACTTAATATAAATGATAAAAAATTATTTAAGCATAACTTTTTAAATATTATTTACATGTTAAAATAAATAAATTACACATTTAATACTAAATAATTTAATATGTTTCATAAATAAGTAAGTAATTTTTTTTGTCATGACTTATTCACTTAACACAACTATTAATATATAAGGGCAATATAGTAAAATAAATCATTAAGTAATTTTAAATTCCCCCCAACCAAACACAAAAATTTTATTTTCCTTTTAATCAAACCAAACACATGAATTTAATATTCCAAAGATTCCCAGATGTACAGTGTTTTGGTAGTAATCAAATTTCCAAAGGTAATTTATTTTTCCGCGAACCAAATGCCCCATAATACTCTTTTTTCCCATGGAGTGTATGTTTTTATCATAATTTCAATATTGTACAAGTAATAGTTCAAATACATTTAGTATTTAGTTTGAGTCTACAACTCTACTTTTTCTTTTAAATACGATAATAGGACTTCCACTTGGCATAAAAAGATAGATAAAATGAATTGTAGGAGCATTCACTTTTGACCACAATTTGCATTATTATATGACCTCATCTTGGCTCTTTGTCAAGGTGGCTTTATTTTATGTTTGAGCTCTCAAATTTCTATAGGTTAAAATAACCTTATCTCCATATGGCACCAAGCCATAAAGGTGATTGCTTGCGTGAGAAGCCTAATCATTTATTCGGCATACATTTAACATCATAGTATGTACCTAAAGTCTACATGTTTGTATACTTTATGAAATAAAGTACTAAACAATTGGCATTAATTGGGATTAAAAATAATCAACATTTGATACAAATGGGAAAATAACAATAATAAATTGAGTAAGAACATATTAGCAGTGCAATAAAACTATGCAATTCTAGAGATCTAATGTAAAATTTTACACATTTCTAGATATGCAGTTATCTTATACGTAAAAATGTACTGCATATTGACTGCCTTTTATATAACCATGTCTTTTACAAAATTGTATTTGGTATCACCATGTGTTTAGTTTTTGAATGATAGATGGGATTTTTTGTGAATGTGATTGCTTCTTCATTGCAACAATTCACTAAGTTTGCTACATCTTCATTAAATTCCAAGTGATTCAAAAAGCCAAACAGCCTCTTGCATTGATGTTGAAAATGCTACAACTTTAGCATCTGTAGTGGGTAGAACCATACAAATTTGTTTCTTACTACTCGATGATATTCCTCCATTATTTAGTAGGAAAACATAGCCTAAAGGAAATTTCCTTTCATCTAATTATTTTCCCTAATCGACATCCATTTAGTCAATTAGATGCAGATCACTTCCTTGATAGAAAAATGAATATTTTGCAATGCCTTTAAGATGCTTTAATATCATTTTGATGGCTTTTCATTGGTGTTGTCTTGGGTTAGATTGATATTTTATTACCATCCAACTAAATAACAAATAAATGGCTTTGTGTACATCATAGCATATGTAAGGCTTCCAACAATATCGAAATAAGGAACTCTTACCATTTTTCCAATTTCTTAAGGAGTCATAGTACACATTCTTTCACTTAAGCTTTCACCTTTAGCAATAGGAGTATTAATTGACTTGTAGTCTTTCATATAGAATGGTTCAAGCATTCTCTTAATGCATTGCTCTTGAGAAGGAGCTAAAAATTTCTTGAAATTTTCCCTCTTAATTTTTACTCTAAGTTTGTAAGCTGCTTCACCCATATATTTCATTTGAAATTTTGAGAAGTTCTTTTTCAATTTAAAGATATACTTCTTGTCGTTTCCCAATTAATGATATATAATCCACATTAAGTGGCAATATTACAAACTTGTCTTTGGATCTTTTGACATCATGCAAACTCTTCATCAATCATGGTAAAATCATATGAAATTATCGCTTAATGAAATCTATTATATCATTGTCGAGATGATTGTCTAAGATAATAAATTTATCTGAATAGTTTGCGTGCATTATTCTCTTGACATTATTTAATGAAACCTATAGGTTGTTCCAAGTAGATTTCCTCTTTTGGTTCTCCGTTTGGAAAAGCAGTTTTTACATTTGATGTAACTCTAGAACTGAACTTGCTACTATGGCTAGAATTAAACGTATAAGGTGAATCTTACAACAAGAGAGAAAGCTTAATCATAAGTGATTCCCTCTGTTGCGTATACCTCATGAAATATACTTTCATATATTTCAGTTGTCCTATTAGATTGATGCTTAATTTTTAGGACCTTTTTGGTCCTAATTGCTTTGCATCTTTGGGGAATATCAACCAATTCCCAAACATTGTTTATCTTATAAGCTTCATTTCTTTTTCCATTGCTTTCATTAAATTTTGTTTCTGTTGCAAGAAAGAACCTCTTAAACATTTCTTGGCTTTTCTTCATCTTGTAGGATAATCATGAAAGCTTCTCTCTCTATTTAGTAATGACATTGAGAAACTTTTTCAGAATTACTATGTACAACTAGTGATTCTTATGAAACAAATTCATTAAATTCATCATCTTTTATCAACTTTCTACTTGGATGAAATACTATTGATGCATTTTGGAGTATATGCATCAAACAATTTGCAACAATCAAATCATTTTGATCTTTAATCTCATAAAAGTATATTTCCTAATTTATCTAACACTATCTGAAAAATTATTTTCTAGAAAAGTAGCATCCCCAAATTTAAATTCAGTTACACTTCCATTGCTTGCTTACCAATGAACATATATCTCTTTCAATGTTAAAATTATCTAGTAAATGCGCTTTTTTCCCTTTAAGACCTAATTTGCCAAGTTGATGAGAAGGTTCTTGAATGTATGCAACACAACCCTAAGGTTTCAGATTATCGAGATCGGGTTTTCTATCAATCCATAATTCATAGGGTGCGTATATAATTGAATTAAAGGGTATTTGGTTGACCATGTAGGCATCTTTTAATAATGCATCACCCTAATAGGTGATTGGAAAATTTACTTTAGCTATCATAGACCTAACCATTTCCAAAATAGCTTAATTTCTTCTTTTTGAAACATCATTCTTTTCATAAATGAACCAATATCAGAACATCATTGGGGCATCCCTTGCTTAGCAACATACTACACTGGAGCCTGGGTGTAGTGAAAAATATCTAAAGGTTGGTAGGTCATCACCCGGAAGCGATGCACCACATTGATGCCTGTATACAGTGTTAAATAGGTAAAGGTTCCCACACCACAATGAAAGGGAGTGGGTAAAGAAGTTAGTCAATAACAATAAACTTAAGTTAGGATCTTGGGATATAGGTTTGCTTAATAGTAAGTTAGCTAAGATTTGTGAGGTTATGTTTAGGATGAGGGTTAACCTCTCGTGTCTTCAAGAGACTAAATGGGTTGGTGAAAAGGCTAAGGAGACATCACCTTTATAATATGACCTTTAGTACATAAGGAAAGATAGAGATTGAAATGGTGTAAGTATCATCATAGATAAAGAGTACTTTAAGGATGTTGTACAGGTTAAGAGACAATGGGATATGATTATTTTGGTTAAGCTAGTTTTAGCAAGAGAGGTTTTAAATATCATTAGTGCATATACACGCCAAATAAGACATAATGAGGTTAGTAAAATAAAGGTTAGTAGAGAGGGTTTTGAAAGGTACATGGGGTTTTTAGTTATCGTGTAAGAAATAAGGGTAGGGATGCTCTCCTGGACCAAAGTCGACTGAGAGGGGCCGCAATCTTTCTTACCTTCAATTTCTTGTACTCATTCACAAATTTTTCACTAAAGCTGCATATTTGGGGTTTGGGTTTGTAAGGACCCACCAAGTAGCACTTTGCTCCCCTCAAAGACTTAAGAGGTGGCGCACCTTATGTTTGGTGAGGCTGCGTTTGCCCAACACTCATTTCAGTTAACGTATTGTCCACTTTGGGCGATCTCCTACATTAGGCGATCCCAACCCTCATAGCTTTATCCTAAGGGGCTTGAAGAACTCAAGATTAATTCCCTTGGGCGCGTTTTCACTCATGTTCGTTCCTAGAACCCATAGGTACCTGGCTTTTACACTAGTGTTACCATTGAGACAAGTGGTGAGGCTGCGATCGCCTAACACTCACTTCACTTAACGTATTGTCCACTTTGGGCGATCTCCCACATTAGGCGATCCCCACCCTCACGGCTTTATCCCAAGGGGCTTGAAGAACTCAGGATTAATTCCCTCGAGCGCGTTTTCACTTGTGTTCGTTCCCAAGACCTATAGGTACCTGGCTCTTACACTAGTGTTACCATTGAGACAAATTGTCTCAATGGTAACACTAGTGTAAGAGCCAGGTACCTATGGGTCTTGGGAACGAACACAAGTGAAAACGCGCTCGAGGGAATTAATCCTGAGTTCTTCAAGCCCCTTGGGATAAAGCCGTGAGGGTGGGGATCGCCTAATGTGGGAGATCGCCCAAAGTGGACAATACGTTAAGTGAAGTGAGTGTTGGGCGATAGCAGCCTCACCAACATAAGGGGCGCCGAGGGAGCCACCTCTTGAGTCCTTGAGGGGAGCAAAGTGCTACTTGGCGGGTCCTTACATAAAAAGGCGCGTTTTTATGTAAGGACCCACCAAGTAGCACTTTGCTCCTCTCAAGGACTCAGGAGGTGGCTCCCTTGGCACCCCTTACGTTTGGTGAGGTGGCAATCGCCCAACACTCACTTCACTTAACGTATTGTCCGTTTTGGGTGATCTCCCACATTAGGCGATCCCCACCCTCATGGCTTTATCCCAAGGGGCCTGAAGAACTCAGGATTAATTAACTCAGTCACGTTATTACTCATGTTTGATCCCAGGACCCATAGATACCTGGCTCTTACACTAGTGTTACCATTTGGACAAGTTGTCTCAATGGTAACACTAGTGTAAGAGCCAGGTACCTATGGGTCCTGGGATCGAACATGAGTGAAAATGCACCTGAGGGAATTAATCCTGAGTTCTTCAGACCCCTTGGGATAAACCCGTGAGGGTGGGGATCGCCTAATGTGGGAGATCGCCCAAAGCGGACAATACGTTAAGTGAAGTGAGTGTCGGGCGATCGCCACCTCACCAAACGTAAAGGGTGTTGAAGGAGCCACCTCTTGAGTCCCTGAGAGGAGCAAAGTGCTACTTGGCAGGTCCTTAGAGGGTTTGACATCCAAAGATTTTTTAGAAGATTTTTCTGACTCAACATGATAAACATATCCTTTAACATGTTTGTTATAGTCACTCCTTAAATATGAAGTGCCATTCCAAATTGACTCTTGAATTTTCTTAATAAAAATGATGGCATGTTTTGTCATCGTCGTCATTGTTGTCATCATCGTCATTGTTGTCATCATCGTCATCATTAGGATCAATTCAATAAGTGGCTAACTCGATTAGTAATCTAATTGCTCTTAAAATTTTTGGTCTTGTCTTAATACCAATATGATTCCTAATATGATCAACAAGATTTTCTATAACAACAACATGTATATAACACAAGTTTGGTAATCATTAAAAAAATTTTAATCAATTTTGTGTTATATAGACTCTTAAAGCTAATTTTAAGCTTATAAATTTAAATTATCATTTATTCAAATTTAAATAATTTCTAATTTTATGGCACTCAATTACTATTAAAAATTTCAACTTTTGTTTTATAGTATACTTAAGATAGTCGAATGTCCTTTATCAACTATTCAAATGCCTTTTATTAGAAATTGACATTCTAGAACCTTATTATCCTAATTGGCAGTGGCCTAGCACTAAAACAAACTCAAACAATCATACAACAACATAGTAATTGCACATTTTGTTTGATCTATAATGAAATTCAAAACAAAATTAAGTTTTTGCTAAAAAAACACAAAATAAATATGCCAAAATCAAGGTATATTGACTCTGATATCAATCTTGGAATAACACTACAAGATCATGTAATTGAAATATCAAAATAATTTGATACATAACATTTTTGAAATACAAGATTGATCGCAAAATGGCTACCCTGATTTACTAGTTAATAACAATCTCACAAGCAAAAAATTTCTTATTTTTTTCATAGTCTAAGTTCTTCTAAATTGAAAAACAATTTGAGAGTTTATCTTTCTTTTCTCCCTTTCTTCTTCTTTTTGGTTTTCGTTTTCTTCACTCATTTCTATTTCATGGCTACATGCCATGTATGTATATAAGAAAGAAATAAAAAAAGATAGTTATCTTTTTTCCACCTGACTTTGAAATAAAGAAACTGCTTAGTATTTTTTGGCATTTTCCAGCCCATCTCCCAAAAATTGTGATCTACATTTGTCTTTTTATTTTTCTCTTTCTTTCCCAAATTATAATTTTCCAAAATTTTCCCCAACTAACCCAAAAAGTTCAGAAAAAAGATAAAAAATCTAATATTTTAAAATAACTAACCTAAACTTGCTAGGTTGTCCTGCATAATGAAAGAAGCACCCGTATTAATTTTGATTTGTTGACCTAAATGAGGTGCCTAAGACTTATTGAGAGTCAGGCATTACAAAATCACCATGGTTTTGTGATGTGCTGTGTTCCTTCTCTGACAAAAAAAAAAGACTTATTGAGAGTACTCTAAACCGCGTCAACAGAATAAGTCCTATTCACAATTTGACTATAATGTACTAATATTCGACCTAACTATAACACTGCACATGGAAACTTGCAAAAGCTATTATAGAGACTTGTATTTTTATTCTCCCAAATGAGCCATATCGCATAGTCCAAGATCCAGACAGCCTTCTTGAACAATTGATCAACGACCCCACACCGGAGCGTAAATGACATACTCGACAATTACAATCTAAACAACTCATGGCACTTGGCGAGATTGGCTTTCCATGCCAACCTACGCTTTCTGAGAATGCTTTCTTTCAAAGCATAACGTCTACACTTCCCCTTGTTCATGTACTCTTTTAATACCATTAACACTATTCACCTTGCACATGCTTCCACCCTACCTTAACACTATAAAAAGCTTTTCCTTTCTTAGCCTGGACTGTACCAAATTCATGCTTCCATGTCCCTTTACGCCTTTTGCTGGCTAAAAGACTCAAAAGATTTAATGAGAAGATACCTTCTTCTATTAGGATGTTAACTAGGTTAACATCCATTACAGACACTATAATATCAACTTTGGGCCCCACATCTTCTTTAATCTATCTAATTAAAAGCTTTGGGCTAACCTAATTCATTCCTCTTGGAAACTGGCCTTCCACATCGTCACTCTTTGTAACTACCTGAGTGTCCTACATTCCAACATGCAGGAAGTTACGTGACACACTTACTTCTTGATTTCCTGCAACTTCCCTTAACTGAACAGTAGTTTCTCAACCAATTTGCTTTCAACGCGCTTGACTATCCCAATCGGAGCTTTGTCAATCAGTTTCTTTCTACTATCAACCACCAAGTTCGCCCACGATAGTTTACTCCTGTCTGCATCTTTATTGCCACCTCCACCACTGTACAAGAAAAGATTCAAAAATTGATGGGTAATTAGAAGATTCATAACATTCTCACTTGGAAAACTAACTCTTCTGAAAAGAAGGCTTTCAGCCAATTGCAATATTTTCTCGTAACTCTTCCCTAGTCATTTTTCATTCAGGTTGTCACATCCCAATCAATATCCACACGATCCAATTTACAATACACAAAGCAAAATTCCAATAAACGTTGATATTTGAACTCTTCAACCATTGTCTCAACATTTTGCATCATGACATTTGTACATCTTTTAAGATGCTTATGAATATTAATTGCACATTGATACAAAAGAAAGGGACTAAAGACAATATGGTCATCGTCCCCTCAACTTCCTCCACTTCTCCAATAGATTCACCTAGTACTATTCCTAACATCTTGCATATCATCACGAAATGAAACCCATGAATATGAACCCAATATGGGCATACATCAATGTAGATTGATTTCACACTCATTAGACCTCAAAACTCCTTTAAAACGATTAATGCTCTAATGAAAGACAATGGCTGGTTATGCTACACCCTTTCCTTCTCTAGTTCTATACTAAACTAGAACAAAAACATCTTCTCATTCATCGTTCAGATAGTCAATCACTCAAACAACCTCCATATTTTCCCAAGAACATTCCTCATTGCCTTCACATTTAGACCCTTTTTTATAGAAGATTTTACCAATCAGATAATGTTTCCTTAAATTCCAAAGTGGAAAGCACCGGCCCTATTTTGATTACCACCTCTTTTAGTTCTTCTCTGTAGAAAGCAATTGACTCCATTTCTCCTCCAAACTCTCAACCATATAGATGTTCACACACAAGAAGTACAAAACAAATGAAGAAAACTAAATTGACAATACCTAGAACTTCCTAGCCTTCTAAAGGAAAACAGACTTACATAAAACAGAAACCACTTAACACAACCCTTATTTCATTCAAACTCCCACAGGAAGAGAACATAGGAGAGAAGTATTTGATAATCACTTTTTTTTGTTCTACAATATATATATATATATATATATATATATATATATATAATGTTTTTAGTGTGGATTTTCAATTTCTAACATTATTTAATTTCTCTACATATATTTAACAAAAAGAGGTGTAACCAATTATGTAAATTTATTATTTTGATTGTATTTAATTGCTATTTTGATTGGAATATCATAATGTTTATTGTTAGGTACCATGTACCGCGATCATTCCTCAAACCTACAAACAATTTGCTAGTTATTCTTGAAGAAGAAAGTGGCTCGCCTCTTGGAATATCCTTAGACATCATATCAACCACTTGAAAGCATTTAAGTTTTTTTTTTTATTTTTTCTTGCTTGAGAAAAGGTGAGAACTGACTAAAGTTAATCTTTTCAAGAAATAAGAAAGTATTGAGTTGAGGCTACACTTCATTCAAATGTCAAAATTTTATTTTATTTCAAGTAAAGTAATATTCTTAGGTATTTTTCTCTTTAGAATCATATACATTATTAATTTTTATAGTTTAATTCATTTCTTTTTATTTTTTGTATGTCATTATCATTTATTTGTATTTCTCTTGCAATTACACAATAATTTCTCATCAAGTTTTACAACATGAGTTTAAATGAGCAGTAAAATTCATAATGTAATGTAAGTGTGATATGAATCTCATCAAAAGAAGATGAGGTTCAATGAAGAACACGAAAAACACATGAAAAAAAAAACAAGAACAAGTTAAAAAAAATGCAGCCAAGTAAATTAAAGATAAAACCAAGACCCGTTGTGTAGAAACACAAGAAACTATGGTATTGGACCAAGACCCGTTGTTCAGAAAAGCAAGAACCTATGGTATGAATTGGTAGAAGGTAGAAGAACGTCACAAGGAAGACCTTGATAAATTTAAGAGTTCTCAAGAGAACCAAAGAAGAAGTCTCTCAATTTTATTACTAAAATCAATTGTGTTCTGCCCAAAGGGTTACATAACTATTTATAGGCAAATAGCAAACTTGTAGCACAAGCAATAGGAATCCTACTTTCCTAACTTGCAGAACAAGAAATAGAAATCCTATAATACCTATTAAATAAAAAGGAATTGGGCTTAAATTAAATTAAGACAATGTTAAGCCCAATAATACATAACTAAATAAAATAAGTATAACATTTGGCCCAATTGCACTAGGTTCAATTTATGCATCCAGCCTAATTGCATTTCGGCCCAATACTTGTGTGTCTTCAAGAAGGTTGAACTTGGGCTTGGATCATGTTGTAGAAGACTTTGTCATCCTCCGTGCTCAAGCTTTGTTAGGCTTTCTCTCTAGCAATATTAATTAAACTAGCTAAGACTTGTTGCATTATATTTGTTTTAGCTCTTGTCCTTGGACCTCCATGGATGATCAAAGGATCATGATCACCACGAACATGACTTGGGCTTTATGAGTTTGATTGGCCTCCATCATTCCCCCTCTCCTTGAAAGTATTTGTCCTCAAATCAGAATCACCAATATCAATATCAAAGGGAAAAAGATCAAAAACATTAAATGTAGCACTAACATTATACTCACCTGGAAGATCCAACTTATAAGCATTGCCATTAATCTTCTCAATCACTTGGAATGGTCCATCTCCTCCAGGTTGCAACTTGGAGCGACGTTGAGCAAGATATCTCTCTTTATGCATATGTACCTAAACCCAATCACCAAGTTCAAAGATAACTTTCTTGCGATGCTTGTAGGCTTGAGTAGCATATTGCTCAGTCCTCTTCTCAATGTTTTGATGTACTTTCTCATGCAGTTGCTTAACAAAATCAACTTTCTTTTCCTTATCCAAACTAGCTCTCTCCTCAATAGGTAGTGGTAAAAGATCCAATGGAGTGAGTGGATTAAAACCATAGACAACTTCAAATGGAGAATAACTAGTAGTAGAATGCACACTTCTATTGTAAGCAAACTCCACATAAGGTAAACAATCTTTCCAATTCTTCAAATTCTTTTGAATAATGAACCTCAACAAAGTAGACAAAGTATGATTCACTACTTTAGTTTAACCATCGGTTTGTGGATGACAAGTAGTTGAAAACAACAACTTTGTTCTCAACTTTCCCCACAAAGTTTTCCAAAAGTAGCTAAGGAACTTCACATCATGGTCAGAAACAATGGTCATTGGAACATCATGTAGACGAACAATTTCTTTGAAGAATAAATCAGCAATGTTACTTGCATCATCCGTCTTATGACAAGCAATGAAGTGAGCCATCTTAGAGAACCTGTCAACAACAACGAAAATAGAATCTCTACTTCTCTTTGTTCTTGGTAAACCCAAACAAAGTTTATAGAAATGTCAGTCCAAGAAGCAGTAGGAATCGGCAAAGGAGTATAAAGACCATGATTCATAACTTTAGACTTAGCTTATTTACAAGTGACACATCTTTCACTCAACTTTTCAACATCTCTTTTCATGTTAGGCCAAAAGAAGTGATCATGCAATATGTCTAAAGTTTTCTTTACTCTAAAATGTCCCATTAATCTACCACTATGGGCTTGTCTAACAAGTAATTCTCTTAAAGAACTCCTAGGCACACATAATCTATTTTCCCTAAATAAGAATCCATCATGCCTATAAAACTTTCCAAAACTAGTTTTCTCACATGCATTGAACACATTTTCAAAATCCTTATCAGTAGCATACAAGTCTTTAATATACTCAAATCCAAGTAGTTTTGCATTAAGAGTAGTGATAAGAGAATACCTTTGAGACAATGCATCAGTCACGACATTTTCTTTACCTTGTTTATATTTGATCACATATGGGAATGTCTCAATGAACTCCATCCATTTGGCACGATGCTTATTCAACTTGCTTTGTCCCTTCAAGTGCTTCAAAGACTCATGATCAGTGTGGATGACGAATTCCTTGGGCCATAAATAATGTTTCCATGTTTCCAAGGCCCTCACTAACGCATACATCTCTTTATCGTACATGGGATAGTTAAGGGCAGCTCCACTTAACTTCTCACTGAAGAAAGCAATGAGGCACTTCTCCTGCATTAAAACAACTCCAATACCTATGCTTAAAGCATCACATTCAATCTCGATTGTTTTCTCTTTTTGCTTAACCTCGGCTTCACTCACTATTTTATCCTGACTCTCTTTTAATCTCAATTGATCCTCATCTTTCACTAGCACACTTAAAGCTTGACATGCTACAGATACCTTTCCATCCATAGGTAATTCAATACTATCCTCATTATCTTCTAATGATAGCATAGAATCATCATTGGATTCTTTTATGTAGTTGTTATCCAACTTATTATTAGAAACAATACCACATGCATGAAAGGTATTACCTTGGTTTACCTTAGCTATAGTAGCATCATGTTGCTCCAACTTATCATATTTACCCAACTTCGACTCTATTCTCGAAAGTTGTTGTTGCATGGCTTGAAGCATGATCTCAATCTTACTCAAATCAAGCTTTTCATTATTAGAAGACATGATTATAACCTGCAAGAAATGTTAGTAAAAGAAAAAGACCTCACAAGTATGACTTCACGTGTTTACATTCAATACACACAAGAATGTAACACTCACACTCGTGTTTCACACAATTTTAATATGGCTTTTCTCTACTAATGTTACTCACACACTCTTGCCTTTTTCCCTCACAACTTTTCTCCATAAGTTCTACATTGAACTCAAGACTCAATCAAAATCAACTTACAGAATCCAACTATCAACCAACAATCAACCTAGGTGAACACAAGACTTTAATCAAGCGAAATCAAAATAATGACTCAACAAGATTTACCAAGACTCAAGAAGACCCAAATGAATCTCAACCTTGAAGGAAATATGGGTGTTTTGGGGTGTTTGGTTAGGGTTATGTTCAGCCAAATGTGGGGTAGTTTGGTCTTTTTAGATGGTAAGGTCAAAAGGTAATTTTAGGCAGTAGGGGTAGAAAGGTAACAATGAATTCTCATATTTAAGCAAACAACAAATCTCAAGCTCAAGAAAGAATAACTACCTCAAGATTTTGATGAAGCACACCTCCACGGAATTCCTTTGTTGTTGCACTTGCTACACACAATCTAACAAATTACCTTTTGAATTGATTTTCTTTTCTTTTTTTTATTTCTTTTTTTACTAAAGTAAATGAACAATGAAGAAAATAAAAGTCTAAGGATTAATAAGAGGTTTACTTGGAGAACAAGGCAACTTTCGAGAAAACAAGCTAGTTTTGGTAATAGCTTGCGTGGTAAGAAATGAAAGGGAATGATGGCTTATGAAACAAGGTAGTCTTTATGTGAAAGTAGAGTTTTTAAAGGTTTCTTGGTGAGCAAGAAAACTTTTGGGGTTGAGGTTGCTTGGAGAACAAGTTAAGGTTTGCCTGGTGGCTAAGTAAAGGTAAGTTATTTTAATGAATACAACAGGTTTGAAGAACAAACAATATTTATGTTGGCTTGGAAGAGGATTCAAGATCAAACTGGGGTCAAGATAGGAAGACAAAAAAAAATGCAAGAACGAAATGAAACAAGACTTCTAAGAATTGAGCCTAAGCTTTGATACCAAATGATATGAACCTCATCGAAATAAGATGAGGTTCAATGGAGAACAAGAAAAACATATGAAAAAAAAAACAAGAACAAGTTAAAAAAATGCAGCCAAGTAAATTAGAGATAAAACCAAGACCCATTGTGTAGAAACAAAAAAACCTATGGTATTGGACCAAGACTCGTTGCTTAGAAAAGCAAGAACCTATGGTATGAATTAGTGGAAGGTAGAAGAACGCCACAAGGAAGACCTTAATAAGTTTAAGAGTTCTCAAGAGAACCAAATAGAAGAAGTCTCTCAATTTTATTACTAAAATCAATTATGTTCTGCCCAAAGGGTTATGTTAGCTTTGAATTGCCATATATATTTTGAAATGACAAAAACTTAAGTAAGCTTTAATATTTTAATTCATATTGTAAATTTGCCTTACCACACATGATTTTCTCAATCCAATTTCAAGTGAACATATCAAACATTAAGACCATAATTTAATGATACATCCTTATTGGTCTTAATACTTTATAAATGTTTTGAATATTTTAGAAAATCACTTGATGAATTTTTGGACTATGTTTTCATTTGAGAAAGTCAAGAAAAACTTCCACAAAAGAGCCAAAATGTTTTGGGTTGGATTAGGATCAAAGACCACATCATTTCTAACTCAAAAAGTACAGGAAATCACCTTCTGGAAAGAAGGGATCGATCCCCTAAGGGAAGGGATCGATCCCCTTTTGGCAGTAAGCACCCCAACGCAGGAAAAGGTCCCTCAGCCCAGAATAATCGAATCTAGAATGAAAGGATCGATCCCCTATGGGAAGGGATTGATCCCTTTGCCCGAAAATAGCCTGCAACAGCTAGTTTTTGTGAGACAACGGTCATATTCAAGTTTTAGCTCCACCCAACGGCTAGAATACATCCAAGGGACTATAAATAGAGGCTTAGAAGCTAAAGAAAGCAAGAGGAACCACTCAGCAACTCCAATACTCATTATTCCTCAAATCCTCAAGCCTCAACAACAAATCAAGAGCTACAAAGTCTTCATCTTCCTTCATTCTCATATTCTTTGTATAGAATAGCACAAATCTTGTATAGGCTTTTTCCTTATGCTTAAACATTGTAATCACTTGCCTATCTAGAGGCCCTTCTTTGATTACACAATTTGTAAACACACTCATTCCTTGTAAAAGGGGAGGTTTCTCTTTAGCCTAAGAAAAAGAGGGAGGTTTCTCTTTAGCCTAAGAAAAAGAGGGAGGTTTCTCTTGAGCCTAAAAAAAGAGAGAGGTTTTTCTTTAGCCTAGAAAAAGAGGGAGTGTAACAAATTCAAGGATAGTGAATTTGGGAAAATCCTTGGGAACGTCTCAAGGTAGAGGACGTAGGCAAGGTTGCCGAACCTCTATAAATCGCTTGCGTACATTTCTCTATCCTTACTCTCTTTACTTATTTGCTATTATATTTGTGTTTATTGTTTTGAATTTATATTGCATAATTGAGTAGCCTAGAGAACTTAGAAAATATCAATATAGGCTAGAGAATTTAGAGGAACCGAAAAACAAACTTAAAGTTAGCGAAAAACCGATTCACCCCCTTCTCGGTATAGCCTATAGAGCCAACAATTGGTATCAGAGCTTGGGCTCGAGATTGATTTAGACTAACCTCTATCGAGCAAAACGATCTTAAATGGCTCACTTGAATGTAGGCACACCCCTAGGAGAAGAGGGACACTCATTAGTTAGACCTCCACTCTTCAATGGTGAAAATTACTCCTATTGAAAAATTAGGATGATGTTATTTGTGCAATCCAATGACTATGAAGTGTGGAGAGTAATTGTTAATGGCCCTAGAATCCCAATAAAGAAAGTAGATGGAAAAGATGTCCCTAAGAGTGAAGATGAGTGGGACACCAATGACATGAGATTGGCACAATTGAATGCCAAGGTTATGCACACCCTCTTTTATGCTTTAGGTCCCAATGAGTATAATAGAGTATCCTTATGTGAGAATGCTAAACAAATATGGGATAAACTAGCCATCACACATGAAGGGACAAATCAAGTTAGAGAGACCAAAGTAGGAATGCTCACACATAATTATGAGCTATTTAGGATGAAAAAAATGAGTCCATTAGCGAAATGTTCACTAGGTTTAATGATATAATTAATGGACTTAAGACTTTAGGCAAGGCTTATTCCAATATTGAAATGGTAAAGAAAATTTTGAATAGCTTGCCTAAGTCATGGGAGGCAAAGGTAACCGCAATAGAAGAGTCTAAAGATCCAAATACCTTGTCTCTAGATGAGCTTATGGGCTCCCTACTTACATATGAAATGAAAATGAAAAGAAATGAAGTGCCTTCAAAGAAAGTAGGGGTAGCACTTAAGTCTTCCACTCATGAGGTCCTTGAAAGATGATAGTGATGAGAGTGGAAATGAGGAAGAGAAGGAAATGACAATGTTTGCCAAAAGATTTAATAGGTTCAAGAGAATGAAAGAAAAAGAAAATAATAGGAGACATCAAAGAGGGGAGTCAAGTAGAAGAGAAAAGGACCCTTTAGTGTGTTATGAGTGTAATGAACCGGGTCATACTAAGTTAGATTGCCCCTTACTTAGGAAAGAAAAGGATAGGAAACCTAGGAAGAAAGCATTTGTGGCTGCATGGAGTGATAGTGATAGCTCCGATGAGGAAAACGTATATAATGAGGTAGCCTACACATGCTTTATGGCCATTAGTGATAATGAGGCTAGTTGTAGTTCTAGTGAAAATAATGATTATACCTTTAGTGAACTCCAAAATGCCTTTGATGATTTAGCAATTGAATTTCAATGCATGAACTCCAAATATAAGAAAATCATTGCTAAATTAAAAATAGAAAATGAAGCCTTGACTAATACTAAGCTAAAATTTTGAAAAGAAATTAGAAGAGGCTAACTTAGAGATAAATGAGTTGAATGAAAAGAATACAAATTTGCATAACTCATTTACTAGGTTTTATATGGGACAACAAAAGCTAGATCACATGTTAGAGACCCAAAGAGCTTTCTTTGACAAAGATGGGTTAGGCTATAATGCTAAACGAAAAGAAACTCATCTAAAGAATTTTATTGTGAGCAAAAATAATATGCATGAATTATCTCTTACATGCTCACTATGCAATAGAATATGACACTCTTCACAAGCATGCACATATAGAAAAATCCCATTTAGAGGAAGAGTAGTTAGAAAAATGTGGGTGCCAAAGCATGCTATGAATAATGATGTGTGATAACCGTAAATTTTTCAATTATTGGAAATTAATATTAAAGCAAATAAATAAATAAAATTATAAGAACGGGATATTGGTGAAAATCCCAAGAATTGAGAAAGGAACAGATTAAGAAAATAGTGTGAAGGAAAATTAAATAGGAAATAACTATAAGATGAGAAATTATGGAAAATAATGAAGAAAGAAAATTTAAATTTTGAATTCTGAAAAACTGAAAAATGGAGGAAGTTTAATTTGGATAAATAGAAATCCAAATTAAATAAGAAAATGAGGAAGAAAATATATATATTGTAAATACAATATATATAGTACTATTTCATTTATATTAAAATATATAAATGTAATGTAAGTTAAAAGTATGTAGATATATATATATTAAATATATATGTGTGTTGATATAATATATATATTTATAAAATATTATATAGTATGTACAATATAATATAATATTAATATTATATTTATAAAGTAAATTATAAATATAATATATAACAAAAATTAAAAAAAAAAGGGAAAACAAAATTGGAAAGGAAGAATCGGGGGAGGACCCAACCTTCCCAACCGAAGGACTGACGGCAGCAACCACTGCCGCCATCGGCGAGAGGAGGCCAGAGAGAGGTATAGGACACCACCGGCCAGAAGGGGGAAGTGGTTGCCGGCGTCGAAAGGAAGAAACGGAAACAAAAAAGAGGCAAACCGACAGAAAACCGAAAGGAGAAAAGAGAAAATGGATCTGGCAGTGTCGGCCAAACCGGCTACTGCCACTGCAGCCACACCACTGCCAGAGGAAGAAGAAGACGTGGGAAGCCACCGGTGAGGCAAGGAACGGCGGAGGAAGGCCGACGGAGGAGGAGAAGAAATCGAGGTAAAATCGAGTAGATCTGCCGCCCTGCAGCCGATCCAGGCCGAGTTGAGGCCACCGGCAAGTTTGTCTCAACGCCGGCCAGCTGCTGAGCCACTGAACCGCCGGATAACTGATCGTCGAAGAAAAACCGGCTGTGAGGGGAAGGCAACCGGTCTGAAAGGCCTAAACCGGCCAGGAAAGAAAGGAAAAGAAAAGGAAAAGAAAAGAAAAAGAAAAGAAAAGAAAAGAAAAGAAAAGAGAAAAAAAAAGAAAAGAAGGAAGAAAAAGAAGAAAGAGAAAAGAAAAGGAATTTCGAGAATTTGGAAAATTCTCGAGAATTTAGAAATTACGGGAAATCCCAAGAATTATGGGAATCGGTAAGAAATCCCGAAAAGTATTCAATTATTTAAATAATTTATTTATTTAAATAATTATGAAAAATTCTAAATTTTAGAATTTAAATTCCAGAAAATTCCCTCGATGACCGAGTCGATGGAATCGGGCGAGGTGAACAAGGGCGCGACCTTCGAGATGCAGTCGTCGACCCGAAACAGGTAAGGGAGACATGTGCCGCCTGTAAGGATATTCGGCCATGTTTAAATTATGCATTTAATTTATAAATGCAATTTATAATGATTAGTTTTTCAAATTGTGGTGATTTATCGGTTTCAAATTGTGGTGAAATGCCAGTTGAGAAATATAGACTGTATTTTTCGTGCAGGATGCTAGCCAAATCGGCAGCCGTTATACTGCCGAAAAATTATCGAAAAATTATTGAAATTTATCGAAAATCACTGAAAACCATAAAAATGATTTGATTTCACGTGAAACGATTTTCATGTACGAAAATCGAGAAATCAAGTAAATTTTATAAAACATGAATATAGTGATATCTAATTTTAAATATTCATGTTTTCGACTATGATGAAAAGGAAATCACCGAAAATTCACCGGTAGGTGATATTTCACGTGAAACGAGATGAAAATGAAAAAGAGACCGAAGTGAATATTTTTATAAATATTCTTAAATATTCACTTGATTTAATATAAAACCTTTATGGTTTTAATTGTGAGATAAATAATTATATAAATTCCATAAAGGTTAAGACATGATGGAAAACTATGATTTCGAGACTAGAGGTCTCTACACGTGTTTTTAGAAAGAAACATGGTTACGGGATTTATGAATTTGGAAAAATAAATATTTTATTTTTCATAAATTATTGAAAAACCATGTTTTCAAGTGAAAGCACGGAAAAGCGTGCATACGTATTTTACGGTGGAGAAAGGACAGTTTTGCACTTTTATATGTTACATTGATGATTTTGCAAACTGTTTCACCGTGAGGAAAACACGATTTATACCTTTATGAAATATTTTGAGAAATATTATTTAAATTATAAATTTCATAAAGGTGATGATTTTATTACATGTGAGCCTTATGGATATTTGTGAAATATTTCGATTTACTATATTTAAAATCCATAAAAGCTATGGTACAGTTTATATTATTTTGAGACTTAGGCCCCGAGTTTCATGCATCACACTTATACTATTACTGTCACATGGCTGATAGACCTGCCAGTCATCAGCGTCCCGGATGTCACCTGGCAAGTGTACACCGAGGACACCATATAGATCATGGCCATAGATCTCACTATTATACTGTTACTGTGTCCCTTTGGGGATGATGATTACTGGTCCATTATTGGACGATGATAACATGATTTAATTGTAAGGTGATGCCCAGTCTCATATACTATTACTGTTTACTGAAAGGATTTACAGAATCCTATTTATTGTACTGTACTGTTTACTGTTCTGAACTACTGTTTGCTGTTTACTTTTACTGATGAAAAAACTGTACCAAAACACTGTTTACTGAACTGTACTGTTTACTGAAATGGTAGCCAGTGATTACTGTTTTACCGAAAAAGGTACCATTTACTGTTTACTGAACGGAAAGCTACCGTATACTATTTATTGAATGGGTAGCTACTGCTTACTGTTACTGATTGAACCGTATCGAGATACTGTTTTACTTAATACTGAATATACTATTTTACTGAACTGTACGATACGGTTACTGATTTGAAAAGAGAAATAAATGTTTATTCTAAAAGAATAACATAAGAATTATTTCTAAGATAAAAATAATCGCAAAAGTACTTATCCAATGATTGGATATTTGCGAAGCACTGTACTGTCACGTGTTTTACTGTACTGAAGAGAAGAGAAGTAAACTACTATTTTTATTACTGAACTGCCACGTGTTTTAAAATATACTGGATGTGAAAAGAAATAGTGGTTTACTCCGTCGAAAAACGAAAATTATATCGTCTTGAAAACAACGAAAATAGTACTTTGTACAGTTGCTTCTAGGTTCCGGAACAAGTCAGGTATTTCAAAATACCTGCCTTACTCTATCTAGATCCCTAGCCGACTGTAGTATCCTTCTTACATGTGTGCCTATAGCCAGCTAGGAAGATTTTAAAGAAAATGAAAAAAATTATTTTCAGCATATAGATAGCTGAATATCAAGTGTGACATATAGCTCTCTTACTGAGCCGTGGTTTGCTCACTCCCCAATTTTAACATTTCAGGTTTTGATGATGGTGAGATCCAATATTTGTGGATTACGGTTGCACATAATGAACAAGGTGACTGACTGACTAAGATATATCAGGTATAATCATTTATTTTCTGTATTTAGACATGTCTACAGTACTACATATTTGTAATTAAGATTGGGGATGTGTATAATGTTAACAAGATTTTATTAAATTGTTTAACATCAAGTGTAAAGTGAAGTATCACAGACAGCCCAACTGGATAAATTATGTAAAATAAAGTAAAAAATGTGGTAACGGGGCGTTACAGATTTAATGGTATCAGAGCATGGTTGGCCTGATGTCTGTGGATACTTTGGAAGGAAAAGTGTTAAACATATCTGGTAGTACTGTGTCGTCTGAATAGATAAAGAAAATAAATGATTGTAAATTGAGAAAAATAAATTAAAGGGAGTGAGAAAGTATAAATTGAGAATATTAATGAGAAATAATAGGCTCAGAAATTACCGAAAATTGGTTATTCTTATAATCTAAATGAAGGCCTGTTCGGTAAGGAACCGAAGGGACTCGGTGATGGCCCCTCTAGTACTTTCTGTCCGAACCGAACTGAGACTTGAAAGTGATGGTATAAATGAGGGGAATGAAATATCATCATTAAATAGACTTTAAGATCACCGATTGAGGGTAATTTGAAGAGAGAGAAAATTTTTGGCCAAAATGACCAAAATACCCCTGACTCTAAAATTTTATTAGGAGTCAGAATAGACCTACAGAGGTTGGAATTGATTGATTTGATAGAGAAATCGATGATATAAAGCTGAATTACAAGTAGAATAATCTAATTATGGAAGTTAGTGGACTTCTTTGTCGAAATCAAACAAGATCTTAAATTGCTGATATTAGTATGAGAAAGGATATTATCAGCACATAAATGATCAGTTCATTGATTCAAAAGTATACTGAGGAGAAAGAAATAAATGTCGAAATGACGAAAATGCCTCTATGTTGGGCAAAGTCTGAATTGTGATAAAACTAAGTAGATCTTGAATCCATTGATGATAATGGAGTTATAAATGGCATAGAGGATGTCATATGAATATAACGATCCCCATTACTGATTCCACTGACACTTAGATTACGGAAGCGAACTGTGAGTGACCTAGTGAACGAGCTAGGCCTTATGACGAAACCTCGAGGGGTGAACCAGTGAAAGGGCTGGGCATTCTCAAAGAGGACAATACAGATTTGTACAGGCGCACGGCGGACGGGCCGAGGCCTTACACGATGTGATCCGATAAGTGTAGTGGAATGTCATCAGATGATTGGCCGGTTATTCACTGTAAGGGTCGAAAATTAAGAGTGTATTGAACGGGATCGTTGAATACTATGAAAAATGAAATGATTACAGGAATTGACTGATGAGGTGAATAGTACAGATAATGAAATACTTATTGGTGTGGTTAATTATGGTTCTATATATTTTACTACTTTGAGGTATTTAACAGATAACCTTATATACAACCGAAATATCTTTAAATATGTGCTACAGAATGAGGTGCTATGTGGAGTACTGTGAATTGGTGAATATATATAAGAACAGTAAAGTGATAAAGAAGAAGATGACAGCTAACCTAAGTTCTTCAGAACCCTTGAGACAGAACTGTGATGGGTGACCCGTAGTGGATCATGTGTTGTGAGATGCGGGCGAACAATATTATCATCGACTTACTAGTAAAGGTAAACCTGGGGCGAAAGGATAGCCTAGGGGATGCTCGCTGACGGTCGATTCGAACAGGTGGGACTCTTACAGGGAGCTTAATAATAACACGAGTGTAAGGAACTAGGTACGTAAGGGTGTCAAGGTTCAAACCTCGTGGATAAGATGCTCAACGAAGTTAAACCGGAATTTATTAAATGAACTTAATTCCAAAGTAAATTACAATGGTAATAAATTGGTTAGCTGTAACATGTGTTGATAACTGTAGTACTTACTACAGCTTAGTGGAATGAAATTTGTAAGGCTGTAAAGTATGAGTAAACAATGAAATCAAGGTAGAGTATGAGTCAAAATGAATAGAATAGTAAATGTCTCTGCCTTGAGAATACACAGTGTAAATGATAGGACATGAGGATGAAATGTCCGAATTAATAAGAAATGTGTGATTAAAGAAAGTATCAGATTTGATTTCCGATAGACCTTCCAAAGTTATATAAATTGGAGGAATCGAGATAACACTGACTCGATTTTGAATATGAAATCTGATTCTAAGCTTATATCGGAGAACTTAAGAAAATCGGAAAGCTTAAGAAATCTACTCTGGAAAATGAAAGAATAAGGAAGTGCATATGTATAGGGTGATTGATGGAAATAAAGATAGTGAAAAATTGAGATTAATGAAGTTGGCTGCATAAATGTAAAAGAGAGCAGCACAAATGATTTTAATAAGTAGATGAATCGACATGTTATATAGTAAATGGTTACTATGTAATAAAGTTCTTGTGAAGAACAAGTATTCATCTACATGAAACTAGACGCTTTATTGATCTAATCAGAGATACATGAGGAGTTAATAAGACTAGCCCCAGTATAAAGCGTCCTTAGATAAAAGATTGGAGACTAATGTCCATAAGATGATGATTAGAACTCGGAGTGAATTTTACGAGTTCCTACTGAGGTTACAAGGTTAATGATTTGCCTTGTGAGGTATATAAGCCTAAAGAATGAGGCATCCATACATGAGTAAATTGATGAAATACTGATAGGGTTTAAAGTACAAATGGAAAATGAGCAGCATTGTGGTATAACTCTTAAACTCTTAAAGACTGTGGAATTGTGTTAAGATTGGTAAATAAGATGTTTGGCTAGACAGTGTCTCCTTATGAGGGATATATGATCTCGAGATGACAGAGTGACAGTGAATCTGTCTATAATAAAAAAAATGATCGAGATACGAAAATAATGAGTCTAGCTAGTTACTAATGCCAATCTATAAAAGAGTGATGAGACTAGCTGCTCTACTAATGTGATGTAATTAAGGAAAGAAATTTAAGTCGGTAAATGGATAAGTGTAAAGAAAAGATGGTATGCAAGATTTTAAAAGATCTTAGCAGTGTAGTACCATACCAATTGAGAAAACCGACTAAAAGGATGAGAGTAAAAACATGAAAAGATAAAAGTGGAAATATGAAAACGAAAATGAAAGTGGAATAAGGAAATAAATTGCATGATGAGAAGGGAACATCAATATGAAACAGTTCCCAAAGGTAAGACTAAAAATGATCTAATGTTGGTTATCACACGACAGTGGCTAGATGTAAAATCACGCCAGATTTGATAAGTAAAATTAATGATACTCCAAGGAGTAAGATAATTGATATGTTTATTGCCAGTATATAAATGAAAAATGATTATATGCATAACCACCTTGAAATGATAGAAACGGTGGAAGTATATAGATGATGTGGTGATTAAATATATAAATTGAGGATTCAATTGTAGAATCTAAATTATGAAAAGAGATTTAAAGACCATACTACATGAAGAGAACATGATTGTCTCATGATTTATGATGGTAAGAGATGATCCATAGTAAAGTCTGCATGAGATGCAGCCTTGGTGGAATAAGTGTGAAAATGAATATTGTGGACAATAAAGAGTCCAAAAGAGAAATGATGATATGGAAGTGATTAAAGACTGGTGATCTAAATAGAATCACTTTCCATTATCAGACTTCTAGATTCTCTAGTGCCTTAGTCGAAGTATAAGTGTTAAACAGTGTGAATATGTATGTACAGTTCCAGTGAGCCTTATATGTGATGAGAGTCTCTGGGATGCCATACGCTTAATGAGAGATAGCAAAAGGCTTTGAGATCCCAAGTGTATTGATAGCACTGCTCCATACTGATATATATATATGAGCGTGAGATGTAAACGCTCCATGATATTGAGAGATCGTGTGCATGAGATGTGAAAGCTACTGGGACACTTACATATAACTGATTGACATGAGTACATGATAGTACCAAATTTTTGGGATTCATGATTACTAATCGAGGGATAGAGGCTAATCCCGAGAAAGTTCAAGCTATTTTGGACATGAGGCCGCCTAATACAGTAAGAGAAGTCCAAAGGCTAACAAGAAGAATAGCAGCCTTGAGTCGTTTCTTGTCTAAATCAGCTGAAAGAAGTCTACCATTTTTCAAGGCGATAAAGGCAGGAAAGAACTTCAAGTGGACGGAAGAGTGCAACGACGCCTTTGAAAGGTTGAAAGACTACTTGAAAGAGTTGCCTCTATTATCTCGGCCACATCCCGGAGACCACCTCCTTATGTACCTCGGTGTAGGAGAGAAAGCTATAAGTGCAGTCCTACTAAGGAAAGAAGGGGATAGAGATTGCCCGATTTATTATGTAAGTAAAGTCCTGCTAGATGCCGAGGCAAGATACCCCTTAGTTGAACAAATAGCTTTATCCCTGGTGATGGCAACTCGGATGTTGCGGCCTTACTTCCAACCTTACTCGGTGACTATCTTAACAGATCAGCCCCTCAGGCAAATACTGCAGAAACCAGAACACTCCGGACGTCTAATTAAGTGGGCTATTGAATTGAGTGAATATGACATTCACTTCCAGCCTCGCCAAGCAATAAAAGGACAGGCATTGGCAGATTTCATTATAGAATGCACTGGCCGAAAGGTCCAAGGCGAAACAGAGTTAGTCTGGTGGAAATTATTTGTTGATGGAGCTCGTAACATGGACGGCAGTAGAGCCGGAATTGTGCTAATATCGCCTGCAGGGGAAACCTACGAGTATTCCCTACGTTTTGATTTCCCAAGTTCGAACAATACAGCCGAGTACGAAGCCTTGATAGCTAGGATAGGAGTCAGCAACTTAATGGCACATAGCGATTCACAATTGGTGGTAAACCAGTTTTCGGGTGAATATGAAGCACGAGAACCCGCCTTAGTCCCTTATCTACAGAAGGTACAATTGTTGGCACAGTCATTCAAGCACTTCCAGCTGACTCAGATAAATCGAACAGAGAACAACCATGCAGACACTCTTTCAAAATTGGCTTCTTCCAGAGGGGTTAAAGGGGGTATGGTCAAAGTGGAATCCCTCGCTAGACCAAGCATTGAAGAAGAAGATATCTGTGATGTCGAAATCCGAGGCGATTGGAGGAACTCAATCAAAGACTACATATTGGGAGGTACACTCCCCACTAATAGAGACGAAGCTCGAAGGCTGAAGCTAAAAAGTGCCAAGTTTACAGTGGTGAATGGGGAACTCTATAAACGGGGATTCACAATGCCCCTGTTGAAGTGTCTAGGGCCCCAACAAGCTGAGTACACCTTAGCTGAAGTTCATGAGGGAATATGCGGTGAACATTTGGGGGCTCGAGCCCTGGCCTCGAAAATATTGCACACGGGGTTTTATTGGCCTACACTGAGGAAGGATGCCATAGACAAAGTGAGAAGATGTGAAAAGTGTCAGAAATTCGCTCCTATAACTACCGCGCCTGTTTCAGCTCTTCAAAACACACTTTAACCAACTCCATTTGCACAATGGGGACTAGATATCCTGGGGCCTTTTCCCCTAGGCTCAGGACAAAGAAAGTATTTGCTTGTGGCCACAGACTACTTCACAAAATGGATAGAGGCCGAGCCTTTGGCTACAATTTCTGAGAAGAAGGTGGAAGCAATGGTGTGGAAAGACATAATTTGCCGATTTGGGATTCCCCGTGTGATAAATGCAGATCATGGGAAGTAGTTCTACTGTGATTCTTTCCGAAATTTTTGTACTGGCCTGAAGATTCTCCTAAGAATATCTTCTGTGTCTTACCCACAGGCCAATGGGCAGGCAGAGGTGAGCAATCGAACTATACTGCACGGGTTGAAGACTAGACTGGACATGGCAAGAGGAGCATGGGTAGATGAGCTCCCAAGTGTCCTATGGGCCTACAGAACGATAAGCAAAGTGTCAACAGGTGAAACACCATTTAATTTGGTATATGGCACTGAAGCCCTTATCCCAGTAGAAGTTGGAGCTGAGTCACCCCGATTGGTCCCTACATCGAGGAACTCAATTCTCAGGGACTAAAGGAGAATCTAGACCTGCTAGACGAGCTGAGAGACAAAGCAAAAATGAGACTGGCTGCTTACCAACAGAGGATAGCTACTTATTACAATGCACGGGTGAAGAACAGAGAAATGCAAGAAGGAGATCTAGTGTTAAGAAAGACGGCAATCACAAACGCCCATAAGGAGGATGGAAAGCTCCGGGCTAATTGGGAAGGACCATACAGAATCAGAAAGATGGTCGAACCTAGCACATGTACCTTGGAAACCTTGCAAGGAAAGAAGATCTCAAAGACTTAGAATGCCAACCATCTTAAGCTATATTGGCAATAAACATTGTAATTTTTTGCTCCCTGATTGTTATTATTCTTACTTTCCCATCTATTACATTACTTTACAGATGTTATTGTTTTTCTGATTCATGAATAAAGGCCAGCCAATCATTTCCTGTATTTTCTAACGCAATATGTGAGACAGATTATGTGTTACAAGAATTAAAATGAGGTAACAGCTGGCAAACACAAAAGTCCCTAAGCACAAGAGGTGCGAGACGGGCAAATCAAAAGTCCCTAAGCAAAAAATGCGCGAGACGGGCTAATCAAAAGTCCCTAAGCAAAAAATGCACGAGACGGGCAAATTAAAAGTCCCTAAGCGAAAAATGCGCGAGACGGGCAAATCAAAAGTCCTTAAGCGAAAAATGCGCGAGACGGGCAAATCAAAAGTCCCTAAGCACAAGAGGTGCGAGACGGGCAAATCAAAAGTCCCTAAGCAAAAAATGCGCGAGACGGGCAAATCTAAAAGTCCCTAAGCGAAAAATGCGCGAGACGGGCAAATCAAAAGTCCCTAAGCACAAACGGTGCGAGACGGGCAAATCAAAAGTCCCTAAGCGAAAAATGCGCGAGACGGGCAAATCTAAAAGTCCCTAAGCGAAAAATGCGCGAGACGGGCAAATCTAAAAGTCCCTAAGCACAAAGGTACGAGACGGGCAAAAGACCAATCCTCAAAAAAGTACAATCGTGGAATCATCAAGCTCTGGGTAAACAGACACGTGCGAAAGCCAAATAACACAAAGATACAAATTATATAGCATGTTACGAGGTACGTTACAAATCCTTCAGATTAATATGTCGCAATAAGTTGACAAATTATGGTTAACACTTGGACATTTTAGTCTTGCTTATTCTACTAAGTTCTTAAGCCAAAAGAGCACAAGATAGACACAACGCTCGAACAAAGTTCATCTTTGAACAGTAGTGACAATGATGTCTCAAAGTAGAACTCGGGGAGCAACATGGTGTAAAGGTACACTTTATACCGTGAAAACAGAATCACTTCATATTTTTATGCTTTAATGCTGCTCTTTAGAATCTTGTAATAAAAACAAACATCCATTCAGAGAAGAAAAGAGGAAAATACAAAAAGCTACAAAAAGAAACGTACTTTTCATTAAATATTCATTGAATCTTTACAAAAAGAGGAAAATACAAAAAGCTGCAAAAAGAAATGTACTTTTCGTTGAATGTTCACAAAGTAAAATACAAAAAATCCTAATCTACGCTGAGGACTAAGTCATCTGGCTGAGAAGAAGCCGCCTCGACAGCAGAGCCCTCAATAACCGAGGGATCAGGAACTTGAGTAACCAAAGCACCAAGATCCTGGGGAGCCGAAGGAGCCATCCCGGATGAAGGATCATCACTTGAGGGCCCGACCACAGCTACGGAGTCTGGCACAGGATCAACCGCTGTGGAATCAGAAATCTGGAACTCATCGCTGTCTAACCCTAGAAGTGCCCCGATAGACTCAGGCTGATCGTCGGCCTCGATAGCCTCAGGAATGTCTTGCACTGTTGAAGGTTCGACTCGATCATGTGCGCCAGAAGACTCAGGCTGACATTGTGGCTGTCGAGGAGGCCATGGGCCCTCAAGATTGTCCAATTCATCCCCAGCACCCTCCTCCAAATAGGCATCCGGACCTTGTGAGTCGGGCTCGTACTTAGTCCAAGAAGGAGCTGCGTAGTACTTGGCCTCCTCAGTAAAGAGTAACTCAGGAAAAGTCTCACCAAGCCGATGCTTCTCCAGCCAAGAACGAGCCAAATAAAAACCGTACTTGATGAATCCTGCCGCGAACATTGCTTTCTTATCATAGCAATGTTGGGACAAGCGGTACTCACGAACGGCCTCGGCCCGAATCTCTCTTTGACGGTCCAGTACATTATGCAACTCCTCAATGGCTTCATCCCGTTGTCTCTCCATGGCTCCACGGTCATTGACGGCCTTATTATAGGCTTCTTGGTACCCTTGAAGGGAAGCCACCTTCGCTTTCTCTTCCTGGAGCTTTCGCTCAAGATCAGCATTCTTTCGCTCGAGATCAGCGCTCTTTTTATTTAGCTCCTCCATCCTTTTGGGATAGGGGCGAAGCTAGACAACCTCGTTCATAAGCTCCATTTTCTGCTCTCGAAGCTCACGAATGTCCTTATAAGCTTGCTCCTTAAGGGGCCTGTGTCGAGCATTAATAGCCGCAATTTGCTGAGCCGTCTGACAAGACAAAAAACAAACAAAGGCTCAACAAACATGACGAAAAAGCATAAAAAAGAAAAAACTAATTACCAAACAAGCACAAAGCTTACCTTCATTGCGAGGTAGTCGGAATTATCCTCCGCCTTAGTTAGATTGGTGAAAAGCCTTGCCTCGTCGCGAGGGAGGATGGTGCTCCAAGCCAAACGGGATGCTATCTCGACATCTTCAATGCTGTCATTGTCATTCACCCCGGGATAGACCTGGAAGTCTTCTCCACCAACAACAACCCCGCTATCAACTTGATGGCGCCTCAAAGTCGGATCAGCCACCTTAGGCAAAATCGGTCTTGTAGGCGTCGTGGCTTCTATAATGAGCCTCTTCCTGTATTTGCGCCTAGGCTGGCGAGGAACAGACCTATCCTCAGCAACACGAGATCCACCCTCTTGACGGGTTGAATCACTCATCTGGGACTCCGAGCTCTCGCGGTCGTCCAAACCACGATCAGGGACAAGAGGCCTCTTTCGTTTATTTCTCCCGGCCTCTTTTGTAGGATGGCTGGATACACCAGCGGCAAGAGGAGGGGCAATAGGAGCATGAGCTGGCATGGATGAGGGAGCACGAGCTGACCCAGATGAGGGAGCACGAGCCGATCCAAATGAGGAAGCCCCAGCTTGTGACTGAGAAGCAGGAGCCGCTCGAGCAGCATCGCTGGCATCCCTCCTACGCAAAAACTCCTGGAAGTTCATTCCTGCACAACATAAGAAAGAATTAGCTGACCAAGTAAAAACGCCACACCCACGAAGTAAAAAGGAAATTAGAAAACTAAAAAACCACTGATATCCTCTAAACTATTCAAGGATGAATCCAAGGGGAAATCGACGAAGGGACTCCCAATGGCATCGGCCCAAGCCCACTCAGGATTCTCCTCTGACTGATCGCTAGTATCCGCAGCCTTAGGGGTCTCATCCTCCAAATCTGAAGAGGACTCATCTACAAGATGGCCTACAGGGGCAGACGCTTCGGCTACGATTACGGGAGATGGCTGACTAGGACCAGCATCAACACGTGGAGTCGCAAGCAAGTTAGACGGGATAGCGGAAGTCCCAACAACAGTCCTGCTTACCCTCCAGCCGACATCGGCGATATTCTCCGGGGTTAAACGGGAGAATAAGTTACGCTCCCCGGTAGAACAGATCCGCCGAATAAGCTCACCAAATTGGTCTCTCAAGGTTTCTGCTTTGAACCTTTCTGAGCGCTGTGAGTGGTCAAAGGTATCACGATTCCATCTCTTGCAGATCCGTAGGTTGCTTGGAATCTCGACAACGACCCACTCACTTTTAAAGCCACGCAGTTTATTGGGAAGATCCGAGAAGATCTTATTATTAGGAAACTCGTCGGTCTTCAACCGTTGGAGAGAGAACGTTATCATCTCTTTCAAACCACGAATTCTGAAAAAGGCGCTTAAAAGAGGAACAGTTGGGACAATATCCAAGTGATAACACACTATGGAAAACGCTACCAGCTGGGCCCACGCGTGGGGATGGAGTTGACACAGGACGATGTCCTTATACCTAAGAAACGATTCACCAAACTCCGGAAGAGGGAAGCGAAAATCGAAGGATAAAGAGGCCTTATGAACGGCTACACCATTTCTAACCAAGTCGGGTGTAGCCTCCCCTTGGACTGGAAGTCTATAACTATAACCTGACGGAAGGGGGAAACGAGTCCTAAAATCCTCTAAGTCGGCATTCGTCAAAGAACACAAAACACCACCGGTTCTGAGTGTTTTAACCGGACGTAGCAAAGACATGGCAAAGGAATTACCTAATAGGTGACAGACCTACTAGGGCGACAGACCTTCTGAACGAAAGACCTGCGGGAGACTTAGGCTCTACGCGGAAGACTAAAAACACCCCCAGGAGGCCTAAATCTAAATGCGAAAAGGTTATAAATAAAGGCGACAGATATGCACTTACTGTCACTGAGATGAGCGAGAGATCTGACGAGAGAGCGACAGACTCTTTTAGGCGACAGACTCTTTTGACGAGAGAGCTGAAAGATAGGCGACAGACGGCTACTCAGAGGTTTTCGTGCACTCTCTCGATGAGCCCCAGCGGTTTATATTGCCGCGACAAGGAATGCCAAACGTCGCGCCCGATCACGTCTGTCGCAGATTGGAGATTTTTCACCTGCAAAAAATACCAGAAGAAGTAGAAAAAAATAGAGAAAACTATTCACGGTGGGCTGAAGCCCAAAAAACACATATTTATACTCTCTTGTTTAGAAAAATCCAACAAGAGAGTAGGGAGCAATTAATATGACAAAGTATACCTTCTTTGGGCCAGGCCCAAGGTTCATCAAGACCACCACGTGGCGGGAGATCACTGGGTCACGTGGCCTTCGACGACAAATGATATAGGCTACCGCACCACACCTGTCGCCTAGCGACAGACTCCTAGCCTATCGCCTGATGTGACAGGGCGACACATGGCATCATCCGTCTTCCGACCTGCGACAGACCACATTGGCTGTTGCATTACACCTGTCGCCTGGCGACAGGCTCCTAGCCTACCGCCTGACGTGACAGGGCGGCACATGGCATCGTCCTCGCCTACCGATTGGCGACAGACCCTTGTCGCCATAACGTGATTCACGAGATGGTCTCTCGCCAGCGACAAGGTCCGAGTTTATCTGTACGAAGGAATTTGTATTACATCTGGATACAAACTCTTAGCAAAGTTGCGTACTTATCCTCAGGTAATTAACCTAGAATATCTGCCTATAAATAGGCTTCAGGTATAATCTTATTCCCCAATTTTTTGACTACTGGCTTTTACGTTTCTCAATTCTGAAGAATTTTGGGCTGACTTATGCATCGGAGTGTCTACGCAGGGAACCACCTCTGCGTCTCTTTGACTTTTCTTGTTTTACAGAAGCTTCTTGGAGACACGTGGAGACTAAGTACAAACATCGACGTCAGCATACCTTTATTGTTGTTTTGTGCAACAACAATAATCAAGAGAAATGTTAGGGATAGGTATTTTTATGGTTACATTTCAATATATTTTATTTTATTGAGTCACATTATTTTTTAGTTTTACGTAAAGGCTTATTACCTACCATTACATATGAGAAAAGTATTTTTTAACATCTATATGCTTCAGCTTGTCAACTTCTCACATGAATAATCAATTTTCATATAAAATTAAAAAATGATGTGACCCAATAAAATTGAAAATATTGAAATATGACTATTAAAGTGATTGCCTTAACATTCCCTTAGAATCAAACATATGAAGATAATAAATAGTCTAGTGATTAAAGATAAGTTGTGGCATATTATAAATCTTGGATTAAAATTTAAGCACCTCATCTTCAACTATTTAAATTTTCTTTGTAATAAAAAATAAATAAATAATCCATAAAAGGTAAGCAAAGAAAAAACCTATTTTTAACAGCTAGTAGTCTAATCATTGTGAAATTTAAAATTTTTTTGTCATATAAATAATTGTCCTTTTCTTTTTAATATTTGCACTTAATTTTGTAATAATGATATTGTAATTATATAAAGATTTTGTACAAATAATATTATATTCATTCATTTGTGTAAATTCTTGATCTTTTTATATTTTTTTTATTTTCATAGATTAAGAAATACTAAATTATAAATGATTAAAAAATTAAAGAATATTAAATTAAAAAAACAATTTTAGAAAATTTAACACAAAAAATATAGTAGAAGAAGTTCAAGTACTTTTTGACCCCACTGAATCACATTTCTGGCTACGCCACTGCCTACTATTACATATGAGGAAAGTATTTTTTTAACATCTATATGCTTTAGCTTGTCAACTTCTCACATGGATAATTAATTTTCATGTAAAATTAAAAAGTGATATGGGCTAATAAAATTGAAAATATTGAAATATGACTATTAAAGTGATTGCATTAACATTCCCTTATAATCAAACATATGAAGATAATATATAGTCTAGTGGATAAAGATAAGTTGCGGCATAT
This sequence comes from Heritiera fomes, assembly GCA_032173925.1. Classification (NCBI taxonomy): domain Eukaryota; kingdom Viridiplantae; phylum Streptophyta; class Magnoliopsida; order Malvales; family Malvaceae; genus Heritiera; species Heritiera fomes. The sequence continues at coordinate 21,841,544 of JAPDPM010000004.1, read as the reverse complement.
TATAAATTTTATGCCAACAATCTCATGACCTAGTGGTTAAAGATGAGTTGTGGCATATCATAAGTCTTGGATTCGAATCCAAACATCCCCACCCCAGTTATTTAATATTTCCCTTGTAATCAAAAAATATTATAAATCTTGAATTCAAATTCGAACACTTCATCTCCAATTATTTAATATTTTTTTGTAATAAAAAATAAATAAATAATCCATAAAAAGTAAGAAAAGAAAAAACCTATTTTTAACAGCTAGTAGTCTAATCAGCATTCATTTATATCCTGCCAAATTGCGTGCAAGAAGTAAAGTACAATAAGGTGATGAGCTTTCTTTCACTCCATCTATGGTGATTACAAATGCTGAAGATTCTTACAAGTTGGACACCAAATAAAACTGCAAAATTGATAGCTTGCATTGTAATTGTTAACCCTTCTTTGACTATAAATATTTAAACTGTTGAAGTGGACAGTACAGTGGTAGCTAGTGTACTCGGCAACATGAAAGTTTCATATCCCCCTCTGCTTTTACTGTTTCTCCTCATCCTACCATCTAGTAATGGCACTGATTAATGAATATTCTTTGATTTCCCTTGAAGGAAACCGAAACAAACACGCAGTGGAATTTAAATCATTCGGCCTCTACCAGGATCGATTTGGAGAGTTGCCTGATTAGGGTTTCGAGATTTTACCTAACGTTTTCTCTTATTTTCTGTCGTTGGTCAAGTCACAAGCAACAACTTTTCGTTCCTGCCTCTATTGATATCCACACGAACGGATCTCACGACTCTTGAACGTCTCACGATCAGAAGCCTTAAAGAGCATTTTTGATTCCTTATAACCGAATTGCTAGCTTCGATTAAAAGAATAATTTTTTGGTCTGTTTTTTTTGTGCGGCTCTATTTTAGAAAACATCCTTTTATAGGCAGTAAATTTTACCCTAAAATTTACTGCCAAACAGAACTCTAATCCTATTTAGAATAGGATTAGCTATATCCTTAATCCAATTCAGAATAGGATTAGATATATCCTTAATCCAATTCAGAATAGGATTAATTAAGCTCCTCATTGATCCGTTCTAAGTGTGCGACCCAATAGGTTTTCAAAACAATGGCAATGACAAAATTGTCCTAGGCAATGAGCGGTATCTAGCAACACATCATTGCTACCCATGTAACGAGAATGTCAATGACTCGACATAACCTTACTCGTGATAGATGTTACCATGTAGTCTAATCCCTTTATCCTTTGATGTCTTGATTAGACACAAGTCATGGAATGTGTCACACTTGTATAGTCTAATCAGCGTTTCTTGATTCCTGAGTAGACTAATTAAACAAATAAAATCAATATCTCATATTGACTTATTCGAGCACGGCCATGCATTTCTTAGTCTCACTCTATCAAAGGGCCCAAGACATCACTCTTGTTATATAAGAGGGATAAATCCTATCTTGATCACTCAACATCCCTCTACATAGATCAAGGCATACCCAATTACTACCTTTATAGTCCATCCTGTTACGAATGACATCTAGCAGCATTAAAGTATGCAATTCTCTATGTTAGGATCTCTGATGATCTCAAGTCAAAGGATCACATACACCATCATCACTATGAGAATCGCTTATGACACTCATATAACAATCCATGTAGCGTTCTCATGGAGGGTCGATCCAGTACATAGTTCTCTAACATGTACCTATGTGATGACTTGATATCCTATATCCATGACAATGGTCATCAGTCAACCACATACTAGTCTTATCGTATCATTGTTATCCGTGTTCACAATAATACTTAACTAGGGATATTTTAAGAATAGTGTGTTATTACTATTCTAAGGACATTATCATATAAGATTATATTACGCAGTTATAAGACAAATATAATAATGAACTATAATAAATAAAATGTCATGATACATAAAAAAAATGCCAAAGTCAATCATCTAATGAATGGTTCTAAGGGCATAATCCAACATCCCTTTCATTTTCTGATCTTTAATTCCATGTGCTCATTGTTGCGGGTTGGAAACAAAAAACAGGTGAATTAGCTAAACCATGCGGGGTACGTCCGATTCCTCTTCCCAATTGCTCGCGTGAAACATGCGAGCAACACTGCTTCGACCCTGGCGGATGCATCAACGGCCAAAGTTGTTGCTGTGACGCAACCATCGAAGATGACATGAAATACTTAAGACCCTTTTTGTTTCTTTGTCCTAAACATGTGAAATAAGGAAAAATGGAACATGTTGTCTTGTTTCTAATCAAATAACTTTCGAGTTCTCATTTTCATTTGCAATTGCTTCTACTCATCATTTTATCAGGCATTGTTATTTGTTTCAGTTGAAAGAGACGCATAATGAAGCAAAAGCTTCTAACTGTGTATCAAAATTACTATTTTGCTATTTTACTGTTTTTTAAAACCAAATTAAGATAAACAATAAGGTGGTAAATGGTAAATATTCTTTCACCAAAAAAAAAGAAGTAAATATTCAATCTGTCAACGACTGTAAATATGATTACAATAAAAAAACACAAATTAAAATTAATAAAATTTGTATATGAATTTAATAAAATTTAAAAAATAATATCCATATAAATTTTAACATAAAATTTTTTTTATTTAAAAATACGATTTTTCCGAAGTACACTAAATGCCAGATTGCCAGTATGAATTATACTAAAATAGCTTCAAATCTGAAATTAAAACAGCAGAGCAGCCAGTCTACGTTGACTATCACTGACTATAACAGTAGTGGGTGGCTGAGCTAGTTGATAGAACAGGCGATTTTTTTTATGCTTTTGCTGCGACTAAATGCCACCTAGTAGGAGTATTAGTAACCGCTAACTAAAGGAATCAACAGCAAAAGGAAAATGTAACATCCCTTTAGACTGAAAATACGAATCAAATTTTTTCTTTTTCACTTACTTAGTTGGGATGTACGTAGTGTCATTAATCTATTCTTAAGCTAACTTTATATTAACTAAATCAATATCCTTTAATTATCTTGATCCCAGTTCAAATTCTCTCACTAAGCATGCATTCACAATTTTGAATCATATGCATTCACAATTTTGAATCATTCTACTTGACCAAATATTTATCTACCAATGTTGCATGCATCATTATAAACCATAATTATATCATTTACTTCTTTTACTTACATCCCCATACTAGAATAGTATTGAAAATTCAAGTTTGAGTACAAAATGGGCAACTTTACATCATATACCTTCAAGAGAGGAGCAAAACCTCAAAGGACACGATAGAACCCCTCATACAAGCTCTTACTGCAAGTAATTTGGAAGGTGGAGAGGGAGGGTGAGCTTATAAAGCCCAGTAAGAAATATATATATATATATATATAAAAGAAACAAATACCGAAATTCTATATGCAAATTTTCTAAATCATTTATTAAATCTCGGCGTTCATATGATTCAGAAACCAAATCATGCTTATGCAATACAACCAAAAGCATTTCATTTAAACTATAATAAAGCAAATAAATTCTGAACATAAATCCAAACATATATGTACTTATCATACTTAGTTTCAGTGTGGATAGTCGTAATAAAACCATATCGGTTTCGAAATCTAAATATCAAACGTTCAAAATTCATATACGAAAATAAGTATGAAAAAGCACACACAGACTAAGTTAGAGACATATTAACGATTAAGTACTAATCATGCAATATAAATATTCTCATGAGGGAAAGTGAAAGTCAGATATACATATGACCATAATCCAAAGGGGGTCTACAGTGAGCACTGATCAAGTGTCAACTAGGCCCGCTATGGACTGGATCAAAGTCACACAGTTCGGAAGTCAAATACCTACTGCGGACTGGATCAGGGTCATACAACAATCTAGAACTAATACTGCAGTGAGTTTAGTTAGTCATGTCTCAAAACATTTTTATATATTTTTGGAATTCCAAATCGTGTTCTCAAAACTTCAAAAATGAATATATATTTTCTTGCAAACATTGAAAATTCATAATTATTCATAAATATTTTCTAAAAATATAATACCTTGGTAGTATCTACGAAAATCAGAATTTCGATTAAAAATTCCATAAGTATTCAAAATCATGTAATTTAACATTTTCCAAAACAAAGCTTACTAGAAAATTTGCTATTTTCAAATTATTACTTAAGCTCTAGCTTAATTTGCAAAACCAATATTTTCTCAAAAAATCGGTAGCATAACAACTTAATTAAGCAAGGAAAATACAGTTTACAAAACCCAAGGTGGTTGATTTTAAAATTATTCAGTATCTCCTATGTCCAGATATATATGTCTTACCTGTACTTATCAAACCGATCAAGCTTAAGGGTAGGCAATGCGTATATATCGCCTATTCCAATTCCTATCCAATTGTGAAGTTAGCCTTTGGAATTCTTTACTTGAACAATCTCCTTGTCACTGTCCAGCCAAGATTTCTGCACTTTAACAACACAAATAAACTCATAATCCATCCCTTTTACACATATAATTTACTTGAAATTAAAGGAAGAGGCCTACCCCTTGATCTCTCTCAAAACCAAAACCCTTTTACTAAGCCCTCATCATGCTTATATCAACCTAACACAAAATACAATTTTAATATTAACATACACCTCATAGACAATTTATTCAATCTACAAGGGTTAGTTCCTCACCCTAACAATACCTATTTTATCACAACTCCAATATTAAATTCATTACTCATAACACCTTAGCATTAATATCTAGCAATTATATATTCTAGTAAGCTTGATAGGAAAACCCCTTACCCCTTTTCGACTTATCTGTGTTGGATTATGCCTTTAGAACCATTCATTAGATGATTGACTTTGGCATTTTTATGTATCATGACATTTTATTTATTATAGTTCATTATTATATTTGTCTTATAACTGCGTAATTTAATCTTATATGATAATGTTCTTAGAATAGTAATAACACACTATTCTTAAAATATCCCTAGTCAAGTATTATTGTGAACAAGGATAACAATGATACGATAAGACTAGTATGTGGTTGACTGATGACCATTGTCATGGATATAGGATATCAAGTCATCACATAGGTACATGTTAGAGAACTATGTACTGGATCGACCCTCCATGAGAACGCTACATGGATTGTTATATGAGTGTCATAAGCGATTCTCATAGTGATGATGGTGTATGTGATCCTTTGACTTGAGATCATCAAAGATCCCAACATAGAGAATTGCATACTTTAATGCTGCTAGATGTCATTCGTAACAGGATGGACTATAAAGGTAGTAATTGGGTATGCCTTGATCTATGTAAAGGGATGTTGAGTGATCAAGATAGGATTTATCCCTCTTATATAACAAGAGTGATGTCTTGGGCCCTTTGATAGAGTGAGACTAAGAAATGCATGGCCGTGCTCGAATAAGTCAATATGAGATATTGGTTTTATTTGTTTAATTAGTCTACTCAGGAATCAAGAAACGCTGATTGACTATACAAGTGTGACACGTTCCATGACTTGTGTCTAATCAAGACATCAAAGGATAAAGGGATTAGACTACACGGTAACATCTATCACGAGTAAGGTTATGTCGAGTCATTGACATTCTCGTTACATGGGTAGCAATGATGTGTTGCTAGATACCGCTCATTGCCTATGACAATTTTGTCATTGCCATTGTTTTGAGAACCTATTGGATCGCACACTTAGAACGGATCAATGAGGAGTTTAATTAATCTTATTCTGACTTGGATTAAGGATATAACTAATCCTATTCTGAATTGGATTAAGGATATAACTAATCCTATTCTAAGTAGGATTAGAGTTCTGTTTGACAGTAAATTTTAGGGTAAAATTTACTGCCTATAAAAGGTTGTTTTGTGTTTTCTAAAATAGAGCCGCACAATTAAACAAAAAAGAGAAACCTGTTCTCTGTGGTTTTAGAGCTTCTTTCAAACAAAACAAAATATTCTTTTAATCGAAGCTAACAATTCGGTTATAAAAAAAAGGCTCTTTAAGGCTTCTGATCGTGAGACATTCAAGAGTCATGAGATCCGTTCGTGTGGATACCATAGAGGCAGGAACGAAAAGTTGTTGCTTGTGACTCGACCAGCGACAGAAAATTAGAGAAAACGTTAGGTAAAATCTCGAAACCCTAATCAGGCAACTCTGCGAATCGATCCTGGTGGAGGCCGAATGATTTAAATTCCGCTGCGTGTTTGTTTCGATTTCCTTCACTGGTATTAGAGCCAGATTCGGAGTCCCTTATTTGTTTTGATAAGAGCATGATCTCTGGTTACTTTCTGTTTATGATTACATGCAATCGTTTTAATGAGATTAATACGGATTAGAATGTATATGATATAATCAGAGGCTAGAAATCGAATTGTTGAAATTATATATATGATATATATCAATTTCGATTCAACTTATATGTGAGATATAATCTGTGATGCGAATTATTAATGGCAGTTTCTGTTCTGCATAAACGTTATGGAAGAAACAGAATAATGTCGAAAGTGTATAAAGATCCTGATAAGATTGAAACACTTTTAGATAAGAGTTCTGATGCGACTAAAATTATAATCAGTATGAGATACTGGCTGGAACATCCTGATAAGATTAGGACACTTCCGGATAAGGGGCGTTGGCAATGTCAATACTGCCGCCCCGGGGAACTTCGCAGTCAGGGTCATAATTCTTTTCAGATGTGCCTCATTAATAAAACTAAAAGTTGAAATTGCGTTACACTTGTTTGTATAACACGGTGGTTGTTGTTTGAGCATGGTGCATAGTTATAGCCCTAGCCCAATATGATTGTATTTTGGTGGTTGTAAATTTTAATAAATAAGACCCGCGTGTCGTGCCTTGTTCTTGAAATTCTAGTTGTACATTCTTTTCTCATCTTCCTCCCCTCGAATGTAACTCGAGGTTTCTCTTAAACTATGTAATTGTAACGTAGCATAAGGTTAGAATTTAGCTAAGTATGAGTTGATGGTGATCAACACTAATGGAGCTGACAACCATGCAAAGGATGACCAAAGAGGCACTTGGAGAAGATGCTATTACCCTTAGGTTAACCCTTAGGGTTTCTCATTGGCTTGGGAAATCCATTTAGTTTGGGCTATAACTATGTCACGTTTATTTTATTGCTTAATTGCATGAGATGCATGGTTTATTTTGTACATTTATGATATGAAAATCATATGATAATTTTAGAAAAGTAAAATTGGTGAGATCTTATTCAAAAAACTAAGAAAATCCCTCAAATTAAATTAAGTCAATAATAGATGCCTACCAATGAATAACACTCGTCAAGGCTAGAATCGATTTTGTTATGTTTGCCAAAGCAGAATATCATATCTATCTTAGTAAGACGTGATGGGATAATAATGATATCCAAAGACTATAAATTGGGTTGACTTAACTAGATTTCTTCAATAGGATTGGGAATTTAGAGGCATAAAGTTGGGCTTCCATTCATGAGATGAATTAGAACAAGTGTTGTTCACCCAACTATCCAAGAGTTACATGAGATGTAATTGGTAAGTGTTGCCTACCTAAATAGCCAAATCTTGGGCGATTAGCCAAAGCTAACTCTAGATAAGGTGAAATATGGATCTTGGCCCACTAGAGAAATTATATGTGATAATTTTTCCGAATTAATAGTGAGGGTTGTTGATTCGATAAAAATAGTGGGAGCATCATTTAATAAATATTTAATTAAATGGATGCATTCATGATACTTATATTTTGCATATTTCTGTTGTAGATTACCATGGCATCAAACACAAATAACACACTTTCACTGCGATCTGTCCTTGAGAAGGACAAGTTGAATGGGACAAACTTCCTGGATTGGTACAGGAACCTGAGGATAGTCCTCAAGCAAGAAAAGAAGTTGTATGTCCTTGAGATTCCCTTACCTTAGGAACCACCCGCTAATGCTCCAAAGGCAGAAAGAGATGCTTATAAGAAGCATCAAGATGATGCATTGGATGTTAGTTGCTTTATGCTTGCCTCTATGAATCCTGAGCTTCAAAAGCAACATGAGGAAATGGATGCATTTGATATGATCGAGCATCTCAAGCAACTCTATCAAGAGGAAGCTAGGCAAGAAAGGTACAATGTCTCTAAGGCATTGTTTCAGTGTAGGATGGCAGAGGGGACTCCCGTTGGTACTCATGTGCTCAAGATGATTGGGTACATTGAAAACATTGAAAGATTGGCATTTCCTTTGGGCCAAGAGTTGGCCACTGATGTGATTCTGCAATCGTTGCCAGACAGCTACAGTCAATTTGTTGTTAATTACAACATGAATGAAATTGACAAGACTCTGCCACAGTTACTTAGCATGTTGAAAACAGCTGAATCCAACATGAAAAAGGCCAAGCCCAAAGATGTCTTAATAGTTAAGAAAGCTAAGGGCAGGGCTAATGCAAAAGGCAAGAAAAAAGGTAATAAAGCCAATGGCAAGTTCAAGCCCAATGATACTGCACTGAAGCCTAAAGGTGGGGTTGCCAAAGAAGGGAAATGCTTCCATTGCGGTGAGACCGGACATTGGAAGAGGAACTGCAACAAATACCTGGAAGAGCTAAAGAAGAAGAGAGGAAGTGAGGCTTCCACTTCAGGTATTTATGTTATAGAAGTTAATCTATCTACTTCTTCATCATGGGTATTAGATACTGGATGTGGTTCTCACATTTGTGTAAATGTGCAGGAACTCAAAAGGAGTAGATCGTTGACTAAAGGCGAGGTCGACCTACGAGTGGGAAATGGAGCAAGGGTTGCTGCATTAGCTGTAGGAACTTATCTTTTGACATTGCCCACAGGGCTTGTTTTAGAATTAGATGATTGTTATTATGTGCCTTCCATCACTAAAAACATTATTTCTATTTCTTGTTTGGAGAAGAAGGGTTTTTCATTTATAATAAAGGACAACTGTTGCTCCATTTATTTAAATGATATCTTTTATGGTAGTGCACAACTAATTAATGGTCTTTACATTCTAAATCTTGATATGCCTACTTATAACATAAATGCTAAAAGGATTAAATCTAATGATCAAAATCCAACATATCTCTGGCATTGTCTCTTGGGACATATAAATGAGAATCGCATTTCCAAACTCCATAAAGATGGAATTTTGGACTCATTTGATTTTGAATCGTATGAGACATGTGAATCTTGTTTGATGGGTAAGATGACTAAAGCCCCTTTCAAAGGACATAGTGAAAGGACATGTGATTTATTGGGCTTAGTACATACAGATGTATGTGGTCCTTTAAACACACAGGCCAGAGGTGGGTTTATGTACTTTATTACATTTACTGATGATTTCAGTAGATATGGCTATGTGTATCTTATGGGACACAAATCAGAATCTTTTGAAAAGTTCAAAGAATTCAAGAATGAAGTACAAAACCAACTTGGCAAGAGCATTAAGGCACTTCGATCAGATCGAGCTGGTGAATACTTAAGCCAAGAATTTTATGACTATCTTAAAGAGTGTGGGATTGTCTCACAAGTCACTCCTCCAGGTACACCACAATGGAATGGTGTATCTGAAAGGAGAAACCGAATTTTATTAGATATGGTTCGATCAATGATGAGTCATACAGATCTTCCAGAATACTTTTAGGGACATGCATTAGAAACAGCTGCTTTTACACTGAACCGTGTTCCATCTAAATCGGTTCCAAAGATACCATATGAGATATAGACTGGTAAACGTCTCAGTATGTCTTTTATAAAGATTTGGGGTTGTGAGGCTTATGTAAGACGTCAAGTCTCTAACAAACTTGCACCTAAATCTGATAAGTGCTATTTTGTGGGATATCCTAAACTAACTAAAGGATATTATTTTTACAATCCCACTGAGCGCAAAGTGTTTGTAGCTCGAACAGGTGTCTTTCTAGAAAGAGAATTCATTTCTAGAAGAACTAGTGGGAGAAAAGTAGAACTTGAAGAAATTCAAGAGCTACAAGATAGCGCACCCGATGTTGAGATGGAGCCTGAGCAAGCACCACAAGCTGTTGTGGAACCAGAACCACAAGCTGTTGTGGAGCAACCGCCTGCTCAAGAGACACAAGCCTTGCGTAGATCAATTAGAACACATCGTGAGCCACGGAGATATGGATTTCTAATGACTCAGAACGGTGATGTATTGCTCATGGACCAAGATGAGCCTACTACCTATCAAGAGGCTATTACAGAGCCAGACTCTGAGAAATGGCTTTAAGCCATGAGATCTGAGATGGAATCCATGTATGCCAACCAAGTTTGGACCTTGGTTGACTTACCCGAAAGGGTAAAACCTATAGGGTGTAAATGGGTTTTTAAGAAGAAAACCGACATGGAAGGAAATGTTCATACCTATAAAGGGCTATTGGTTGCTAAAGGTTTTAAACAAATTCATGGCATTGACTATGATGAAACTTTTTCACCAGTCGCGATGATCAAATCCATTAGGATCTTGCTTGCAATAGCTGCATACCATGACTATGAAATCTGGCAAATGGACGTCAAGACTTCTTTTCTTAATGGAAAGCTACTCGAGGATGTGCACATGACACAACCTGAGGGTTTTGTTGATCCAAAAATGCTGGAAAGGTTTGTAAGTTGCAACGTTCTATTTATGGACTAAAGCAAGCTTCTCGAAGTTGGAATCTTCATTTTGATGATGCAATCAAAGAGTTTGGTTTCATCAAGAACGAAGATGAACCTTGTGTCTACAAGAAGGTCAGTGGGAGCACTATTGTCTTCCTGGTGTATGTAGATGACATACTACTCATTGGGAATGACATCCCTACCCTTCAGTCTGTAAAGACTTGGTTAGGGAATTGCTTTTCAATGAAGGACTTGGGCGAAGCTACCTATGTACTGGGTATAAAGATCTATAGAGATAGATCAAGGAAATTAATTGGCCTAAGTCAAAGTGCATACATAGATAAAGTGCTAAAGAGGTTTAGCATGCAGGATTCCAAGAAAGGATTCTTGCCTATGACACATGGCATTACTCTCTCAAAAGAACAGTGTCCTACAACACAAGAAGAGAGAGAACGTATGAGTAAAGTTCCATATGCATCTGCTATTGGATCCATTATGTATGCCATGTTATGCACACGTCCCGATGTCTCGTATGCCTTGAGCATGACGAGTAGATATCAAGTTGATCCTAGTGAATGTCACTGGATCACTGTCAAGAATATTCTTAAGTACTTGAGAAAGACTAAGGATACATTCTTGATATATGGAGGTGAGGAAGAGCTCATTGTAACAGGTTACAGTGATGTTAGCTTCCAAACTGATAAAGATGACTATAGATCGCAGTCTGGTTATGTGTTTTGCCTTAATGGTGGTGCTGTGAGCTGGAAGAGTTCAAAGCAGGCAACAGTGGCCGATTCTACAACAGAGGCTGAGTATATAGCTGCCTCTGAAGCTGCTAAGGAGGCTGTTTGGATCAGGAAGTTCATTACTAAGCTTGAAGTTGTTCCTGGCATTATAGATCCGATTGAGCTCTATTGTGACAACAATGGAGCCATTGCACAAGCTAAGGAACCTAGATCTCACCAACGATCCAAACATATACTACGGCGCTTCCATCTCATTCGAGATATCGTCGAGAGAGGAGATGTGAGGATATGCAAAGTACCAACTGACGATAACATCGCCGACCCACTGACGAAGCCTTTGACCCAGCAGAAACATGATCGTCACACTAGGTCACTAGGTATTAGATACATGAGTGAATGGTCTTAGTGCAAGTGGGAGATTGTTGGATTATGCCCTTAGAACCATTCATTAGATGATTGACTTTGGCATTTTTATCATGACATTTTATTTATTATAGTTCATTATTATATTTGTCTTATAACTGCGTAATGTAATCTTATATGATAATGTCCTTAGAATAGTAATAACACACTATTCTTAAAATATCCCTAGTCAAGTATTATTGTGAACAAGGATAACAATGATACGATAAGACTAGTATGTGGTTGACTGATGACCATTGTCATGGATATAGGATATCAAGTCATCACATAGGTACATGTTAGAGAACTATGTACTGGATCGACCCTCCATGAGAACGCTACATGGATTGTTATATGAGTGTCATAAGCGATTCTCATAGTGATGATGGTGTATGTGATCCTTTGACTTGAGATCATCAGAGATCCCAACATAGAGAATTGCATACTTTAATGCTGCTAGATGTCATTTGTAACAGGATGGACTATAAAGGTTGTTATTGGGTATGCCTTGATCTATGTAAAGGGATGTTGAGTGATCAAGATAGGATTTATCCCTCTTATATAACAAGAGTGATGTCTTGGGCCCTTTGATAGAGTGAGACTAAGAAATGCATGGCCGTGCTCGAATAAGTCAATATGAGATATTGATTTTATTTGTTTAATTAGTCTACTCAGGAATCAAGAAATGCTGATTAGACTATACAAGTGTGACACATTCCATAACTTGTGTCTAACCAAGACATCAAAGGATAAAGGGATTAGAGTACACGGTAACATCTATCATGAGTAAGGTTATGTCGAGTCATTGACATTCTCGTTACATGGGTAGCAATGATGTGTTGCTAGATACCGCTCATTACCTGTGACAATTTTGTCATTGCCATTGTTTTGAGAACCTATTGGGTCGCACACTTAGAACAGATCAATGAGGAGCTTAATTAATCCTATTCTGAATTGGATTAAGGATATAACTAATCCTATTCTGAATTAGATTAAGGATATAACTAATCCTATTCTACGTAGGATTAGAGTTCTGTTTGACAGTAAATTTTAGGGTAAAATTTACTGCCTATAAAAGGATTTTACTGCCTATAAAAGGATGTTTTGTGTTTTCTAAAACAGAGCCGCACTATTAAACTGAAAAGAGAAACCTGTTCTCTGTGGTTTTAGAGCTTTTTTCAAACAAAACAAAATATTCTTTTAATCGAAGCTAGCAATTCGGTTATAAAAAAAACGCTCTTTAAGGCTTCTGATCGTGAGACGTTCAAGAGTCGTGAGATCCGTTCGTGTGGATACCATAGAGGCAGGAACGAAAAGTTGTTGCTTATGACTCGACCAACGACAAAAAATCAGAGAAAACGTTAGGTAAAATCTCAAAACCCTAATCAGGCAACTCTCCGAATCGATCCTGGCGGAGGCCAAATGATTTAAATTTTGCTGCGTGTTTGTTTCGGTTTCCTTCATCAGCCACGTGACAGTAACAGTATATGTGATGCATGAAGCTCGGGGCCTAAGTCTCAAAATAGTGTAAACCGTACCATAGCCATTATAGATTTTTAAACACTGTAAATCAAATATCCATAAGGCTCACATGTAAATATAATCACCTTTATGAAATTTATAAAATAAATAATATTTTTCAAATTATTTCATAAAGGTATAAATTATGTTTTCCATACAGTGAAAACAGTTTGCAAAATCATCATTGTAAAATAGAAGAGCAAAACTGTCTTTTTCCACCGTAAAACACATGCACGCTTTCCCGTGCTTTTTATCCAAAACATGGTTTTCAAAGGAATCGGGATTCAAATCAAATATTTTCATAATTTATGTAAAAATAAATTATTTACTTTCCAAATCCAAAATCCCTTAACCATGTTTTTCTTCTAGAAACACGTGTAGAGACCTCTAGTCTCGAAAATCATGGTTTCCCATCATTTCTTAACCTTTATAGAATTTTCATAATTATTTGTTTCCATAATTAAAACCATAAAGGTTTTATGTAAAATCAAGTGAATATTTAAAAATATTTATAAAAATATTCACTTCAGTCTCTTTTTCATTTTCATCTCGTTTCACGTGAAATATCACCTATTGGGTGAATTTTCGATGATTTCCTTTTTATCATTCTCGAAAACATGAATATTTTACAATTAAATATCACTATATTCATGTTTTATGAAATTTACTTAATATCTCGATTTTCGTTCCCAAAAATCGATTCACGTGAAATCAAATCTTTTATTTTGGTTTTCAATGATTTTCGGTAAATTTCAGCAATTTTTCGATAATTTTTAGGCAGTATAATGGCTGCCGATTTGGCTAGCCTCCTGCACGGAAAATACAGTTTATATTTTTCAGTTGGTATTTCACCACAATTTGAAACCGATAAATCACCACAATTCTCAAAACTAATCATTATAAATTGCATTTATAAATTAAATGCATAATTTAAAACATGTGACCGAATATCCTTACAGGCGGCACATGTCTCCCTTACCTGTTTCGGGTCGGCGACTGCCTCTCAAAGGTCACGCCCGTGTTCACCTCGCCCGATTCCATCGGCTAGGTCATCGAGCAAATTTTTTGGAATTTAAATTCTAAAATTTAGAATTTTTTTCCATAATTATTTAAATAAATAAATTATTTAAATAATTTAACACTTTTCAGGATTTCTTACCGATTCTCGTAATTCTCGGGATTTCCCGTAATTTTTGAATTCTCGAGAATTTTTTGAATTCTCGAGAATTTTCCAAATTCTCGGAATTCCTCTTTTTTTCTTCCTCTTTCTTCTTTTTCTTTCTTTTTCCTTTTTCTTTTCTTTTCTTTTTCTTTTTCCTTTTTCTTTTCTTTTTCTTTTTCCTTTTTCTTTTCTTTTCTTTTCTTTTCTGGCTCAGATTGGTTCCAGACCGATCCCCTCCCCTTGTCGCCGGTTCACCTCCGGTGGCCGATTCTCCGGCGGCTCGGTGGCTCAGCAGTTGGCCGGCGTCGAGGTGAACTCGTCGGTGGTTTCAGCTTGGCCTGAATCGGCGGCACGGCGGCGGATCTACTCGGTTTTGCCTCGATTTCCTCCCCTCCTTCGTCAGCCTTCCTCCGCCGTTCCCAGCCTCTCCGATGGCCTCCATCCCTTTCCTCTCCTTCCGTTGATGCTTCGGCTGTGGTGGCGGCGGCCGATTTGGCCAGCACCGCCAGATCTGGTTTTCTTCCTTCTCGACTTCCGCCGGGTTTTTCCCTCGTTTTTCCGTTTCAATTTTCTTTCCTTCCGCCGTCGGTCGATTCCCTCTCTTCTTCCTTTGCCGGCAACGGCTTTCTCTTCTCCTCTCTCCCTTTCCTTCTCCGACGGCCGCTGACGGGGGCAGTCTCGCCTGGGAAGGTAGAATCGGGGAATCCCGATTCTGTTTCTCTTTTCTTCTTTCCATTTTTTTGTTTTATTTAATTCCTTTAATTATATTACATATATATACATATATCATATATACATAATACATATAATATTATTATATTTATATTATATAGTACTATGTATATTTTAAGTATATAAAGATATATATTTTGTGTATATAAAAATATATATCTCTAGTATAAATATATATGTATATATTTATATACTTTAAAATAAATAACATTTATATATATCGATATAAATGTAAGAATAAAATATATATTGTATTTACAATATATATATATATTTTTTCTTTCTCAATTTCTTATTTAATTTGGATTTCCATTTATCCAAATTAAATTTCCTCTTTCATTATTTTTCGAATTTCTCATCTTATTTTCTTTCACTAGGATTTTTCATTATTCGTTCCTTCTTCTCAATTCTCGGGATTTTTTTACCAATATCCCGTTCTCAAAATTTTATTTATTTCCAATATTTATAATTTCCAACAATTGAAAAATTTACGGTTATCACAATTTTCTTGACATGAACACACTACACATAGATATTGGATTCATGCAAAAGGCCTAAGTCAACCATTAGTAACAATTGGCATTTAGATTGAAATAACAATTAGTATCATTAGCAACCATATTTTCAACAATTGGTAAGCCAAAACTAAATTGTCAATTAGTATGAGCTTTAATTTGACAATTCTTCTCATACTCTTTAGATTGAAATGACAAATAGGGAAGAATTCATATGGGATATTTTTGCATGAAACTCTTGTGTGCTAGAATTTGTAGTTAATTGCTATATGTCTTAATTCTTTGCAAACTCTTGATTTAACGTAATTCATGAGCTCATGTATTCATATGTCATCTACTGTTAGCTCATAATCATGATGTATTACCATGCACCTTAGTTGGACTTTAGAAAGAACAATTGATATACTTAGGTGCTTAATAGGATTGAAATGAGCAAGTCATAGACCTTAGTAGATATTTTTAAACAACTTGCTTCCTTATTTACCAATTGAGAACTTCTTGCAAAATTATTTATAAACAATTGGTATAGGAATATAAGTCTTGTCCTTTGCATGCCTAAATATTTCATACTCTTTATGGACATTGACTTATTTATTTGTGCTATGAGTCCCTTGTACTAACACGTTTCTTGTTGGATGGAGCATCTTTATCTCTTCTCACATAGCCATAATTTTAGAGGGAGCATATTTTTTCTTATTTTTTCCTTCTTTTTGCTATGACAAAAAGGGGGAGAGATAGATATTAAAAGGGTGAGATATAAAGGGGGAGAGATAATGAGAGAGAAATAGTTTGAAAATTCATTTTTAAAACCCATGCTTATATTAAGGGGGAGCTTTATAAAATCCTGCTTTATTTGAGGGGTAGTATTTTATTAAAGAATTTTCAAAGCAAATTTACATTAAGTTTTGTCATATCAAAAAGGGAGAGATTGTTAGCTTTAAATTGACATATATATTTTGAAATGACAAAAACTTAAGTAAGCTTTAATGTTTGAATTCATATTGTAAGTTTGCCTTATCACACATGATTTTCTCAATCCATTTTCAAGTGATCATATCAAACATTAAGACCATGATTTAATGATGCATATTCTTATTGGTCTTAATACTTTATAAATGTTTTGAATATTTTAGAAAATTACTTGATTAATATTTAGACTATGTTTTCATTTGAGAAAGTCAAGAAAAACTCCCACAAAAATGCCAAAATGTTTTGGGTTGAATTAGGATCAAAAGCCATATCATTTCTAGCCCAAAATAGTGCAGGAAAAGCTTTCTGGAGGCATGGGATCGATCCCTTTACGGCAGAATGTCTTCCCAAGGTCCCTCAAGCCAAGAATCAAGATTCTGGACAAAAGGGATCGATCCCTTTGGGCATGGGATCGATCTTTCGGGACGAAAAAGTGCTGTAACGGCTAGTTTTTGTGATACAACGGTCACACTCAAGTTTTGGCTCCACCCAACGGCTAGAATACATCCAAGGGACTATAAATAGAGGCTTAGAAGCTAAAGAAAGCAAGAGGAACTACTCAGCAACTCCGAAACTCATTTTCCTCAAATCCACAAGCCTCAAACAACAAATCAAGAGCTACAAAGTCTTCATCATCTATCATTCTCTTATTCCTTGTAGTGCTTGGCACATATCTTGTATAGGTTTTCATTGTGCTTAATTTCTGTAATCACTTGCCTATCTAGAGGCTCTTCTTTGATTACATTATTTGTAACTCATCATTCCTTATAAAGGGGAGGTTTCTCTTAAGCCTTAGAAAAAGAGGGAGGTTTCTCTTGAGCCTTAGAAAAAGAGGGATGTTTCTCTTGAGCCTAGAAAAAGAGGAAGGTTACTCTTGAGCCTAAAAAAAAAGAGGGATTGTAATCACAAATTCAAGATAGTGGATTTGGAGAAAATCCTTGGGAGCGTCTGAAGGTAGAGGACGTAGGCAAGGTTGCCGAACCTCTATAAATCGCTTGCGTATATTTCTCTTTCCCTACTCTCTTTAATTACTTGCAATTATATTTGTGTTTATTGTATTGAATTTGGATTGCATGATTAAATAGTCTAGAGAACTTAGAAAATATTTATATAGGCTAGAGAATTTAGGAGAATCGCAAAAACGAGCTTAAGGTTAATTAAAAACCGATTCACCCCCTCTTGGTATAGCCTATAAAGCCAACACATTCAATGTCAATCTCTATAATACTTCCACACAATATCCCTAACTATCGTTCATATTATGATCATATACCTCATTCCATTATCAATTTTCCTCGACAGATCGACATTTCGTTCTATTTCCTAACTATTCTTCACAATTTTATATTCAAACAATGTACAACAGTGTGGGATGTATCTCAGTCCTAACTTACATACACCGACATGTACTAGACAAACTTTGCTCTGATACCACTTTTGTAGCGTTCAGAATTATGAAATTCTGAACTAACGTTTTCTTTTCGATACTATTTTTCTCATTCAAATAATCGTTACCATTCGGTTTGCATTTAGTGTCAGTGTAAGTTCATTTTATAACTTTCATTACAAATTAATTCCTATACCATTTAAACCATTCAATCTATAAATCATAAATAGAAAATCATCATATAAACCATAATAAAAAATTATAATTTTATTTATATCAGTTTCATTTAAATTTACATCCCACAATTCATGTATATTTTGTAGTTTTACACCTCATCATTTACATCCCATCTATAAATACATGTAATGTGCATACACTTGTCTGAACATAAATATAGAATTTAACATATACCCATCTACTTGATATTATAAACTTCTAACGATCCTCTTCAACTAACCTGGAAGCAGTGGTCATCTCATACACTAATAAATGATCTGAGACGGTAAGTAAGGGTGGTGAGCTTTAGGAAAAGTCCAGCAAGAAACATATATAAAAGTGCATACTATATGCAGAGAAGATAGAGTAAAATAAACTTATTTTATTAGTTATGAAAAAAAAACGTATTACCTATGAATGTTAAAATGCATAAAATCATTTAAATCCTATCGGTGCACTAAGGAACATTTTAGGAAGGATACTATAGTCAACTAAGTAACCAGATGGAGTATGGGAGGTACTTTGAAGTGCTTTTCGTGTTCCGGTTACTAGCTCCAACTATAGAGAGTAAGCGGTTGACGACAAAATAATTATTCAGTGTAAAACATTTAGTAATTTTATGAATTTCAAAATCGATAACAGTATATAAATAGTTTATTTTAAAGAATTTTTTAAAACAATTTCAGTATGCAATTTCAGTAAACAGTACAATAACATTTTCAATATTACGTTATAAAGCAAAATTTTTATCTAGTACAGTAAAACAATTCATTTAAAAGTCATCATTAACATTGTCAATCATTCGATTTTAAACTCTTTTTTCTTTTTGTCATTTCAATAAATCAGTATTCAAAGATTCCCAATCAATTCAGTGGAGACAGTCACATCCTTTGGAATCATGCACTAAACAGTATCCAGTATTCCCGAAGGGATGATCACTATCTCATATCCCTAAAGGGACGAATAGTTACTTGTATCCTCGTAAGGATGGTCACTATCTCGTAACAATGGCCACTATCGACAATCACAATTTGCACTAGTCAGGTGCTCACTGTGGAACCTGTGGGTTTGACCTTAATTCCCACAGTCATGTAAAATACTTGTGGACTTGATCAGAGTCTCACAATCATGTCATATCAATCTCATATGCATGATCACTAAGGAGTAAACATCTCAAAATCATTTCCATAAATCCTTTAATTTAAGAGTAAAATCATTGTAAATAGCAATTATCTTCAATCAGTCCAAATTCATATAAAAGAATAATTATTATATTTGGCAGTAATAAAATTCATTAAACATTCACTGAAAACCTTAAATATCCAAATAGTTCATTTGCACATAAATAATAAATCATTCATGTAAAATAAATAGAATATATTTTATGCAATTCGAAACATATTCAAACTTGTACGAATATAAAATAAATTTATATTTTCTTGTTTAGGAAAATTGGATGAGAAAAGGTTAAAAATTTGATTTCCGAAAATTCACAAATGCAAGTAAAACATTTCCTATGCAACTTCTATACATGTTCTTTACCTTAATTTCCACACAGTGTGATCACGTTAATAACATAGCTTAAACCTCTGTAATCTCTCGAACTCAGTGCTCCAAGCAATATCGAATTACAATTAAAATTAGTTCTTCAATTATAAGAATGTTTTATACTTTGAAATCTTTTTCTTCACCCCATCTCACTATATGAGCAGCATTATTCACTGCAAAAATTTCTGACCTATCGATGCCTTTCTGCTCATAACTAGAAATATTGGATTCCAATTAATACGCCGTTAATTTTGTATGGAACCTATCTTAATTCCCTATTTAAAAATGCAAGGCTCATTTCCTAATTCATTCTCTATTATTATTAACAATTTTCCAAAATTCAGCCTAATTCTGTCTATTTGGCAGGATGGTTTTCTGACCTTTGCACATTAAAAATTACATTACTCATTATAGGGATGTCCAATAATTATGAATCTAGAACCTTATGAATCCTAATTCAATTCCCTATTTAGAATGGTAAGTTTCTCAATTTTATCATTCCTGAATCATGTTTAATAATTCCTCAAAATTCTCTGTTTTTAGGTGCATTCTGGTGGACAATCTACTGACCTCTATGCACAAATTAATTCATATCTCAGTGCAGGTTTGTCCAAGTTGTGCAAACCCAAAACCATATTATTCCTAACTCATTTATCGTTCCGGAAATATATGGCTTGCATCCAAATTCAATCTGATCTATTTTCTACAATTTTTCAAATTTAGCCATTCAGATCACGTTTTCTGGGCAGTGTGTCCTATATTCATTTGCACATATCTTGAGCTACCGAATTCCAAATGAGGTGATTCCAAAACAGACTTTCGCCTAACTCATCAGGCTATCTACCATAATTTTTATAGAATTTATGTCATTATAAAACTCCCAAACTAAACATTTAAACATGGGGCTTGAACAAAACAGTTTAAGCAGAATTGGAATCTCAGCACATACACACACTTAGCACTTTATTTCTTGCAACTTTACACCCCTTTAGACATGAGAACCACATTTTCCCCTTAGAAAACCCTCATGATAGTAACCCTAACATATCCATACAATCTTATTTGTTTCAATTTAACCCATAGACATGTTAAACTACCATGAAACAATTGAAATTAAGCAAAGAAATGCAAAACCATAGGCTGTTTCTCTCACCTTCAACAATGATAGAAACTTCCAACAACCAAATCAGTTCTGGTTCCTCCAATTCAGCCCCTATAATTCTGGATTTAAGGTTTTCATGAGGTGTGGGATAGGTTTGGTGAAGATTACTTAGTGATTTGGTGAAGAGAAATGTGGATTTGCTAGGAAAAGAGAGGAAAACGTGAGGGAGATGGAGGAAGTGCTGCTGTAGGGGAGGTCAGTTTGCTTAGAAAAACCAGAATTTTATGGTTTGGGCTGATATTTAAGAATATTTTTCAGCCCCATATGAGAAATGACCAATTTACCCCTTAAAAATTCTCTTTTTTACACCTATGCCATTAGTAATATTCTATAAATTTTAATTCCAGATTTTTAATTTAATTTTTATTATATTTTATTTATTTGGGTCAATTTTGGTCAAACATTGACCAATATGACTAGCCCCTTTGTTAAATGATCATACTACCCTTGTACAATTTTCATTATTTCCATTTATGTCCTATCATTAATTAAAATTTTAAATTTTGAATTTATATTTTGTTTTTATTATTTTTCATATTTTCAGGTCAAACATGGTCAAATATTGACTCTCAAGGTGGTTTGACTGATCATAGGTAGTGAAATTACCAAACTACCCTTAGATAAAAGCTTTTAGCTTCGTTTTTGTTGTTTTTAACACTTTCGCGTAATTTAGTTTACGAGCTAGATCCACATGAAACTTCTTTACACGAGGATTTTCCTATGAATCTGTGGGTCCAATGTCAATTTGGTTTGACCGTATTTCAGAAAAATTCTTCCAGGCTATGTACACGATCGTCATTTTCAAATTTGTTGCACGTAAATCTAGGTATGCTCGTCTTAAAGAATTTCAGAAAATGGTCTTCTTAGCCTTTAGGTATTTCGGGCTGAACTTTCACATTTTGCCACTTCAGAGGCCATCCGAGTTATGGATTGCCTTGTGGGCCCCACTTGATAGTTTTCTGATAGTTTCCCAACGTATGAGAATTAGTTTTCATAATTTAACTTATTATTCTAATTCATCACCTTCAATAGGTATAGGAAGAATAGAGAAATTTGGGATCTCACACGCGTAGATTCTTCATACCAAAGTGACAAGACAACAAGAAATTTATCTTACACAATAAGTTAGTGCTATTGGCTACTATTTGATATCATTAATTTAGAGCACAACAAACAGATAACTACTCTTACTGACCTTGTAATGGATCCACTTATTAAATGTGTTCTCCTTAAAGTGACTATCTTATCATTTTGGATACAGTCTGGATGCCTCTTAATGTTCGCAAATGAACTCCTTGATTTACAAACTATATGTTCCATAATATGAACTACAAAATTTTAGGTTGCTTCATTTAGACATTTTATTGTCTAAGATGTAGCTCGTAATCAAAATAAGCTACCAATTGCCATCATGATTCTAAAAGAATCTTAGGTAGAAACAAGAAAAAAGGTTTTCATAAAACCAATTCTTTCTCTTTATTTAAAAGCCTTTAGCCAAATTTGACTTTAAATCTTCTACCTGGTCTCTAAAGTCTCTTTTGGTCTCCAATGATGTGACAACTAAAAAGATCCCATGCATCTTTGTACATACTCATCCTGCGTGCCAAATATCCAACTCCAAGTGTTCAAATCAGTATAGCCTCCTTACAAACATTAGAATCAAAAGACTCCTCTATAAGTCCAAGTGCAAGTTTAGAAATATAGTATTGAGATCAACTGTTGATTCTTTCGGTTGTGGCCTTTTCCATCAAAAAGTAACACATTTATGGGATTGGCACAACAATATGTACTTCATTAATGACTTTGTGGAGTTCGCAATTCCCACTCCCTAAGTCATCCTCTAAATAGATTGCATTGTCAAACTCAATGATTCTAGTATCACATGACTGAAAGTCAAAATCTCAATAACCAACAAAATTGTCACTTATAATTTTCTTATCAAGTTTTCTTGACTACGAATTATAGGCCTTTGCCTTTACTTTATAACCCTAAACATGAAAATCTACTCAAA
Organism: Heritiera fomes; assembly: GCA_032173925.1. Classification (NCBI taxonomy): domain Eukaryota; kingdom Viridiplantae; phylum Streptophyta; class Magnoliopsida; order Malvales; family Malvaceae; genus Heritiera; species Heritiera fomes. The sequence goes on along the minus strand of JAPDPM010000004.1, from coordinate 21,818,576 downwards.
CTCGGCTTCTTGTCTTACTACAACTTAGAATAAATTTGAGAACCAGTTTTGCTTGGATCTCAACTTAAAATGTGAGTTGCAGTTTTTTATAACATCACTCCACTTGAATTTTGAAAATTTGGAATGGCCAACATAAATCATACCATATCAAAATGTACGAATGATTATTACTGCAATCTGATTCTATTCCAGTATTCCAAGCATAGTACACTGGGCGTTAGCACAATTTATAGTGCACTTAACTTGAAAACCAATATAGGATTTCACCTAGTTTTATTATACTGACCACAACATTCATCACCTTTGTCTTATCATTGCCTTAAGCAGCTTACTTGATGTAAGCTACACAGTGAAATCAATCAAAATGTTTATAAATCAAACATCTCACTATACATAACCTAAGCCAAATGGTCTTTAGTGATGGTGATGAAATGCTTATATCAACTAAATACTAAATGTGGAAACCATCTTTAAGTGTCAATGTATATCAGTTCCTAATCATCTTTATATTTGCTAATCATATCCTTAAAATTAGGAGCAAGATTTCCCTTAATGCAATCTCTACATGTGCCAATTCAGAATGTCTTTAACTCTTATGCCACAACATGTAAGATTTATTATCTATTCTATGATAATCAGAATCAAAAGTCACATCATTCATAGCTGAAAAAAATTTGCCCGATATTAAGAGTACAAGTCTTCTATATATATCCATCACATAGAATACCAGAGTCAATACACATGTTACTATACAGAAATGCTTTTCTATTATCATAATGAAAGGCATAAATTTATAGTAGTTCCAAAACTGTCCATGGAATGTAAGAACAATCTGGCTACTCTTATGTTTTCAAAAATGGATTTGACCCCATTGCCCATATTCACAACTGTCATAACGTATTACGTTTCGGGAAACCTAATAGCCATACACAAAATCAATGGAGTTGCCACCAACCATTCTAACCTAGGTGTGATTGTTCACCTATTCAAACTAAGGATAACGCTTGGTATACGTTAAAAAGTTTTGAGTTCGGGAGTACGATTAAGTGTGAGGAAGGATTAGCACCCTCACAATGCTCATCCTAAAATGGTACCAAATAATCTAAGGTTATCCTAATTTTGCCTTTTTACTTTAATTTTGATATAATTAAATATTGAAAAATCTTCTAAGTCTCCTCCTTCAAGCTAGTTGGACAACTTAAAAGTTTTTCTCACCTCAAGAGTATTCAAGTAGGACCAATCACCTTTCTTGAAAAGGCTCCGTCGTCGGATTGTTTAAATATTTTATGCAAACCCTATTTTGACTTCTATCCAATTTATATTTATTATCTTATCTTATTTTATTCTATTGTTATTATTTTCTTATATAAATTATTATTTCATATATTTTTATATCTTTAAATAAACATAAATTATTTGATATTGAAGATTTTCTTAAAGACCTTCCATCAAGCTGGTAAGACCTTAAAGAAACTTTCTCACCTTAGGAATTTTTAAAGAAACTACTCAAGCGCAATTCCCTTTAAATTCCATCGTCGGAATAATTCACATTTATTAAAATATTTAATTTAGTTTAATTTCTATTTATTTTAATTATTTTTTAATTTTAATTCTAATTTATTAATTTAATTTTTATTCTTTATTATAATTAACTTAATTTTAATTTGCTTTTTTCCCATTTTAATTTAATTTTCTTTTTTATAATTTAATTTATTAAATCTTGGAAATGTCCTTTAAATCTTCCATCAAGTTGGCAAAACTTAAAAGAACTCTTCTCACCTTAAGATGTCTAAAAGTACTACTCAAGCGCAGTCCTTTTAGAATTCCGTCGTTGGATAATTTGTATTTTTATTATTTTATTCTATTTTATTTCTAAATTAATTTTTATAATTCTTTATTTCTAATTTGATTATTTACTCTTTTAATTGCAATTAATTTTAATTGATTCTTATTTCAATTTTTTAATAATAAATTTGAATTTTAAATATCGAAAATATATTTTAAATCTTCCATCAAGCTGGTAAGATTTAAAAGAACATCCTCACCTCAAGATATCTAAAAGTACTACTCAAGCACAGTACCTTTAAAATTCCATCATCAGAATAAATCATGTCCACCTTTAATATTTTTTATTTACTAAATCTTATCATTACTTTATTATTTTAACTTTATATTTTATTATAATTATATTTATTTTTTATAATCACAATTTCCTAAAAGGCATATTAACTAATAAACTCAATCTATAAACTAATCACTAACAATAACAATTAACTTATATAAAATAATAATACCAATAAACTAGTATACTATTATAATCTATTTAACTAAAGATGTCAGCGAGCATAACCACAACCGAAAAGGTGAAATAACAAGAAGCTTCCCTGGTGAGACGCGTCCCTGACTTCTTGCCATGCTTAACATCACACGTACAGCCTCGCCACGCACATGCAGCCAACCAAGTCATGCAAAGTCCAGCTGCCAAGCCATTAGCCAGCCCACACGACACCATGTTCGGCCCCTTACTGCTTCAATGCTACTCCATACTTCAATCCGCCAATGCCGTGACCTGCTCTGTTACACCGTCCATCAGCAAAACGCACCCAGGGAGTACCTCACCTGCTGCGGCAACGTCTGCAGCCTCAACACAGCCCAGTTTCGGTTCCAGTAGCCCTTGCACCTCCAAAAACGCAACAGTTCAGGGAACTAAGCACCTCGCGCCAGTGAATGAACCCGAAACAGAATAGCAGAACACTGGAAGTGGTAACGCAATAAAGAGAACAATATAGGAACACAGTAAAGACTTTAAAGAGACCTATGAACTCATGACTGAATTCTTTTATTAAAAATTGAAACTATATATTAATGTTTCAAACATAAAATATAAAATAAAAGCTAATGAAAAAGAGTCAAGAAGTCTCAAAACAAAAGGTGCATGAAACCATAATCGAAACACAAAAACAGAGTGTGAACTTGGCTGTGTCACTCCGCCACTTTCAGACTCTTTTAGAACCTAATAAAAATTAACCCCTTATATCTAAAAGAAACTAAAGGAAAAGCCGTAAAAATTTGGTGAAGAAGGGCTGTGTCACACCACCTCCCCCCCTCCCCCTTTTTTTTGTCTCTTGTTTAAATAGACCTAGGTCTCCTTTTATTTTAGGTAATACATAAAAATCAAGAATCAATCTTTTAGGAAATTTTATATCTCAAGAATCGGATATTAAATTCGATATTAATTCTGATTTTTCTTTCCACCAAATCAAAATTAATTTTTCATCTTTTAATAGTCTCATTTAATTTTACTTTCCTATCAAAATTAATTCTGATTTCCTTTCCTTCTTTCCTTTTTTTTATATTTTTTTATCGAAAATAAAAATAAAAATAAATCAAAAAATAAAAAAAATAAAAAATCAAAATCAAAATTTATTTCTAAATCTAATATATAAAAACTAATTAATTAAAAATGTTTGAAAAAGACCCGGATAAAAATGGTGTCTACAACAACTATTTTCTCTTATTTGGTCTTCAATTGCTTATTGCTTTATCGATAATAGCATCGGTATCTAACCACCAATAGTTAGAGGGTATATCTCCTAGACCAGATCCAAAATAAAGGCTAACGGAATGCCTTTCACAACATCCCAATCTAAAAGACTCTTACGATCTACCCTCGTGTACCTAAGCTTATAACAAAAGTGGCACACATCTCTAAATTCCTCTACTTTTTTATATTCAAAGGGATTGGTCGAACCAAAATGAGAAGTGGGCTTAGCAAATTTCTTCCTTTCTAAATGACCTTCTATTGAGACCTCTTAATAATATTTCTTTCGATAGTAATATTGGCATATGTCATCATGAGATCCAAATGAGATATGTTAACCCGAAAGATCTCCTACTCTTAGATGACAATATCAATCTTGATATTTAAATGCCATACTTCCTTCTGTCCATTAAAGTACGCTGAATGAGATCTGCTAACTTGAAAGACCTTCTACTCTCCACCCTAAAAGGAAGTAATATTGAATATGCCACCTATACAACTAATCTCCTATTGCAACCTTCATCTATCTTTGGCGAACTATTTCTAAATGGTATCCTTATAAATTTTGTGATTATCATTGATCAGAACACTTTCTCTAATGAGTTCATTAATGGTATACCTATATAATCAAGGAATTTTTAATTTAAGTGTTCCCGAAATTCCATATTAATATTTTGTCCTAAAAGAGCTCACACTATTGGGTACAGAAGATGGATCGACTCTATGGCTACTTCAAAGTTCAATATGCCCATAACTATATAGAGTGATTCACACCATCTATCTAATTTGATCCTGCTAGAGACTTGATATATGATGGTTGCATAGACAATCAAAATTAATGGAGGCTAGTGGTATAACTCAAACAACATTATATTTATCCCACAATGCATTACAGAGGATAAGATAGAACTAGTTGATTATAAGTCTAAATGATCACCCACCAAGAGGGTAGCAAAATCATGTTATATCCAAACTAGAATCCTTTCCATCTCAAGCATCCTTCAAAGTAACAAGCAATCTGACAAGGAGAAAATTGTCACTTGAAGGAGAAAATTGTCACTTCTAGAAATCTTGGTAAATTATGCAATTATCAGTAAGCAATGCCTTATTATTCTCTTTTTTAAAAATTACTAGAAAAATCATAAGCAAATCTTCATAACCATTCTTGCAACAGGCAAGTACTAGTCAATTCGATTAATTATTTATAATTTATAATTTTAAGAATATTCACATTATTAATTAAATAAAATTAACTACACTCAAAATATACAATTCCTGAAACATATGCAGCAATTTTAGGTCCAAAATTAATTAATTTAATTAATTAATTCCACGTGAATGTGAATATTCAAATAATAAGGCAATGATATTTTAGAGAGTTTATTTGTTTAAATAAATTATTAACTAAATGGGTAGATCTAAATCCAGAGAACTAGATCAAACTAAATACCCAAATAATTTATGTAAAAACATTTAATTAGGCCTAGCAATAACATTTTATGGGCATTAGTATATTCCAAAATTAACTAAATTATGAATTAAATGGGTAATTAAATTTTCAAAAATTATCCCAAAATTAATTCATCCAAAAAAAATAACTTATACCTCTTTATTTTTGGCTTGGCAATTAATTATGGTTATTAAATAAATTTGGTTATAACCAAAACAACTCGAGGATTAATTAACAAAATGATCTATAATTATTTAATCAAAATTACCAATTAAACCATAACCCAAAATGGTCTATTAATTAATTATGCTAAATAGCCAATAATTAATCTAAATATAATAGCTAAATAAAATTAATTAATTAATCAACATGGCCCATAAAATAATTAGACAAAATGGCCTAAAATTAATTAATTTTAATTGCCCAAAATAATTTAATACTCTAGCCTATAGTATAACAAAATATTTAGACCTAAATTAATTAAATCTTTAAGTCCTAATTAAAAAAAACAAAATGGACCTAAAAAATCTAGGTAGTTTTTTCTTTTTTTGCCCCTTGGACTTCATCTGGGTGCGTGTGGCCCACATGCCCCCGCTTGTCAGGCCAATGGGCACATGTTATGTGCCATTCCTTATGGCGCATGCTTTGCACGCGCATCCTTGCGTTGTTGGGCGCATTCTTCCTCTTCTAGAAGCGGGGTTTTTTTTTAAAAATGGGTATTTTGACCCAATTTATTCAGTTTTCCTTCAAAACAACCTCATTTTGATCCATTTTCATGGCATTTTTCATAGATTATAATCCTCAATTAGTATCTGACATTATTTTTGCCAAAAAATGCATAAATCTTTTGGGCTTTTAATTAACCCCAAAAATTCCAAAAAATTAAGAAATGACAAATATTATCATTTCTTCACAAATGGCTAGTGGCTTTAAAGTGAGAGTACTCTAATGCCAATTGTTAAAAATAAATGTACTCACCAAAGTCCAATAGTACAATAACAAAAGGGAGAAAACTGATCTAGGTTGCAAGAACCAAAAACCCACTATATCATCACTTTCAAAGCTGCTACCAACGTCCAGAGGTTGCTGTGGTAGAGGTTGCTATGGTGGTGGTTGCTGTGTCCCATGCTGATTTGGGACCGCAATTTGAGTGCTGTGTAGAAAAGGAACAAGAAGATGGTGAGAGAGGATGAGAATCAAGACAGAGGAGGGTGAACTGCACTTGTTCACACTTGAACCACCCTTGTTCACACTTGAACCAAATGCCACAATGACTAATGGGCAATCTTGTAGCTTATATATGTGTCAAGGGCAGGGACCTCCTATATCAACAATATCATGTGTTATTATGAATATAAACGGGGTGGGTACTCGCTAATTTTGAGGTACTCGACCTCGAACCCGATTATTGATTAATAAACCCAAACCCTATAATTACCCGATTATTTTTAAATACATTATCCGAACCCTACTCCAATAAATTTCATACTATTTGTTTAATTACTTGGTTATCAACCAAAATTTTGACAATCCATTAATTACCCAAACCCAACTCATGCAAGAAAACTAATTATTCTAATATCTTATTAATTATTAATTAGAAACATAAAATTAAGCAAGAGTATATAAGTTCCATAATAATTCAACAAACTTTAGTCATTCAACAACATGAAACCCATAGAAATATGTTTATAAAATTACAAACAAACATAATTTAATAAAAAAAACACAAATATATTTAATAAAAAGTTAATCGGGTTCGATTTTAGAGTACCTTATGGACACTATCTGAACCCAACGCAGATAGTGAATTCACTACCTTAACCCGATTATAGGATACCCGAACCCTATTTAATCGAGACGGATAATCCCGGATACTCTATTAAGTAATACCCGTTTACATCCCTGTGTTATAACCCATCCCATTATGGATTAATACATGTAAGTATATAATATATAACAATAATATAGGTCATACTTCATAAAAAATATCCTACCAATTTAATATATATATATAATGTTAATTATATTTAATTAGTTCACGTTAATAAAAATATTTCCACATTTACTATCATTTTAGCGCTGAATTATTACAGAAGTAACAGTTCTTCCGTACGACTCCACTCATTGAAAGAGGCATAGAAAAGTATTACCATTTTGCCTTTTAGTTGAAGGAAAAAGAGCGGAGCAAGAGTCATCGACATAAACATCACAAGCACGAAGTTTAAGAAGTAAGCACCATTCACAATGGTTTCTTCCATCCCTCCATTTGAGCGTATATAAGCACTATTCACAATGTTTTCTTCCATCCCTCCATTTGAGCGTCTATGAATGTATATCTAAGTTATGAGTTTGCATACGGCTGGTTTTGTAGGCAATTTAGTGTTTTTTTTTCTTGTTTATCCTTATGCCCGGACAACGACACAAGTTTTATTGTATCTTACGGATATCTAGCAAAATTTCCAGCATTGGATTACGCTTGAAAAATACTTTTAACATGACAATTCTGAGGTGATTATAATACTTTCTGCTTGTTATATGGATTGGCTCTTTAGAATTGGTGCTGGGGTTTGTGACAGGATGACTGAGTGCGATTGACTTGGATTACTTTTCTTGGTCGGTTTTAAGGTATAAAATATGCTAGATGACACACGCCTGTGATTTTCTATTTAGTATCGAATTATTTGAATCTTAATCACAATGTTCTGCTTGTAAATTACATAGCCTAACTCATAATTATTTGATCTTGTGCTTGAATTATTATTATTATTATTATTATTATTATTATTAAACCAAGGAACCTGTTTTTACTACACAATCTTCTTGGTCAGATTCTTATTTCAAGTTTCATTATGAAAAACATGAGGGTTTAAGAAGGGTTTAATATTTATTTATTTATTGTCTTTTCATTGCAGTCACCGTCTATTATGAAACTCTCGACATGACTCGCCAACTCCATAAAATCACCAAGCAAAGGTCAACGATCTTAAGAAACTTGCACTCGTCTAAACATGTTCACCAGTTGCTCGACAAAAATCCTTACTCAAATCCAACTTCCCTTTACACTGTTAATAACTTTCTATCCACTCTTTGTCATATTAATTTCCCATTTAGTGTCTTCAGAAAGCTCAAGGAACTCCTTCAATCAGGCAAAAATAATATCATTGATGAAGTTACAGTGGTTCTAGCTCTCAAGGACTCTTGCGGAGATTCAAAACAGGGAACCCAGGTTCATAAATTTGCTATTACTTCTGGATACATGTCTTTTATTATAGTTCAAAATACTTTAATAAATATGTACTCTAAATCTGGTCTGTTTGATAAGGGTTTGTCCATCTTTGAGAGCTTAAATTATCCTGATATTGTTTCGTGGAATACTTTGCTTTCGGGGTTTAAAAAAAGTGAAGAAGCTTTGAATTTTGTTTTGAGGATGAATTCCAACGGGGTGGTTTTTGATGCAGTAACTTATACCACAGCCTTTTCTTTATGTTTGGACCTCCAAGGTTTTTTTTTTCAGTTGCAGTTGCATGCTCTTGTAATAAAGTCTGGATTGAACTATGATGTCTTTGTGGGAAATGCACTTATAACTTTGTATTCAAGGTGGAAGCGTTTAGAAGAAGCTCGGAAGGTGTTTGATGAGATGCCGAATAGAGATTTGGTTTCGTGGAATGCGATGCTTTCGGGGTACAGCCAAGAGAATAGTTTTGGGTTAGAAGCGATTTGGGTTTTTATTGAAATGGTGAAACAGGGGATGAAGCTTGATAACATATCATTTACTGGTGCTGTTTCAGCATGTGGTCATCAAAAGAACTTAGAGATTGGAAGACAGATTCATGGCTTGTGTATAAAAAGAGGGTATGATACACATGCATCCGTTTGTAATGTTTTGATGTCCATGTACGCAAAGTGTGAGATAGTTGAAGATGCAAAGTTCGTATTTGAAAGAATGAATGAGCGTAATGTGGTCTCGTGGACCACAATGATTTCTGCTGATGAAAGGGAAGCTGTTCACCTCTTTAATGAAATGAGATTAGATGGTGTTTATCCAAATGATGTTACATTTGTTGGATTAGTCCATGCCATAACCATTGGAAAATTAGTGGAAAAAGGTCGAATGGTTCATGCATGTTGCTTAAAGAGTAACTTTTTGTTGGAATCAAATGTTTGCAACAGTCTTATCACCATGTATGCTAAGTTTGCATTGGTACAAGACTCTATTAAGGTTTTTGAGGAACTTGAATGCCGAGATGTTGTCTCGTGGAATGCTTTAATTTCTGGCTATGCTCAAAATGGAATGTGCCTGGAGGCTTTGAGGACGTTTTTATCAGCAGTTATGGAATGTAAGCCAAATCAATTCACATTTGGTAGTGTCTTGAATGCAATTGGTTCTGGTGAAGATATATCTCTAAAGCATGGTCAGCAGTGCCACTCGCATTTAATAAAGGTTGGATTCAATGCTGATCCAATAGTGTCCAATGCTCTCCTTGATATGTATGCCAAGCGTGGGAGCATTTCTGAGTCTCAAAAGGTTTTCAGTGAGATTTCTCAAAAAAGCCAATTTGCTTGGACATCAATTATTTCCGCCCATGCAAGCCATGGAGACTATAACTCAGTGATGACTACATTTGAAGAGATGAAAAGAGGAGTGAAACCTGACTCAATCACCTTTCTTTCCATTCTAACAGCTTGTGGCAGAAATGGAATGGTTGACATGGGTCAATGGCTCTTTGACTCAATGCTGGCAGAATATCAGATTGAACCATCCTCAGAGCATTATTCTTGTATGGTGGATATGTTGGGCCGTGCAGGTAGATTGAAGGAGGCAGAGAAGTTGATGGGTGGCAGTCCAGGAGGGCCAGGATTGTCTATGCTGCAAAGCTTGCTGGGGGCTTGCACAATACATGGAAATATAGAGATGGCTGAGAGGGTAGCTAATGCTTTGATGGAGATGGAGCCTAATGAGTCAGGGCCATATGTGTTGATGTCAAACTTGTATGCTGAGAGGGGAAATTGGGAAAAGGTAGCAAAACTGAGGAAAAGGATGAGAGAGAGGGGAGTGAGGAAGGAAGTGGGGTTTAGTTGGGTGGATGTTGGTGAGATCAACAGTTCATTGTCTTTGCATGGGTTCTCATCAGGTGACAAGTCCCATCCACAGTCCGAGGATATTTGCAAAATGGCGGAGTTCCTGGGATTAGAAATGAAACATTTGAGAGAGAAATATTTGCAATATAACAGTATAACACATGAACCGTTGGGAATTATTTGTACTAGTTCAAAATGTTGATTCTACTTTTATTTATTTATTTATTTTGGTCGAAACCTCGATACCCTCATACCACTTTGGGTCTCGACTAATCCGGAATCTAATTACGGTCAGATCCCGAATGGGGTAGCTCTGCTAGTGCTGTTTTCTCCATTCACAAGGCTCGAACTCAAGACTTTGCTTAAGGGACACTGAACTCTTTCCACTCGGCTCAACAGATGTCGGTTATTTATTATTTTTTTGGTACATTGGGAATTTGGGAGGTCCAAGATTTCTACTTTCTGAGAATATTTGGGAGGGTCTGGCAGTTCTTTAAAGTAGTGTTAGAGAGGGTTGAAGTGGCCAAACTATTTGTATTCCAGCTCTAGCATGAAAAACAAAATTAGAGAAAGCGTAACATTCTTTATACGAGGGTTCTTCAATTCACTTCTGCTGCGTAAAATGCATTTTGGTTTTATATTTTTAAATTGTTTTATGAAAGTTTTAAACCTTTTTAAAAGAGTATTATTAAAGTCCTTTATCATATAAAAAAAAGATAATATTATAAAATAAGATAATAGATTTAGAATTATTATTCGTTGTTATCATACAAAAGTATATTTATTAAAAAAAATAACATTTTTTATTTTTTTAAAAGGAAACAGAAGTATCATCTTTGCTTCATATTTTAAAAATTCAAATTAAAATCAAGAAAAAAAATGATATTTGACATTTCTTCTTAATAATTTAAAAAAAATTATATTCTTTCTAATAAATATATTTATGTATGATATCTAGGAGTAATAATTCTCTATCCATTCTCTAAATTTATTTTCTTTTTCTTTTTTATTTATTAAATTTTATTTCCCTATTATTTATGAAATTTGTAAAACAAAAAAAAAATTAATTCCTATTAAAAATAAAGGTAATTTTTTAATAAAATATACTAAAATAACTCTGTTTCTTATGCGATTGAAATTGGTTTCCTAAAATAAAGAAGCTTGTATATATTAAAGAACTTATATTCTAATTATAGTTTTAAACTTAAATAATAATAGAATTACTCATTTTTCAAGTGATCTTGAATGAATTGATTTTACTGAAACAATTGTTGGCTCTACTGTCAAGGCCCCACTCGTTTATCTACCGTTGGCGAGCATCCCCTAGGCACCTTCATCCCAGGTTTGCCTTGACCTAGAGGTAGGCGGTCACCTACTCACTCACCGTATTATCCACTTTGGGCGGTCACCCCCCTCACGATTTTGTCTCAAGGTGCTTGGAGTACCTCTCAAAACATTTAACACCTTGAGCGCGTTTCGTGTGTTTTGATCCCTTGACCACTTGGGAATGTTGAAACACGCTAACCATTTGTCCTGGGTTAGCATGTTTCAACTTTCCCAAGTGGTCAAGGGATCAAAACACGCGGAACACACTCAATGTGTTAAATGTCCTGGGAGGTACTCCAAGCACCTTAAGACAAAGCCGTGAGGGAGGCGACCGCCCAAAGCGGACAATACGTTGAGTGACTGGGTGACCGCCTACCTCACAGGTCAAGGCAAACCTAGGGCGAGGGCGCCTAGGGAATGCTCGCTGAAGGCAGATAAACAGGCGGGGCCTTGACATCTACTAAGTAGGGGTGAATCGGTTTTCTTACTAAAATTGCTAACTCAAAAGTTTTCTAAACAATGTGCACAATCACACATAATTTATAATATCAAATTGAATGGAAAATTATAAAGAGTGTAGGGATAAGAAAAGCAAACACAAAATTTATAGAGGTTCGGAAAATCTCGTGCCTACATCCTCTCCCCTTGAGCCTCTTACCAAAATTTCTAATTCCACAAAGTTGTGAATCACTTACACACCACTTATTAGGTGGATGAGACCTCTTATACTTCCTTTTAATGACTAAGGAAGAAACCACTTATCTCCAGTTACTAGTGGTTACCTAAACTCTCACAAGATTGCCTCACAAGGATTACACTCCCCTTGACTACAAGAATTGAGTTAGCATGTTTGAGTTTGTGTAAACAAAAGGACCTTACAAGGTTGGTGTTTACAACAAAGAAGAAAACAATGAGAATAATTGAAGGATTTAAAGAATTTTGAGTACGAGAGTATTGCTTTCAAGCTTGAAGATGATTCCCAGATGATTTTCTTGGCTCCAAAGTCTTTTTTTAGGTATTAATATGCCCATCCATGTTAGAGAAGGTTGGTGAAGCATTTACTGCTTTTCCTTCTGTTGAAACCCTCAAAATATAGCTGTTGGAGGCTTTCTGCTCGCAAGGGGATCGATCCCTCTCTTTAAACCTACCTAATTTCAAGCCAAAATACAATAGGAGGATCAATCCTTTAGAGGAAAGATTGATCCCCCTACTTGGAAAAATATTCTGTCAATATGGATCGATCCTATTCAATGGAAAGATCAATCCCTTGTTCTTGAAAATGATTTTTTTAGGCATTTTAAGTGAAAATATCAGTTTATAAATTAAATTCAATTCCATTTAGACATATCTTCACTTTAAGTGCATGAAATTAAGCCTAAAAAATCACTAAATAATTTTCTAATTCTATATTCAATAATTATATGAGAAAATTACTAACTATGATTTTTCAAAATCAATTTTCAAGGTGATCAAGACCAATAAGAGAATAATTAATTGAATTGTGGTCTTGAATAATAGTTTATCATATGGTTTGTGAAAATCATAGTTAAATATGCAAATTTACAAAATGGATCATACATTTAATTTTACTTAAGTTTTTGTCATTTCAATAATATATATATATATATATATATATATATATCATACCCTAAGGTAAGGTAAGGTAAGATATTGATACCCTATGGTTCAAATTGGAAGAATCCTCTCACAAGGTATCGATATGCTTGACTTTGGCAGCAAGGAATGGTCATATTTTTGTGAGTTGCAATAGGAGAAAAAACATTAAATGCACACTAACAATGTGAAATAAAAGAAGGGTGTAAAAGCATGCATTCAAAGCTTCATAACAAAATAGAGAAGCTGACAGTGTGAATTTCTCACAACCCCCAGGAAGTTTGAGCAGTCTGCTACACGATGACTGCATGAGTTTTGGTATCTTTAGGCTCTGCCTACTTTAAGCATTTTAATGCTTCTTTTGTACCAAAAAAAAAGCTTCATAATAAAGGATGTACCAAAAAAAAAAGCTTCATAATAAAGGGTATTCAATTCCGACAACCTTCAAGCTACATCGTTAAAGTCTTCCCACAATTCTTAAGCTAAAGTTTCCTGTGTTCTTCATCATTCTACTATTGTAATCATCATGAGTTTTAATTTTTGTAAACACCAACCTCTAATGGGGGAGTTGCCCTTAGTGCTAAATTGTGTGAGATTTGAGTAGCCACTTTAGTGTCAAGAAGAGGTTCGACCATAGCCTTAAAAAGGTAGTGTAAGAGTTTAAGCCTAAGCCTTGAAAAGGTGTGTCTTCTTGGGTGAGGAGATAGTGGATTCAAACTCCTTGAGGGATACTCAATAGAAAAGATGTAGGCCCAAGGATAACCGAACCTCTATCAATCATTGTTTGCATTTTTTCTTCTTTTGAACTTTTCAATTTCAAGTTTTATATATATATATATATATATATATATATATATATATATATATATATGTTGTTTGTGCTTGAATTGAAAATTGTATGAGTTGCCTAAAAAGTTGTTAAAATTAGAAGTAAACTTACTCATCCTCCTCTCAATTAGAGGTGGCAAATGGGCTAGTTCAGGCAAGTTCGGTCAGGGTTTTATTCGGGTTTGGGTTATTTCAGTTTCGGGTTATTTCGATTTAGGTTTTTTTTGGTTTTAGGTTTTTCTGGTCTCAAATTTTTTCTGTTTCAAGTTTTTTCAATTTCGGGTTTTTTTTGTTTGATTATTTTCGGTTTCAATCCGGTTTTAATCAGACGGGCTTAACAGGCTTAATCAAATTATTTTGAGATTTTATAAGTTATAAATATTTTTATAATTTTGAATGTAATAATTAATTTTATTTTATATAGTTAAATAAAAATATAATAGAAATACTAAATTAAAGTTAAATTTTAATAAATATTTATATAAATATAAATTTTTACATCTTAATGCTTTTATTACTTGACAATTCTTGCGATATTAACATTTGTTATAAAATATATAATTATATATTAATAATTATATAAAAATTTATTTTTTAAGTGAGCCAAATATATATATAGTAAAACTAAAGGAAAGTGAAAATCCAAAAGTATTAGCTATACAAATAAATAACTAACAAATTATAAATAAATCATACTAAACAATTAAACATTTATATAAATGGTTTTATACTCTTAACCAAGGTTGTAAATATCGTATCGGAGAACGTTTCGTTTTTTTCTTTTTACAATGAGATATATCGGTATCGGTTGTTTCGGTATATTATTTCAGATTTTTCGGTTTAATTTTAAAATATTTATAAACTTTTCATACATGTAATAATGTTATTAATAATAAGTAAAATAAAATATAAAATATTTAATATTAATAATGATAAGTATAAAATTAATAAAATTACTCATACAACAAATAATAATTATTTCTAAAATTGAAAAATCTGTTAATGCATTTACTTAATTCATTATTTATATATTTATTAGTTTTAATTCAGTATCAAAACATATAATAAAACAAAAAAAATTCAATTTTCTTGTAATGTTTGCGTACCAACCGAAACAATCAATTTCGCCGAAATTGACCGAAACCATCCGAAATTCACGAAACCAGCCGATATTACCCGATACCAAAACTGGTACGAAAAATCAACTCAAGTATACTGAATTTTATGAAAACTGGCGCGTACCGACTGGTACGACCAAAATCGAAACGGTATTAACAACCATGCTCTTAACAGTAACTTATTGAGTTATTGTAGTTTTTAACATTAAACCATTAGAATTTGGACACTCTTAGTTTAATAAATTTCTTTTTTTTTTTACTTTGTTTTATTAGCTTTTTTTAGTAATTATATTATATTTTTAATAAAATTTTAAATTTTTAAGAATTTTTTTCATTTATTTTGTCTTTTAAATACCAACATAATTAGTAATTAAATTAAATCGAACTGTATAACTAGTTAACTAATTGTTCAATTATAATGTTGAATAAAGTTATAGTCTACATTAAAAAATACAAAAACATTATGAATAATTGGTCAACTAATTACTTCAATTTTATATTTATTTTGCTTTTAGTTTGTACATAAATCATAATATAACATTACTACATTAAATATAATCTTACTCGTACACATTAATTAATTAAATATTTCATTAAAAATTTAGAACGTTGAATTAAATAAGTTATATGCACCAATTGACATTATTTTATAAATAATAACATTTGATATAATCAAATTATATACAGTTATACAACAATTGAATACTAATTTTTTTTCATATTTACATTAACATAATAATATCTTTTTTTTGTTCATAGGAGGTACAAGGGAGAGTGAGAAATCGAACCGTGGACTTGAACCCTTCTAAGGAGATGTAATAACCACTAGGCTAAGCCTTGGTTGTTATTAACATAATAATATTAGATATACACCAATTGATCAAATGTCTAATTAAAATGTTAAATAGTAGATATTACTAAATTAATTAATATAATGCTAGTTATTTAAATATAATTAATAATAATGTTAATAAAGTATAAAAAATTTATTAAAATTACCACTTACACAATAATACTACTCTAGTATATTATTAAATTACACTTTAATTTACTATTAGAATTATTATTTTAATCCACACTTTAATTTTACATTAATAGATAGTAAATACTTAATTCTATCAAAATAATACTTACACACTAAGAGATTACATAATTTATTCTTAAAAGATTATTATAATATAATATACAAATCATTATTATAAGATACCAAATTGGTTTATTCATGTATAAGATTGTTATAATATAATAAATAATTAATTACCACTAGCTTGATGTATTAATGTCTTTTGTTTTAAGGCTAAAAATAAAATTATTACTAGCTTGATTTATAATTTTTTCTTTCAATGATGTCCAAGCTTAACCAAAAAAATCGTACTTGTATTATTTAATTTAATTACTTAACTTTTTCTAATCTTAAAAACTTGAATTTTAATTTTAAGATTAGGTGTTTTTTTAATGTAAATTTAATATCTTTCTATACTTGAAACTTTAAAAAGATATAGTTTAAATTTAATTTTATTAAAAATGTTCTTAATGTGCTGCACAAAATATCAAATTCAAAGTTTCAAACAAATATTGAAATTATATAATTTTTTATTTATTTGATTTATTATTGTATTAAAATTAAAATTTTATTATAAAATAAAAATAATAATATGTTAAAATGATTTTTATAATAAAATCAAATATTAAATTAATAATATATTTATTATTGTAAATACAATAAGTATAATATTAAAGATTATTTGATATCATATATTATGATGTTTTAAATTAATTTAATTTAATAATTGAATTAAAAAGATTCAATATTTATTTTGTTGGTAATACATAATTGATATAATTGTATAATAAATAATAATTGTTTTCAAAATTTTAAACTTTTTAATTAAAAAAGTGTATCAATTATTTATTTATTTTTAAATAATAATCATATAATTATAATTCGGGTTTTTTCGAGTTATAAATTCGATTTTTTACGGGTTTCAGATCGGATCGGTCTCATTTTTGGATCATACCAAATTCAGGTTATGTTGGGTTCAGGTTGTGTTGGGTTCGAGTTTTTTCTATTTCAAGCTTTTTTGGTTTCAAGCCTTTGACTTTTTTGGTGAATTCTCAAGCAGGTTTTAGGCTCGGGCTAACTTTTGTCACCTTTACTCTCAATTTTGAGCCAACTCATTTAATGTTTGAAATAATGATCTCTGTGACCGAATGATCCAATTTGTCATGATAATATGAATTTAGGGGCGTATATTAAATTTAGAGAACCAAAATAATATGGTCCCAAAATTTAAGAATCATGGTGTAATTTACTCTTGTAAAATTATTCAAATACTCATTCATGGTGATACGATGGAATCTACCGTCTAAAATCTGATAGCTTTATTCATCTCAAGAGTTTTTTTTTTTTTTTAGTTTTAATCTTTGTTACCCTGCATATTTGTGCTAATATTGATGATCATCGAGAGATATCACCATTCATGCTTAAATTCATTTTGATTCAGAATTATTTGCAAAGATTTGAGAAACATTTTTTTTCTGTAACATCTCAATTTTTGCCCTAATTACGAAAAATGTAAACCAAAATATGCATGTAATTTGTAAAGTAATAAAAAGCAATCTATGCTCTGCTAAGAGCAGTAATTTTATTTTCAAATTAATGATTTTTTCAATTTGAAGACATTTTCAGAATTCTCTTTTATTTTCTTCTTCTTTTTTTGTATTTTTAAGCTAGGTGGGATATTTGGTTATATGAAAAATTATTTGATAATCGTTGGTGATAAAATTTTAAATATAGTGAACCTCTTAGACAAGTAATCAAATTAAATCATACAAGTACGCAATAATAAATTTCATCTACTATGTGAAAAAAATAAGTACATTACAATATATTTCTATGAAAATTTTCGAATAAGTTGAACTGTTATTATTGGTAAATTTATTATTTAATAAAATACATCAATAATTTAATCCTGTCATGAAAATATGCAAGTGAGGGCGGATAATTTTGATCAATTGGTATGAGCTTTTGCACATCTTATTTGTGTTGCTTGAGTAAGCCATAAACCTTTTTTTTTTTGTAAATCATGAGTATTCTCATCTATTTTAACAGTATGAGATTAATCCTGCTCGAGACTTTGTCATAATTAAGGCTTTTCACCACTCTCCAAAAGTGTATTTAGTGAAAGACGAATCCGAAAACTCTTCTCACAAACCCAATCTACGTTGCCAATTGAGTTATATACTTAATTATCATTGATGAGATCTATTAAATTATAAATATACGATTAGATCTCCATTTCATTTCTTAATACATGATATCTACAAACCATAACCTAACTAGGTTTGGTAACTCTTTAATTACTTCATGTTTTAATTTTCACATATTGGCCTTAGATTAAAACTTACTATAATTTCTGCACGAAGAAATCAATATATATATATATATATATATATATATATATATATATATATATATATATATATATATATATCTTTCAAAATCTGGACTTTGAAAGGCTATTGATAGCAGGAATTCAGAAGAAATAACAAATAAAAAAACAAAAAGGCATCAAGAAGACAAAATGCTATTAATAAAGGCTGAAACTTTGCTTTGATTTCAAATTATCAGTCTTTCAATAACCACTGCTCTCTACAATTCCCCTCACTTGACTGTGCAAAAAAAACATTAACATGGATGGTGTACCTATAGGAATTAAACCATCCCCAGAAATTTGCTAAAAATTGCATGATAATGGGGTTGGTATGTACACAACAAACTTTCAAATGACTATAAAAAAATTGAGGGCTAATTCAAGGAAAAAAATAAACACAGGGAATAGAAGACCTAGGCAGACGTACCATTTAGGTACCCTTGCTTTAGGGACTTGGGTTCAGGTAAATCATCATCTCTAGAGCCACAAAGTTCACAAGGGTCGAAAGATTCCTGTGAGCACCAATGATCTGGGACACTCAAAAAGTAAGTTGCCATGAACTTCCTAAATCTTTTCTTATACTCCTTGGGAGAAATAACAGTCGGCAACAAATTCTTTGGAACAACCAATGAAGACTTAACCCATGTCTCGAGTTGTTTGTCCCACGTATACTGCCTGAGATAATCGATAATCCCACATACAAGCTCCCGCCTCTGCATATCCACCCCAACAAGTAAAGAATAATCCATTACACTGATTGACTGCAAACAAAAGGGGAAAAATGGAACCGTCAGTTGATACCTTATTCCAAATTAGAGAAATGAATATGATGATTCAATGGCACAAGGTAGCTTGCACAGAAACATATTGCTTAGAACATATTGTCTGCGCAAGCTAGTTTGTGTGTGAACATGTTTCCCATCCAAGCTAGCTTGCACAATAACATGTAGACTTGTGCAGGCAGCCTAGGGACTACAAATGTTTTAATAGTCTTAAAATTGCTAATAGGGTTAAAATTGTAAGAGAATGCGGTAGATTTAGTTTTTTTCTTTTTTTTGTAGTGTAAATAATAAAAAATGTGGTAGATTTAGAATTACTCTAATTTTATCTATCTAGTCAAGGCCAAGGTCCGATCGAAGAACTGAAGCTCACATTGAGGAAAGTTGTGTCATTCCATACAGCCCGTTGCAAGAGACGCTTGGCTTTATTACTAACATATAAAGGAGAGGAATTCATGTCATTGACAAAGTTCTGATCCAAAAGAACATCTCCAGAACCAGCAGCAGCTGAACTGAATCGAGCATGTAAGGCCCCTTTAAGATCATACTGGCGAGTAATATTTCTACCAAATGTAAGATTCTCCATCACCATAAGATCATGCCTTGACTCTTTCCCGGTTTTTGGCTGTCTTACTATCACCTGCAAAATGTTAAAATGTTGAAGAAGGAAAACAAATAATAAAGTAATCAGCTGTAAAAAATAAATAAAAGCAAACCTGATAAATTCCAAGAACTTTAGCAAGGCAAGTTTGGCTTCCAGAGTCAAATGATTGATTCATGTACTTGAAATAATGTAAAGCAAACTTCTCAAATGAATCATACTCTGTCTTCTTAATTTCCTTTATGATAAACCTGTCATCGAGTGTTTTAGCAAAAAAGGACTTGCTCTTCCCTCCTTTGGCAACCCAGCTTCTGCAACGACTAAGGGAAGCAATATAATCAAGCTCTGAAAGGCAGCACCGCTCCCGAAGATTACGAAACTGGTTAGCATATAAACATACAACCGAGTATTTACCCTTCCCAATTGATTTTGAAATCCCTAGAGAAACCTCTATATTAAGAGCATCAGGAGGAACTAGAGAATCCAACAAGTTTAGCCCATCAAAACTGGAAAAGCGTGACTCTTCTGAAGAAATGGTCAGAGTAGAGACAGAGTCTGAATCAGATGAACCAGTAGAAGACCAATGTGAGGATGTTATCATAGGAACTCGAATGAGGCTGCGAGCACTTTCAATTATTTTCTCTCTCCTCCCATCCTCATTTGACACTTCTGTTACAGCAGGCAGATCTTTCAGCAACACTAAAGCACAAGCTATTACACTTGAGAGTTCACTCTTATAGTCGGACACTATAGAATCATTAGTTCCTAGGGGTATGTGTAGCCTTGACCCTTCTTCCATGATTAACTGATAGCCTGTGGGTATTTGTGCTGGAGTATAACTACTGAGTGATTCAAACTTGGGGACATTTCCTCTCAGAAGATCCTTCATATATATCTGCCTGATTTCAGAAAAAGGCATCCAAAACCATCCAGTTAAGTTTTCTAAGCTGGATACTAATGAACGTGGAGATCCATCCCTTCTAGCTCCATTTGAATCAACTATAGAATCATTGTAGGCAAGATCTGTAGAAAATGGGATTGTCTGTAAATGACCTGACAGAGGTCCATCCTCTGCCTGATTATTCTCATCCCCAAAATGAGGAAAAACAGAATAATTAGATGCCATATCGAATTCTAGGTTGGATGATTTCACAGGATACACACCATCCACTGTTGAGTTTTCAATATTCTCAACCACAATGGAATTTCCATGTATGCTGTCACATCCTTCAGATTTTTGAACAGGAATATCTGAAGAGAATTCATCACCTGAAAATTCTTTTCTTTCAACAAATGAACCTGTCTCAGCATTCAGATTACCAGTATTATCAGAAAATTTATCACCATTTCCAGATTTAGTTTCTGCCCCACTATCCTCTCTATCAGCACTATCCATACCCGACTTCAAGTGCTCCGGCACTCCTTTGCTACTGGAGCCAGCAACTACTACTGTAGGATCAGGCAAGAGGAGAGAATGCAGGCGTCGATCCCAAATGCATGATTCTAGAAGAAGATCCCACCTTAGTCGGTTCAAGCTAAGGAGTTTGTGAAAACCGAAGTTTTCATTTCCGTTCTTTGCAACAGCATTCTTGATGTTTACCTGCAGTATCATGCCCAATGTTACACTTGAATCAGAGAAACATAAGCTCAATTAAAAATTGTAACCAACAGAAGCTCAATTTAGTATTGTAACCAAAAGAAGCTCAATTAAATAGTTATTTGAACCGCTTGGAAGAGCAACAAGTTCTTCATTTTACCATGTCAATTAGATACCAAATATGTTGAAAATTTTATGCACAATCAAGTTTCAATTGGTACAACGACTTATTGTAACAGGGGAATAAACAAAAATACAAACTCAACAAATATGACAAAAAATCTCACACAGCATTGAAGAGGAAAATACTCGTTTGTGGCTAGGGATGAATAAAAAGAAACACCAAGAGCACTGAGCAACATATCAGAAAGAACAAGAGAAAACCAACCTCAAATTCAGAAGCTTCAAGTTTCAGCATCTCTTCAACATCAGAGAATTCTTTTAATGAGCCATTTAGGTTTAATGTTGAGCTCAAAAACTGTGACCTTATCTGCACCAAAAAGCTTGTAACCTCTTGGAAGAGAAGCATCACTTTTGTGTAAACCTAAACAAAATATCAATACAAATTCAAATATGTTAACACGGGTAAATGCTTGTGGGACAAGACAAATATATGTTTCATCACAGAATAAACATTATATCAGAAGTCAAAGCAAAGCGAAAAAAGAACATATACGTACATTTTCAAATTCTTCCTTCAGCCAATCTGGTCTAATTGGCTTGCTAAACTCCAGCTGTTGTGGAGGCATAGATACAGTATAAGTGGTAACTGAAGAGTAACTAAACATTGCAACCATAGGGCCTAACCTGCAGTTACATTAACACAAAAAGAAAAGTAAGGTAAACAAAATTCAACAGGCAGTTCTTTGCAGTCCCTAAGTATAAGCACAGTGTAAACCTCTCCAACTTCTAGTCAATAAGTATAGTAACAAGCTCTTTCTGCAAAACATCAAAGTCCAAATCTCAAACAGAAAGGAAAATTTTTCCCATTTCACAAATATATTTGAAAGTGTTGTGAGTTTATTGTTATATAAAAATAGAAACAGTAATCCATACCCAAAAAAATATAGGAAGTCCGTATGCGGAGAATGCCCACAGCTAGATAAACCACAGGATGAAGAGTGTTCAGAAAAGCTAAGCTCCAAAAACTTTCCAAATGAAAGACCACGAGCAGCAGTTGAAATTAGCACTCTTTTTGTAGATTTTGACACTCCTCTCCCAGTTTTGCACCTGCCATAGCGACTCCACATCCAGAGTTTTCCCTCTGCTTCCCCAGGTAAATGCTCACGAAGCTGTTTAACTCGTATTGTTAGCTGCTTGTTATGATGTGCATAATAATAAAAGTGGGCTTCTGGAAGCTCACCGCATATAGCACACTGGCTTCTCTGCACAAAGAAAAAGTTTCTATCAGTTGAAAATTCAAAAGTACCACACATTCAGAAAAAGTTAGGTTTTCAGATGCAGTTGACCATATAACAAAATTGACGGTTACCTAAGATTGTAGAGATAATAAAGGTAAAATATATAACCAAAGAAGTTGCCAAAACACAATTTCGTAACATGATAAGATAAAGATAATATCTCCCAAACAATAGTTTAAAGCAGTGGGCAACCTAATCAAACTTGACTCATCAAGAATCACATACTGAAGAGATATGCACAACTAAAAGAAAAAATGGAATCCTTATGAAAGGAGATCCAAGAGACCTGATTGAGTAAATTATCTCGAAGGAACTTTCCAAGAGGAACATCAAAATTCCTGTAGAACATTATATGGCTAAAATGACTTTGCTCGCATATAGCTCCCCTTAAGGCATTCCAGCTAGACATAAGAACCAAAATGCTTTGTGAATCCAACATTGTACTGACGTCCTCTTTATTTTGTGTTTTTTCTTCAATACCAACATCATTAACTTTCAAGTCAAGTGGGGCCTCAGAGGAAGATGGAAAAGATGGGGGTTGTCCATCATCAAAAGATTTCTCTTCATAGGGACCACTCTTAGATTTGGCATCAATTTGCTCTGAGACTTCGAAACTTTTCATTGGAGGAACTGCTTCTGTGAGCTCAGATTCCCTCCCATTTAACCCAAAATAAGCAGACAATAACTGATAAGGAGTGGTAGATGCAAGAGGGCAACTGTTTCCCGTAACTTTCTTCAGAGAGGCAGAAATAGATGACAACCCAGACAAAATGGCAGGATTATACAGCTCCAGAGACAATGCTGAACTGTAGTCTAATCTGGACTTCCCAATTTGATCATCAAGTAGTTGCCCATTTATGGAGCAACCGTTGTCATAGAACCCATTGGAAATGGGAATCTCAATTGCATGTGACCCAGTTTCAGCAGTAGACATATCAAGACAAGGAACACTCAAGTTACCGGTTTCTAAGGCAATGGATTCCCGATCTACCAGCAACCCATCTGCTATTCCAGTCAAAGGAATTGTAGAGAACATTGCCTTCTGATCAACAAGGAAAGAAGTTTCAAGAATTAGATGATATGCCATGACAACAACGTGCCGAACAACACACTTAATCTTTTTTAGGTCTTCAGAGTGACTTCCTTTCAGCAAAATCTGCAACATCATGATACTGAGTTAATGAGGAAGAACATACACAGGAATATGCCATAGATATCTCACTAGAAACAAAACAAGGGAGGAGGAAACTTGTTATCAGGCAGAAAGCATCAGGCCAAACATCTTAAGTTCAGATATTAAACATGAATTGTTTTCAAGAAACAAGAGGAACAAAAATGGATGACGTAAAAGAAGGAAAGACTACCCCCCAAAACAAGACTCTGCTTAAGAACTACAAATTGGCAAACTGTAAATTAACTAATGGCTTAAAAGAAGAAAAGTAGCATTTTTGCTTAATACAGGAAAACCATATGCTAGAAATAATAGAGTATTTCTAAGGAAAGGAATAAAAACTATAGCAATCCACTTTTTCTTGACATTTCAACACAAAAGGCTCAAGTTTTAATATATTATTGCTTTTCAAACTTACAACATACAAAAAAATAGCTTTAAGAGCCTAAAATAATAAATGTAATTGGTTAATTTGATATGTATCATGAATATTTTAATAGCTTTGGTTAAAGAGGTTTGAAGTTCAAGGTATTAGCCTACTTCATTAATCTCAGTGCAACTTGAAAACAAAGGCAGAAGAATGTTTCGATGCCTTCCTACCAAGAAGTTTTACAACAAGAAATACACATAAGCTGTCAAAGGAATTAATCTTTTGATTAAAACTGCTTATTAATAAATTTTCCATATGTCTACTACTTGGACCATATTACCAGTTCCCACATCCAACATCTATCTTGCTTCATATGCACAAGAGCATGTGTTGCATGTAGTCAAGAACATGCCAAAGCATCCTGAATACTGGGAAAAAATCATCAACTTACAGTGCAACCAAGACGTTTAGGACAGCCCTCAAGGAACAACAATGTTTTTCTTGGTCGTTTTCCCACTTCACCAAAACCAGCATGTTCCTCGACAAACTTTTCTATATGAAAGGAATCACACTGCTTAAAGGATTCATTCTGCTTAATCTTTTGATTCATCAAAGCATCAGATGGCATGATTGGTGAGCCGGTACAATGTGCAACTCTCTCTAGACGGTGTAGCTTCATGTCAAACACCAGTGTGATTCCTTTGGCAAGGATACACTCTTGAACATCACGTGAAACAGTTTTCTCCACCAAAATCACATTGGGATGGCACATATCTATCATCTCAATTAGAGATTTCAGATAACTTTTTTCCTGTTTTTATAGGTCAACAGTCAGAAACATACAGTAGCATACTTCTGTATTATAAATGCAGTGTTCATTTTTGCCAAGTTACCTCATCTAGTGAACTGAATGAAGACAACCCACTAGAGGACTGACCAAGTACTCCCTGAATTAGTAACAGCCTTGGATTCTTGTACTTTGTTTGCATGTGCTTATGAGCAGCATGCTTTTTAAAGACCAAGCCCTTGATTAATTGGCTGTCAAACAGTCATTAATTTATAGGGTTGAGGAGACAAAAAGCCTATAAAAGCAATAGAACTGCTGACCTACAAAAAGGCATTTTTAAATAAAGCATGCTCAATGTTGATCTTCACGTGTGCTCTAACATGTTCATTAAACATAAACATTAAAATTTAAAAAAATGGATAACTTTTCACATGCTACCAATTCAAAAAAAAATGCAAGTAACCAGTATTCTCTTGCTTAATTAAAATTTTATGGAGGTAACAGATATTTATAGCATGTTTAAACAGACGCTTAATTAAAAAAGAGAATAACCAAGGCTTGGTTTAGTGGTTATTACCCCTCCTTAGGAGGGATTAGGTGCAAGGTTCGAATACCCCTTCCTCCCTTGTAACTCTCTATGAACCAAAAAAAAATAGCATGTGTTGTAAAAACTAAAAGAAGATGATGCTTCAAAAAAGCAAATGACCACCACCATTCAATCTTAAAAAGAAACAAAAAATATGAAAAAAAAAAAACTTATTTGTCTCTTCGATCTAAAATCTAAATTAATTATTGAAGAAATATCTGTAACCAGGAGAAATACAATTTAAAACACAGCATAATGAAATTGTCACCTTTGACTGCAAGAACCAGTTGCAATGCACTTCACTTTCACATATCCATCTGGCCCTATTGCTTTCCCATCAATAGCATCAGGCTTCAGAAACAGAGCAGCTTCCCAAGATAAAGAAGCAACTATATCCACCCACCTATCGCTGTCATTTACAGAACAGGCAACACCGACAGATTTAAGAAGTTGAGTGACAATAGCTCTGAACTTCCCATTGATCGCCTCTTCCATTACCCTTTGTTTCTCCTCTTTAAACCTGTAAGTTCCAGTGCCCTCATCTTTAATATGACTTAAGGAACTTGGCCTTCCCCATTTTGTGCCAGCTCCACATTCATCATTCTCATCATCATCATCATAAGCCACAGTACCCTCCAAGTCATCCTCTGGATCTTCAGGTTCTGGAGGTTCCCAAATATGAGTATCCATTTCACTGTTAATAGACTGACAAACTCCACTTTCTTTGTCAAAGAAGGTTCTAGGAAAAATTTCAACCACATTTTCTTTTGCTCCTTGATCATTACTAGCTTCTGTTATCTCAAAATCTCTCACTATGTTCATAACATTTCTGTTTTTCTTATCCCTCAAGTTGCTTTCTGTCATTGTATTTGAGCCATCAACTCTCTTCCCAGGGTCTTCTAAGCCCAAGTGCTTCAATCGGCCATTTGACAGACAATTTAGCTCCCCATGACTGGTTTTCGAACCAACCTCTTGGTCACCCTCACCGCTGAAAAATATAAAATGTAAATAAATACAGAAATATATGCATATATTCACGCTCACACACATATATAAGCACAAGACTCCAGTTAATAATGAATGGCAGTGTAACAGCACCACAATTGAAAAGAAGGGCACCTACCGATCATATGGGTTTATATCAACTGAAAAATCACCTGACGGATCAGAATACAAAATGTAAAACATTTAGCTAAAAATGAAATGGAAACAATTTAAGAAATAAAAAGGAGATAGATACTTACTGCAGCTAGAATATGAGCGATCACTGGTAGACAATGAAATAGTTGGACTGATCATTGGTGTTGCATACAGACTAATACCATCCCCTTTTACAAATTCTCTTCCTTGCCTCTCCCAACATAATTTACAAGACCAAATGGGGTCTCAGTTACTTGAGACTAAAGCATTACCATTCTCCTGTTTCCTCTTAGCCTCATTGGACTTTGAAAGTTCAGCACCGCAGTAATGACACATGTTACACATCTGATGCAATAATAACTCCAGCAAATTCAATTACTAGCTCGGATCCTAAGGGAAGAAATGATAAGTTCGATATGCAAAATAATATAAAGTGTTTTGAAAGCACCTAACTCTATTAGACATTAAGATCCCATATTGAGCACTCTTATATAACATTCATAAGATTCTAATTTACTTGCAAGCATAAAAGAAAAATAAACGCACAATTCTATATGAACTAAACTAATCAATTTCTTTTAGTGTTTTCCCACTAAGAGCTTCAGTAATATCTCTATCCTTGTTCACAGATAAATCTGCAATTCTGGATACATTTCAAAAGAATCCAAAATGAATTAGGAATTTTCAAGAGTATAGCTTCTATTTGGTAGTAGTATTTATGCTAAGTACACAAGGAATCCATGTTATAGAGATCAAAAGGGACAAAAAGCTGAGGGACAAATTCCTAGAAATTAAAGAGACAAACAAGTGAGACAAGAATAAAAGGATCAAAGAAGTGTGATGATCATATACTAAACCCATGTTTAAAAATCAGATTCATAAAACTCCCTTTGTTATTAGAAAAAAAGAAAAAGAGTCAGATTCCAAAGCCTGGTAATTATTGGTGTCCTTGAAACAATTAAATCCATTGGAATTGAAATAAAAATGGACTAAACATGTACAAAAAGACTAAACAAAAGACATAGAATCAGATCAAACAGTGTTCATTGTAAACAGTGATAATATACTGCAATTCAAAAGAGGGTAAGAAATTATAACAAGAAGCATATACCAGGAATCCCACGTAAACAAAACGATATAACAAGTCAAAAGGACAAAACGAAAAAAGAAAAAACTCCAGAGATAAATGAAGAGAAAACAAGAAGAAAAGGGTGTTGCCGACATACAACGCTGAATTGCAATCTCTAAGAAAGAAAAAGAACTTAACCAACTGTTCAAACAAAAGAAGTTGAATGCACAAAGATGAGAGAAAGAAAAGGAAGAAAAATTGCCTTTTAAGTCAGTTGATCTAGAAAATGGATAAAATCTCCAAAGCATCAATCTTTGAATTTCCAAATGGCAACTGCTTTAAATTTTTCCAGAAAAATAGTTTCCATAGTCTAACTGTGAATTAAACAATTTAAAAAGGAAAAAAAAAGTCAAACTAAAAAAAAAAACTCAATGAACCCAAAATTAAGGCAAAAAAATGGAAACAAAGAAGGAAAAATGTATTTACTTACTGTTAAAGCAATCCAAAGAACAAAGATTTGGGTATGATGACCTCTAATCCAATCCCAAGCATAATGGAAACTTGTTTCTTGGGTTTTTTTAAATTTTCTTTTTCCTTTTTTTACCCAGAAACCAAAATTAATTTTTTTCTTTTTAAAAAGAAAAAAATAAGAATACAATAGAAATGAGTCCACAAAGTATAGACAGAAAGAGAGAAAAAGAAACAATGAAGAGAAGAATTAAGAAAGAATGAGAACTTAAAAAAGAAAAGAATTAAGAGTGGGGTCCACTGTTTGTTTCATTGTACATTGTTCGGAAGGTTTATTTTTTAATTATTTTTTTAGTATTTTTAATGAAAAATGAAAATGGGTAGATTTGTGGCCAAATAAGGGAGTAATTGCATGCACGAACGAGTAAATAAGCATGATTGCTGATGAATGATAAACTAAGCACTTTTTACAAACACATGGCCAGATAATTTTAATTGACTAACTCAAATCTTCTATATTAATTACTATAACTTCTTAAGAAAGACAATAATGAGGATTAATTAATTTAGTTCATGCTTAAAAGACTTGTTAAATCAAAAAAGAACTTATATTGATCGAATTATGTAAGACTAAATTGTATCTATGACAGTTAATACTATTTTCATAAAAGAGTTTAGCTTTAATTTAAAAGATTACAGGTCAAAGAGTTTAGCTTGTACTTCCTCTTCAATAGCATGCTTGATTGATGAATTAATATAACTTTGCTTATATAGATTCAAATAACTAAATTACCCCATTTTTAAATAATAGTCTTTCTTTAGTTAAAAAAATCTGAGCATGGGAAATGTTGTAATCTACAATATCTGGAGTTTGTAATCTTGAAAAGTCTTATGCAACAGTCAAATAGGAAAAAAAATTTATCTCTAAAATACATGCAATATTGAACATGTGTTTCAAGCATGGAAGATAAGATGTGGCATCAATTTGGACGATTATGGATTTATGGATGCCAAAATGAGATTTCTTCTTATTTTAACCCTAACTAGAATTGTTCATTGGCCTAACCAAGTCAGATTCGATTTGGACTAAAGTATTAAAGTATTGAAAATGAATTCGAATCCGAGTTGATTTGATTTTTCATGTTTAATATTTTTTTCAATCGCGTTTTTACATATAATAAAAGCTTAATACTCAAATATGTCATCCACGTTTACCACAAAATGGAATTAAATCCTCAACGTTTAAATGCATAGAAATCAGTCATAGAGTTTCAAAATAATTGAATTAAGGAAATTTCTGTTAAATCCTTTAATTTCCGTTACCTCTACTAATAAAAAAACTTAACGGAAATTAAAGGATTTAACGGAAATGTCCTTAATTCAATTATTTTGAAACATCTAGGACCGATTTTCATGCATTTAAACGTTGAGGACTTAATTTCATTTTGTGACAAACGTGGAAGACACATTTGGGTATTAAACCCATAATAAATGAACTTAAGTTTGTTCAAATCCGCCTAAATACAATTAATTTTTTAAAAATTATAATAAAATATAAAAATATTAAAACATATAATAGTTAATAAGTATAACACAATAAGTTAAAATAATTTTTTATAAAAATACTATAAAAAACATGAAATTTTGAATTAAAATTTTAAAAAATACAAGATCAAATTAAATTGTACAAAAAATAACGGTAATTAAAAATGCATTAGTATAAGAAATAGCAAAAAAAATAAAAATTTATCAGGTTCGCCCAAGCGTGGACTTTAAAATGGTAAACTCAAACCCAAGTTGATTTTTTATCGAGTTTCAATTTTTAACCCCAATCTTGTTTAATATGCTTAATATTTTTGTTTAAGTCAGTCCCAAAATTAAACGAACCTTCAAGTTTAAGCGGGAAACCCGATCCTTAAATAGATCTAACCTTAATTAGGACATAAGTATCTTAATTTACTATTCAACTAGTTTTAATACATTAATCAAACAATAAAACTATTGATAATATATATTTTTTTGAAACTTTATAATATAAATAATTGTTAACTAATCAACCCTAAGAGAAATTTTACAAAAATTGTCAACATCTTTATTAATTAATTTTTAGCTTCAGTGCTGAAAAGTGTAAATAACTCTTTTCTAGAACTATCAAATACCTCAACATTAACTTCTATGTATAAGATATACAAAATGCTACAGTTAAGTTATATATATTAAAATTATAAAATGCTTATATTAGTACATGGAATAATTTTCATTTAATGTTTTAAATATAATTATTATTTACCTCTAAGTTGGATTAGGAATGTCAACATTACATGAGGAATAATGAAATTTTTCATAAATTTCAAATAACTTTTTGTTATACCCACATGATATATAATACTAACCAAGAGTTGTATCAAATTTCATAGTAGTTACATTACTGGTGAAAGATTTTTCTAATATTTATAACACAAATTCAAAAATAGTTAATTAAAATTTACATGCTAAATCAGTTATATTTTAAAATTATATTATTTTATATTATATCAGTGAAAATCAGTATGTTAATCTAATACATTGGATAATGACTTTGTGAACTATACTTTAATTTCTGATAGAGATGTCCTATTTATAATTGAAATCTCATCTGATGCTAGTTCTTTATGTGATGTGCAATAAAATTCTATGCCAGAATCTCATTTAAGGAAACTAAATAAAAAAGTAGTAGAAATTTCAAATTTTGACTCTTGAGCATTGATGAAAAAAAGATAAAAGATTACATGCAATTTATATAATAGCAATGAGAAAATTAAAAATTTTAATATAAATTAATGTAGATGTTACCTTTTAGACAATTAAAAAAATATAATTGATAAAAGTGGTAAATATAAATGTCATATTTTGTAATACTAATGTGAAAAAAAAATGATTACATGTGATATATTAATTTAAAAAATTAAAAAATGATTTTATCACTTAGAAAATTAAAAAAAAATTTAATTGGTAATATGTTGTTATAGTATTTCATGTTATATGTCACAGCCCGTGACCCTATTTTTCACCTTATTCTATACATCTTATATGGTTGGGCTGTCTGCGATACTTTACTTTTTCCTTTACATATAAACAATTTCATATTAAATTATAATACGAATTACATCCCCTATCTTACTTCATAAGAAAGTAGTATTGTGAATATGTCTAAATACAGAAAATAAATGATCATACCTTATTAATTAAATCGACCTGTCGCATCGTCCCCAAATGCGCAGTCGAAAATCCTTTTACTGCTAGACTCTCGGTCTTCGAAAACCTGAAATGTTAAAATTAAGGGGTGAGCAAACCACAGCTCAGTAAGGGAATTATATGCATACTTGATATTGTCACGTCCGGTGACCACATTTTTCACTTATTTCTATACAACTTATCCGGTTGGGCTGTCTGTGATACTTCACTTTTCCTATTCATTTAACTATTAAATATAAAATTCGTAATATCAATTACATCCCCTATTTTAATGCTCAAGAAAGTAGTACTGAAAGTAAGTCTAAATACAGAAAATAAATGATCATACCTCATATTATAAATCAAGCTGTCGCAGTGTCTCCAAATGCGCAGCTCAAAATCCTCAGATGTCAGATCTCTTAGTTCTCGAAAATCTGAAATGTTAATATTAAGGGGTGAGCAAACCACGGCTCAGTAAGAGAGTTATATGCAACACTTGATATTCAGCTACCTATATGCTGAAAATAAAATTTTTTTTACTTTCTTTAAATCTTCCTAGCTGGCTCTAGGCTCACATGTAGGAAGGATACTATAGTCGGCTAGGGATCCGAATGGAGTAAGGTAGGTATTTTAGAATACCTGTCTTGTCCCGGAACCTAGAAGCAACTGTAGAGAGTACTATATTCTTTGTTCTCAAAATGATATAATTTTCGTTTTCACAGAGTAAACCCCTTATTTCTTTTCACTTCCGTATAATTTAAAACACATGACAGTTTAGTAATAAAACAGTGGTTTCCTTCAGTACAGTTAAAACACATGACAGTATAGTAGCAAAACTTGTAGTTTACTTTCTTTCTCATCAGTACAGTAACCGTATCTTACAATTCTGTAAAACAGTAATATTCAATACAGTACCATTCGGTAAAATAGTATTTTGCAAATTAGTAAAACAATATCTTGATACGGTTCAGTCAATAAACAGTAAACAATAGCTACCAATTCAGTAAACAGTATACGGTAGCTTTCAGTTCAGTATCATGGAGTCCAGGCAACACCCTAAATATATCATGCTATAATAATATCATCCCTAATAGGAGAAACACATGAGATCTATGGCCATAATCTATGGGGTCCTCAATGTGCACTGATCAGGTGTCTACTGGGACGCTGATTGTGAAGACCAAGAATTTTCTAAATAAATATAAGGTATCCGAAAAATTTAATTTGGAGAAAGTGAAATCCAAATTAAATAAGAAATAAAAAGGAAAATTAAATTTGGAAATAAGAAATGAAGGAGGAAATTTAATTTGGATAAATGGAAATCCAAATTAAATAAGAAAATGGAGAAAATAATTTTGGATATTTAGAAATCCAAAACTTAATAAGAAATAAAAATATTTTGATATATTTATATAATGATATTATATAAATATGCTTTTGATAAAAATATAATTATATATGGAATATATATATATGTAAATTTTTGTACATTTATGTATATATATAATAATATATATGAAATATATATATATAGAATTTTGAATTAAAGTATACATATATAAAGGGTTTATATATGAAATATATACTTATATATATAAATATATATATATGAAATATATGTATAGTGTTTTAAATTGAAGTATATATATATATATATGGTTTATACAAATTTTATATATATATATATATCAAATATAGTAAAAATATAATTATATGAAAATAAAAAAATAAAAAAAAAAGTGGGGAATCGGGTTACCGATTCCCACGTTGTTTTCTCCTCTGTTAAAACAGAGGAGAAAACGTAAACAAGACAGAAGGGAAGCCGGCGAATGCCGACCGGCCAAGAGAGGAGGAGGAAGGAGAGGGTCGTCGCCGGCGAGGCGAGGGGGAAGAGAAGAAAACGACCGGCGGCGACCCGAAGCGGAAAAAGAAAAAGGAAAACAGAAAAGAAAAAGAGAGGAGAAAAAGGAAAGAGCGAATGCCGGTTGATCCAGATGCCGGCATCGCCACCAACGCCACCGGCGAGGACCAACGAAGGTGAAGGAGGCCACCGGCGGTGAAGGAAACGACGGAGGAAGGAGAAGAGAGGAAGGAAAAGGGCCGAAACCCACGGACCCAGATCCGGCGCCGTCGCCGGTGATGGGGCAAAACCGAGACCAGATCCGGCCTCCCTGCAACCATGGCTAGCTGTGGAAGGTGCGAACCGGCGGTGATGCCGGCGGGAAGAGGCTGAACCGGCCAGCAGAAGTGAACCGGTCAGAACCGGCCTGAACCGGTCCGAACCGGTTCAGGCCAGAAAAAAAAAAAACAGACAGAACAGAAAAGAAAGAAGAAAAGAAAGAAGAAAAGAAAAAGAAAAAGGAAAAGGAAAAGGAAAAGGAAGAAAAAGAAGAAAAGAAAAGAAAAAGGAAAAAGGAAAAGGAAGAAGAAGAAGGAAGAAAAGGTAAGAAAAATTGAGGAAAAATAAATTATTGATGTTATTGAATAATTTATGGTTATATTGATGTAGTGCATTAATATTGAAAATTGTAGCAAAACGGAAATGAGACGAATGGTGGAGTTCGGCAAGGCTCGGAAATCGGAAAGTGCGCTAAGCTTTGGCGAACAAGTAAGATACTTTTATAAAGCATTAGTAGCTTTATATTGTATGTGGGAATTATGATTTTTTTATGATGCATTTATTTAATTGATTTTAAATGGAATTATGATTTTTATATGATGCATCAATTTAAATAGATTTGCTAAAAAATGCTAAGAGGACCCACAACTGATGGTGGGGGTCTTAGTAAGAGGTAAAATTGGTGAGAATCAACGGCTGCAAGTATAAATTGTGTTTCCCTTGCAGGAGGTTAGGGAAAATTAAGCCGTTATGCTGCCGAAATTTTTAGGAAAATAATTGAGGAAAAAGATTAAGTTTCTCACATAAATGGAATCTTGGAGATAATTATTGAAAATAAATATTGAAAGGATTTTATAGT
Organism: Heritiera fomes; assembly: GCA_032173925.1. NCBI lineage: Eukaryota > Viridiplantae > Streptophyta > Magnoliopsida > Malvales > Malvaceae > Heritiera > Heritiera fomes. Next base: position 21,784,003 of record JAPDPM010000004.1, on the reverse strand, counting down.
ATTACCGAAAGAGTTTGATATTGAAATCGATGAAAAGATAGATCGTTGAAAACGATAATGTGGTGAATTACATGGTTTAAAACCTTATAGAATCGATAAATCAAGTAATTGTAATATCACAAATGGTATCAAGTTGAGATTGAGGTGGAATTATTAATTAGACGGATCACGGATAAAAGTGATGATAATTATATGATGTGGCTTGGAAGAGAAGATCATAGTTGAAATTTCGATGGTCGAATGATTGGATTGTGAAGTTATTAACGGAGTAATGATTTCCAGAATTACCGAGTCCGGTTTCATGATTTTGAAATAATTTCGAAAGTGATAATATGGACAAATTCGAGAGATTGAAATGGAGATTTAATTACGACACAATCCGATCAATTATGGATTCAAAGAAATGAGTGATAAATATGTGAAAAGATGATTGTGCTTATAACCTTAGAATAGATCTGAATAATAAGATCGACAATTGCATAAGTTCGGATAAAATCATAAAGGCCACATGAAAATGGATTGAGGATTTAGATACGATTTTGTGATAGTAAATGAAATTGAACCTCAAATCAAAAATGATAAACATGTATCAATAGATCAAATCATAAATGGATTTGATAAGTGACTATCGATTTTGTGATTCTGTTATCCTCGATGTCGATTCTGGAATAGATATTGAAGGATGATATTATTATTTGCATAAATTCGGTAACTTGATGACTATTTTAGAAATTGATGTTTAAATGCTTATCAAAACTTAGAGGATTCATACTAATGATGCGATCCTAATATTGATGATGAAGTGTATAAATGATTATAATAGTCAATGACGATCAAGAAAGGGTATTGAATACCGAATGGTCTGAATACCAAGTGATTCGATTTCCAAATGAATTGAGTACTGAGCAAATTGAATACTGAATTAGATGAATAGTGAATGAATTGTATAGTGATTTATTGGTTGACAGAAAGAAAGTCTTGAAATCGAATAATTGATGGTGATAAAGTTAAATGAATCGCTTTAGCGTATTTGATGGAAACATTACCGAAGTTGCATACTGAAATGTTTTACATCATCGCATTTAAACATGCCTTCTTGCAACTTGAAACATTTTAATAATGTTTATATGAATACTGAAAAGTATTGATTTGTGTTGAAATGAAAGTATATGGTAAATATATATATATATTTTGATATATGAAGTCTCATACAGAATTTTACCATATGCCTTACATGATATTGAAAAGAAAGCTATAGATTTAAATGTTTTATGAGACTGTAGGCACCCTAAAAGAATTAAATTCAATAAAGCATAGTGGAAACCGCCTAATTGGAGCTTTGCTCATTAGGCAGATAGATATGCTTGTCCGACAATAGTCGTGGACAGGTCTCAGTCACGCCTGATCAGTGGGGCTGAGAGAGATGAGGTCTATGGCCATAGATAGCGCCCTAGTTGGTTTCCAGGGGACGATATGATTTTCACTGCTAGCTACAGTGATTTAAGTCTTTATTGATAGAGAAATGATAGGGATCTAGCCTAGTCTCTCACAAATATGATATGAAGTCTAGAGTATGATTTTTATTGATATGAACTCTAGACTTGACATGATTTATACTGTACATGAAACAGATTTGAAATGAAATATGTTTTGAAACAGTACATGTTTTAAACATGTTTTAAAAGTCCATGAGATATGAATTCGACACTATATGATTTATATGTGATTTTGTGTCGAACATGGCATGATATGCGGTCTAGAGTATAGTTTGATTTGATATGAACTCTAGACCTGATATGATTTACAGTAGATGATTTAAAAGTATATGATAAATGATTTCGACACTTACATGATTTATATACGATTTTGTGTCGAATTTGAAACGACATGCGGTTTAGAGTATAGATTGATTTGATATGAACTCTAAACCTGATATGATTTATAGTATATGAAAAATGTTTTAAAACCGCACATGTTTTAGACATGCTCCGGAAACGAATACATGAATTGAAATTGAATATGTTTATATTATGCCTTAAAGGCAAACTTTTGAAAATGCATATGTTGAGCATGTCCTAAAGTATATATGATATGATTTGAAATGATCGCGGTTTATACAGAAAAATTACATGAATTGCATATTAAACCCTAATATGACAATATGCTTAGTATATGAGAATTCCATGAGGAATGTCATGACTCGGTGGTAACGATATTTCATCTATATGAGGTCATGATATGTTATGAAACACGAATATAGAGATACACGAAGAGAATTATGACTGGGTACCACCGTGATTATGATCTACAATACGAGAATTGATAAGAGATGATATGAGAATTGATAAGAGATGATAGAATACAGGAATATGATTATGAAATGAAAAGTGATAATGAGATGTATCGATGAGAAAGGATTAACTGTAATTGCATCCTTGTAAGTATTAAGCATTGCAGTTTAAGACAGTTTAATCCTACTCTTGTATTTATATTAGTATCTTACTGAGCCGTGGTTTTGCTCACCCCACTAAATTTCATCTCTTTCAGATTATTGAAGTTAACGTCTGCCATGTGAGCTGCTCAGTGGGCATCGGAGACGGTGTATGAACTTGGTACTAGTTTTCTGAGTTATATGTTCTTTATAAAATACTTGTTTACATGTAAGACTTAAATTGATGCACAGTACATATTCTGTTTAACAAGTCGGGATGTAACTAATAACCGTTTCCGTGTTTGTTTAAATATTTAAATGGAATGACTATAAGTCACCTAGGTAGTATAGTAACTACACTGACACCGAATACAAACCTTAAAATGAAAAAGAAAAATTTAGTCCATAAATTTGTAGACTAAGAAAAGTATAAGAATCGAGTGAAAGTCGCGGTCTTCGGGTCGTGACACTGATAATAGGATCAGTATCTATCAGCACTAACACGTGACACGTGAGCATGATATAGGGCCTAACAGTCTCAAAACAGTAAACACGTGATATAGACCCCATTTATGAAATCACTTTCACTAAATATAAGTTTAATCAATCCACAAATATTCATAAGGAAAATATTTTCATCTTATGAATAACATTTATAAAATATTCATACTGGGGTCATCATTCCCAAAAATATTCTAAACATTATAGAACATCATAAATCATATTTTCCATAAGGTGAAAACAGTTTATAAAATAATCACTGTAAAACATAAAAGGTCATAACTGTCCTTTTTCATCGAAAAACATATACGCACGCTTTTCCGTGTTTTCTATGAAAAACATGATTTTCAAAGTTATCGGGATTCAAATCAATTATTTTTATGATTTATGAAAAATCAAAATATTTATCTTCCAAATCACCACTCCTGTCCCATGTTTTCTATGTAAACACATGCGGAGACCTTTTAGTCTCAAAACACTGTTTTTCACCTTTAATTACCTTTATGGAATTTTCTATAAACACTTGTTCTCACCATTGAACCCATAAAGGTTATTTATAAAATCAAGTGAATATTTGAAGAAAGATTAGAAAAATATTCAATTTGGTCCTTTTCATTTTACACCTCGTTTCACGTGAAATATCCATATCGGAATAAATTTAGGTGATTTCCTTTTTCACCATTTTCAAAAACATGAATAATTTAAAATTAAACATCAGTATATTCATGTTTTCTGAAAACTAATCGATTTCTTGATTTTCGTGTTGGAAATCGTTTCTCGTGATGAAAAATCATTTATTATGATTTTTGGTAATTTTTCCAATAATTTTCGGCAGTATAACGGCTGCCGATTGGCTAGCCTCCTGCACAGAAAATACAATTTAAATCTCAACCGGTAAATCACCATAATTTTTCCAACCAATCATTATCAATAGCATTTATAAAATTAAATGCGTAGTTTAAAACATGTGTGCCAAATATCCTTACAGGCTGCACATGTCTCCCTTACCTGTCTCCGGTCGGCGACTGCCTCTCGAAGGTCGCGCCCGTGTTCACCTCGCCCGATTCCATCGGCTCGATTATCGAGAAAATTTTTTGGAAATTAAAATTCTAAAAATTAGAATTTTTCCATAATTTATTCAAATTAATTATTCGAAATTAATTTCCGAAATCCTTACCGAGTGCCCGGGATTTTTCGGATTTCCGAATTCCCAAGAATTTTCCAAATTCCCGGAATTCCTTTTCTTTTCCTCTTTCTTCTTTTTCCTCTTTTCTTTCTTTTTCTCTTTTCTTTTCTTTTCTTTTTCTTTTTCTTTTTCTTTTTCCTTTTTTCTTTTCTTCTTTCTTCTTTTTTTTCTTTCTTTTCTGGTTCAGACCGGCTCCAGACCGGTCAGCCTCCTCCATGGCCTGTTCTTCTCCGGCGACCGGTTCTCCAGCGGTTCAGCCTTCCCTCAGCTGGCCGAAGTCAAGGTGAAGCTGCCGGTGGCCTCCGTTCAGCCTGGATCGGTGGTGTCACGACCCGAAGGCCGCGACGGTGCCTCTTACTTGTACGGATGCGTAGAAATTAGGGCTAATTTTTCGATTTCCTATATTTGCTTTGTCTAAGTGCAATGTAGTAAATTTTGTTTCGGGACGTTAACTCCCTCGCCTATTTTTATAACTTTACCCAGGTTATTTTCCTGCATAAAAATTACAAGTAATATCCAGCTCATGCTTCCCAGAATGACAGTTAATTATATTCTAGCATTCCTATGACCAAGTTCATTTCCATATCATAGCATTTCATCTTATGGTTCACATTTTTCCTACATGGTCACTTGTTCATGCTATTCAATCCACAATCCATACTCATGCAAAATCAACATTCCATACTTCATCATTGCTAGTCTAGATGCTATTCTCTATATCAGATTACATCCCATCTAAGTACTTAATCAAAAATAGCCTGAATTGATAATGGAGACAAAAGAAGAGTATGTATACCCAATGTTCACAAAAAAAATCTCCTTGGAGAGTTGGGACTATATTTCAGGTTTGGGACTATTCGGAAAGCTTCGAAATACTCCCCCAACTCCGTGCTCAATCTGAAAACTTTAAATAGCGTTTAATGAGCAAGGCTCAGTAAGTCATTTATATAAGTGCAGAGTTAGAATTATACTGTTCTATATGCAATGCATGATGTCATGTGAGGAGAATTTATTATTGATTGTTTTCTTATTCATCATGCAGCATTTACATGTATTTTCCAACTCAATCCTATTATGCTTCAACATATCATGAGATGTCTAAGTCTTGAAGTCATAATGTGATCTTGAACATGTAATTATGAATGAAGCAGTTACAATCATAAAACATATACTACATGTTCTTTTCCAACAAGTTTCAAGGCATGTGAAGTATCAATACATTTCATGTGTTCTTTTAAGACATGCTTGAAATATGTAAGCGTTTACATTTCATGTCAAATATACTTTTTAAAGCATATTTCATATCACATGTACTTTTGAAATACATTTCATATCACACATGCTTTTGAAGCACATTTCATATCACACATACTTTTGAAATACATTTCATATCACATATACTTTTGAAGTATTTCATATCACATATAGCATCAAAAATGCGTTTCATATACTGTAAATCAATATTGAGTTTAAAGTTCATTTTCATTTTAAAGCCATACTCTAAACTTCATTTCATATCATTTGAGACTAGGCTAGATCCCTATCTCTCTATCAATAAAGACTTAGTTCACTGTAGCTAGCAGTGAAGAATCATATCATCGTCCCCTGGAAACCACTAGGGCGCTATCTATGGCCATAGACCTCATATCTCTCAGTCCCACTGATCAGGCAAAACTGAGACCTGTCCACGACTATTGTCGGACAAGCTTCTATGCCTAATGAGTAATCTCCAATTAGGCGGCTTCCACTATGCTTTATTGAATTTAATTCTCTTAGGGTGCCTATAGTCTCATAAAGCAATTCAATCTTTCGTATAAAAATAGTTTAATGTACGTAATGTTCTTCTGAAGATAATTTACATGTATATACGTACATATGTGAAAACTATCATTTCATTCTTTTCAAAGCCATTCAAGCATCCAAAATATTCTTGTAAACATGATAAGAATAAATCATTTCAGTTTTTCATGTATAGTAATAAGTCATGCTTGATGGCAATAAAATTCAAGGAAGTGAAATAAGACCATAAAATGACATGCTCATGAATTGCATGAATGTTTATCATTTCATCTCATAATATCTATGAACCTATACCATATCGATTCACTTCCGATCAATGTCTCTCACCTTGGTACTTTATCAAGTCAAATATCATACCTACATTTCATTTCGTTATATTCAATCTCTAGGTATTCAATTCATTCTATTGTAAGATTCAATCCTATACAGGATAATCCTACTTCTACGTTATATAAATGTCTTACCTAAGTGCGAGCTTAGCTTGAGCGTGTCCTGTGTCCAGCTAGACCGTGTTCGTCGTCCTCTTGGCGCACTCAGGAAATCTCTGCAGCTTTGGTGTGGAATACCCCTCCTACGGCAGCCCTTGGATGTCGGCTACAACCACCACCACAATGCCGCCAGTCTTAGCCCTCTTACTTCTCTTGCTTAGGGCTGGAAAACGCCCAGCTCAGCCACCACAAATATCACTGTTTCGTGTTCTGTTTCAGCACCCAAACAGCCACCGAAAATCTTGCTTCCAGTCCTTAAAATGCCCACTGATCAGTTAAGACTTTAAGCTTCTTCCTCAGCCTTGTTCTCCCTTCTTCGTGGCAGCTTATAACCCCTTTCAAAATCACGTTTTCTAGCTTTAAACACAGCTCCCATAAGCTGTCCACGTTCAGCCCTCTCAAAGCCCTAACCTAGCTTTCCAAAAACCATAGTCTACCCCTTTCATTTTCAGCTCACAACACCACCCAGCTCAGCCCTCGTCAACTGCCCTATTATTTGATCTGTAATACCACACACAATCCCTCTTTTAAATCAGTTTCCCACCTCTGTTTCTTGTATTCGAACGGCGTCTTTGTACCCTACCTTACTCGGCCTTTACCAACACCATTGTTGTCTCCTCTTTTCTCAAATCAAGCTCGGTTCCGGCAAGCACTTCCAGCCATCGTTTTCTGCTGCAACGCCAGTCTCAACCTGATACCTTGCACCCGCCAGCAACCTCTTCGTGGTCTATTCTGCTTGGCCCAACAATGTGCGACGCGAGGAGGGAAAAGGAAGGCACGACGGAAAGGAAATGAAGCTTAAAAAAAATGTACAGAGGAACGGGAGAAAGAAAAACAAAAGAAAGGGCTGAGTGTTTAGTCTGTAACAATTTTTAAAAAAATGAAAAGATGTGATAGGGAGACAGAATTGTCTCCCTTTGACACCGACGGGTTAGTGGGTGTTTCCCACTAACCCTAATACCTATATTTTATATATATTTTTTATTTAAATTCATATTTTATTACAACCTTCTTCTTTTTTTACACATTTTTATTTTATTTATTCATTTCTTAATCATTACTTATATTTTGCATATGTATATAAATATACTTTGAAGGTATATATTTATATCTATTTTATATATATTTTATACATATGTATATATTTTTAATACTTATACACTTATACTTCAATTTATTTGTCTAATCATCTATTTATATTGGTATAAGTGATATTATATATATTCACTCTCAAACTTATTTACTTATATGCATATTGAATTATTTTCACCTTTGTATATACATATATATTTATTTATATATGTATTTTATCTATTCATTTATCTATTTATATATTTTTACTTGTGTTCACGTATGTTGCGTATGCGGTATTGGTGTACTATTTACATTTTACTCGGAGGCTTCGTTTCTATGGATACGTACCATAATCTTATACTTGAAATTTCAAGAGTAAAATTATCTTTTACATTGACTAGATTACATGTGGAGTACACATCTAGTTAGAAAATTTGCGGTTCTCACAGGTGGCACGGCGACGGATCTACTCGGTTTTTGCCTTGGTTTCTCTCCTCCTCCATCGGCCTTCCTCCGCCGTCGTTGGCCTCACCGGTGGCTCTTTTCTCCTTCCCCTCACCTCCGCCAAGGTTCAGGTGGCGGTGGCGATGCCTGAACTGACCGGCACCGCTGTTTCTTCTCTTCTCCTTTCCTTCTCGATTCGCCGGTTCTGTTTCCGTTTTCCCTTTCCGTTTTCGACCGTCGCCGATGGCCTTCACCCTTCCTCGTCGACCGGCGACACCCCCTCTCCTCTTCTCTCGTTTATCTAGTCGACGGCGGCGGTGGGTGCCGCCGTCGACCCCTTTATTTGGGAAGGATCGGGTTTCCCGATTCTTCTCCGTTTCTTTTTTTTTCATTGATTTACATATAATTAATTATATACATATATAATATATTTATATAATATAAATATCATAATATAATAATATATATTTTGTACTTATACTATATATATTCTACATATAATAATATTAATTTATATATATAGTATTAGATTATATATATTATATATAAAGATATATATATATATATAATATATCAAAATATCTATCTAATATATAGATATATATATATATATATATGTATATTTATATACTTTAAAATTAAATAACCTTTACATATATATTTATATATATGTTATACTACAATATATATTGTATTTACAATATATATTTTCAAACTTTAATGTAAATTAGTATTTACATTTCTCATATATGTATATATCTATATATACATAAGATACTTTACTTGAATACATATGTATTATTTTATTTTGTACAATAGTATATATATCTATATATACCTCGGTATATTAATATATACTACATAATATTTCAATACATATGCATTTACATATAAAAATACATTTATATATTTATAATTATATAAATATATTTCTCTTTTATTTCTCATTTTCTTATTTAATTTGGATTTTCATTTATCCAAATTAAATCTCCTCTTTCCATTATTTTTCATAATTCCAACCTTATTATTTTATTATTATTATTTTTTTCGATTTAATTTTCCTTCACTTGGATTTCCACCATCCGTTCCTTTCTCAATTCTCGGGATTTTTTTTCACCAATATCCCATTCTCACAATTTTATTTATTTATTCCCACTAATTTATTTTCTCCACTATTCATTTCCAATATTTATAATTTCCAATAAGTGAAAAATTTACGGTTATCACAGATATTCAGCTATCTATATACTGAAAAACTTTTTCATTTTTCCTATGGGCTCTAGGCTCGCATGTAGGAAGGATACTACAGTCGGCTAGGGATCCGGATGAAGTAAGGTAGGTATTTTGAAATATCTATCTTGTCCCGGAACCTAGAAGCAACTGTAGAGAGTAAATTTCTTTTCGTTTGAAATTTAAATCCTTTTCCTTTTTATTTCATATTGTTTTCATATTCTTTTCAAAATAATGCTTTTATGAAATAAAGCATTTAAATAAAATAACTAATATTCATATTTTCTTTGAAAAGAATATTAGTTAAATCATCATCATTTTCCTGTAAAACTCATTTCATGTTTTACTGTACAATCATATTAGTACAGTACTTTAAATAGCAAAATAAGCTATTAAACCTTTTTCGTATAACATATAAATCATTTAAATCTAATATTCAATTTAAAATTAAAATAAGAATATTAGATTTACTTTTCTCCTTTTTCCTTTTGAAAACATATTACATATTCATATTACATATCATATGAAAATCATCTCGTAGTACTAAGAACAGTACTGAAATAAGCATTTTATAAAATGCTATAAATCATTTCATCTCACGTATCACATATCATGTAAAACATTTACATTTCACATATCACATATCATGTAAAACATTTTCATTTAATACATATCCTATATGGAGACTTAGGCACACACGCCCAGCCCGTCTACTGGGTCGTTACTCATATCATGCTATAGACCCCGAAGAGTATAAAATCATCATGTCATATCTATGGTCATAGTCTATAATTGTCCTTGGCGGATCACTGATCAGGTGTCGGCCGGGACTACATATCACATATCACATATCACATATCAGCATGATAGGATGCCAACTAGTCTCAAAACCATATTTTTCATCATCTGAAAACCTTTATGGAATTTATAAAAATAATAATTTCATAATTAAAATCATAAAGGTTATATAATAAATCAAGTGAATATTTAAAAAAATATTTATAAAATATTCACTTTATCCCTTTTTCATCTTTCATTTCATATTACGTATAATTCATATATCGAGAGAATATTTAGAAAACTTTCATAAAATATTCTCTTTATCCCTTTTTCATTTTCCATTTCATATCACATATAATTCATATATCGAGAGGATTTTCGGTGATCTCATTATCACCAATTTCGAAAACATGAATATTTTAAAATGAATTTCGTTATATTCATGTTTTATGAAAATAATCATTTTCTCTATTTTCGTGGTTGGAAATCGTTTCTTGTGAAATAAAATCATTTATTATGATTTTATAAATTTTCTAGAAATTTTCGATAATTTTCAATAATTTTTCGGCAGTATAACGGCTGCCGATCGGCTAGCCTCCTGCACGGAAAATAGAGTTTATAATTTCAACTGGCACTTCACCACAATTTTCCAACCAATCAATTTTCATAATAATTTTCATAAATTATTTCCATAAAATATTTCGAAATTAAAACATGCAGACTGAATATCCTTACAATGCTGCACATGCATCCCTTACCTGTTTTGGGTCAGCGACTGACTCTCGAAGGTCGCGCCCATGTTCACCTCACCCGATTCCATTGGCTTGGTCATCGAAGGAATTTTCTGGAATTAAAATTGTAAAATTTAGAATTTCTCCATAATTATTTTAATAATAAATTATTTAAATAATTTAGCATTTTTCGGGATTTCTTACCGATTCCCGTAATTCCCGGGTTTCCAAATTCTCGGGATCTCCCGTAATTTCTGAAATTCCCGAATCCCGAAAATTTTTCTTTTTTCTCTTTTCTTTTTTTTTCTTTCTTCTCTTTCTTTTTCTCTTCTTTTCTTTCTTTTCTTTTCTTTTTCTTTTCTTTTTCTTTTTCTTTTCTCTTTTTCCTCTCTTCCTTTTCTTGGCCGGACCGGTTCAGACCGGTCAAATCCCCTCATCATCGGTTCTTCTCCGGTGGCCGGTTCTCCGGCAGTTCGACGGCTCCTCAGCTAGCCGACGGCACGGCGAACCTGCTGGTGGTCTCTATTCAGCCTGGATCGACGGCACGGCGACGAATCTACTCGGTTTGCCTTGGTTTTTTCTCCTCCTCCGTCGACCTTCCTCCGCCGTTCCCAGCTTCTCCGGTGGCCTCCCACATCTTCCTCTTCCTTTGGCGAAGCTTCGGTGGCTGTGGCGGCAGCCAATTCCGCCAGCACCGCCAAATCTCTTTTTCGTTTTCTTCTCGGTTTCCGTCGAAAATTCCTTTCGATTCACCTCGTTTCTTTCCTTTCTTCCGCCGGTCATCGACCTCCCTCTCTTTGCCGGCGCCGTCTCTTCCTTTTTCCTTCGCTGGCGGTGGCAACTCTGCCACCGTCGGCCTCGCCTGGGAAGGGTCGGGATCCTCCCCGATTCCTTCCTTTCCCTTTTTGTTTTCCCCTTTTTATTTTTCTGTTTCCTTTCTATTTTTAGTATATAATTATACTATATACTATATAATATATTTTATACATATAATATATACTATATATTATACATATATTATTTCATATATAATATACTACAATATATGTTATATATAAAATACATGTATATTGCATATTACAAAATATATGTCTAGTAGTATATATATATATATATGTATATATATATTTTTAATTAAATAATCTTTATATATATTTTCTTAAACTTTAATGTAAATTATTATTTACATTTTTCTCATATATGTATATATTTTTATATATACATAAGATATCATACTTGAATACATATGTATTATTTAAATTTATCAAATAGTATATATACTTATATATACCAATGTATATTTAATATATATACTATATACCATACGGTATTTAAATACATATGTATTTGTATGAAAATACATTTATATAATATATAATTATATAAATATATTTTACATTTCCTTTCTCATTTTCTTATTTAACTTGGATTTCCATTTATCCAAATTAAATTATCTCTTCATTATTTTCCATAATTTCATCCTTCTCCTTATTTTCAATTTAATTAAATTCCTCAATTTTTAGAATTTCCACTAATATTCCAATCTTATTATTCGATTTATTTATTTCAACTTATTTATCTTCTTAAATATTAATTTTCAATATTAATAATTTCCAATAATTGGAAAATTTGCGGTTATCACATTCTCCCCACCTTAAGAAATTCGGTCCTCCAAATTTAACTTAATTCATAAGGTGGTAGCATCCTGTATACTTATCATTCTTGACCTTTTGATCATCTTCCGTATTATACTGCCAGTATACCTTTAAGATCATAATCGTCTTTTATACCTCTATATATCATTTCTCATCATATACTTATACTCCCTTAAATTTCTTATCAATTGGGAGTTATCCATTTCCACTCCTTTTCATATCCCATATGATTCATCATCTGTTTTCTTAATTAGTGCCAAGTCGATATAGTTTGATAACTATCATTTACACATTTTAAATCAATAGTATGTAATTGTCTCAGTAGCTTTCACATCCCGTGCATCCGCTCTCTCAACATATCTTCGAGCGTTTCCATTCTACGCTAACGCTCAGATATTTACATCAGTACGGAGCGATGCTATCAATAAATTTGGAATCTCAGAGCCTTTTGCTATCTCCCATAAACATATAGCTATTCAGATATTCCTATCACATATAGAGCTCTCTAGAACTTCACATACATTCTCATCATTTTATAATCATATTTCAACTATGACACTAAAGAATTTAAGAGTTTGATAATGGAGAAGTGATTTCATTAGAATATCAGTCTATAATTACTTCCATATTATCATATCTCTTTTAGATTCTTCATTATTTTCTCCAATACTCTTTTCATATTTATTTCATCAATTGCTGCAGTTCATTTGCAGACTTTACTATTTACCCTCTTTTACCATAATAAAATCAGGAGACAATCATTTTCTCTCCATATCATCTTTTCATATGGTATGATCATTCGATGATTTAAATCTTCAAATTATCCATTTAATCACCACATTATCCATATAATTCCACCATTTCCATCCTTTCGAGGTGGTATATATATATCCTTTTTGTTCCATTTACATAACTGGCAGTAAAATGTAAATCACTTCTTTATTCCTTTGGGTATGATTATTTTTCCTCCATCGAGTTTGGCTCGATCTTACATTTAACCATAATCATGTGATAACCACAAAATCACTTTTAGTTTTAAATTCGAGAACTATTTCATATTTGTGTTCCCTCTTCATCATGTACTTTCCTCTTATGACACATTCATCCTTTCCTTTATCATCATTTCAGTCACTTTTCTTTAGTGATAACATATTCCACTATTACCTCTTTTAACATTTTGAATACTTTCTTTACTTTACACTTATTCGTCCACCGACTTTAACTTCTTTACTTATTAGTCACATTTGTAGAGCAGTTAACCCAATAACTCTTCCATAAACTGGCAATAATATTTAGCTAGACCCAGTACATTTCGTATCTCATCATTATCTCTGCATCATAGACAGATCCACATCGTTCTGTCATTCGAGATCATATATCTTATAAAGAGATACTGTCTAGCTAAATCTTTTATTTGCCATACTTAACATATAATTTACTGTCTTTAAGAGTCTGCGGGGTTATACCACTATGCTGCTCATTTTCCATTGATGTCTTATACTGTATCAGTATATCATTATTTTATCCATATCTGGGTGCCTCATTCATTAGGCTTATATATCTCATAAGGAATTTCATTAACCTCGTAAACCTCAATAGGAACTCGTGATAATTTTATCGAGTTCAAATCATTATCATCTTATGATCACTAGTTTCTAACTTTTCATCTAGTGATGCCTTGTACAGATATTGGTCTTATAAACTCTTTATACATCTTCGATTAAATCAATTTAAGGCATCAATTCCATATAGATGATTATTTGTTCTTAATAAGAACTTATAAATTAATAGGAATTTAATACACCATTTAATTCATCCTCAAATCATATCATTTGTATTTCTATCCTTTACATCTATACAGGTGAATTTCGTTATTCACAAAATTTTCCAGAGTTATTTCTTAAGCTTTTCGGATTCTTCTATATTCTCCGATATAAGCTTAGAAATAAATTTTCATATCCACGATTAAGTCAAAATTAACCTGATCTCTCAATCTATATTACTCTGAAAATTTTATCGGGAATCACATCTGATGCTTTTTTTTTAATCATTCATCTCTTATATTTTGGACATTTCATCGTTATGTCCTATCATCTCCACTGAATATTCTCAAGGCAGAGATATTTAATATTCTAATCATTTTAACATCTACTCCGCCTTGATTCATTCATTTCCTTATACTTCACAGCCTATTAATCATCTTAATTTATATGCTGTAACGAGTGTAATTATTTCCTTAACACATTTCACAACTAACCGATTTATTATTACTGTAATTTATTTTTACAATCATTTTCATTTAATAATTCAGGTTAGCTGTTGTCTTCCTCATCTCTTATCATCACTTACTGTTCTTATGCATATTCTCCAATTCATATACTCCATACAGTACATTACCCCGTAAAACATATTTCAAAATATTTAGGTTTTATAATTATCTGTTTAATACCTCAAGGGCAGTAGGGATGTATAAAATCAGAATTAACAGTACTGCTATGGATTTTATCCTTTATACTGATCTCCTTGTCAGTCATCTCCAGTAAACATATTACTTTTCATCGTATCCAACGATCCCGTAATCAACATCTCATTAATACACTTTTAAGTTAGACCCATAAAATCAATACTAAGTCGCTCATCCTGCGACTTCCCTATAACCATTTAGGTCGTATCAGCACACTAAGTGTAATGAAATTTATAATCGGGATCATTATACTCATTTTATGTCCTTATACCATCAATAACTCCATTACTATCAATATATTCAAAATCTAAATGGTTTTATCACTATTCAAAGCATAATCCCACATAGGGGCATTTTCGTCATTTCACATTTATTTCTTTCTCCTCATTATACATTTAAATAAATGATCTTATTATCTATGTACTGATAGTACCCCTTTCTCATACCACTATCAGTATTTTAAAATTTTTTTCGATTTCGACAGAGAAATCCACTAGGATCCATAATTGAATTATTTTGCATAAAATGCAGCTTTACATCATCAATTTCTCTGTCAAATCAATCAATTTCAACTTTTGTTAGTCTATCTTGACTCCCAGTAAAATTTCGAATGTAGGGATATTTTGGTCATTTTTGGTCAAAAATATTCTCTCTCCTTAAAATACCTTCAATCAGTATCTTAAGGTCTATTTAATGATGATATTTCATTTCCCTCCTTTATATCATCACTTTTAGGTCTTAGTTCGATTCGGACAGAAAAATACTAGTGGGGCCCTCACCGAGTTCATTTCTGTTCCTTACAAACCGACCTTCATTTAGATTATAAGATCACCATTTCAGTTAACATTCCTGAGCCGTTTTCCCTTTTTGACATCTTTAGTTCATAATTCTCATCCCCTTCTAAAAACTTAACTCAATTTACAATCCTTTATTTTCTCTATGTATTTAGACTATACAGTACTACCGGGGATGTTAACCTTTTCAACACATTTTCTTTCCAAAAGTATCGACAGACATCTGGCCAACCATGCTCTGATACCATTAAATCTGTCACAGCCCGTGACCCTATTTTTTCACCTTATTCTA
Source organism: Heritiera fomes (assembly GCA_032173925.1). Lineage (NCBI taxonomy): Eukaryota > Viridiplantae > Streptophyta > Magnoliopsida > Malvales > Malvaceae > Heritiera > Heritiera fomes. Next base: position 21,768,133 of record JAPDPM010000004.1, on the reverse strand, counting down.
TACATCTTATATGGTTGGGCTGTCTGCGATACTTTACTTTTCCTTTACATATAAACAATTTCATATTAAATTATAATACGAATTACATCCCCTATCTTACTTCATAAGAAAGTAGTACTGTGAATATGTCTAAATACAGAAAATAAATGATCATACATTATTAATTAAATCGACCTGTCGCATCGTCCCTAAATGCGTAGTCGAAAATCCTTTTACTGCTAGACTCTCGGTCTTCGAAAATCTGAAATGTTAAAATTAAGGGGTGAGCAAACCACGGCTCAGTAAGGGAATTATATGCATACTTGATATTCAGCTATCTATATACTGAAAAACTTTTTCATTTTTCCTATGGGCTCTAAGCTCGCATGTAGGAAGGATACTACAGTCGGCTAGGGATCCGGATGGAGTAAGGTAGGTATTTTGAAATACCTATCTTGTCCCGGAACCTAGAAGCAACTGTAGAGAGTAAATTTCTTTTCGTTTGAAATTTAAATCCTTTTCCTTTTTATTTTATATCGTTTTCATATTCTTTTCAAAATAATGCTTTTATGAAATAAAGCATTTAAATAAAATAACTAATATTCATATTTTCTTTGAAAAGAATATTAGTTAAATCATCATCATTTTCCTGTAAAACTTATTTCATGTTTTACTGTACAATCATATTAGTACAGTACTTTAAATAGCAAAATAAGCTATTAAACCTTTTTCGTATAACATATAAATCATTTAAATCTAATATTCAATTTAAAATTAAAATAAGAATATTAGATTTACTTTTCTCCTTTTTCCTTTTGAAAACATATTACATATTCATATTACATATCATATGAAAATTATCTCGTAGTACTAAGAACAGTACTGAAATAAGCATTTTATAAAATGCTATAAATCATTTCATCTCACGTATCACATATCATGTAAAACATTTACATTTCACATATCACATATCATGTAAAACATTTTCATTTAATACATATCCTATATGAAGACTTAGGCACACACGCCCAGCCCGTCCACTGGGTCTTACTCATATCATGCTATAGACCCCGAAGGGTATAAAATCATCATGTCAGATCTATGGCTATAGTCTATAATTGTCCTTGGCGGATCACTGATCAGGTGTCGGCCAGGACTACATATCACATATCACATATCACATATTACATGTCACATATCACATATCAGCATGATAGGATGCCAACTAGTCTCAAAACCGTATTTTTCATCATCTGAAAACCTTTATGGAATTTATAAAAATAATAATTTCATAATTAAAACCATAAAGGTTATATAATAAATCAATTGAATATTTAAAAAAAATATTTATAAAATATTCACTTTATCCCTTTTTCATCTTTCATTTCATATTACGTATAATTCATATATCGAGAGAATATTTAGAAAACTTTCATAAAATATTCTCTTTATCCCTTTTTCATTTTCCATTTCATATCACATATAATTCATATATCGAGAGGATTTTCGGTGATCTCATTATCACCAATTTCGAAAACATGAATATTTTAAAATGAATTTTGTTATATTCATGTTTTATGAAAAATAATCATTTTCTCTATTTTCGTGGTTGGAAATTGTTTCTTGTGAAATAAAATCATTTATTATGATTTTATAAATTTTTTAGAAATTTTCGATAATTTTCAATAATTTTTCGGCAGTATAACGGCTGCAGATTGGCTAGCCTCCTGCACGGAAAATACAGTTTATAATTTCAACTGGCACTTCACCACAATTTTCCAACCAATCAATTTTCATAAAAAGTTTCATAAATTATTTCCATAAAATATTTCAAAATTAAAACATGCAGACTGAATATCCTTACAGTGCTGCACATGCATCGCTTACCTGTTTTGGGTCGGCGACTGACTCTCGAAGGTCGCGCCTGTGTTCACCTCGCCCGATTCCATCGGCTCGATCATCGAGGGAATTTTCTGGAATTAAAATTCTAAAATTTAGAATTTTTCCATAATTATTTAAATAATAAATTATTTAAATAATTTAGCATTTTTCGGGATTTATTACCGATTCCCGTAATTTTCGAGTTTCCGAATTCTCGGGATCTCCCGTAATTTCCGAAATTCCCGAATCCCGAAAATTTCTCTTTTTCTCTTTTCTTTTCTTTTCTTTCTTCTCTTTCTTTTTCTCTTCTTTTCTTTCTTTTCTTTTCTTTTTCTTTTTCTTTTTCTTTTCTCTTTTTCCTCTCTTCCTTTTCCTGGCCGGACCGGTTCAGACCGGTCAGATCCCCTCATCGCCAGTTCTTCTCCGGTCGCCAGTTCTCCTGTGGTTCGACGGCTCCTCAGCTAGCCGACGACACGACGAACCTGCTGGTGGTCTCCGTTCAGCCCGGATCGACGGCATGACAGTGAATCTACTCGGTTTGCCTCGATTTCTTCTCCTCCTCCGTCGGCCTTCCTCCGCCGTTCCCAGCTTCTCCGGTGGCCTGCCACGTCTTCCTCTTCCTTTGGCGAAGCTTCGGTGGCAGTGGCGGCAGCCAATTCCGCCGGCATCGCCAAATCCCTTTTTCGTTTTCTTCCTGGTTTTCGTCGAAAATTCTTTTCGATTCGCCTCATTTCTTTCCTTTCTTCCGTCGGTCATCGACCTCCCTCTCTTTGCCGGCGCCGTCTCTTCCTTTTTCCCTTGCCGGCGGTGGCAGCTCTGCCACTGTCGGCCTTGCCTGGGAAGGGTCGGGATCCTCCCCGATTCCTTCCTTTCCCTTTTTGTTTTCCCCTTTTTATTTTTCTGTTTCCTTTCTATTTTTAGTATATAATTATACTATATACTATATAATATATTTTATACATATAATATATACTATATATGATACATATTGTGATAACCGTAAAATTTTTCATTTATTGGAAATTATAAATATTGGAAATAAATATTGGAGAAAGGAAATAAATAAAATGGTGAGATTGGAATATTGTGGAAAGATTCCGAGAATGGAGAAAGTGACAGATTAGGAAAATGGTGTGAAGGAAAATTAAATTTGGAAATAAAAATAAGGAATAAATATGAAATATATTTATATAATTATATATATTATATAAATGTATTTTGATGCAAATACATATGTATTTAAATACAGTATGGTATATAGTATATATTAAATATACATTGGTATATATAAGTATATATATACTATTTTATAAATTTAAATAATACATATGTATTCAAGTATGGCATTTTATGTATATATAAATATATATACATATATGAGAAAAATGTAAATATTAATTTATATTAAATTTTGAAAATGTATATATATTGTAAATACAATATATATGGTATTATAATATATATATATAATTAAATATATATGTAAAGGTTAATTACTTTTAAAGTATATAAATATACATAAATATACTAGATATGTATTTTGTTAATACATAATATATATAGTACTATACTATATATAATAATAATATTATATGTATTATATATGTAATATACATATAATATATGTTATATTATAAGTATAATATATATTATATAGTATAGATAAAAATAGAAAGAAAAATAAAAACAAAAGAGGAAAGTGAAAACAAAAAGGGAAAAGAGAGATCGGGAGGATCCCGACCCTCCCAGCTAGAGACGACGGTGGCGGCGCTGCCTCCGCCGGCGAGGGAGAAAGGAGGAGGGAGAGAGAAGGATGATGCCGACGACGTGAGGAATCGACCGGCGACAGAAGGAAAACAGAAACGGAGAAGGGAGGAATTTCGACGGAAGTCGAGAAGAAAGAGGAAAATGGATCTGGCGGTGCCGGCGGAATTGGCTGCCGCCACTGCCACCGAAGCTTCACCGGAGAAAGAGGAAGACATGGGAGGCCACCGGAGAGGCGGAGAACGGCGGAGGAGGGCCGGTGAAGAGGTGGAAGAGACCGAACCAAAACCGACTCGGTCCGCCGCCATGCCGTCGATTCGGGATGAACGGAGGCCAAATCTAGACTCACCGTGGTGCCGGCCAGCTGAGGGGCCACCGAACCGCCGGAGAATCGGCCGCCGGAGGAGAACCGACCATGGAGGAGATCTGACCGGTCGAATGGCCTGAACCGGCCAGGAAAAGAAAGGAAGAAAAAAAGAAAGGAAAAAGAAAAAAGAAAAAGAAAAGAAAAGAGAAAAAGAAAGAAAAGAGGAAAAAGAAGAAAAAGGAAAAGAAAAGGAATTCGGGGAATTTGGAAAATTCCCGAAAATTCGAGAATTACGGGAAATCTCGAGAATTACGAGAATCGGTAAGAAATCCCGAAAAGTGTTAAATTATTTAAATAATTTATTTATTTAAATAATTATGAAAAAATTCTAAATTTTAGAATTTTAATTTCCAGAAAACTTCCTCGATAACTGAGTCGATGGAATCGGGCGAGGTGAACACGGGCGCGACCTTCGAGAGGCAGTCACCGACCCGAGACAGGTAAGGGAGACATGTGCAGCCTGTAAGGATATTTGGCACACATGTTTTAAATTATGCATTTAATTTTTATAAATGCTATTAATAATGATTGGTTGGAAAAATTGTGGTGATTTACCGGTTGAGATTTAAACTGTATTTTTCGTGCAGGAGGCTAGCCAATCGGCAATTGTTATACTGCCGAAAATTATTGGAAAAATTACCGAAAATCATAATAAATGATTTTTCATTACGAGAAACAATTTCCAACCACGAAAATCTAGAAATCGATTAGTTTTCATAAAACATGAATATACTGATAATTAATTTTAAAATATTCATGTTTTGAAAATGATGAAAAAGGAAATCACCTAAATTTATCCCGATAGGTGATATTTCACGTGAAACGAGGTGAAAAATGAAAAGGATCAAAGTGAATATTTTAATAATATTTCTTCAAATATTCACTTGATTTTATAAATAGCCTTTATGGGTTCAATTGTGAAAATAAGTGTTTTTAGTGTTGGATTATGCCCTTAGAACCATTCATTAGATGATTGACTTTGGCATTTTTTTATGTATCATGACATTTTATTTATCATAGTTCATTATTATATTTGTCTTATAACTGCGTAATATAATCTTATATGATAATGTCCTTAGAATAGTAATAACACACTATTCTTAAAACATCCCTAGTCAAGTATTATTGTGAACAAGGATAACAATGATACGATAAGACTAGTATGTGGTTGACTGATGACCATTGTCATGGATATAGGATATCAAGTCATCACATAGGTACATGTTAGAGAACTATGTACTGGATCGACCCTCCATGAGAACGCTACATGGATTGTTATATGAGTGTCATAAGCGATTCTCATAGTGATGATGGTGTATGTGATCCTTTGACTTGAGATCATCAGAGATCCCAACATAGAGAATTGCATACTTTAATGCTGCTAGATGTCATTCGTAACAGGATGGACTATAAAGGTAGTAATTGGGTATGCCTTGATCTATGTAGAGGGATGTTGAGTGATCAAGATAGGATTTATCCCTCTTATATAACAAGAGTGATGTCTTGGGCCCTTTGATAGAGTGAGACTAAGAAATGCATGGCCGTGCTCGAATAAGTCAATATGAGATATTGATTTTATTTGTTTAATTAGTCCACTCAGGAATCAAGAAACGCTGATTAGACTATACAAGTGTGACACATTCCATGACTTGTGTCTAATCAAGACATCAAAGGATAAAGGGATTAGACTACACGGTAACATCTATCACGAGTAAGGTTATGTCGAGTCATTGACATTCTCGTTACATGGGTAGCAATGATGTGTTGCTAGATACCGCTCATTGCCTATGACAATTTTGTCATTGCCATTGTTTTGAGAACCTATTGGGTCGCACACTTAGAACGGATCAATAAGGAGCTTAATTAATCCTATTCTGAATTCGATTAAAGATATATCTAATCCTATTCTGAATTGGATTAAGGATATATCTAATCCTATTCTAAGTAGGATTAGAGTTCTGTTTGGCAGTAAATTTTAGGGTAAAATTTACTGCCTATAAAAAGGATGTTTTTCTAAAACATAGCCGCACTTTTTAAAACAGAAAAAAAAAACGTTCCTTTTAATCGAAGCTAGCAGTTCGGTTATAAGGAATCAAAACGCTCTTCAAGGCTTCTGATCGTGAGACGTTCAAGAGTCGTGAGATCCGTTCGTGTGGATACCATAGAGGCAGGAACGAAAAGTTGCTGCTTGTGACTCGACCAACGACAAAAAATTCAGAGAAAACGTTAGGTAATATCTCGAAACCCTAATCAGGCAACTCTCCGAATCGATCTTGGTGGAGGCCGAATGATTTAAATTCCGCTGCGTGTTGTTTCGGTTTCCTTCATTTAGAAAATTTCATAAAGGTAATTAAAGGTGAAAAACAGTATTTTGAGATTAGAAGGTCTCCGCATGTGTTTACAGATAAAACACGGGACGGGAGTGTTGATTTGGAAAGTAAATATTTTAACTTTTCATAAATCATAAAAATAATTGATTTGAATCCCGATAACTTTGAAAATCATGTTTTTGATAGAAAGCACGGAAAAGAGTGCGTTTATGTTTTACGGTGAAAGAGGACAATTATGACCTTTTATATTTTACAGTGATTATTTTATAAACTATTTTCATCGTATGGAAAATGTGATTTATACTGTTCTATAATGTTTAGAACATTTTCAAGAATGATGACCCCAATATGAATATTTTATAAATTGTTATTCATAAGTTGAAAATATTTTCCTTATGAATATTTGTGGATTGATTGAACTTATATTCAGTGAAATTGATTTCATAAATGGGGTTTATATCACGTGTTTACTGTTTTGAGACTGTTAGGCCCCATATCATGCTCACGTGTCACGTGTTAGTGCTGATAGATACTGATCCTATTATCAGCGTCCCAGTGGACACCTGATCAGTGCACACTGAGGACCCCATAGACTATGGCCATAGATCTCATGTGTTTCCCCTATTTGGGATGATATTATTATAGCATGATATTTGTAGGGTGTTGCCTTGTCTCCATGATACTGAACTGAAAGCTACCGTATACTGTTTATTGAATTGGTAGCTACTGGTTACTGTTTTACTGATTTGCAAGATACTGTTTTACCAAATGATACTATATTGAATATTACTGTTTTACTGAACTGTAAGATACAGTTACTGTACTGATGAGAAAGAAAGTAAACTACTGTATTATTACTGAACTATCATGTGTTTTAAATTATACGGAAGTGAAAAGAAATAAGTGGTTTACTCTGTGAAAACGAAAATTATATCGTTTTGAGAACAAGGAATATAGTACTCTCTACAGTTGCTTCTAGGTTCCGAGACAAGACAGGTATTTCAAAATACCTGCCTTACTCGATCCGGATCCCTAGCCAACTGTAGTATCCTTCCTACATATGAGCCTAGAGCCTCTAGGAAGATTTAAAGAAAGTGAAAAATTATTTTCAGCATATAGGTAGCTGAATATCAAGTGTTGCATTCTCTTACTGAGCCGTGGTTTGCTCACCCCTTAATATTAACATTTTAGATTTTTGAGGACTAAGAGATCTGACATCTGAGGATTTCGAGCTGCGCATTTGGAGACACTGCGACAGCTTGATTTATAATATGAGGTATGATCATTTATTTTCTGTATTTAGACTTACTTTCAGTACTACTTTCTTGAGAATTAAGATAGGGGATGTAATTGATATTACGAATTATATATTTAATAGTTAAATGAATATGAAAAGTGAAGTATCACAGACAGCCCAACCGGATAAGTTGCATAGAAATACGTGAAAAATGTGATCATGGGATGTGACACATATATTATTTCATATATAATATGTCACGACCCGAAGACCGCGACTTTCGCTTGATTCTTATACTTTTCTTACTCTACAAATTTATGGACTAAATTTTTCTTTTTCATTTTAAGATTTGTATTCGGTGTCAGTGTAGTTATTATACTATCTAGGTGACCTATAGTCATTCCATTTAAATATTAAACAAACATGGAAACGGTTCTTAGTTACATCCCGACTTGTTAAACAGAATATGTACTGTGCATCAATTTAAGTCTTACATGTAAACAAGTATTTTATAAGGAACATATACCTCAGAAGACTAATACCAAATCCATACACCGTCTCCGATGCCCACTGAGCAGCTCACATGGCAGATGTTAACTTCATTAATCTGAAAGAGATGAAATTTAGTGGGGTGAGCAAAACCACGGCTCAGTAAGATACTAATATAAATACAAGAGTAGGATTATACTGCCTTAAACTGTAATGCTTAAAACTTGCAAGGATGCAATTACAGTTAATCCTTTCTCATCGAAACATCTCATTATCACTTCTCATTTTCACTTTTCATTTCATAATCATACTTTTGTATGCTATCATCTCATATCAATTCTCATATTTACTTTTCATTTCATAATCATATTTCTGTATTCTATCATCTCTTATCAATTCTCATATCATCTCTTATCAATTCTCCTATTGTGGATCATGATCACGGTGGTACAAAGTCATAATTCTCTTCGTGTATTTCTATATTCCTGTTTCATATCATATCATTACATCATATCAATGAAATATCGTTACCACCGAGTCATGATACTCTTCATATATTCTCCACGTTTAATGCAGACATCCTATCGAATTCACTTTACATTTAACAATCATATTCCCGTATTACATCAATTCATATCACTTATCGCCTGGGAATTTATGATCACGATAGAGTGAGATCAGAATTCTCTTCATATCAATCTCATGTTCATATATCATATCATCTCATGTCATCGTATAGATGAAACATCATTAACGTCGAGTCACGACATTCCTCATGAAATTCTCATGTGTTAAGCATATTATCATGTCAGGGTTTAATATGCAATTCATGTAATTTTTCTGTATAAACCGCTATCATCTCAAATCATATCATATATACTTTAGGACATGCTCAATATATGGATTTTCAATTCATTTCAAATTTGCCTTTAAGGCATGATACAAACATGTTCAATTTCAGTTCATGTATTCGTTTTCGGAGCATGTCTAAAACATGTGCGGTTTTAAAACATTTTTCATATACTATAAGTCATATCAGGTCTAGAGTTCATTTCAAATCGATTTATACTCTAGACCGCATATCATTTTAAATTCGACACGAAATCGTATATAAATCATATCAGTGTCGAAATCATTTATCATATACTTTTAAAACATATACTGTAAATCATATCAGGTCTAGAGTTCGTATCAAATCAAACTATACTTTAGACCGCATATCATGCCATGTTCGACACAAAATTACATATAAATCATATAAGTGTCGAAATCGTATCTCATGGACTTTTAAAACATGTTTAAAACATGTACTGTTTCAAAACATATTTCATTTCAAATCTGTTTCATGTACAGTATAAATCATGTCAAGTCTAGAGTTCATATCAATAAAGTCATACTCTAGACTTCATATCATATCGGTTAGAGACTAGGCTAAATCCCTATCATCTCTCTATCAATAAAGACTTAAATCACTGTAGCTAGCAGTGAAAATCATGTCATCGTCCCCTGGAAACCAACTAGGGCGCTATCTATGGCCATAGACCTCATCTCTCTCAGCCCCACTGACCAGGCGTGACTGAGACCTGTCCACGACTATTGTCGGACAAGCATATCTACCTAATGAACAAAGCTCCAATTAGGCGGTTTCCACTATGCTTTATTGAATTTAATTCTCTTAGGGTGCCTACAGTCTCATAAAACATTTAAATTTATAGCTTTATTTTCAATATCATGTAAAGCATATGGTAAAATTCTGTATGATATTTCATATATCAAAATATATATATATCTACCATATACTTTCATTTCAAAACAAATCAATACTTTTCATTATTCATATAAACATTATTAAAATGTTTCAAGTTGCAAGAAAGCATGCTTAAATGCGATGCTATAAAACATTTCAGTATGCAACTTCGGTATTATTTCCATCAAATACGCTGAAGCGATTCATTTAACTTTATCACCATCAGTTATTCGATTTCAAGACTTTCTTTCTGTCAAATCAGTAAATCACTATTCAAATCATTCAAGATTCATTTCATTCAGTATTCAGATTGCTCAATACTCTAATTATTTAATAACCAGATCACTTGGTATTCAAACCATTCGATATTCAATATCCTTTTTCGATAATTATCGACTATAATAATCAATTGTACTTTTATTACCGATACTAGAACCACATCATCAGTGTGAATCCTGTTAGTATCTTGAGCATCTAAATATCATGTTTCCATATAGCCATCAGGATACTGAAATTATGAAATACTAATATCTTCATTCGATATCTATTCCAGAGTCGACATCGAGGATCGTAGAACCACAAGATCAATAATCGCTTATCAATTCCATTTATGGTTTGACCTATTGGTACATATTCAGAATTTTCGACTTGCGGTTCAATTTCATTCACTATCATAAAATCATATCACAATCCTCAATTCACTTTTCATATGGCCTGTAGAATGTAATATCATGCTAAAATTATCTATAAAACGTCCTCAATTCGATTTTTGATTGGCAATTTACCACTTAAAAGAATTTGCCAATTTCCACTATCAAAAGTGTTTCAATCATTTGAGTCGTCTTGCGACTATCCATATTATTGCAAAAATATCAGTTCACATCTATTTAACATCTATATCACAATCATACCACTAAGACGGTCCATTTATTTGAATCTATCAATTCTATAATCGTCACTCGATTGATAATTCCGCCATTCTATCATTTGACCATCTAAATCACAACTTCGATTTTTCTCTTTTAAGTTGTATCATATAATTATCATCACTTTTATCTGTGATCCGTCTAATAATTAATTTCACCTCAATCTCAACTTGATACCATTTGTGATATTAAAATCACTTGATTTATCAATTCTATAAGGTTTAGACCATATAATTCTATCTTCCCATCGATTTCAATATCAAACTCTTTCAGAAATACCATAAAATCCTTTTAATATTTATTTTCAATAATTATCTCCAAGATTCCATTTATGTGAGAAAATCTTTTTCCTCAAATATTTTCGTGGAAATTCCGGCAGCATAACGACTTAATTTCCTCTAAACCTCCTGCAAGGAAATACAATTTATAATTGCAGCCGTTGATTCTCACCAATTTTTTTTTATCCCTTACTACGACCCCCACCATCAGTTGTGGGTCCTCTTAGCATTTTTAACATCAATTCAATCTATAAATCATATAAAAATTTTCACAATTCCATTTAAATTCATTCCATCTATGCATCATATAAAAATCATAAAATCTCACATACAATATGATGCTACTAATGCTTTATAAAAGTATCTTACCTGACGCTGAAACTTAGCGCCGTGACGAGCTCCAAGCTTCGTCGAACGCCTATCACGTCTTTGTCACTTCCGCTACAATTTCAACACCAATTGCACTTACATAAATATATATAAATAAACTTATTCAATAAATATCAATCAATTTATTTTTCCTTACCAATCCTTTTCTTTTCTTTCCTTCCTTTTTCTTTCTTTTTCTTCTTTCTTCTCCTTCCGTTTTTCCTTTCTTTCTTTTTCTTCTTCCTTCTTTTCTTTCTCCTTTTCTTTTCTTTTCTTCTTTCTTTTCTTTTTCTCTCCTTTTCTTTTCTGTTCTGTTTTTTTTTCTCTGGCCTGAACCGGTTCGGACCGGTTCAAGCCGGTTCGGGCCGGTTCACCTTCGCCTGGCCGGTTCAGCAACCGGCGGTCACCCTCTCCGCCGGTTCAAGCCTCCCACAACTAGTCGACATCGTGAGGATGCCGGATCTGGCCTCCGTTTCTCAATCGACGGCGCCGACGGTAGTAGATCTGGGACGGGCGGCGGCAACTCCTTCTCTCTTTTCTCGTCGTTTTCTTCACCGTCGGGCATTCCTCCCTCTAGATCTGGCTTCACCGAGGCTTCGCAAGGCGGCGGCGACCGGTGGGTCGGCCGGCGTTGCCTCCTTTCCTTTTTCCTTCTTCTTTCAGTTTTCCTTCCTCTCGCTTCGGTCTCCGCCCAATTTTTCTTTCCTTTCCGCCTCGCGCCGTCATCGCTTGCTTCTTCTCTGCCGGTGACGTCGCTCCTCCCTTCCCCTTTCTCCTTTGGCCGGCGGGCATTAGCCGGCTCCTCTTGCAAAACAGAGGGGGAGAAAGTTTGGGAGGGAATCGGGTATCCCGATTCTCGCCCCCCCTTTTTTTTTCAATTTTTTTATATATAAAATTAGATATATATATATATATATATATATCATTTACTATTAAAATTAAATATATATACATATATACATATATACATACTTTATCTTAGAATATATGTATATATATATACACTTTGATCTAAATAATATATATTTCATATATATATTTATTTAAAAATGTGTAAAAATATATTATATAATCTATTTATATGATTATATTTTATTCACATTTTTATTTCTTTAACATTTAAAATATATTTATATAATATAATTTTATAATTATATAAATATATACCTTTTTATTTCTTTAATTTTTTGCATTTCCTAATATCAAAATTAATTTCTCCATTTTCATCTCTTATTTAACTTGGATTTCAATTTATCCAAATTAAACTTTCCGGATATTTAATATTTATTTAGAAAATTTACGGTCTTCACATATACTACAATATATATTATATATAAAATACCTGTATATTGCATATTACAAAATATATGTCTAGTAGTATATATATATATGTGTGTGTGTGTGTGTGTATATATATATATTTTTAATTAAATAATCTTTATATATATTTTCTTAAACTTTAATGTAAATTATTATTTACATTTTTCTCATATATGTATATATTTTTATATATACATAAGATATCATACTTGAATACATATGTATTATTTAAATTTATCAAATAGTATATATACTTATATATACCAATGTATATTTAATATATATACTATATACCATACGGTATTTAAATACATATGTATTTGTATGAAAATACATTTATATAATATAGAATTATATAAATATATTTTACATTTCCTTTCTCATTTTCTTATTTAACTTGGATTTCCATTTATCCAAATTAAATTATCTCTTCATTATTTTCCATAATTTCATCCTTCTCCTTATTTTCAATTTAATTAAATTCCTCAATTTTTAGAATTTCCACTAATATTCCAATCTTATCATTCGATTTATTTATTTCAACTTATCTATCTTCTTAAATATTAATTTTCAATATTAATAATTTCCAATAATTAGAAAATTTGCGATTATCACATTATATATTATGTTATCCATACTGATTTTAATATATATATATATGTTATTTTTTAAAAAATAAAAAAATTAATTGATAAAATCTATAGATATAAATTTTATTTTTTAGAAAATAAAAATTGATAAAAGTTGTACTTATAGATGTTACAATCATTAAACATAAGATGTTATATTATTGCATGTTATATATTACATTATTCATATTGATTTTAATATATATGTATATATATATATATATATATATATATGATGCAGTGATAGTGTATAATCTCTATACACTGTAAATGCACAAGAAATTGACACATCATCAATAAGCCCTTATGAGTAAATTTAAAAAAATTATTTGTATTTATTTTTAAGGGTTTGAAATTTTTTTAGTTTGCATATTAATGAAGTGTTAACCTTTGATGCATTGATAATGCATAGAAACTATATACTATCAATTTGTTATATATAATCCCTATATATATATATATATATGTTATTTTTTAAAAAAAAATTAATTGATAAAAGCTATAGATATAGATGTTTATCTTTTAAAAATTGAAATAGATAATTAATTTAAAAAATAATTTATTTATTTTATATTTTTAATATATTTACATAGATAATTCTATCTTCTTGAAATTTGAAAGAAATAATTATTTTTTATTTTAATATACTATACGTGTCAAACATTTAAGCTATTCACATAACAAAATCTACTTGTACTCAAATGCTTTGACTTATATATATATATATATATATATATATATATATATATATATATAAAGGAGGGATCCACTTACACCAGTGTAAAACTAATTAGCTTTACACTTTTTTTTAACCATTAGATTGATATAAACTTATGGTTGAGATTAAACCACTCTTCTCTTTATAAAACTAATTAATCTCAACCATAAGTTTATATCAATCTAATGGTTAAAAAAAAGTGTAAAACTAATTAGTTTTACACTGGTGTAAGTGGATCCCTTCTCATATATATATATATATATATATATATATATATATATATAAGATTAACGCTATATAAGAACTTCTGAAAGTAATTAGTTAAATTTTTGTTTAATACATTATTCTCGTCGAATTTAATAAAAGATAATATATCAGTTACGAAAATCTTTCTATAAGTATAACATTAACATAAAAGCTTTTTATAACATTTTCCTTTTAGTTTGCTTTAAAATGATAAATATTTTGAAATACAAAAATTAAATGTTCTCAAATTTGTTTTTACAAAGTGAAATTGCTTTTGAGAAAGAATGTTTGTTTTATAGTTTTGTATTAATCTATAATGTTTTAATATTCAAATTATATATGGTTAGAAAGATTTTTGCACCTACTTTCAAATGGCTTATATGAAATCAAAATCCAATTTTTATATGAAAAGTTATTGAATTTTTACTAAGAGTGTGCAAGCTGTTTGACAACTACACAATGGGTAGTTTTACAAATTTACGGCATGTTTTCTACGTTAGTTCACATATTTATCTTTATATGTATGAAAAAAATGATTAAGTCTAGTTTGCCAAACTTCAAAAATGATAATGATTTCGAGTTTTTTATCAAGATATGGTCAATTAAGAATAAATGGATCCTCAGACACTTCACAAAGTGGAGAGGAGAGGCATAGTAATTCATCCCCTAGAGCATTGGATCAAATTTTCCACCTTGTCATATTCTCAACAAAGCTTGATCGGAAATCATTATAAGGGAAAATTAACAGTCAATCCTATTCATTCCTTCCAGAATTGCCATAGACGCTTGAGCTTTAACCTTTAATATTAATAGAAAAAGGTTTTATATATATATATATATATATATATATATATATATATACACACACACACACATGTCAACTTTTAGTTAGCAATTGTGTAATTTGTTGATAGAACATTGAATTATTAATTTCGGATATTGAGATTTAATCATTGATTGTGAGAGCTCTGAAATTTTGATATTTTAAATAAGTTATTGAGTGTAGAAAATTAAAAAGAGAAACTTATTATTAAAATATTTAAGTAAAGGATCTATTTGATAAGATTTAAAGAGGTACTAGATGAGGGCTCCATCAAGATTTTCTTTATTCAGATCGAAGTAAGACCCTAGAATGGTGATGATATTTAAGGTGAATAATTTTATATGTGATATGACAAAGTTTATCTATATTGGGCCAAGCCCAATGTTGTCAGAGACCACCACGTGGCAGAAAACCACTGGGCCACGTGGCCTTCGGCGACAGAAGGCAAAGCCGCGAGAGACACCTGTCGCTGGGCGACAGACGTAAAAGTCTATCACCTATATTCGGATGTCGACACGTGGCACGAACCTGTCGTTGCGACAGGTTCCATAGCCTATCGCTTGGAGTCGGCACGTGCCACGAACCTGTCGCGGGCGACAGACTCCTGAGCCTGTCACCACAGTTGTGAACGCGACACGTGGCACGTGCAAGAACCTGTCGCAGGCGACAGACTCCTTAGCCTGTCACCACAGTTGTGAACGCGACAGGTGGCACGTGCCACGAACCTGTCGTGGGCGACAGACTCCTTAGCCTGTCGCCACAGTTGTGAACGCGACACGTGGCTCGGCGACAGACCCCTGGCGCCACAAACGTGCCGGATGGTTTAGCCTATCGCTGACGATAGACCTCGGTCTCCTCTGGATCCTAAAGAGCTTGTGTTGTATTGGGACACAAATTCTTAGCAGAATATAGACTTATCCTCCTGTAATATTGGCCTATAAATAGGCCCCAGGTATGATTTTACTCTCTAATTTTGGACGACTGGCTTTTACGCTTCTCAAGATTGAAGAATTTTCTACTGACTTAAGCATCGGATTGTCTACGTAGGGAACCACCCCTGCGTCCCTCTGACTTTTATTGTTTTACAGAAGCTTTTTGGAGACATGTAGAGACTTAGTACGAACATCGACGTCAGTATACTTTTATTGTTGTTTTGTGCAACAACAATTGGCGCCGTCTGTGGGAAACGTGTAAAAAGCCAACCAAGATTTTCTAAGATGGTGAGAACGAGATCAACAAATGCTAGGACTGAAAGTGAGGAAAACTCCGTGAGTTCCCCTGAACAACAGATCCGTCAGAGGAACCAGGTGAACAGGGATGAAGAAAGAATTATAGTGTCGGCGGCAGAATTCGAAGCTCTGAGGCGACAGAGCGAAGAGACTTCCCAGGCGCTTAGAGCCATGGTGGATTTGTTCCAAGGGATTCTCCCAACATTGAATCTGCCGCCTGCCGTACAGAACTTGGTAGGAGGAGCAAATCAAGGGGTCCGGCCGCAGGCGTTTGGGTGACAGGAGGATGATGCAGCGACAGGACCCTATCGCCGGGAAGAGGCTCCCCCTGAGGAAGAGAATGATATTCAAAGGGCTGCGACAGGACAGGGGAATATGAGGCCCGTCGCCTGAACCCAGCGAGAGACGGAGGTTGCGACAGGCCTAGACCCTGCGACAGGCGTTAGGCGACAGGCCCCACATGTAGGGAAGCAGGTGTCTGGGTGACAGGGCGACAGGGTCTACCGCCCACTACCATGACTTGTTGAATTTGGATGCTACTAATGTAGACCATGGTATTGGAGGTGCTGGAAAGAACGGTGCTGGAGATCAAAGCACTTGGGTTGCCGATTCGGAGTTTGACCCCACTTGGTGCACACAGATGGTACGAACAAACACACCTCAAGCAAAGGGCAAGGATGTAGTTGAAGACATACCTGACTCGTCTCATGCTAGAAGTCATCTCGCTCCTCCGATGGACATGAAAAAAATGATAGAACAAGTGCTGGAAGAAAAGAAGTTAGTGTCTGCAGAAGAGAGCCAGAGGAGAAGAGTACCATTCTGCACGGCCATCATGCAAAAACCTCTGCCCCCAAAGTTCAAAATGCCGCAGATGGCCGCATACACCGGAAAGATGGACCCTTACGACCATATGCAAAACTACGAGGCCTTAATGTTGCTACATGGATGGGAAGACGAAATAATGTGCAGGGCCTTCTCCCTAACTCTGTCTGGACATGCGATGAAGTGGTTTAATAACCTGCCTGAAGGGTCCATAATCTCTTTTGACCAGCTCAGAAGTGAGTTTCTCAAAGCGTTTGCGGTGAACAGTCAGAGAAGGAAGGAACCGACCTACTTGCTCACTATTAAGCAAGGGGCTAAGGAGTCATTGAAAAGTTACGTAGATCGGTTTAGAGATGCTACTTTAGAGGTGCGAGATCTGCAAGTTGGTATAGCCGTAGCAGCCATGCTACAAGGAACAAGGTCTGAGAAGTTGCAAGAATCCCTGTCCCTAGACCAGCCAACTACAATTTCAGATCTGCTTTCCCGTGCACATAAGTATGTAACCCAGGAGGAAGTAATGAAAATGGTAGCAACAGGAGAATCCAAAGAGGGAAGGAAACGAGGAAGAGAGGTCACTGAAGCATCTTCCAGCCAACCGAGAAAGTTTGAGAAACCCCATGCACTGAAATACACTTCCTACACCCCACTCACTGAATCTCGGGCTTCAGTGTTAGTAGCCATTGAAGGAACAGGTCTTATACAGACTCCGAAGAAGGCGTCAGGTAATCTGGGCCGTGATTTGAGATCGTATTGTGATTACCACTCAACGCATGGACACACGACCGAAAAATGTAGGGAGTTGATGAATCAGCTAGAAAAGCTAGCACGGGAGGGAAAAATAAACCGTTTCGTATGGAGGAGTGATAGAAACAACCAACCCGCGCAGAACCGAGGAAACAACTTTAGAGATAGAAGGGGTGAAAACAGGGGACCTGTGAGACGTAATGAAGGAGAAAGGAGAGGTAATGACGGAAGGATTGAAAGAAGAAATCGAGAGGAAGATAATGAGCCCACAGGACCAGCTATTAACGTGATATCCGGGGGTGAATCATTAGCTGGTGCATCTTCCTCGTCTCGGAAAACTTATGCCCGACAGGCCCACCAAATTAACTCTGTGATGGAGGAGAAACAAGATGAGGAGCCCATCATTTTTACACCAACCGATAGGAGGGACATAGTGGTTCCTCATGATGACCCGATGGTGATCTCAACAGTGGTGGCAAAGCATCCGGTGGGTCGAATCTTGGTCGATAATGGGAGTTCGGTGAACTTAATATACTGGAACTGCTTTGAGAAGATGAACATATCGGAGGACAGGTTAAAACCAGTGCCCGCACCCTTATACGGTTTTTCCGGTGAAAAGGTAAAGGTAGCAGGCGCCATTCAGCTACCTGTTACATTGGGGGAGAGCCCAAAAGATGTCATCAGACAAGCATTGTTCATGGTTGTGAGATCAACCTCTACAGCCTACAATATGATCCTCGGACGGCCATTATTAAATGACATGAGGGCGGTGGTCCATCCCTGCTATTTGCTGATGAAGTTTCCTACTCCCCGCGGTGTTGGACAAGTAAGGGGAGATCAAAGGAAAGCCAGAACGTGCAATGTCGCGTCTACTACATGTAAGGGAATTCAGAGAAAGGAAACCCTTACGATCGAAGAACCGCCTAAACCAAAACCTGACGAGGAGATGGAGGCGATCCGATTAGATGAAGAAGATGAGAAGAAGGTAGTATATGTGGGGAGTCAGTTGCCTGAAAAAATGAAAGAAGAAATTGTCCGATGCTTGAAAGAGAATTGCGACGTGTTCGCATGGACTACAGCCGATATGCCCGGAATTGATCCTGGAATTGTCTGCCATCGGTTGAACGTAGTCTCAGGAGCGAGGCCGATAAAACAAAAGAAGAGGAATTTTGCTCCAGAAAGACAACTTGCAATAAATGAAGAAATTTCGAAGTTGTTGCAAGCAAGGTTCATCAGAGAAGTCAATTACCCGGAATGGTTGGCCAATGTTGTAATGGTAAAGAAAGCCAACGGGAAATGGAGAATGTGTGTGGACTTCACGGATCTGAATAAAGCTTGCCCAAAGGATTCGTATCCACTACCTCGGATTAACAAGTTGGTAGATGAAACCTGTGGGTACGAATTTCTTAGCTTCTTGGATGCTTTTTCGGGATACCACCAAATTATGATGCATCCCGATGATGAGGAGAAAACTTCGTTCATTACCGATAGTGGAACATATTGCTATCGAGTAATGCCATTCGGCTTGAAAAATGCGGGAGCAACCTACCAACGCATGGTAAATAAGGTGTTCCAAGACTTGTTGGGAAACACCATGGAAGCTTATGTTGACGATATGATCATCAAAAGCCGACAGGGAGAATCTCATGCTGAGAAAATGACAAAAGTGTTCAGTGTGTTGCGGGAATACAAGATGAAGTTGAATCCCAATAAATGCTCATTCGGGGTGAGATCTGGGAAATTCTTGGGATTCATGATTACAAATCGAGGGATAGAGGCTAATCCCGAGAAAGTTCAAGCCATTTTGGACATGAGGCCACCCAATACTGTGCGAGAAGTTCAAAGGTTGACAGGGAGGATAGCGGCCTTGAATCGCTTCTTGTCCAAATCAGCAGAAAGGAGTCTACCATTTTTTAAGGCGATAAAGGCCGGAAAAGACTTCAAGTGGACAGAAGAATGTAATGACGCCTTTGAAAGACTGAAAGACTACTTGAAAGAATTGCCTCTACTATCTCGGCCACAGCCCGGTGATCATCTCCTCATGTACCTCGGTGTAGGAGAGAAAGCCGTAAGTGCAGTCCTACTGAGAAAGGAAGGGGACAAGGACTGCCCAATCTATTATGTAAGCAAAGTCCTGCTAGATGCCGAGACAAGATACCCCTTAGTGGAAAGAATAGTTTTGTCCTTGGTGATGGCCACTCGGAAATTACGACCTTACTTTCAAGCTCACTCGGTGACCATCTTAACAGATCAACCGTTGAGACAAATATTGCAGAAACCAGATCACTCCGGACGTCTGATTAAATAGGCTGTTGAATTAAGTGAGTATGACATACACTTTCAGCCTCGCCAAGCTATAAAAGGGCAGGCGTTGGCAGATTTCATTGTAGAATGTACTGGCCGGGAAGTCCGTGATGAAACAGACTTAGTCTGGTGGAAATTGTTTGTGGATGGAGCTCGTAACATGGATGGCAGTGGGGCTGGAATTGTGCTAACTTCACCCGAAGGGGAAACCTATGAGTGTTCCCTACGTTTCGACTTTCCGAGTTCGAACAATACAGCCGAGTACGAGGCCTTGATAGCTGGGATGAAACTTGTTGAAAAACTAGGAGTCAGCAACTTAATGGCCCATAGTGACTCACAGTTGGTGGTGAACCAGTTCTCGGGTGAATATGAGGCATGAGAACCCGCTTTGATCCCTTATCTACAAAAGGTGCAATTATTGGCACAGTCGTTTGAACACTTCCAATTAACTCAGATAAATCGGTCAGAAAACATCCATGCAGATGCTCTTTCGAAGTTGGCTTCTTCTAGAGGAGTTAAGGGAGGTATGGTCAAAGTGGAATCTCTCGCTAAGCCTAGTATCGAAGAAGAAGGTGTGTACGATATCGAGAACGGGGATGATTGGAGAGTCCCGATCAAAGACTACATATTGGGGAACACACTTCCAACTAATAGAGACGAAGCTCGAAGGCTGAAATTAAAAAGTGCCAGGTTCACAGTAGTAAATGGGGAACTCTATAAACGAGGGTTCACAATGCCTTTACTAAAATGTCTAGGGCCCCAACAAGCTGAGTACACCCTAGCTGAGGTCCATGAGGGAATATGCGGAGAACACTTAGGGGCTCGTGCATTGGCTTCAAAAGTATTGCGTGCGGGGTTTTATTGGCCTACATTGAGGAAGGATGCCGCCGAAAAAGTGAGAAAATGCGACAAGTGCCAGAAATTCGCTCCTATAACAACTGCGCCGGTTTCGGCCCTCCAGAGCACTCTCCAACCAACTCCATTTGCACAGTGGGGACTGGATATTCTGGGACCTTTTCCCCTAGGCTCAGGACAAAGGAAGTACTTACTTGTGGCCACGGATTACTTCACGAAGTGGATAGAGGCTGAGCCTTTGGCCACAATTTCTGAAAAGAAGGTGGAAGCAATGGTGTGGAAAGACATAATTTGTCGATTCGGAATCCCTCGTGTGATAAATGCAGACCATGGGAAGCAGTTCGACTGTGATGCTTTCTGGGATTTCTGTAAAGGCCTGAATATTCTCTTGAGAATATCTTCTGTGTCTTACCCACAGGCCAATGGGCAGGCAGAGGTGAGTAATCGAACTATACTGCACGGGTTGAAGACCAGACTAGATAAGGCAAAAGGAGCATGGGCAGATGAGCTCCCAAGTGTCCTATGGGCCTACAGGACGACAAGTAAAGTATCGACAAGGGAAACACCGTTCAATTTGGTGTATGGAACTGAGGCCCTCATTCCGGTGGAAGTTGGAGCTGAGTCACCCAGATTGGTCCCTTACATTGAGGAACTTAATTCCCAGGGACTAAGGGAGAATCTAGATCTGATAAACGAACTGAGAGACAAGGCAAAAATGAGGCTGGCTGCTTACCAACAAAGGGTAGCCACTTATTACAATGCACGGGTAAAGAACAGAGAATTACAAGAGGGAGACCTGGTATTAAGAAAGTCGGCAATTACAAACGTCCACAAGGAGGATGGAAAGCTACGCGCCAATTGGGAAGGACCATACAGAATCAGAAGGATGGTCGGGCCTAGCACATGCACCTTGGAAACCTTGCAAGGAAAGAAAATCTTGAAGACTTGGAATGCTAACCATCTTAAGCTGTACTGGCAGTGAGCATTGTACTATTTTTCTCTCTTCTCTGATTATCCATTATTCATATCTTTACTTTTCCATCTGTTGCTTAGTTACTTTACAGATATTATTGTCTTGATTCATGAATAAAAGCCAGCTATTCATTTTCTACATATATCCTCTAATGCAATGTTCGAGAACAGATTGTGTGTGGCAGGAATTGAAATGAAGCAGAAGCTGGAAAACTAAAAGTCCCTAAGCGAAAAATGCACGAGATGGGCAAACTAAAAGTCTCTAAGCGAAAAATGCGTGAGACGGGCAAACCAAAAGTCCCTAAGCGAAAAATGCGTGAGACGGGCAAACCAAAAGTCCCTAAGCGAAAAATGCGCAAGACGGGCAAACCAAAAGTCCCTAAGCGAAAAATGCGCTAGACGGGCAAAAAAAAAAATCCCTAAGCGAAAAAGGCGCAGGACGGGTACAACGCTCGAGGAAAGTTCATCTTTGAACAGAAATAAACGCTATTTCAAAGTTGAACTCGGGGAGCAACATGATATAAAGGTACGCCTTATGTCGAGAATCCACAATTGATCGATATCTATAATGCTTTAATGGTGTTCTTTGGATTTTGTGATCGATTGGTATCTCTAAACGCTTTTAATGCCGTTCTTTAAAGATTATTGAATTCGCGATTGATTGATATCTATAATGCTTTAAATAAGGATTTTATTATTGACGCTTTAATGCTGCTCCGTATAGCTTATGATTGCTCAATATCTAATCCTGCTCGTTAGAATCTCACGATATAACGATA
This sequence comes from Heritiera fomes, assembly GCA_032173925.1. NCBI lineage: Eukaryota > Viridiplantae > Streptophyta > Magnoliopsida > Malvales > Malvaceae > Heritiera > Heritiera fomes. Next base: position 21,745,325 of record JAPDPM010000004.1, on the reverse strand, counting down.
CAACAAGTTACGAAAGAAAAGCATTCATAGAAAAGGAGAAAGAACTACAAAATGAAAACAGTACTTTTCATTCAAAATGAACCTATACATCGGAATTAACAAACAAAACAAAAACTATAAAACTCTAATCTACGGCGATGATCGAATCAGCCGACTGGGAAGGCGCTACATCGGCGCTAGCGTCTCGAGAAGCTTGGGGCTCAGGAACTGGAGGAGTCAAAGAACCAAGATCCCAGGAAGACGAGGGAGCCACCCCGGAAACAGGAATGTCACTTGAAAGCCCACTTGAAGGCTCAACCACGGCCGCAGAGTCTGGCACGGGATCAGCGGCAGCAGAATCTGAAATCTGGAGCTCGTCGCTGTCCAGCCCCATCAGTGCCTGGATAGACTCAGGCTGATCGCCTGTCTCGATAGGCTCAGAGACGTCACACACTGCCAGAGGCTCAGATTGACCAAGTGCCTCGGAAGACTCAGGCATGTGTAGTGGCTGTCGAGGGGGCCACGGACCCTCAAGGTTGTCTAGATTATCTACGGCCCCTTCCGCTAAATAGGCCTCTGGACTTTGTGCGTCGGGCTCATACTTGGTCCAAGAAGGAGCATCGTAGTACTTAGCCTCCTCAGTGAATAGCAATTTAGGAAAAGACTCATTGGGCCGATGCCTCTCCAACCAAGAGCGAGCCAAATAGAAACCATATTTAATAAACCCCGTCGAAAAAGCCGCTTTCTTGTCAAAACAATGCTGGGACAAGCGGTATTCACGAACAGCCTCGATCCGAGCTTCTCTTTGATGATCCAGCACATTGTGCAGCTCCTCAATAGCCTCATCTCGCTGCCTCTCCATGGCTCCCCGGTCATCGACAGCCTTATTATAAGCCTCTTGGTACCCTTGAAGGGAAGACACCTTCGCCTGCTCTTCTCGGAGCCTTCGCTCGAGATCAGCATTTTTTCGCTCAAGATCAGCGCTCCTTTTGTTTACCTCCTCCACCCTGTTGACATAAGGACGAAGCTGGTTAACCTCGTTTGAAAGCTCCATCTTCTGATCCCGAAGCTCGCGAATCTCTTTGTCAGCTTGCTCCCTGAGAGCCCTGTGCCGAGCATTGACGGCCGCAATTTGTTGAGCTAACTGATAAGACAAAAAACATAAGTAACTCAACAGATCTTTTAACGAAAAAAGTTTAGACAGGGAAATTAGTTACCAAACTCTTACCTTCATAGCGAGGTAATCAAAATTATCCTCCGCCTCCGGGATGTTTGTAAACAGCTCCGCCTCGTCACGAGGAAGAATGGTGCTCCAAGCCAGACGAGACGCTATCCCGGCATCCTCGATGCTGTCGTTATCATTCACTCCGGGATAGGTCTGAAAATCGTCCCCACTAACGACGACCCCGCTATCAATCACATAAGGCCTCACAATAGGGTCTACCACCTTAGGTAAGACTGGTCTTGTAGGCATCGAGGCTTCAACAATCAGCCTCTTCCTGTATTTTCGCCTTGGCTGGCGGGGAGCCGACCTACCCTCAGCAACACGAGAGCCACCTTCTTGAGGGACTGGATCACTCCTTTGGGACTCGGAGCTCTCGCGATCGCCTGAACCTCGATCAGGGACAGGAGGCCTCTTCCGTTTGTTTCTCCCGGCCTCTTGTGTAGGGCGGCTGGATTCGCCAGTAGAAGGTGGAGGAGGAGTAGGAGCACGCGCTGACCCAGATGGGGGTCTAACTTGCGACTGAGAAGGAGGAGCCGCTCGAGCGGTAGCATCACTGGCATCCCTCCTAAGCATCAAATCTCGGAAGTTCATGCCTACACAATATATAAAGAAAGGATTAGCCGACCGAGCAAAACACCACACAAGAAATAAAAAAAAAGATGGAAAACCTAGAAAACCACCAAAATCCTCTAAGATATCCAGATTCGAATCCAACGGAAAATCAACGAAAGGACTCCCAAAGGCGTTAGCCTGAGCCCACTCAGGGCCATCCCCTGAATAACCACTAGTACCTGCAGCCTCAAGGGTCCCGTCCTCCTAATCTGAAGAGGACTCATCTACAAGGCGGCCCACAGGGGTAGGTGCTTCGGCTACAAAGACCGGGGATGGCTGACTAGGGCCAGCATCGGATAAACGAGGAGTTGTGGGCAGGTTAGACGGGGCAGCAGAAGCTTCAAGAACGGTCCTGCTTACGCCCCAGCCGGCAGCGGCAATGTTCTCCGGGGTTAGAAGAGAGAATAAATTGCGTTCCCCAGTAGAACAGATTCGCTGAATAGACTCACCAAATTGTTCTCTTAAAATTTCTACTTTGAACCTATCCGAGCGCTGGGAGTGGTCAGAGGTATCACAGTTCCATCTACAGCGAATCCGTAGGTTACTGGGAATCTCAACAACGATCCACTCGCTCTCAAAACCGCGCAGTTTATTGGGGAGATCCGAGAAAATCTTGTTATTAGGAAACTCGTCGACCGTTAACCGTTGAAAGGAAAACGTTATCAGCCCTTTCAACCTACGAACTCTAAAAAAGGCGCTTAAGAGAGGAACCGATGGGATAATACCTAGGTGGTGACACACTATGGAAAACGCTACCAATTGAGCCCACGCATGGGGGTGGAGTTGACACGGGACGATGTCTTTGTATCTAAGAAACGCTTCGCCAAACTCCGGAAGAGGGAAGCGAAAACTGAAAGACAAAGAAGCCTTATGGACGGCCACACCATTTCTAACCGAGTTAGGCGTTACCTCCCCTTGCACTGGAAGTCTATAGCCATAGCCCGAGGGAAGAGAGAAACGCACCCTAATATCCTCTAAGTTTGCACTTGTCAAAGAACACAGAACGCCACCTTTCACAAGCGTTTTACCTTGACGTTGTGAAGACATGGTGAAAGGAATAACTCAAGGCAGACCCCTTTTTGCGACAGACCTAAAGGGCGACAGACCTAAAGGCGACAGACCTAAAGGGCGACAGACCTAAAGGGCGATAGACCTAAAGAGCGACAGACCTAAAGGCGACAGACGTACCGAGCGAGACACCTGCGGGAAACCAAAATCTATTAAAGGAAATAAATTCGGCGACAGATGTACTTACTGTCACGATGTAAGCGAGAGACTCCGGGTGAGAGCTAAAAAACTATTCGGCGACAGACTCTTTGCGCGAGAGAATAGAAAAATGGGCGACAGGTGGCTGCTCAGAGGGTTTTCATGCACTCTCTCGTCCGGTTCCAGGGGTTTATATAACCGCGACAGGGAATGCCAAAAGCCGCGACAGAGAATGCTAAACGTCGCGCCAGATCACACCTGTCGCAGAACAGAGCTCTTTTCACCTGCAAAAAATACAAGAAATTACAAACAATAAAGAGAACTATTCAGGGTGGGCTAAGGCCCAAAGACACATATTTATACTCTCTTGATGGCATAAATGCAACAAGAGAGTGGGAAGCACTTGATATGACAAAGTTTATCTATATTGGGCCAAGCCCAATGTTGTCAGAGACCACCACGTGGCAGAAAACCACTGGGCCACGTGCCCTTCGGCGACAGAAGGCAAAGCCACAAGAGACACCTGTCACTGGGCGACAGACGTAAAAGTCTATCACCTATATTCGGATGTCGACACGTGGCACGAACCTGTCGTTGCGACAGGTTCCATAGCCTATCGCTTGGAGTCGGCACGTGCCACGAACCTGTCGCGGGCGACAGACTCCTGAGCCTGTCGCCACAGTTGTGAACGCGACACGTGGCACGTGCACGAACCTGTCGCAGGCAACAGACTCCTTAGCCTGTCGCCACAGTTGTGAACGCGACACGTGGCACGTGCCACGAACCTGTCGCGGGCGATAGACTCCTTAGCCTGTCGCCACAGTTGTGAACGCGACACGTGGCTCGGCGACAGACCCTTGGCGCCACAAACGTGCCGGATGGTTTAGCCTATCGCTGACGATAGACCTCGGTCTCCTCTGGATCCTAAAGAGCTTGTGTTGTATTGGGACACAAATTCTTAGCAGAATACAGACTTATCCTCCTGTAATATTGGCCTATAAATAGGCCCCAGGTATGATTTTACTCTCTAATTTTGGACGACTGGCTTTTACGCTTCTCAAGATTAAAGAATTTTCTACTGACTTAAGCATCGGAGTGTCTACGCAGGGAACCACCCCTGCGTCCCTCTGACTTTTATTGTTTTACAGAAGCTTTTTGGAGACACGTGGAGACTTAGTACGAACATCGACGTCAGTATACTTTTATTGTTGTTTTGTGCAACAACAATATGTAATAAAGTTTTAGATCATGTGGATTGATAAAAGTGATCAAGCGTAGAAGTAGGAATTTACACAATTTTTACGATTAAAGGTAATTCAAAAATTTCATTGCCCAAGATTGGTCAAACCTCTTTGAAAGTCAATAGTTGACCATGTTTAACCTAAATATAGGACAAATAATGGAAATTAAATATTAAATCTAAATTTTTAAGGATTAAATAAATTATGGGAGATAAGTGAAAAAATGATATTATGTAAGGGTAAAATAGTCATTTAACATGGAGATTGTCAAACTAGTCAATATTTGATTAAATTGACTTAAATAAATATAATTTAATAAAAATATAAATTAAAATCTAAAATTGGAAAAATGGTAAAATATTGTTAAAGGTATGAATGTAAATAAATGAAAAATTTAAGGGGCAAATATGTAATTCTAAAATGGGTAGAATTTTATATTATAAAATAGCAATAAAATAAAGCCACTTCAGCCATTTTATAGCAAAACAGATTCTTCCTGCAGCTTCTCGTTTCTTCATCACCACTTAGCAAATCATCCTCTTCTTTGCAGTAGATCATGAGACTTCATGAATATAAGTTGTTCCTTAATATAAGTTGTTCCTTACTTTATAAACTGCTTTAAACTCAGAAAATTCTGGGTTATTTCTACAGCAAACTGACGTTTTTCCTCTGCTCTGTGCCGCACGATTCTGCTCCAAGTCTCCCTAAGAATTCTCAAGTTTATCTTACAAATTGCCATCCTTTCTCCTTTAATTCATTCACTCATCTTCATAAAAGCTCATTTTTTTACATCAAAATGACCTTAAGCTCAGAATTTTAGAGACTAACGTGGAGGAAACGGAATGGAATTATGGGCTGTACAGTTCGGCTGATGAAGGTAAAGCACTTTGATGAGGTTTTGTTTGATCTTAAGTATAGTATTCATTTGTTTTATGTATAGATGAGGTGATTTCAGCTTTGAATTAAATTAGATAAGAGTATGGAAATGCTGGACAGATTTGGTTAGGGAAGGTAATTTAAGGAAATCTTAAGGATTTTGATGTTTGTTGGGTAATATTAAGTAGTAAATGGTGAGAAAATTTGATTAGAAAACATGGTTGATGATGATCTTGCAATACAGGGAGTGTGCGTGAGGTTGTGTGTCAGCCGGCCATGAAGTGGCGTGAATAATGGTGATGATATTGATGAATCTGTGATATTTGATAAAAAGCCAAAGTGAGTAGGATGAATTATGAAATAAAAATATAGAAGAGGAAGAATAGAAAACCACAAGCTAGAGTCATTGAAGAGGACAATCAGCCAAAATTTGTGGGAGACGGAAATCGTGCAGTACTGAATATAAAAAGGGTGCATAACAAATATATTGAGTAGAAAGAAATTATAAAATTAGAATCTTGAATCAAGAAAAGAATGAAAAGCAATGAGAAGGAATTGTAAGGGGATTCTCGGCCATGACTATTTGGAAAAAAAATAAATTATAAAATTTGAAATATAAAAATAAATAAATGAGAAATATATTAAGTGAATGGAAATATTTACAATTTAAATTGAGAAAAGGAGGAATGAAAACAGAACATGAAAATATGGAAATTGGGAGCAACCGGCCATGGTTGTGGGAGATGAAAATGGTGCAAAAATAAATATAAAAGGGGTATATGTTAAATGGATTAAGTGAGCAGGAAGAATTTATAAAATTAAAATTTAGAAAAGAAGGAAAGACAATAAGAAAGGAAATCCTAAAGGGAATTCGATTAAAGAAGAAATAAAATAATGTGGGAAAAAATTTTTTACATTGATCAATTGTGGAATTTTATATTAATAATGAGTAATGGTCATTTATAAAATTTGAAATGAAAAATGATATGAATAAATATAAGAATGAAATTTGGCCACAATATGGAATATGTGAATGAAAGTGAAAATTTTAGATGTGTGGTGGATGTTGGATGAATACATGAAATGAATGTATGAAGTGAATAAAGAGAGTTTATAATATTGGAAGAGATTTGAAAAAATGGTACAATCGACCAAGGTAATATACAAGGGATGTTTATAGTAATTTAATATGCTATATAGTTAAAGAAAAATAAATAAAGAATAACAGGATTATTTATGGAAGTGAATTTGAAAAAGAATGAGTTTTGGGGCATGAAGATATACTTGATCAAGTATGTTTTACAAGTCAATCATGGTAAATTTTGATGTTTATTTGAGAAGGAATGAGATAATCAATATTAATAAAGTTATTAGTGAAGTAAATTGTAAAGAGAATAAATTATGATTATGAGAAGGAATATAGTTTAAGTGTGACAGAGATTTCAATGTGAATTTTATGGTATGAGAATGAATAAATAAAATATAATGGTAATGGAATTGTTGGTGGAATTAAATGTGAGGAAAAGAATGAATTTTTAGTTGATGGAAGAAATTTGGAAATTTTATGATTTATTGAATTTCCATAATTTATTGAGTGAGGAAAAATAAATTAAAAGTAATGAATTATTGGTGTTATTTAAGTTGGAAAAAGGATATGAGTTAATTGTAATTATATTGAGGTAATTAATAGGAAATAAAAACCATGGAGAATGATATTTGTAAAATAGAAATTATGGAATATTTATTTTTCTTGCGGTATGGTGATATGAAATAAGGTGATACTACTGTGCAGAGTGGAAATTTTGAAAAATAGAAATTCACAAGCGATAGTGGGAATGTAGAGGTACTACGTGGACTCAAGGTAAGGAACATATATATACAAATTGCTTAGAAGTATTTTTCATGTTTTTGGCAAATTTCGAAAATTCTATTCTTAACTGTTTTCCTCAATTTTCTAAAGAGGGAAAATTATAATTTATTCGCATAACCAAATGCGTTTTAAGTTGTTTGTTTATTGCACAGTGTACTAAACTGTGTACTACACTATTTTGGAATTGAACTATTGTCACAGTTTGTATGCACAGTATTTTACACTTTTTCACACTTTTCCATACACACTGTACTGGTTGGGCTGTCTGTGATGCCTTTAACACTATTCATCTACAACAGTAAAACCATTTAGGCAAACATTTATTTATTAATGAATAATATTCACGGCTGTATAAATCATTTTACATCCCCTGAAATTAAAATTTACAACAAGTAGTACTGTATAAAAATGTCTGAACATACAAATGTAAACAGATACCCCTAGGATCCATTATAAGCTACTTCAAGCTACTCAAAGCGCAGCTAATCCACAGATTGATACTTCAGTTAACCGATACATATAATCTGTGGATGATGAAAGTAAGGGAGTGAGCAAACCATGGCATAGTAAAGGAATTGTATATAAATCTTGATATTCCGAAATCTATATGCAATAAAATCCTTTCTTTTCCTATAAGTGCACTAGGAACTGAAATAGGAAGGATACTATAGTCGGCTAGGGATCCGGATGGAATAAGAAAGGTATTTTGAAATACCTGTCTTGTCTCGAAACCTAGAAGCAACTATATGGAATAAGTGTTTATTTTTTTTTGTATAAAACACTTTTTCATATCATTTTGAAAAAAAAAATCTCAAATCTATGCTTTCATATAGTAAAGCATTTAATCCAAATAATCTAATATTCATAATAATTCACAAAAAAAAATTATTAGATTTATAGAATCACCTTTTTCCATAACAATTCATATTCATTTCAAATCAGTACTTTCAACATGTAAAACATTTAGTCACATAATCAAATATTCAAATTTAAATCATAAAAGAATATTAGATTAACAACTTTCCATTTCCTTTTTGAAAACAAGTCACATGTCATGTGTCACATATATCATTGAAATCTCATAAACAGTATTGTACTAAATTTAGTATTGTAAACTATTTAGAAAAATCATCATTCATTTCATTTAAAACATATAATAACCGTTCATCTTTTTCATATCATCATTTGTGTAAAATTATCACTTTCATGTCATAAAAATAGTGGAGACTAAGGCAACACCCTCAATATATCATGCTATAATCCCCGTAGGGAACCGTATCAATATCATATGAGATCTATGGCCATAGTATATAAATGTCCTCGGTCGTACACTAATCAGGTATCAACTGGGACGCTGAAGATAGGATCAGTGTCAACAGCTTCAAATATCACATGTCACATATTAGCATGATACGAGGCCTATTAGTCTCAAAACAGTATATATGAAATCTCATTACCTTTATGGAATTAAATAAAATTGATAATATCTTTCAAAAAATCCATAAAGGTATAAATCATAGTGTCTCGTATAGTGAAAACAGTGTTATAAAATATTTACACTGTTGTCATAAAATTTCATAAATATTCCATTTCACCGCGAACACATTTACTCATATTTCCACGCTTTCCTTTCAAGAATTTCAATTTCAAGATTACTAGAAATCATTTTCCGGTAATTTCATACTTTATGAAAAATAGTAATATTTATTTTCCAAAATTGATAGTAATTTCATAAACACACTGTTTCACTATAAAACACATTTAAAAGCATTTCAGTATCAAAACAATACTCACACGATAGTATAACCTTTATGGAAATCAGTAAAATAATTAAAATCTTCAGTCAGTTCATAAAGGTTTTATTAAAGCATAGGGTGAATATTTATGGAAGTAATTTATAAAATATTCACCTTTCCACTTTTCACTTTATAAACCACTTCATATACTATAAAACATATAGGAGGGATTTTCAATAACCTCACTTTCATTTAATTCTGTAACATGAATATTTAAATAATATTTTTCAGAATATTCATGTTTTATGAAAAATATTAAATTCATCATTTTCAAGGCTAGGGAATCATCCAATTATGCATTAAAATATTTCATGACGTTTTCAAGAAATTTTCTAAGAAATTTCAACAGCATAACGACTGCTTACACCTTAGCCTTCCTGCAATTTAAACATAGTATATTTCCAGCCGGTAACTACAAATTCCACATTTTCCTAGGCAATTCACTTTTAAAACATTCTTATAAAATTATTTGCATTAAAATCATGCATTCGAAATTTCCTTACAGTTCATATACACATCCTTACATGTCTGTCATATCCGACTCTTCTGAGCATACCACAAGTAAACCGTTACTCTCGGGCTACAGATGATTTCACCAAAATTGTTAGCTCATTAAATACTTATTTTTGAGCTATTATTCATGTCTCAATGCAGCCACATTGGACACTGCAAATATTTTTAGCAGTATGAATTCTATCGGTAGTTTAACATAACTTCTTCATTTTGTGTCGGATTTTAAATCCGAGTATACCGACAGATTCCTTGTAATTTTTACAGTCTAAATGTACCCTCAAATCATCAGGAACAGCCATGAATCACACTCCCCTTCATGAGGCCGAATAGGGATGGTGGTTAATTTGATGGAATTCCAACAATCTAATTTTACCATGTTATTCTACTATGCTCAACCATTATTTTGGCATCAAGCATGAAACCACATAATTTCCCCATGCTCCCATGTTGGCCGAACACTCCTCCGATGGCCAAATTTTATTTTTCAACTATTAAATGAAACTAAGGCTATAGACATGTTCATCATGCTGAAATGAATGAAACTATACCATTATATTCAAGAAAGGCATAAGAAATGATGAGGTTACCTTACTTGGCCAAATCTTGGAAGCTTCTTTTCTCCTTGTATGGTGGCTTATAAGATGAACTATGGGTATAGAAATGTAGAGGAGAAAGAGAGGATTATTTTTCTAGTTATGTTTTTGGTGAAATTCTAGCTAGATAGTGAGATATGGCAAGTGAAATTTTCTTTGTTCCTTTCTTCTTTTGGCTATGGCGTGGGACTTGTTGGAGAAGAGGATGAATAGTGCAACTTAGCTGCTGACAAAATTATAAAGAGAATTCTGGAATTTGAAAAATTGACCAAAATGCTCATAGTTATGAAAATTTAGGATAATTTTGCCCTTATGTTCCCGCAGTAGTAAAACGGTGTAAACGCAGTCCAAATTTTTGGATTCTAGTACCAAATGATCATATTAAACATAATTTGATAATTAGAAGTGGTTTCGTCGATGCACGGTGCAGGGATAATGAGAAATTACAATTTTACCCCCGCAACCCGCCAGCAAAATTTTCTGTTTTGGTGGCTGTTTCAAGAATTTTGTTGACACTGTATTAAATTACTTTTCATTTAGAATCTCATGATATTTTCACTTCGTCCCAATTCATTTTAGTTTGAGAGCAATTTACGAAAATACCCTCAGGATGTAACTATCATTTTTCAATTTGTTTACCATATTTCTAAGAATAGGGTAAATGAGGTATTTTGGCCTCCAAATTTCCATAATATCATTATTACATTATCCGTACATTGTTTCCTCAGTCATATATACATATGGGCTCGAAACTTCACGTAGGGCCCACATCACTATTTACTTGAAATTTACAAAAAATATTCTAAAATTAAATTAATAATTAGTTATTTTCACATGTACAGTACCATAAAATCGATTCTCACAATTGTTTAACGATATTGAAGTTCTTTACTGCAGTGATTTCAGATTAACCGTTTATATACGGTTTATACACGGAAATAATATTTAAATATTTATGTTATGGAATTTTATATATGTAAGAGTATCGACATGATCTTTTAATCCATTTAAAGTGAAATGGAATATTGTCAGAAGTGAAAATTGCATTGTGAATATTTTATATGTTTTTACTTCTGCACTGGATATATGTTTTTTTTAAAACATGTGTTGTGAAGTGATTTCCTTCATGGAATTTATACGGTTTACAAATTATTTTGAGACTGATAGGCCTCCTATCATGCTGACATGTGATATGTGATATGTGACATGTGACATGTAATATGCTGTGTGAAGCTATGGATACGGATCCTATCCTCAGCATCCCAATTGACACCTGATCAGTGTACGATCAAGAACATTTATAGACTATGGCCATATGCCTTAGATGTGATAACCGCAAATTTTCTATTTTTGGAAATTAATATTAAAGAAAATAGATAAGAGGAAATAAATAAATTAAAGTAAATAAATAAAATTTATTTACGAGATGGGAATATTGTTGAAATTCCCGAAATTAAAGAAATGAGGAAATTGAGGAATTTAAATTTGGATAAATTGGAAATAAGGATAAGGTTGAAATTATGGAAAATAATGAAGAGAGGAAATTTAATTTGGAAAAATGGAAATCCAAATTAAATAAGAAATGAAAAAGGAAAAAAAAAATTGGATATTAAGAAATCCAAATAAAATGAAATAAAATGCGTATATTATATATTTATATAATTAGATTATATAAATATATTTTGATATGTTTTTATATAAATACAGATGTATATTATTATTATACGCTTTTGTATATAAATATATATATGTATGAAATATATATATATTAAATTAAATTTAAAGTGTATAGATATATATATATATATTATTAATACAAAATATGTATCTATATATATATATATATATATATTAATATGGTATATTTATATATATAGTTATATATATAAATATAAAAGAAATATATTAAAAAAAAAATGGAAGAAACAGAATCGGGAACTCCCGATTCTGCCTCCCGTGTGGAAGCCGGCCACCGTCGGCCGGCCAAGAAAGGAAGAAGAAAAGGAGGCGAAGCCGCCGGCGATGCGAGGAAGGCAACCGGCGACGGAAAAGGGAAGAGAAAGCGCCGGAAACAGAAGCGAAAATGAACGAAACAGAGAAGAAAAATCGGAGGAAAAGAGAAGAGGGAATCCGCGGTGCCGGCCGTTCCAGGCACCGCCACCCCAACCCGAACCTCGGTGGAGGTGAAGGGAAGATGAAGGAGGCCACCGGCGAGGCCAACGACGGCGGAGAAGGGAAGAAACAGAGGAGAAAAGGGCCGAAACCCACGGACCCAGATCCGGCGCCGTCGCCGGTGATGGGGAAAAACCGAGACCAGATCCGGCCTCCCTGCAACCATGGCTAGCTGTGGAAGGTGCGAACCGGCGGTGATGCCGGCGGGAAGAGGCCGAACCGGCCAGCAGAAGTGAACCGGCCTGAACCGGTCCGAACCGGTTCAGGCCAGAAAAAAAAAAAAAAAAACAGAAAAAAAAAATATGAAAGGAAAAAGAGAAAGAAAAAGAAGAAAGGAAAAGAAAAGAAAAGAAAGAGAAAGAAGAAGAAAAAGAAAGAGAAGAAAAGGAAGGAAAGAAAAGAAAAAGAATTGGTAAGGAACTGAAAGACTTTATTTTTGTTCCTTTTGAATTTATGGAATTTATTAGAAATTGATGGATTATTTTCTAAATGAAAATATGTGTTAATTATTGAAATTGTAGCAAAAACGAAAATGAGACGAATGGCGGAGTTCGACAAGGCTCGAAAAATCAGAAAGTGCGCTAAGCTTGGCGAATAGGTAAGATACTTTTATAAAGCATTAGTAGCTTTATATTGTATGTGGGAATTATGATATTTTTATATGATGCATTGATGAAATGATTTTTATGGAATTGTGATATTTTTATATATGATGCATTGATTTAATTGATATTAAAAATGCTAAGAGGACCCACAACTGATGGTGGGGGTCTTAGTAGAGACGTAGGAATTGTGAGAATCAACGGCTGTGATATAAATTGTCTTTCCCTTGCAGGAGGTTAGGGAAAATTAAGCTGTTATGCTGCCGAAATTTTTAGGAAAATATTTGAGGAAAAAGATTAAGTTTCTCACATAAATGGAATCTTGGAAATAATTATTGAAAATAAATATTGAAAGGATTTTATGGTATTATCGAAAGAGTTTGATATTGAAATCGATGAGAAGATAGATCGTTGAAAACGATAATGTGATGAATTATATGGTTTAAACCTTATAGAATTGATAAATCAAGTAAATTTGAATATCACAAATGGTATCAAGTTGAGATTGAGGTGATGATAATTATATGATACAACTTAAAAGAGAAAAATCGAAGTTGTGATTTAGATGGTCGAATGATAGAATTGCGGAATTATCAATCGAGTGACGATTATAGGATTGATAAATTCAAATAAATGGACCGTCTTAGTGGTATGAACTGAGATTTTTGGCAATAATATGGATAGTCGCAAGGCGACTTAAATGATTGAAATACTGTTGATAGTGGAAATTGGCAAATTCTTTTAAGTGGTGAATTGCCAATCAAAAATTGAATTGAGGACGTTTATGGATAATTTTAACATGATATTACATTCTACAGGCCAGATGAAAAGTGAATTGAGGATTGCGATATGATTTTTATGATAGTGAATGAAAAATAAACCGCAAGTCGAAAATTCTGAATATGTACCAATAGGTCAAACCATAAATGGATTTGATATGCGATTATTGATCTTGTGGTTCTACGATCCTCGATGTCGACTCTGGAATAGATATCGAATGAGGATATTAGTATTTCATAATTTCAGTATCCTGATGGCTATATGGAAACATGATATTTAGATGCTCATAGATACTAAGAGGATTCACACTGATGATGTGGTTCTAGTATCGATAATAAAAGTACAATTGATTATTATAGTCGATAATTATCGAAAAAGGATATTGAATACCGAATGGTTTGAATACCAAGTGATCTGGTTATTAAATGATTAGAGTATTGAGAAATCTGAATACTGAATGAAATGAATCTTGAATGATTTGAATAGTGATTTACTGGTTTGATAGAAAGAAAGTCCTGAAATCGAATAACTGATGGTGATAAAGTTAAATGAATCGCTTCAGCGTATTTGATGGAAATAATACTAAAGTTGCATACTGAAATGTTTTATAGCATCGCATTTAAGCATGCTTTTCTTGCAACTTGAAACATTTTAATAATGTTTATATGAATACTGAAAAGTATTGATTTGTTTTGAAATGAAAGTATATGGTAGATATATATATTTTGATATATGAAATATCCTACAGAATTTTACCATATGCTTTACATGATATTGAAAATAAAGCTATAGATTTAAATGTTTTATGAGACTGTAGGCACCCTAAAAGAATTAAATTCAATAAAGCATAGTGGAAACCGCCTAATTGGAGCTTTGCTCATTAGGCAGATATGCTTGTCCGACAATAGTCGTGGACAGGTCTCAGTCACGCCTGATCAGTGGGGCTGAGAGAGATGAGGTCTATGGCCATAGATAGCGCCCTAGTTGGTTTCCAGGGGACGATGACATGATTTTCACTGCTAGCTACAGTGATTTAAGTCTTTATTGATAGAGAGATGATAGGGATCTAGCCTAGTCTCTAACCGATATGATATGAAGTCTAGAGTATGATTTTATTGATATGAACTCTAGACTTGACATGATTTATATTGTACATGAAACAAATTTGAAATGAAATATGTTTTGAAACAGTACATGTTTTAAAAGTTCATGAGATATGATTTCGACACTTATATGATTTATATGTGATTTTGTGTCGAACATGGCATGATATGTGGTCTAGAGTAGAGTTTGATTTGATATGAACTCTAGACCTGATATGATTTACAGAATATGTTTTAAAAGTATATGATAAATGATTTCGACACTTACATGATTTATATAAGATTTTGTGTCGAATTTGAAATGATATGCGGTTTAGAGTATAGACTGATTTGATATGAACTCTAAACCTGATATGATTTATAGTATATGAAAAATGTTTTAAAACCGCACATGTTTTAGACATGCTCCGAAAATGAATACATGAACTGAAATTGAACATGTTTCTATCATGCCTTAAAGACAAATTTGAAATGAATTGGAAATCCATATGTTGAGCATGTCATAAAGTATATATGATATGATTTGAAATGATAGCGGTTTATACAGAAAAATTACATGAATTGCATGTTAACCCTGATATGATAATATGCTTAGCACATGAGAATTCTATGAGGAATGTCGTGACTCGACGTTAATGATGTTTCATCTATACGATGACATGAGATGATATGATATATGAACATGAGATTGATATGAAGAGAATTCTGATCTCACTCTATCGTGATCATAAATTCCCATACGATAAGTGATATGAATTGATATAAGACGGGAATATGATTGTTAAATGTAAAGTGACTCGATAGGATATCTCAATTAAACATGAAGAATATATGAGGAACATCATGACTCGGTGGTAACGATATTTCATCTATATGATGTCATGATATGATATGAAACAGGAATATAGAAATACATGAAGAGAATTATGACTTCGTACCACCGTTATCATGATCCACAATATGAGAATTGATAAGAGATGATATGAGAATTGATAAGAGATAGAATACAGAAATATGATTATGAAATGAAAAGTGAAAATGAGAAGTGATAATGAGATGTATCGATGAGAAAGGATTAACTGTAATTGCATCCTTGCAAGTTTTAAGCATTGCAGTTTAAGGCAGTATAATCCTACTCTTGTATTTATATTAGTATCTTACTGAGCCGTGGTTTTGCTCACCCCACTAAATTTCATCTCTTTCAGATCATTGAAGTTAACATCTGCCATGTGAGCTGCTCAGTGGGCATCGGAGACGGTATATGGACTTGGTACTAAACTTTTGAGGTATATGTTTCTTATAAAATACTTGTTTACATGTAAGACTTAAATTGATGCACAGTACATATTCGGTTTAATAAGTCGGGATGTAACTAAGAACCGTTTCCGTGTTTGTTAAATATTTAAATGAGATAACTATAGGTCACCTAAATAGTATAGTGACTACACTGACACCGAATACAAACCTTAAAATAAAAAAGAAAAATTTAGTCCATAAATTTGTAGACTAAGAAAAGTATAAGTATTAAAGGAAAGTCGCGGTCTTCGGGTCGTGACAGATTTAATGGTATCAGAGCCTGGTTTGTCTAGTACGTGTCGGTGTAGTTGAGACAGTGATAGTGTTACATCCCATGTACTGTGTAGTGTCTACATGTAAACTTGTTGATTTTCAATCAGTACCAAGATTAGTCAGCTATTGGTATGGGTGATACCAGTCGATGGCTTATTGAAATAGGCTGGGCTTTGACATAAAAATGCCAATCGATGGTCTATTGAAACGGGCTGGAAACCGTTAATGAACGGCATCGATACGGTATAAAAGAATTGTGTATCACCTTAAAGGAATAGGATATGAATGATCAAGAATGATTGATTGAGGCAATTGATATTGGAAGATAATGTAATGATGGTATAGAATATGATCGATATGTGAACTGAAAAGGGGTTGAAAGAGGTAAAGGAATCGCCATTGAAAATGATCGAACAAAAGTATATGGCTTAATTGAAAGTACAATCCCACCTTAATTATGAGGACTATTGGAAATTGAAACTATGATTTCGAGTTATAAGGGAGCACGAATATGAAACAGTTTTCGAATTTAAGACTGAAAGTGATTTCACTTTGGTTATCACATCGAGATGTAATAAGAATACTACATGAAAAGAGATATAGAGATAAAATGATTAATAAATGTTGCATTTTTGGTAAGAGATGATTAACAGTAAAGTCTGCAATGAGGTGCAGCCTTGAATTATCAATGTGACAATGAGTGTTGTGGGATAATACGAAACTCAAAAGAAATATGATATTATAGAAATGATTATAGACTGGTTGATCAAATTGAATCACTTTTCCATTTTCAGGCTTCTAGATTCCTCTAATGCCTTAGTCGAAATATAAATATGAAACGGAGAGAATGTATGTGAAGTTCCAGTGAGCATTATATGTGATGGAATCTTGAATTGCCATATGTTTATGGAAAATAGTAAAAAGCTTTGGGATTCCAAATTTATTGACGGCATCGCTCCATACTGATATGAAAATTCAAGCGTAATGTGGAAACGCTCGAAGATATGTTGAAAGAGCGAATGCACGATATTTAAAAGCTACTGGGACAATTACATACTACTGATTAAATCGGTAAACGATAGTTACTAAACTATATCGACTTGGCATCAAATGAGAGAAACGAATGATGAATGGTGTGAAACAGCTATTATGTGAAAAGAGATAGAAAGTGATAACTCCCAAGGTGATAAGAAATTTAAGGGAGTATAAGTATATGATGAGAAATAATATATTATGATCTTAGAGGTATACTGGCAATATAATTTGGATGATGATCTAAAGAACAAGAATGATAAGCACATAGGATGCTACCACCTTATGAATTAAGTTAAATTCGGAGGACCGAATTTCTTAAGGTGGGGAGAATGTGATAACCGCAAATTTTCTATTTTTGGAAATTAATATTAAAGAAAATAGATAAGAGGAAATAAATAAATTAAAGTAAATAAATAAAATTTATTTACGAGATGAGAATATTGTTGAAATTCCCGAAATTAAAGAAATGAGGAAATTGAGGAATTTAAATTTGGATAAATTGGAAATAAGGATAAGGTTGAAATTATGGAAAATAATGAAGAGAGGAAATTTAATTTGGAAAAATGGAAATCCAAATTAAATAAGAAATGAAAAAGGAAAAAAAAAATTGGATATTAAGAAATCCAAATAAAATGAAATAAAATGCGTATATTATATATTTATATAATTAGATTATATAAATATATTTTGATATGTTTTTATATAAATACAGATGTATATTATTATTATACGCTTTTGTATATAAATATATATATGTATGAAATATATATATATTAAACTAAATTTAAAGTGTATAGATATATATATATATTATTAATACAAAATATGTATCTATATCTATATATATATATATATATATATATATTAATATGGTATATTTATATATATAGTTATATATATAAATATAAAAGAAATATATTAAAAAAAAATGGAAGAAACAGAATCGGGAACTCCCGATTCTGCCTCCCGTGTGGAAGCCGGCCACCGTCGGCCGGCCAAGAAAGGAAGAAGAAAAGGAGGCGAAGCCGCCGGCGATGCGAGGAAGGCAACCGGCGACGGAAAAGGGAAGAGAAAGCGCCGGAAACAGAAGCGAAAATGAACGAAACAGAGAAGAAAAATCGGAGGAAAAGAGAAGAGGGAATCCGCGGTGCCGGCCGTTCCAGGCACCGCCACCCCAACCCGAACCTCGGTGGAGGTGAAGGGAAGATGAAGGAGGCCACCGGCGAGGCCAACGACGGCGGAGAAGGGAAGAAACAGAGGAGAAAAGGGCCGAAACCCACGGACCCAGATCCGGCGCCGTCGCCGGTGATGGGGAAAAACCGAGACCAGATCCGGCCTCCCTGCAACCATGGCTAGCTGTGGAAGGTGCGAACCGGCGGTGATGCCGGCGGGAAGAGGCCGAACCGGCCAGCAGAAGTGAACCGGCCTGAACCGGTCCGAACCGGTTCAGGCCAGAAAAAAAAAAAAAAACAGAAAAAAAAAATATGAAAGGAAAAAGAGAAAGGAAAAGAAGAAAGGAAAAGAAAAGAAAAGAAAGAGAAAGAAGAAGAAAAAGAAAGAGAAGAAAAGGAAGGAAAGAAAAGAAAAAGAATTGGTAAGGAACTGAAAGACTTTATTTTTGTTCCTTTTGAATTTATGGAATTTATTAGAAATTGATGGATTATTTTCTAAATGAAAATATGTGTTAATTATTGAAATTGTAGCAAAAACGAAAATGAGACGAATGGCGGAGTTTGACAAGGCTCGAAAAATCAGAAAGTGCGCTAAGCTTGGCGAATAGGTAAGATACTTTTATAAAGCATTAGTAGCTTTATATTGTATGTGGGAATTATGATATTTTTATATGATGCATTGATGAAATGATTTTTATGGAATTGTGATATTTTTATATATGATGCATTGATTTAATTGATATTAAAAATGCTAAGAGGACCCACAACTGATGGTGGGGGTCTTAGTAGAGACGTAGGAATTGTGAGAATCAACGGCTGTGATATAAATTGTCTTTCCCTTGCAGGAGGTTAGGGAAAATTAAGCTGTTATGCTGCCGAAATTTTTAGGAAAATATTTGAGGAAAAAGATTAAGTTTCTCACATAAATGGAATCTTGGAAATAATTATTGAAAATAAATATTGAAAGGATTTTATGGTATTATCGAAAGAGTTTGATATTGAAATCGATGAGAAGATAGATCGTTGAAAACGATAATGTGATGAATTATATGGTTTAAACCTTATAAAATTGATAAATCAAGTAAATTTGAATATCACAAATGGTATCAAGTTGAGATTGAGGTGATGATAATTATATGATACAACTTAAAAGAGAAAAATCGAAGTTGTGATTTAGATGGTCGAATGATAGAATTGCGGAATTATCAATCGAGTGACGATTATAGGATTGATAAATTCAAATAAATGGACCGTCTTAGTGGTATGAACTGAGATTTTTGGCAATAATATGGATAGTCGCAAGGCGACTTAAATGATTGAAATACTGTTGATAGTGGAAATTGGCAAATTCTTTTAAGTTGTGAATTGCCAATCAAAAATTGAATTGAGGACGTTTATGGATAATTTTAACATGATATTACATTCTACAGGCCAGATGAAAAGTGAATTGAGGATTGCGATATGATTTTTATGATAGTGAATGAAAAATAAACCGCAAGTCGAAAATTCTGAATATGTACCAATAGGTCAAACCATAAATGGATTTGATATGCGATTATTGATCTTGTGGTTCTACGATCCTCGATGTCGACTCTGGAATAGATATCGAATGAGGATATTAGTATTTCATAATTTCAGTATCCTGATGGCTATATGGAAACATGATATTTAGATGCTCATAGATACTAAGAGGATTCACACTGATGATGTGGTTCTAGTATCGATAATAAAAGTACAATTGATTATTATAGTCGATAATTATCGAAAAAGGATATTGAATACCGAATGGTTTGAATACCAAGTGATCTGGTTATTAAATGATTAGAGTATTGAGAAATCTGAATACTGAATGAAATGAATCTTGAATGATTTGAATAGTGATTTACTGGTTTGATAGAAAGAAAGTCCTGAAATCGAATAACTGATGGTGATAAAGTTAAATGAATCGCTTCAGCGTATTTGATGGAAATAATACTAAAGTTGCATACTGAAATGTTTTATAGCATCGCATTTAAGCATGCTTTTCTTGCAACTTGAAACATTTTAATAATGTTTATATGAATACTGAAAAGTATTGATTTGTTTTGAAATGAAAGTATATGGTAGATATATATATTTTGATATATGAAATATCCTACAGAATTTTACCATATGCTTTACATGATATTGAAAATAAAGCTATATATTTAAATGTTTTATGAGACTGTAGGCACCCTAAAAGAATTAAATTCAATAAAGCATAGTGGAAACCGCCTAATTGGAGCTTTGCTCATTAGGCAGATATGCTTGTCCGACAATAGTCGTGGACAGGTCTCAGTCACGCCTGATCAGTGGGGCTGAGAGAGATGAGGTCTATGGCCATAGATAGCGCCCTAGTTGGTTTCCAGGGGACGATGACATGATTTTCACTGCTAGCTACAGTGATTTAAGTCTTTATTGATAGAGAGATGATAGGGATCTAGCCTAGTCTCTAACCGATATGATATGAAGTCTAGAGTATGATTTTATTGATATGAACTCTAGACTTGACATGATTTATATTGTACATGAAACAAATTTGAAATGAAATATGTTTTGAAACAGTACATGTTTTAAAAGTCCATGAGATATGATTTCGACACTTATATGATTTATATGTGATTTTGTGTCGAACATGGCATGATATGTGGTCTAGAGTAGAGTTTGATTTGATATGAACTCTAGACCTGATATGATTTACAGAATATGTTTTAAAAGTATATGATAAATGATTTCGACACTTACATGATTTATATAAGATTTTGTGTCGAATTTGAAATGATATGCGGTTTAGAGTATAGACTGATTTGATATGAACTCTAAACCTGATATGATTTATAGTATATGAAAAATGTTTTAAAACCGCACATGTTTTAGACATGCTCCGAAAATGAATACATGAACTGAAATTGAACATGTTTCTATCATGCCTTAAAGACAAATTTGAAATGAATTGGAAATCCATATGTTGAGCATGTCATAAAGTATATATGATATGATTTGAAATGATAGCGGTTTATACAGAAAAATTACATGAATTGCATGTTAACCCTGATATGATAATATGCTTAGCACATGAGAATTCTATGAGGAATGTCGTGACTCGACGTTAATGATGTTTCATCTATACGATGACATGAGATGATATGATATATGAACATGAGATTGATATGAAGAGAATTCTGATCTCACTCTATCGTGATCATAAATTCCCATACGATAAGTGATATGAATTGATATAAGACGGGAATATGATTGTTAAATGTAAAGTGACTCGATAGGATATCTCAATTAAACATGAAGAATATATGAGGAACATCATGACTCGGTGGTAACGATATTTCATCTATATGATGTCATGATATGATATGAAACAGGAATATAGAAATACATGAAGAGAATTATGACTTCGTACCACCGTTATCATGATCCACAATATGAGAATTGATAAGAGATGATATGAGAATTGATAAGAGATAGAATACAGAAATATGATTATGAAATGAAAAGTGAAAATGAGAAGTGATAATGAGATGTATCGATGAGAAAGGATTAACTGTAATTGCATCCTTGCAAGTTTTAAGCATTGCAGTTTAAGGCAGTATAATCCTACTCTTGTATTTATATTAGTATCTTACTGAGCCGTGGTTTTGCTCACCCCACTAAATTTCATCTCTTTCAGATCATTGAAGTTAACATCTGCCATGTGAGCTGCTCAGTGGGCATCGGAGACGGTATATGGACTTGGTACTAAACTTTTGAGGTATATGTTTCTTATAAAATACTTGTTTACATGTAAGACTTAAATTGATGCACAGTACATATTCGGTTTAATAAGTCGGGATGTAACTAAGAACCGTTTCCGTGTTTGTTAAATATTTAAATGAGATAACTATAGGTCACCTAAATAGTATAGTGACTACACTGACACCGAATACAAACCTTAAAATAAAAAAGAAAAATTTAGTCCATAAATTTGTAGACTAAGAAAAGTATAAGTATTAAAGGAAAGTCGCGGTCTTCGGGTCGTGACATTAGATAATATTGTTACTGTTCCCTAAGGAGATTATAACATGATATATTGTGGGTGTTGCCTAGTCTCCATCTAATGTTATTGTTTACTATATTGTTTTAACGAGCTATTGCTGGTACTGAATTAGTTACTGTTATCAAACTCCTTATGATTATAACTGAACTATTTATTGAAAGTGAGCTATTTATTATTACAGAATGAGTTTTGTTTACTATAGTATTTTCAAATATGAATTATAGATGAGATTTATATATTGAAATACTTTATGATATATTTTCTAAAGTATTTCTAAAATGTTTTCAACACTTTTATATATGTTTCTTATTGGGCTTTCCCCAAAGCTCACTCCCTTACTCCCTTCTCCCAGATAGCTTTCAGTGTACGTGTCTACCATTGCTTCCCAGAATTGTTGAGAAAGTATTAGAAGCTTACAAGTAATGAATGATCAGGTACATATTTACATTTATATTCAGACATATAATTGCACAGCAAGTTTATTTATTTAAAAAAAGGGTGTAAATTTTATAGTGGAATGTAAATTGTATGAATAAATATTATATTATAGATATATTAAACTTCTGATTATTTATTTATCTGATGGTGAAATATGTTGATTAAGATAGAAAAACGTGGAGAGTGCTTACATTGACACCGAATGCAAATCAAAAGATAGTAAGTAAATAAGTGTTTTAAAAGGAAAAATTTGGTTCAAAATTTTATAATTCCGGGCGTTACATTGATAGCTTTAAATTTAACAAAAAAAAACTTTTCTTTTGTTAGAAATTTCTATGAAATATACAAATTCCTAATTAAGCAAATAACAACTCTAATCCTTGATTGCTAGGCCATTAGCTAGTTAAGTTACCATGGGTTCTTTTGCTTGAATCACAATGAAATGATAAATAAATTTGATTCACTAGTTGTATTAAGATAATATCCAAATAAGTCTTGGAATTTTACTGAAAAATGAAAAAAAAAAGTTTATGATCTTTTATTGCATGAAACTAAAACTATATACTTTTATTTTTTTTATTGTAATTTGATCATTGACACCATAAATTATTCATCTTTTTGTGAAAATTTTTTTAGTTTGATGATTTAATTTGCAGAAAATGCATAGTTAGATTTGTTTGGATGAGTTGAATGACAAAAAAAAAAAATCAAAAGAGTGTTATTTAAAAAAAATCCAATTGGACTTCATTCAATTATTTTTAAATTTAACGGGACTAATTAAAATAAAATAAAAGTTTACAACCTTAATTTCATTCAATAAAAGTTCAAGTGCTTTTTTGCATTTTAGAGTAAAGTTCGAATGTTTATTTGTGTATTAAACATAAGTTAATTAATTAGAAATGAAGCTCCTATTAAAATTATGGATTCGAAATCTAAAATTATTTAATGAAAGTTAATGTTTATATGATAAATTTAATAAAATATTCCACATAAAAGATGTGCATGTTTCAGTACGTGTTAATGTGATTCTAATAATAAGTATATGTTTATTGTATTAAAATAGACAAATTCAAATCTCTTCTTTAAAAATTATAATTTTTGGTAAAAAAAAAATCATATCTATGAACTTTTTCTTTTTTGTCTAGTAGTAATTCGGTTAGATGTGTAAGTTGCTGCTCTTTGCTCCTTAACCTTACTTTTATTATATATATAATTGAATTTCAAGTTCTTAATTACATTAAGTAAACTAATGCACATGTTAGTATATATCAATTCAAGGGGAAAAAATGTATATTTCAATACCTATTACTGGTATTTAACATGTAAAAGTTATAAAAAAAGTTTTTAGAATAGTTATAAAAAAAGTTCTTAGAATATGTTAAACCTATTGACTATCCATTTTTATTTAGATGTATTGATAATAAAAATTAGGTTAAAATCAACAAGTAGTTGAAAAAAATAAAAGTAAAAGTGGACTTATTTTTTAGATATTTAAACATAATTCGAATTTCGAGTTATCACTGTTAGAAAGATTTTATTGATTATCACTTTTAATTCAAAAAAGATTAGTGTCAGGCCGTAAAAAAGATGATTATATCTGTGATTACACAAAAAAATTTAAAACCAGATTAATGAATTAAAAAAAAAGAATACAAGAAGAAAAAAAAAGGAACAGTTTTAAAATTTTGACCCAATTGAAAATACACAAAAAGACAAGGGCAGCTAGGCAAATATTTGAAAAAGTTGTCCAAATCCGAATGTCCGCAGCTTTGTCGTTTCCGTTACATCATTTTGTACAGGGCATTCCCTTTCTCCCTCCCAAAAGAAAAATCCCAATCAACTGTGGCCGAGCACAATCTCATCAATCGTGAAATTTCGCCACCTGGCAATCTATAATTGGTTCTAGGAGCTCCTTATTTGTCTGGATTTCAGAATGATTGGGAGTGAACAGACTGTTGCCGGCAACGTTCGCCACGTGGAAGAAAGGCTGTTTACGTCATTGTAAATTCCGTTAATTACTATACTAGGACTAGTTTACCCCTCCTTTCGTGGAGTGAAGGGAAACCCTGGTTGTCATGATGTGGCAGGCGGTGATAGGCTGGAGAGTAGACAACTCCTTAAACGCGTGCGTGTATTAGACGGAAAGTAATATTAGACAACAGTGTTTCCTACTTGTCTTTTCAAAATACAACATTCCGCCAAATTTCTTTCACGCTTTTTGCAATGGAAAATTTTGATTATATCATAATTAATACTTATCATAAAAAATAAGTTAATTGCCCCCAAGGGTGGGTTTAATCGATAAGGGCTCGGCCTGTCTCGCTTAATGTTTGGATTTGAGTCTTATCGATAGTTTTTGATGAGATGATATATAGTCTCGAAGTAATTCAGCCCATGATGATTCTTTAAGTTTCAGTTTCGATATCGGTGCAGTGGAGATGATTCAGATGTGTATGGGATGAAAAAAGTGTAATATTTCTTGTCGGATATGTGAGTCAACCCTTCTTGTCACCCGTTTTCGTTCTAACAAAAAAAAAAGTAAGTTAATTAGTTTTGTTTCAAAAGTTTACACTCGCTTACACTCGCTTATACTTGTTGACTTGATTATAATATTTTATTTACAAGTTAATTGATTTTTTTATAAGTTAATTGATTTTTTCATAAATTAATAGATTTTATTTTTTTTAAATATATTTAATATATAATGTCATGCCAAAAAATATAAATATTTAATGATAAAATTAGTGGAACAAATAGCACTACTCAATTATTATCTAATTTTAAATGGCAAAGTTTTTCTCATAAATAAATCTGAAAGTAGTCAATTATTTGATTTTTTAATTAAATATTATTTTTTAATTTCAATTTCAACGGTAAATCTTTGATAATTTGGATTAAAAAAATGCAAATTGTATTTATAACCCAAGAATTTCTACTTTTTTCAAATCAAATTTTTTTATTTTGTTTTATGATAAAAGTACTCTTAAACAAAACATATATTAACCTTATGAAATTATTTAATTTATCCATAAAATAAGATTTTCTTTCTTTTTCATTTGTTTTCTTTTCTCTTTCTACAATCTAGCAATTAACCTTTACATTGATCATTGATCACCATAATTGACTATCGCTCGTCGATGGCGGTTCACTTTTATATATGTTCACTTCTATATATATATATATATATATATATATATATATATATATATATATATATATATATACACACACACACACACTAGATAAAAACCCGCGCTATGCTGCGGGTCTGTTTTTATTTTGTAATTCTTAAAGTTAGTAAAATTGATTATTAGATAAGAGTTGTTAATCATAAAAGTATTTATTTCCTTCATATTATTTAGTACAAAAGAGAAACATGTTTAGTAAGGATAAAGTTTAGATATTAAAACAAAATGCCCAAAAATAATTTTTTAAAGAAATTTGAATTAGCTTGGATTAAAAAATACACAAACTTAAGTTAAATAGTATGACAAACAGATAATTTGTGTTAGAAACAAACAAATTAAGATAATCATGCAACAACAATAAAAATTAAAAGCATCAAAATTTATATACGGCATAATGGTTCAGATAATTTACAAAAAAGTAAAAAAAATTAGCTAAGAATGCTTTGTTCATATTATTAATCAAGTGTAAGATTTAAAACTCATTTGTAAGCATTTTTTTTAAGAATAACTAATTAAACTATTTATATTTAACCCAAAGTATAATATACAAAGTAAAAGTATTTTTTTTTGAAAAAGTTAGAGGTAAAAAAAACAATTTCATATAATAATTTTTATTCGAAAGCAAAACATATGCAAGTAGAAGAAGCAAATAGATAAAAATATAAAACAATACTATAAAATAATAATAGAAGACTGGATTAAAAAGAATTCAAGAGTCATGTAAAAAACATGTTAAGGATTTAACTAAAAAAATTGTTAAAAAAAAAATAAAATGACCTAATTAAAAAAAGAAAGAGTTGTTGAAGAAAAAAATAAATGAACATGTGTCAAGTAATGGAAGAAGAGGAGATAAAAATATATGATAGTATAGATAATTATTTTTATTCAAAAATTAATAAATAATAAAATCCTTCCAACAGTTATAGCTCCAATAAGGTTCAGATTATTTCCATTAATTTCTCAATTTCATTCAAATGTTTCCGACTCCATCTTTTCTTTATGATTCCAATCCCATTCAGCATTCTTTGTCATACAAAATACTTACAGCCAAGCCTAGTCGTGCTTATGAAATGTGCAACCAAGTTACAGGGCTTTACCACGTGCTCAAAGATCACTTGATCAATCAACTTTCTTTTTCTTTTTTGATGACATGATAATTGTATTTGGGTCATGAATATATATAATATAAACAAAAAGCCATAAAAAAATGGTGCTAGAAGCAATTTGATAGATGGTGCTAGAAGCAATTTGATAGATGGTGCAAACATGATGAATAGGTAACTGTTTCGACAGAAGTGTTTCAAGGATATTGTTAAAGTTAGTTAAGTTGATTATTAAATAAGAGTTGTTGGGCATAAGAAATATTTATTTCCTTTGTAATGTTTAGTACAAAAAAACATGTTTACTAAAGAAAGAGTTTATAAAAGAAACGTGTTTACTAATGATAGAGTTTATATATCAAACAACATATCCAAAAATAATTTTTTGAAAAATTTAGATTAGCTTGGATTAAAAAAATACACAATACTTAAGTTAAATAGTATGACAAACAAATAATTTGTGCTAGAAATAAACAAATTAAGATAATAATACAACAACAATAAAAACTAAAGCACTAATATATATATATATATATATCTTTATATACGGCATAATGGTTCAGACAATTTAAAAAAGAAGTAAGAAAATTAAAAATGAAGTAAGAAAAAATTAGCTAAGAATGTTTTGTTCATATTATTAATTATGTGTAAAGTTTTAAACCCATCTGTAAACATTTTTATTTTAAGAATAACTAATTGAATTATTTATATTTACTCCAAAGTATAATATGTAAAGTAAAAGTATTTTTCTTAGAAAAGTTAGAGATAAAAAAAACCCTTTCATATAATAATTTTTATTCAAAAGCAAAATTTGGAAAATACATAATTTATATGTATTTGAAGTATTATTTATTTTTAAATATTTGCCATGTGTCGGTTAAATAATATATTTGAATATTGTTTTTATATTTTTAAAATTATTATCATTATTAATAAATATAAAAAATGTTTTAAAAAATTTATTATGAGGCGAGAGAAGAACCTATTATTGTGATTTGAGATTGATTTTATATAGCTAGTATATTTTTCGTGTTTAGTAAGTTTACATCTGCTAGTAGAGATATAATTTTAAAAAATAGATTAGAGAAATTAGATCTAAACTTTTTTAATTAAAAATATCTAAATCAATTAGCTTTTGTGTTGTTTGATTTATTTTCCTTGATTAAAAATCAACTCAAAGATAAATGTTTTTTTTATTTTATTTTTTATTAATTCCTTATTTTTATAATGCATCATTTGTTAAACCCTCTATCATATTATTATTTTGAATTTTTTTAATTTATGCGTCGAATCATATTATTGCCGAAGAAAAAAATTGAAGATTTAAAAGTAGAATAAAAGGCATAACAAAAAAAATTCAAAAATAAAATAAAATTAAAGAACTTAACTAAAAAATGAAAACCTAAAAATAAATTAGAGGGCATAATTAAAAAAATATTTAAAAAAACATAAATAAAATGCTAAATCAATTGAGACACGACACATGGCTCGTATGAGAGATTAAATATTGAATGGTATGGGTTAAAAAGGTGAAAGAAAATGAGTGAAAGACAGAACTAATATGAAACTGGACGTGGAGCAAAAAAGAAGGTGATTTTTATATAATTTAAATAATATTAAATATTATTAACTTAATTAATTTTTAAAATGTTTTAACATATATATTTAATATTAAAATATTTTTATTTTATTAATTATCAACATTAAATATATAAAAATTAAGGATCTACAAAATATATACTATAAATGCATTTGTAAATGTAATCTATCGTTAAAAAAATGTACTGTATATGCATTTGAAGAATTATTTAATTATTGAGTATTTGTTAATTGTTATGTGTTAGTTAAACAATATTTTTGGAGAATGATTTTATATTTTTAAAATTTATTATCATTATTAATAAATATTAAAATAAATATATAAAAATTTATTATTTGAACGATTAATTTTTTATGAAAATAAATATATAAAATTTAAAGATCAAATTTTTGTGTTGTTTATTTTTTTCTTTATTAAAAATAAAATTTACATATAAATGACATTTTTTTTGTTCTTTAAATTTATGAAAAAAAACAAATAGAAAAGGTTGAAGAAGAAAAAGGGAAAAACTGAAAAAAAAAACATTAAAAGCTGACATGTGGCATTTGAGGAGACATATATATATATATATATATATATATATATATATATATATATATATATATATATATCAATTTTTCCATCATTTCTTCATTTTTCTACCTATAACTTCTGTTTGTTCAAAAAACGCCGAAAATGAAGTAGAACAAGGGCTAAAGTCATGGACTTAACATTAGATCTATGATTTTCTATATTTTTTGTTTCAAAAAACTAATTAGATAAAAAAGAAGAGTAAGTCAAAACGGAACATTTTGATTTTTTTTAGGCAAGCCGCCACCAACAATCAATGGCTGCTGATGCAGTAACCAATTGTCAGATTTTAAGTGTGGTGTTTTAAGGCTGTGAAACTTGAAAGGTTTGAAAAAATTGCTGCCTCTCCTCGTCAATGAGCATGTTAAGCTCAAGTAAGAAGGCAATGATGTGACATTCTCTTGGTCATGATTGATCATATAAAGATGGCAAAAGGCAAGGATATAACATTCTCTTGATCACGAGTAATCATATTAAGCCCAAGTTTATAGATGGCAAGGATGTAACATTCCCTTGGCATTGATTGAGTTTGTGAAGCTCAAATTTGTAGATAATGATAATGATGATGATGTGACATTCCCTTGGCCATGAGTGAGTATATCAAATTCAAAGTTTGCATAAGGCAATGATGTGATATTCCCTTCATAGATTATGAGTATATCAAATTCAAAAAGTTCACTGGAAGCCAATAATGTGACATTCCCTTGATCGATTTTAAATACATCAAATTCAGATTCGCACAAGGCAAGGATGTGACATTCCTTTGGTCGATCTTAAGGGTATTAAATTCAACGTATCAAGTTCAAGTTTGTGGATGGCAAGGAAGTATATCTCTTTTGCTCATATCAATCAAAGTCCTCATGCAAGTAGAAGCTATTATGCTAGAGTTCGAGGCATGATTGTGTGGACGACAAAGAAAGATATCCCCTTAGTCGATATCAACCAAAGTCTTCATAACAGCGGAAGCTATCAAGCTAGGAATCAAAGCTCTTATAAGAGCAGAAGTTGTTAAACTAAGGCTCGAGGTGTGCAAGTGTAAGAGTCTCGCCCGTCTCACCAGGCCATCGGCGAGCATCCCCTAGGCATCCCACATGTCCCAGGTTTACTCTTACATCGTCAAGGCCTTGCCCGTTCCAGTGGGCCGTCGGTGAGCATCCCCTAGGCTTCTCTTTGCCCCAGGTTTGCCTTGACAGCATGAGATAGGTGATTGCCCATCACACAACACACAACGTATTGTCCGCTTTGGCGGTCGCCCACCTCATGGCTTTGTCCCAAGGCTCTGAAGAACTCAGGATTAATGCTTTGAGCGCGTTTTCTGAGACTCAAACCTTGGTACCCTTAAGCACCCGAGCCTTACACTCATGTTACCATCGAGACAGCTTGTCTTAATGGTAACATGAGTGTAAGGCTTGGGTACTTAAGGGTACTAGGGTTCGAGCCTCAGAAAACGAGCTCAGGGCATTAATCTTGAGTTCTTCAGGAGCCTTGGGACAAAGCCATAAGGTGGGCGACTGCCAGAGCAGACAATATATTGCGTGGTGTGTGATGTGTGTGGTGTGTGATGGGCGATCGCCTATCTCATGCTGTAAAGGCAAACCTTGGGCAAAGAGAAGCCTAGGGGATGCTCGCCGAAGGCCTATTGGAACGGGCGAGGTCTTGACGATGTAAGAGTAAACTTGGAGTGTGTGGGATGCCTAGGGGATGCTCGCCGACGGCCTTGTGAGATGGGCGAGGCTCTTACAGCAAGGAATCAAAGTCATTGTAAGAGTTAAAGCTATTAAGGTATGGCTTGAGGTGATCAAAGTCCTCAAAATATCAGAAGTTATCAAGCTAAGGCTTGAGGCACACAAGGAATCAAAGACTTCATAAGAGCATAAGCTAATGCTAGAGCTCGAAGCACGAAGATGATCAAAATAAAAGAAGCCATCAAACCTTGAGATTATACAAAGCAAAAAAAGATCAAAGAATAAGCTAATCAAGCTAAGACTTGTGACATGTTAGTGGATAACAAAGTCAAGTAGAGAAGGCCTCCGCGCTAAAGTTCAAAATCAAAGATGATACTCCACATGCGACAAAAGTTGCTCAAATCTTCACAACCTTAGAAGTGAAAGCAAGTCCAACACCACCTACAAAGCGCTTTCTTTTACATCAAAGGAGTAATCACAACAAGTGTAAGAATGCACTTACCAAAGATATGCAATAAGGCTTTGCTCAAGACATTTGACAAGCCAAGACTGAAACTAATGCTTATTTTTGGTTTATGGAGGGACTTAGAGTTATGGATGGAATTCACTAGTAGACAACCACAATAAGTTGGACCCAACAAGCCCAGCCTAAATCATGCTCAGTCTTCCTGTCTCATTAGTCTCATGGCTTAAAAACAGATTGAATCTACATAGACACACAAAATCCACAAGATGATGACACATGGCATGATTTGAGCTCTCATCATGGCCAACTTTTACTTCAAGGAAAATGGATCCTTTGGTCTTTATTTATTGTCCAAACTTTATTTCTATTGTACTATGCCTTTGTCTCTCTAGCTCTAATGTACTCCAGTCATGTCTGGACACCTGACTAGTTCTTGTCTCTCTAGCTCTAATGTACTCCAGTCATGTCTGGACACCTGACTAGTTCTAGCAAGATATTGTAACTAGTAAATAGTTTGGTTCACACTCTTGATATAATGGTGCTCTTGGCTACCTTCCATGAACGAATGCACTCTTGCAGAATCACGTAAATCTTGGTATCATTTATATTTGACTCGTATTGTTCATGAAGGAAACCGAAACA
The DNA here is from genome assembly GCA_032173925.1 of Heritiera fomes. Classification (NCBI taxonomy): domain Eukaryota; kingdom Viridiplantae; phylum Streptophyta; class Magnoliopsida; order Malvales; family Malvaceae; genus Heritiera; species Heritiera fomes. The sequence goes on along the minus strand of JAPDPM010000004.1, from coordinate 21,713,226 downwards.
AACACGCAACGGAAATAAAACATTCGGCCTCCACCAGGATCGATTCGGAGAGTTGCCTGATTAGGGTTTCGAGATTTTACCTAACGTTTTTCTCTGATTTTTCTTTCGTTGGTCGAGTCACAAGCAACAACTTTTCGTTCCTGCCTCTACGGTATCCACACGAACGGATCTCACGATTCTTGAACGTCTCACGATCAGAAGCCTTAAAGAGCTTTTGATTCCTTATAACCGAACTGCTAGCTTCAATTAAAAGGAATGCTTTTTGTTTTCTGTTTTAAAAAGTGCGGCTATGTTTTAGAAAAACATCCTTTTTATAGGCAGTAAATTTTACCCTAAAATTTACTGCCAAACAGAACTCTAATCCTATTTAGAATAGGATTAGATATATCCTTAATCCAATTCAGAATAGGATTAGATATATCTTTAATCGAATTCAGAATAGGATTAATTAAGCTCCTCATTGATCCGTTCTAAGTGTGCGACCCAATAGGTTCTCAAAACAATGGCAATGACAAAATTGTCATAGGCAATGAGCGGTATCTAGCAACACATCATTGCTACCCATGTAACGAGAATGTCAATGACTCGACATAACCTTACTCGTGATAGATGTTACCGTATAGTCTAATCCCTTTATCCTATGATGTCTTGATTAGACACAAGTCATGGAATGTGTCACACTTGTATAGTCTAATCAGCGTTTCTTGATTCCTGAGTGGACTAATTAAACAAATAAAATCAATATCTCATATTGACTTATTCGAGCACGGCCATGCATTTCTTAGTCTCACTCTATCAAAGGGCCCAAGACATCACTCTTGTTATATAAGAGGGATAAATCCTATCTTGATCACTCAACATCCCTCTACATAGATCAAGGCATACCCAATTACTGCCTTTATAGTCCATCCTGTTACGAATGACATCTAGCAGCATTAAAGTATGCAATTCTCTATGTTGGGATCTATGATGATCTCAAGTCAAAGGATCACATACACCATCATCACTATGAGAATCGCTTATGACACTCATATAACAATCCATGTAGCGTTCTCATGGAGGGTCGATCCAGTACATAGTTCTCTAACATGTACCTATGTGATGACTTGATATCCTATATCCATGACAATGGTCATCAGTCAACCACATACTAGTCTTATCGTATCATTGTTATCCTTGTTCACAATAATACTTGACTAGGGATATTCTAAGAATAGTGTGTTATTACTATTCTAAGGACATTATCATATAAGATTATATTACGCAGTTATAAGACAAATATAATAATGAACTATGATAAATAAAATGTCATGATACATAAAAAAATGCCAAAGTCAATCATCTAATGAATGGTTCTAAGGGCATAATCCAACAATCTCCCACTTGCACTAAGACCATTCACTCATGTATCTAATACCTAGTGACCTAGTGTGACGATCATGTCTCTGCTGCGTCAAAGGCTTCGTCAGTGGGTCGGCGATGTTATCGTCAGTTGGTACTTTGCATATCCTCACATCTCCTCTCTCGATGATATCTCGAATGAGATGGAAGCGCCGTAGTATATGTTTGGATCGTTGGTGAGATCTAGGTTCCTTAGCTTGTGCGATGGCTCCATTGTTGTCACAATAGAGCTCAATCGGATCTATAATGCTAGGAACAACTTCAAGCTCAGTAATGAACTTCCTGATCCAAACAGCCTCCTTAGCAGCTTCAGAGGCAGCTATATACTCAGCCTCTGTTGTAGAATCGGCCACTGTCGCCTGCTTTGAACTCTTCCAGCTCACAGCACCACCATTAAGGCAAAACACATAACCAGACTGCGATCTATAGTCATCTTTATCAGTTTGGAAGCTAGCATCAGTGTAACCTGTTACAATGAGCTTTTCCTCACCTCCATATATCAAGAATGTATCCTTAGTCTTTCTCAAGTACTTAAGAATATTCTTGACAGTGATCCAGTGACGTTCACCAGGATCAACTTGATATCTACTCGTCATGCTCAAAGCATACGAGACATCGGGACGTGTGCATAACATGGCATACATAATGGATCCAATAGCAGATGCATATGAAACTTTACTCATACGTTCTCTCTCTTCTTGTGTTGTAGGCCACTGTTCTTTTGAGAGAGTAATGCCATGTGTCATAGGCAAGAATCCTTTCTTGGAATCCTGCATGCTAAACCTCTTTAGCACTTTATCTATGTATGCACTTTGACTTAGGCCAATTAATTTCCTTGATCTATCTCTATAGATCCTTATACCCAGTACATAGGTAGCTTCACCCAAGTCCTTCATTGAAAAGCAATTCCCTAACCAAGTCTGTACAGACTGAAGGGTAGGGATGTCATTCCCAATGAGTAGTATGTCATCTACATACAACACCAGGAAGACAATAGTGCTCCCACTGACCTTCTTGTAGACACAAGGTTCATCTTCGTTCTTGATGAAACCAAACTCTTTGATTGCATCATCAAAACGAAGATTCCAACTTCGAGAAGCTTGCTTTAGTCCATAAATAGAACGTTGCAGCTTACAAACCTTTCCAGCATTTTTTGGATCAACAAAACCCTCAGGTTGTGTCATGTACACATCCTCGAGTAGCTTTCCATTAAGAAAAGCAGTCTTGACGTCCATTTGCCAGATTTCATAATCATGGTATGCAGCTATCGCAAGCAAGATCCTAATGGATTTGATCATCGCGATTGGTGAAAAAGTTTCATCATAGTCAATACCATGAATTTGTTTAAAACCTTTAGCAACCAATCGCCCTTTATAGGTATGAACATTTCCTTCCATGTCGGTTTTCTTCTTAAAAACCCATTTACACCCTATAGGTTTTACCCTTTCAGGTAAGTCAACCAAGGTCCAAACTTGGTTGGCATACATGGATTCCATCTCAGATCTCATGGCTTCAAGCCATTTCTCAGAGTCTGGCCCTATAATAGCCTCTTGATAGGTAGTAGGCTCATCTTGGTCCATGAGCAATACATCACCGTTCTGAGTCATTAGAAATCCATATTTCTGTGGCTCACGATGTGTTCTAACTGATCTACGCAAGGCTTGTGTCTCTTGAGCAGGCGGTTGCTCCACAACAGCTTGTGGTTCTGGTTCCACAACAACTTGTGGTGCTTGCTCAGGCTCCATCTCAACATCGGGTGCGCTATCTTGTAGCTCTTGAATTTCTTCAAGTTCTACTTTTCTCCCACTAGTTCTTCTAGAAATGAATTCTCTTTCTAGAAAGACACCTGTTCGAGCTACAAACACTTTGCGCTCAGTGGGATTGTAAAAATAATATCCTTTAGTTAGTTTAGGATATCCCACAAAATAGCACTTATCAGATTTAGGTGCAAGTTTGTTAGAGACTTGACGTCTTACATAAGCCTCACAACCCCAAATCTTCATAAAAGACATACTGGGACGTTTACCAGTCCATATCTCATATGGTGTCTTTGGAACCGATTTAGATGGAACACGGTTCAGTGTAAAAGCAGCTGTTTCTAATGCATGTCCCCAAAAGGATTCTGGAAGATCTGTATGACTCATCATTGATCGAACCATATCTAATAAAGTTCGGTTTCTCCTTTCAGATACACCATTCCATTGTGGTGTACCTGGAGGAGTGAGTTGTGAGACAATCCCACACTCTTTAAGATAGTCATAAAATTCTTGGCTTAAGTATTCACCACCTCGATATGATCGAAGTGCCTTAATGCTCTTGCCAAGTTGGTTTTGTACTTCATTCTTGAATTCTTTGAACTTTTCAAAAGATTCTGACTTGTGTCTCATAAGATACACATAGCCATATCTACTGAAATCATCAGTAAATGTAATAAAGTACATAAACCCACCTCTGGCCTGTGTGTTTAAAGGTCCACATACATCTGTATGTACTAAGCCCAATAAATCACTTGCCCTTTCACTATGTCCTTTGAAAGGGGCTTTTGTCATCTTACCCATCAAACAAGATTCACATGTCTCATACGATTCAAAATCAAATGAGTCCAAAAGTCCATCTTTATGGAGTTTGGAAATGCGATTCTCATTTATGTGTCCCAAGCGACAATGCCAGAGATATGTTGGATTTTGATCATTAGATTTAATCCTTTTAGCATTTATGTTATAAATGGGCATATCAAGATTTAGAATGTAAAGACCATTAATTAGTTGTGCACTACCATAAAAGATATCATTTAAATAAATGGAGCAACAATTGTCCTTTATTATAAATGAAAAACCCTTCTTGTCCAAACAAGAAATAGAAATAATGTTTTTAGTGATGGAAGGCACATAATAACAATCATCTAATTCTAAAACAAGTCCTGTGGGCAATGTCAAAATATAAGTTCCTACAGCTAATGCAGCAACCCTTGCTCCATTTCCCACTCGCAGGTCGACCTCGCCCTTAGTCAACGATCTACTCTTTTTGAGTTCCTGCACATTTACACAAATGTGAGAACCACATCCAGTATCTAATACCCATGATGAAGAAGTAGATAGATTAACTTCTATAACATAAATACCTGAAGTGGAAGTCTCACTTCCTTTCTTCTTCTTTAGCTCTTCCAAGTATTTGTTGCAATTCCTCTTCCAATGTCCGGTCTCACCGCAATGGAAGCATTTCCCTTCTTTAGCAACCCCACCTTTAGGCTTCAGTGCAGTATCATTGGGCTTGAACTTGCTATTGGTTTTATTACCCTTTTTCTTGCCCTTTGCATTAGCCCTGCCCTTAGCTTTCTTAACCATTAAGACATCTTTGGGCTTGGCCTTTTTCATGTTGGATTCAGCTGTTTTCAACATGCTAAGTAGCTGTGGCAGAGTCTTGTCAATTTCATTCATGTTGTAATTAACAACAAACTGACTGTAGCTGTCTGGCAACGATTGCAGAATCACATCAGTGGCCAACTCTTGGCCCAAAGGAAATCCCAATCTTTCAAGGTTTTCAGTGTACCCAATCATCTTGAGCACATGAGTACCAACGGGAGTCCCCTCTGCCATCCTACACTGAAACAATGCCTTAGAGACATTGTACCTTTCTTGCCTAGCTTCCTCTTCATAGAGTTGCTTGAGATGCTCGATCATATCGAACGCATCCATTTCCTCATGTTGCTTTTGAAGCTCAGGATTCATGGAGGCAAGCATAAGGCAACTAACATCCAATGCATCATCTTGATGCTTCTTATAAGCATCTCTTTCTGCCCTTGGAGCATTAGAGGGTGGTTCCTCAGGTAAGGGAATTTCAAGGACATACAACTTCTTTTCATGCTTGAGGACTATCCTCAGGTTCCTGTACCAATCCAGGAAGTTTGTCCCATTCAACTTGTCCTTCTCAAGGACAGATCGCAGTGAAAGTGTGTTATTTGTGTTTGATGCCATGGTAATCTACAACAAAATATGCAAAATATAAGTATCATGAATGCATTCATTTAATTAAATATTTATTAAATGATGCTCCCACTATTTTTATCGAATCAACAACCCTCACTATTAATTCGGAAAAATTATCACATAATTTCTCTAGTGGGCCAAGATCCATATTTCACCTTATCTAGAGTTAGCTTTGGCTAATCGCCCAAGATTTGGCTATTTAGGTAGGCAACACTTACCAATTACATCTCATGTAACTCTTGGATAGTTGGGTGAACAACACTTGTTCTAATTCATCTCATGAATGGAAGCCCAACTTTATGCCTCTAAATTCCCAATCATATTGAGGAAATTTAGTTAAGTCAACCCAATTTATAGCCTTTGGATATCACTATTATCCCATCGCGTCTTACTAAGATAGATATGATATTTTGCTTTGGCAAACATAACAAAATCGATTCTAGCCTTGACGAGTGCTATTCATTGGTAGGCATCTATTATTGACTTAATTTAATTTGAGGGATTTTCTTAGTTTATTGAATAAGATCTCACCAATTTTACTTTTCTAAAATTATCATATGATTTTCATATCATAAACGTACAAAATAAACCATGCATCTCATGCAATTAAGCAATAAAATAAACGTGACATAGTTATAGCCCAAACTAAATGGATTTCCCAAGCCAATGAGAAACCCTAAGGGTTAACCTAAGGGTAATAGCATCTTCTCCAAGTGCCTCTTCGGTCATCCTTTGCATGGTTGTCAGCTCCAATTACATAGTTTAAGAGAAACCTCGAGTTACATTCGAGGGGAGTAAGATGAGAAAAGAATGTACAACAAGAATTTCAAGAACAAGGCACGACACGCAGGTCGTATTTATTAAAATTTACAACCACCAAAATACAATCATATTGGGCTAGGGCTATAACTATGCACCATGCTCAAACAACAACCACCGTGTTATACAAACAAGTGTAATGCAATTTCAAATTTTAGTTTTATTAACGAAACACATTTGAAAAGAATTATAACCCGACTGCCCGAAAAAAAAAAAAGGTCAACAGTATTGACATTGCCAACGCCCCTTATCCGGAAGTGTCCTAATCTTATTAGGATGTTCCAACCAGTATCTCATACTGACTATAATTTTAGTCGCATTAGAACTCTTATCTAAAAGTGTTTCAATCTTTATACACTTTCGACATTATTCTGTTTCTTCCATAACGTTTATGCAGAACAGAAACCGCCATTAATAATTCGCATCACAGATTATCCATAACGTTTATGCAGAACATAAACGCCATTAATAATTCGCATCACAGATTATATCTCACATATAAGTTGAATCGAAATTGATATATATCATATATATAATTTCAACAATTCGATTTGTAGCCTCTGAATATATCATATACATTCTAATCCGTATTAATCTCATGAAACGATTGCATGTAATCATAAACAGAAAGTAACCAGAGATCATGCTTTTATCAAAACTAATCAGGGACTCCGAACCTGGCTCGGATACCAGTGAAGGAAACCGAAACAAACACGCAGCGGAAATAAAACATTCGGCCTCCACCAGGATCGATTCGGAGAGTTGCCTGATTAGGGTTTCGAGATTTTACCTAACGTTTTTCTCTGATTTTTCTTTCGTTGGTCGAGTCACAAGCAACAACTTTTCGTTCCTGCCTCTACGGTATCCACACGAACGGATCTCACGATTCTTGAACGTCTCACGATCAGAAGCCTTAAAGAGCTTTTGATTCCTTATAACCGAACTGCTAGCTTCAATTAAAAGGAATGCTTTTTGTTTTCTGTTTTAAAAAGTGCGGCTATGTTTTAGAAAAACATCCTTTTTATAGGCAGTAAATTTTACCCTAAAATTTACTGCCAAACAGAACTCTAATCCTATTTAGAATAGGATTAGATATATCCTTAATCCAATTCAGAATAGGATTAGATATATCTTTAATCGAATTCAGAATAGGATTAATTAAGCTCCTCATTGATCCGTTCTAAGTGTGCGACCCAATAGGTTCTCAAAACAATGGCAATGACAAAATTGTCATAGGCAATGAGCGGTATCTAGCAACACATCATTGCTACCCATGTAACGAGAATGTCAATGACTCGACATAACCTTACTCGTGATAGATGTTACCGTGTAGTCTAATCCCTTTATCCTATGATGTCTTGATTAGACACAAGTCATGGAATGTGTCACACTTGTATAGTCTAATCAGCGTTTCTTGATTCCTGAGTGGACTAATTAAACAAATAAAATCAATATCTCATATTGACTTATTCGAGCACGGCCATGCATTTCTTAGTCTCACTCTATCAAAGGGCCCAAGACATCACTCTTGTTATATAAGAGGGATAAATCCTATCTTGATCACTCAACATCCCTCTACATAGATCAAGGCATACCCAATTACTGCCTTTATAGTCCATCCTGTTACGAATGACATCTAGCAGCATTAAAGTATGCAATTCTCTATGTTGGGATCTATGATGATCTCAAGTCAAAGGATCACATACACCATCATCACTATGAGAATCGCTTATGACACTCATATAACAATCCATGTAGCGTTCTCATGGAGGGTCGATCCAGTACATAGTTCTCTAACATGTACCTATGTGATGACTTGATATCCTATATCCATGACAATGGTCATCAGTCAACCACATACTAGTCTTATCGTATCATTGTTATCCTTGTTCACAATAATACTTGACTAGGGATATTCTAAGAATAGTGTGTTATTACTATTCTAAGGACATTATCATATAAGATTATATTACGCAGTTATAAGACAAATATAATAATGAACTATGATAAATAAAATGTCATGATACATAAAAAAATGCCAAAGTCAATCATCTAATGAATAGTTCTAAGGGCATAATCCAACAGTTCATTCCCTCAACAAAGGAAACATGTATTGGAAAATATTCTTTATGAAATAAGGCAATTATGAATACTTAAAGCATGAAAAAACCACAACCTGAACTACAGACTTTCATTAAGTAATTTGAATGCTTAAATAGCTAGTTTTGGTATTGAAGTGGCTTTGACGTTGCAAGCAGCACAATTTCGAACACAACTTCTGTAGTGGAAAAACCTGGTTAGATATAATAAATTAATAAACAATAATATGCAAATTCAGGCGGAATTTAATATACATGTCAATGGGTTCTGCTAAAGCTGCAAAAATAGAAGAACAGAAGAATAGTCCAAACAAATGAATAATAAAAGGATACATTTCCTTGTAACAAAAAAAAAAAACATTTCCTAAATAACCTATCCTAAGAGTCTCAAGATCAATTTCGTTAACGCATAATCTCAAAATTGATCTTCTCAAAATAAAAAATCATCTATAAGTTAACTCCATTACAGCCAATGCGAAAAACAGAACCCAGTTGCCCTCTTCCATGCAATTTTGATTTGATAAATTATAAAGGGAAAGTGGCACAGAAACTGACCAAGATAGGGATGGCAATGGGTACCCTATAAACTGGTATCCAGCACTATCCGACCTATTTAATTAGGGTTAGGGTAGTATATAATGGGGTTTGGGTAGTGAAATTATTACCAGTCACGGGTTAGGGTAGTTATCTTAGGGTACCCTCTACCCGAACTCGATTATAAATAATAATTAATATAATATTTATATTTTTATATATAAATTATTTATTATTAATGTTATATTTAATTAAATTAATTCATTAAATATTATAATTATGATTTTTAACTTTAATTTATTTTTATGAGTTAAATTAAATTTATTAATTTAATTTTTTAATTAAGTTATTCCAAAATTGATTTTAAATTTAAATTTGAAAGTCAAACTTTGACTTAATAAACGAGTAGTTAACGGGTTCGGGTAGTTAAACGGGTATTTTTTTTATTTTATAAGGTTAGGGTTCGAGTAATATAAATTAAAATAATCAGGTAGTTAATCGGATTCGGGTATGGATATCTCAAATTTAGCGGGTACTCGACCCGTTTACATTCCTAGACCAAGGCGGTTTTCATCTGAAAACAGCCTTGGAAGGTGATGCTGGATAAACAATTTATAATTTTAAATAAATTGAAAAATTCAAGGGAAGTGGAGAAGTGGTTACTTTTAGTTTGTTTTCAATATAATTTTATTTATTTATGGAGAGTGATTTTAAATGAATTTTTATATTTAAATGATTTTAAAGACTTTATTCTTGAATGGATAGCAATTTTTTTGGTGATTTTCTAATTAATCCTTTGGTACAATTATTTTTTTAAGATTCAATTTCCAGATAGTGATTTAAATAAATAATATTTCAAATTAAATAAATAATATTTAAACTAAATTTAAAAATATATTAAATAAGTGGATTGTAGGATAATTTTAGTTTTTTGAAAATAATTAAAAATATTTTAAATATGCGGATTAATTAAATTAAATAGATTATATTTTAGATGAATTTAAAATTAAAAAATATCTTAAATAATTCGATCTTCGAATACAAGCATGACACGTGTAATTATCGGGTTTGTCTGTATCTTATAATATAATATAATATAATATAATATAATATAATTTGTTGTAAAGAAAAAAAAATTTGAGTTGTGAAAAAGATTTCTCAAAATTTCAATGGTAAGTTACTTCCGTGTTTAGCCTCAAATTAAAGTGCAATGCAAACATAAATAAAAAAGAATGATGAATCGCCAATCTTAAATGCATCTCATTTGATCGTTATTCCTTGATAGTAATAAAAACAATTAATTTGTGTTAGAACAATTTTTTTTACTTATAATATTATAAGTTTATATATATATAAATATATATTTATGAGGAGGGATCCACTTACACATGTGTAAAACAAATTTGTTTTACACACTTTCATATCTTCATATAGGATTAATATTTTTGCAAACCAACCGTTGGATTTAACAACTTACTCATATTTATTATGTATGTAAATTTTTGAATCAATCTGTTATTTTTATCACTTTAATTGAGAATAGTATTTTTTTCAATAGATATCAATGGTTGAAATTTTATTTTACGAAATATATAGTTAGACGTATTCGATTAATTTGAAATTTGGCATGCATGATCTATGTGAATAGAACATAAAATTCAACGGTCGGATTAAAAAATTATAAATCATATAAAAAGATATGAAAGTGTGTAAAACTAAATTTGTTTTACACATGTGTAAGTGGATCCCTCTTCTATATTTATATATATATCAGATACATTACCGTTAAGAAAACAGGATATAGTTTTTGCATTTAAACAAAAGTAAACAAAAGGACGTAAGTTTATTTTTCCACAAAGGCAAAACATTTTTTTTTTATTGCAAAAAGGCAAAAGCAGATTAAAAGAATGGGTTGCGTACATCAAATTATGCACATACACACAGACACACATATATCAGCTATGTCAAGACTTGCTTTTGAATTAAATTTATGACTCATGTTTGCATTATATGACATCATGGTGAAAACTATTATATGAATTATACTATTACAACAAACTCTTACAACAACAGCAGACAATTTAGTTGTTTAACTTTGATGAATTTGCTGAAATTCACTTGTAAAGTTATAGTAGCTCTTACCACTGGCATAAGTTACGAAATAAACCCAAAGGAATCAAAGAATGAAAAAAGCTTAATTTTAAAGCTAAATCTATAAATACATAGAGTTGGAGCAGTAGGTAGTTTGCTTAATTTATGCCATACTTCATCATCAACACAAATGTCTTCATGGCATCTCCTATAAGATTAAAGGTAATGTCAGAATAAATATAATATCCAGGACGAAAATCAAAAAGTGGATAAAAGAATATGCAAACACATGTTTTTACTCAAGTAAAAATATCAAAGATCTGAAGAAGATCCCAGCAAATACAATTCTAAAGCTATCATTTTTCTTTGCCACGCGCCATCCTAGTTTCCTTTCACTTATACAAGTCACATAAATTATTTCTCTTTTAGACATACTTTAACAAACATAACATTACTTATAAGAATTGAAATCCTTTTGTTAATCTGCGTGCATCATTATTTTTGTATTTAGCTTGTTGAGGATCAAGAATGGTAATAAAATTTGGATTATTATCTTATATATTGTCAGTAAAATTTTTTAATTTCACAAGCAGGCTTAAGATGATGATACGTAACCCTTTAAGAATATTAAAAAATAAATAAAAAATAAAATGAGATATGTGTTATTATCTTAACTCTACTTGTAGAGTTAAAAAAACTTTACTGACATGTATGTGATAATAATCCATAAAAATTTTCATTTCCTATTTTTCTTCCGTTCACACAATAGAAATAGGGACAATTCACCGAGTTAAAAAATATAGTACTAACGCAAATAAGCAACATCAAAGATATGAATATACGAGCCTTGGAGCTTGTATTCCAAAACAACCTACTTGTTGGTTTTTTTTTTTTAAATGTTGTTTTACTTTAGAAACATTCTTCATATGTAAAATAGGGAAACATTCTTCATATGTAAAATAGAGAACTAGCTCACTATAGTTTTGTCCAGCAATATACCACAAACTATGCATCAAGAGATGAACAAAGTTAAATTTTAAAAGTTAGCTTGTTATGAGCATGTAATGAGAGCAAATCAAGTTCAAATAATTTTACAATTTGGTATTAATAGTCATTGGCAAGAGCATAATGTGAAGAAGACAATAATATATCTGGTTATGTTTCTCTGCCTTTGCAGTACAAGTACATCACCTTTATATAGTGTACAAAGGTTTATATTAGTAAGGAAATAAAAAATATCACAGATATAGACTAGGCTAAACTTTTGGTGGTTGAATCCCCTTTATCAAGAGATGTGGTTGGTGTGATTGGTCAACTTCTAAGGTTTTGCTTGTATGGATGGAAGGTAGATTAATGCCTTGATTTTCTTCAAGAGTTAAAGATTCTGCAGATTCTATTCTATCACTCCCCCTCAAGTTGGAAAAGGAGACATATTGAACTCCTAGCTCGAATCGAAGGCTGTGCTTGGTACAGTTGAAAATTGTAGGAAAGAAAGTTATGGAAGCAAAAGTGGAAAGAAAACAAATTTTGAGATTGCTTGGTAGTATAGAAAATGAAAAGGAAAGAGAAGATGGAGAGAAAATTGTTTTCTCTTCGTGTAAAAAAAACCAATTCATCCAAATTGGACAGAAAATGGAAAGAAAAGGCAGGCTTGTGAATAAATTAATTTAAAATATGAAATTGCCCCTAACAAAATTTAAAATTTAAAATTATCAATTTTGCTTTTCTTTTTTCTTCCTGAACCCCTTAGTCTCACTCGTACCATGCTTTCTCGATCTCTCCTTCATCTTCTTTGTCACCGATGTCGTCTTATGAAATTCCTAATTTCTTTTCTTTTATATAAGTTGATTATGAAGTTAGAATTATTGAATTTAAAGATAGTGAATGAATTTCTTATGTTTCATCTTATAGGAAGAAAGTGTGTTGTGGGCCCCACTAGGAATTCTAACATTTGAATGGACACCAAACTTCAGAATATCAATATTTGGAGTGAAATATTGAGATGGTAAGAATCTACATCTCGAAATTCTGTCATTTGTACATGTCTTGGGAAACGTGCAAATAAATTTAAAAATAACGATTATGTCCTTGAGTTGGAAGAAACATAAATTTTAAATATAGGTCAACATGATTTGATTTTTGATCTAAAAAATATGGTAGTTGAGCCCTCATCTAAAGATATCTCACTTGGTTCCAATCTGTAGACTAAATCACACGAAAATGCCTAAAAGTACTATTTAAGGGTATTTTAGTAATTTTACTATTTGACCTGTCAAACCCTCTTAAAAGTCAAAGTGTGAGTTATATTATATTAAATAAGTATATTTTGTAGGAAAATAAAGAATGTATGGTAATTTAATTAAATAGTTTAAATGATATTGTAATGGTTAGAACATAAGTGATATGTATAGGAATAATAGCCAAATAAGCCCTCGACCTTAAGCCCAAAATGGAATTAAGCCCTCAACGTTTTATTTCGTGGCAATCAGTCTATAAACTTTTATTTTAGTGGAAATAAACCCTCAACCTTCTTAAATTATGCAATTAAGTCCAAATCTGTTAAATGACACTAACTGCCGTTAGTGAAAGCTGACGTGGATAGCTTACTTGGCTGCCACGTGGCATGCCACATGTGCAATACTAACGGTAGTTAGTGTCATTTAACAGATTTGGACTTAATTGCATAATTTTAGAAGGTTGAGGGTTTATTTCCACTGAAATAAAAGTTTATGGACTGATTTTCATGAAATAAAAGGTCGAGGGCTTAATTCCATTTTGGACCCAAGGTCGAGGGCTTATTTGGCTATTTTGCCTATGTACAAGGGTATTTTGGTAAAACACAATCATAGCCGTCCACCTATTTTTTTTAATTGAAGTCAAAATTTGACATATATATATATATATATATATATATATATGATATGGTGGAAATGATGAGGAAAATAATGTAGAAACAAAATATTTTAACTTTAAATGTATACCATGTAAAATAAATATATATTAAAAAGTTTATGAAAGTTACTGTTTTTCAATAGTTACCCCATTACATTTGCAACTTTAATATTAAAATATGAAGATATTTTTCCATTTCCTTCCTCATTTGGCCGGCCACACCCTTCCATACTCTTCCATTTTCACCATTTTTATGTTTTTGATAGAAAGCTTAAGTTAGTGAGAGAAATCTTTAAGAAACCCTATCATACACACCCCAAATCAACTAGTGACCTAAAGCAAACTTGCTCATCTCATTCCCCTCTATAACATATCTTGGAATTAGCCTTGGGAGAGGCCATGTGGTAGAAGAAATTCTCCCTCCAAGTTTCAGCCAAAGGAGAAGTAAGAGAAAGACACTTCATTTTTTATTTTTACTTACATATTTGGTAGTCTTATGGTTGTTTTAAGGTGTATATAAGCTTGAAATGATAAAAAGCTATGTTTTTGGAAGCTTTAGGGTGTTGGCCACTTAGGGATTTAATTGTTTCATGCTTGATTTGATTAAAATCTTGATGAATATTAATGTAGGAAATGTGTGATAACCGTAAATTTTTCATTTATTGGAAATAAATATTGGAGAAAATAAATATTGAAAATGAATAAATAAATAAAATTTTGAGAATGAGATATTAGTGAAAATCCCGAGAATTGAAGAAGTGGTAAATCGAGAAATACGAGTGAAGGAAAATAAAATTGGAATTATGGAAAATAAGGAAAGGAGGAAATTTAATTTGGATAAATGGAAATCAAAATTAAATAAGAAAATAAGAAATAAAAGAGAAATATATTTATATAATTATAAATTATATAAATGTATTTTCATGTAAATACATATGTATTGAAATACTATGTAATATATATTAATATACCGAGGTATATATAGATATATATACTATTGTACAAAATAAAATAATACATATGTATTCAAGTAAAGTATCTTATGTATATGTAGATATATACATAAATGAGAAATGTAAATACTAATTTACATAAAGTTTAAAAATATATATTGTAAATACAATATATATTGTAGTATAATATATATATAAATATATATGTAAAGGTTATTTAAATTAAAAATATATAAATATACATATATATATATATATTTATACTACTAGATATATATTTTGTAATATACAATATATATTTTATATATACTATATATTGCACTATATTATATATGAAACAATACATATAATATATAGTGTATATTATATGTATAAACTATAGTATATTATATACTAAAAAGGGAAATAAAATATAAACCAAAAAGGGAAAGAAAAACAGAAGGAAGGATCGGGAAAACCCGACCTTCCCAGCCAGAGGAGCCGACGGTGGCGGAGCTGCCACCGCCGGCGAAGGAAAAGAGGAGAGGGGACGTCACCGGTCGACGAGGAAGGACGAGGGTCACCGGCGACGGCCCAAAACAGAACGGAAAAAGAGAAATCGAAACAGAAACCGACGGAAAAATCGGGAAGAAAAGAGAAATGGGATCTCGCGGTGCCGGCCAAACCACCCGCCGCCACTGCAGCCACACCACCGTCGGAGGAAGAAGAATACGTGGGAAGCCACCGTTGAGGCAGGGAACGGCGGAGGAAGGCCGACGGAGGAGGAGAAGGAACCGAACCAAAATCGAGTAGATCCGCCGCCGTGCCGCTGATTCGGGATGAACGGAGGCCAAATCTGGCTTCGCCGTCACGCCGGCCAGCTGCTGAGTCGTTGAGCCGCCGGAGAACCGGCCATCGGTGAAGAACCTGCGGTGAACCAGTCTAACCGGTCTGATTGGTCCGGCTAGGAAAGGAAAAAAGGGAAAGGAAAAAGAAAAAAAAAGGAAAAAGAAAAAGAAAAGAAAAGAAAAGAGAAAAAGAAAGAAGAAAGAAAAAGAAGAAATAGGAAAAGAAAAGGAATTCCAAGAATTTGGAAAATTCCCGAGAATTCGAAAATTATGGGAAATCCCAGGAATTTACGGGAATCGGTAAGAAATCCCGAAAACTATTAAATTATTTAAATAATTATGAAAAAAAAAATTTAAATTTTAGAATTTTATTTGCAGAAATTCCTCGATAACCGAGCCGATGGAATCGGGCGAGGTGAATACAGGCGCGACCTTCGAGAGGCAGTCGCCGACCTGAAACAGGTAAGGGAGACATGTGCAGCCTGTAAGGATATCGGCACACATGTTTTAAATTATGCATTTAAATTTTATAAATGCAATTGATAGTGATTGATTGAGAATTGTGGTGATTTATCGGTTTGGAATTGTGGTGATTTACTGGTTGAGATTTAAATTGTATTTTCCGTGCAGGAGGCTAGCCAATCAGCTGCCGTTATATTGCCAAAAATTATTGGAAAAATTATCGAAAATCATAATAAATGATTTTTTCATCATGAGAAACGATTTACAACACGAAAATCGAGAAATCGATTAGTTTTCAGAAAACATGAATATACTGATAATTAATTTTAAAATTTCATGTTTTTGAAATGGTGAAAATGGAAATCACCTAAATTTATTCCGATAGGTGATATTTCACGTGAAACGAGGTGTAAAATAAAATAGGACCAAAGTGAATATTTTACTAATCTTTCTTCAAATATTCACTTGATTTTATAAATAACCTTTATGGGTTCGATGGTGAGAACAAGTGTTTATAGAAAATTTCATAAAGGTAATTAAAGGTGAAAAATAGTGTTTTGAGACTAAAAAGTCTCCGCATGTATTTACATAGAAAACACAGGATGGGAGTGGTGATTTGGAAAATAAATATTTTGATTTTTCATAAATCATAAAAATAATTGATTTGAATCCCGATAACTTTGAAAATCATGTTTTCATAGAAAGCACGGAAAAGCGTGCGTATATGTTTTACGGTGAAAAAGGGACAGTTATGACCTTTTATGTTTTACAGTGATTATTTTATAAACTGTTTTCACCGTATGGAAGATATGATTTATGATGTTCTATAATGTTTAGAATATTTTCGGGAATGATGACCCCAGTATGAATATTTTATAAATGTTATT
This sequence comes from Heritiera fomes, assembly GCA_032173925.1. Taxonomy (NCBI): domain Eukaryota; kingdom Viridiplantae; phylum Streptophyta; class Magnoliopsida; order Malvales; family Malvaceae; genus Heritiera; species Heritiera fomes. The sequence continues at coordinate 21,696,275 of JAPDPM010000004.1, read as the reverse complement.
CATAAGATGAAAATATTTTCCTTATGAATATTTATGGATTGATTAAACTTATATTTAGTGAAAGTGATTTTATAAATGAGGTTTATATCACGTGTTTATTGTTTTGAGACTGTTAGGCCCCATATCATGCTCACGTGTCACGTGTTAGTGCTGCTAGATACTGATCCTATTATCAGCGTCCCAGTGGACACTTGATCAGTGCAGATTGAGGACCCCATAGACTATGGCCATAGATCTCATGTGTTTCCCCTATTAGGGATGATATTATTATAGCATGATATATTTAAGGTGTTGCCTAGTCTCCATAATACTGTACTAATGATTGTACTTTTCACTAAACTTTTGCTGGTACTAAATTATCTACAGCTACTGAGCTTTTGATATATCACGTGTTGAACTAAATATTTTACGTTGTTTTACAAGTGTGGAAAAGAGTATTTGTGAAAGGAACATGAATTCCTTATTTATTTACTTAAGTGTTTTATCACGTGAATATTTAATATTTTATTGGGATTTGAATATCAAAAGAAAACGATTACTCTCTACAGTTGCTTCTAGGTTCCGGGACAAGCCAGGTATTCTAAAATACCTACCTTACTCCATCCAGATTTCTAGCCGATTGTAGTATCCTTCCTACATATGAGCCTAAAGCCTCTAGGAAGATTTAAAGAAAGTGAAAAAAATTATTTTCAGCATATAGATAGCTGAATATCAAGTGTTGCATATAACTCTCTTACTGAGCCGTGGTTTGCTCACCCCTTAATATTAACATTTCAGATTTTCCAGGACTAAGAGATCTAACTTCTGAGGATTTCGAGCTGCGCATTTGGAGACACTGCGACAGCTTAATTTATAATGTGAGGTATGATCATTTATTTTCTGTATTTAGACTTACTTTCAGTACTACTTTCTTGAGAATCAAAATAGGGGATGTAATTGATAATATACATTTTATATTTAATAGTTAAATGAATATGAAAAGTGAAGTATCATAGACAGCCCAACCAGATAAGTTGTATATTTTACGTGAAAAATGTGGTCACGGGATGTGACAAAATGTGAAGAACATAGGTATGATGTTAAATTTGCAAAATGAAGAGTATAGTGAGAGAGTGTATATTCGACCATCTGAAGGGGTGCAAGTAATCATCCTCAATTTGATACAAAATTGGTCCTAAAATAATGTATAGATTAAAAAAAGACTATTGGTGAAGTTGGATTCGAAAATGGAGATGTTTTGGCAGTAGTTGCAATTTTGGTATTCGGTAGGAAATAGACAGAATTGCTACTGTATTAGGAATTATGGATGACCTTTAAGCCTTATAAATATTATGTGAAGGTAGTTTTGGAATTTAAACTATGTTATGATTTTCTATAGTCCGAGAATAAGTTGGTGTCGAGGAGTATATAAGCTCAAGTATTAGATTTTGACTACCAGACCAATATATAAGGAACATAGGAGATACTAGAATGATTTTAAAATCAACTGCCTTGAGTATATAAATTGTATTTTCTTTGCAGGAGGTTTTGAAAATTTTATACTGTTATGCTGTCGAATTTTTATAAAAGTATTAGTTACTGTGACTTAGGCTAGGAATTTAAAAAACACTTTAAGAATAGAGATTTTCTAAGGAATTTAGTTTTCAAAAATATTAAATTATATGATTTTGGAAGATTTATGAATTTCTATTTTAAATTTTGGTTTTATGGAAAATACCAAAATATAGTATTTTAGAAATGTTTATGAACAACTATAAAAATTACATGATTTTGAAGACTTTGCATTTTATTTGTCTATGAACATCTATGAGATTTGAAATTATGGATTTGAATTTCGGATTATGAAACTTTATGTTTTGAGACATTGGCTAACGGTGATCCTGTGAGGAGGAGCAAACCACGACTTAGTAAGAGAGTTATATGTCACATTGATATTCAGCTATCTATATGCTGAAAATATTTTTCGTTTTCTTTAAAATCTTCCTAACTGGCTCTAGGCTCACATGTAGGAAGGATACTACAGTCGGCTAGGGATCCAGATAGAGTAAGGCAGGTATTTTAAAATACCTGACTTGTTCCGGAACCTAGAAGCAACTATAGAGAATACCAATTCCATTGTTTTCAAAACAATATAATTTTCGTTTTTCCACATAGTAAACCACTTATTTCTTTTCACTTCAGTATACTTTAAAACACGTGGAAGTTGAGTAATAAAAACAGTGGTTTACTTCTCTTCAGTACAGTAAAAACAGTACAGTACAGTACAGTGATTTGTAACTATCCAATCATTGGATAATTACTTCTTCGATTATTTCTATCTTAGAAATAATTCTTATGTTATTCTTTTAGAATAAACATTTATTTCTCTTTTCGAATCGGTAACCGTATCGTACAGTTCAGTAAAACAGTATATTCAGTAAAACAGTAAGTCGATACGGTTCACTCAATAGACAGTAAACAGTAGCTACCAGTTCAGAAAACAGTATAAGGTAGCTTTCGATTCAGTAAACAGTAAATGGTAGCTTTCAGTAAACAGTAATCAATGGCTACCATTTTAGTAAATAGTATAGTTCAGTAAACAGTGTTTTGGTACGGTCTTTCATCAGTAAATAGTAAACAGTAAACAGTACAGTAAACAGGATTTCGGAAATCCTTTCAGTAAATAGTAAACAGTAAGTGAGACTAGGCATCACCCTACAATTAAATCGTGCTATCATCGTCCAATAATGGACCAGTAATCATTATCCCCGAAGGGACACAGTAACAGTATAACAGTGAGATCTATGGCCATGATCTATATGGTGTCCTCGGTGTACACTTGCCAGGTGACATCCGGGATGCTGATGACTGGCAGGTCTATCAGCCACGTGACAGTAACAGTATATAAGTGTGATGCATGAAACTCGGGGCCTAAGTCTCAAAACAGTATAAACCGTACCATAGCCTTTATGGATTTGAAACACAGTAAATTAAAATATTTCACAAGTATCCATAAGGCTCACATGTAATAAATCATCACCTTTATGAAATAATTAAATTAAAATAACATTTCTCAAAATATTTCATAAAGGTATAAATCATATTTTTCCATAAAATGAAGACAGTTTGTAAAATCATCACTGTAAACATAGAAGGGCAAAACTGTCTTTTTCTACCGTAAAACACATATGCACGCTTTCCCGTGCTTTTTATCCAAAACATGGTTTTCAAAGAAATCGGGATTCAATAAAATATTTTCATAATTTATGTAAAAATAAATTATTTACTTTCCAAATTCAAAATCCCTTAACCATGTTTTTCTTCTAGAAACACATGTAGAGACCTCTAGTCTCGAAATCATGGTTTCCCATCATTTCTTAACCTTTATGGAATTTTCATAATTATTTGTTTCCATAATTAAAACCATAAAGGTTTTATGTAAAATCAAGTGAATATTTAAGAATATTTATAAAATATTCACATCAATCTCTTTTTCATTTTCATCTCGTTTCACGTGAAATATCACTTACAGGGTGAATTTTCGGTGATTTCCTTTTCACCATTCTCGAAAACATGAATATTTAAAAATCAAATATCATTATATTCATATTTTATGAAATTTACTTAATTTCTCGATTTTCGTACTTGAAAATCGTTTCACGTGAAATCAAATCCTTTATTTTGGTTTTCAGTGATTTTCGGTAAATTTCAATAATTTTTCGATAATTTTTCGGCAGTATGACGGCTGCCGATTTGGCTAGCCTCCTGCACCGAAAATACAGTTTATATTTCTCAACTGGTATTTCACCACAATTTAAAACCGATAAATCACCACATTATAAACCGATAATTATCTATAGCATTTAAAAATTAAATGCAATTTAAAAACATGGCCGAATATCCTTACAGGCGGCACATGTCTCCCTTACCTGTTTCGGGTCAGCGACTGCCTCTCGAAGGTTGCGCCCGTGTTCACCTCTCTCGATTCCATCGTCTCGGTAATCGAGGATGATTTTCTGGAAATTAAATTCGAAAAATTAGAATTTTTCCATAATTATTTAAATAAATAAATTATTTAAATAATTTAATACTTTTCGAGATTTCTTACTGATTCCCGTAATTCTCGGGATTTCCCGTAATTTTTGAATTCTCGGGAATTCTCCAAATTCCCGGAATTCCTTTTCTCTTTCTGTTTCTTCTTTTTCTTCCTTCTTTCTTTTTCTCTTTTCTTTTCTTTTCTTTTTCTTTTTCCTTTTTCTTTTCTTTTTCTTTTTTCTTTTTCCTTTTCTTTCTTTTCCCACTGGACCGGTCTACCTCCCTCACTGCCGGTTCTTCGGCGGTTTGGCGGCTCCACAGCTGGCCGGCACCACGATGAAGTCGGATCTGGCCTCCGTTCGTCACGAATCGACAGCACGGCGGCGGATCTACTCGGTTTACCTTCAGTTTCTTCCCCTCCTCCGTCGGCCTTCCTCTGCCGTTCCCAGCCTCTCCGGTGGCCTCCATCCATTTCCTCTCCTTCCGCCGATGCTTCGGCTGTGGTGGCGGCGGCTAATTCCGTCGGCAATCACCAGATTTGGTTTTCGGTTTCTTCCTCGATTTTTCGCCGTTTAACGTCGATTCCTTCTCCGTTTCGCTTCGCCGGCGTTGCCGTCGGCTTCCTTTTCCTTTGCCGGTGACGACACTTCTCCTTTCCTCTCTCTTTTCCCTCGCCGGGTGCCGCTGACGGGGGCAGCTGCGCCTGGGGAGGCAGAATTGGGGTCTTCCCGATTCTGTTTCTTCTGTTTCCCCTTTCCCCTTTTGTTTTTATTTTACTTACTATTTTTAGTATATTTATATAATATATACTTTATACTATATACATATAATATATATACTATATATTACACATATATTACAATATATATTATATATAAATTATATATATTGTACATTACAAAATATATATCTAGTATATATATTTATGTATATTTATATACTTTAAAATAAATAACATTTATATAAATATTTATATAAATGTAATAATTCCATATATATATATATTGTATTAACAATATATATACCTTTAAACTTTAATGTAATTTAATATTTACATTTCCTCAAATATGTATATACTTATATATATACATACACTGTTGTAAATAATACATATGTACTATTTAAATTTATCAAATAGTATATATACTTATATATACCATCGTATATTTAATATATACTATATACCATACGGTATTTAAATACATATGTATTTATATCAAAATATATTTATATAATTAGTAATTATATAAACATATTTATTTTCACTTCTCATCTTCCTTATTTAATTTGGATTTTGATTTATCCAAATTAATTTCCCTTTTTTTTTCCTCATTTAATTTCCTTCACTTAATTTTCTAATTTCATCACTTCTTCAATTCTCGGAATTTCCACAATATTCCGATTCTCACAATTTTATTTATTTATTCCCACTAATTTATTTTCTCCATTATTTATTTTCAATATTTATAATTTCCAATAAATGGAAAATTTACGGTTATCACATGACTAATTCCTCAAAGTAACGTTTACATTCATACGATATCGATTACATCCCAAAAGTGTTATTTATATACAAATATCTGTGCCATACATGATGTCTGGTATTAAAATATGAGTATACCTTACGTAAGTACAAAAAGTAGCCGGAGGAGAGACGTATCCCTCAGTCTACATCATATGCGCAACAGGCAAAGAGATGATCACTGCAAATAATCTGGTAGAGTAGGGGGGTGAGCTTTTTGGAAAGCCCGTAAGAAATGCATTTAAAATAGTCATAGCATCTATATATGCAGAAAACAATTGCCATAGTAGTGCGTGTCATACTTTAAAACATTGTATGAATTCTTTAATGCATATATCTAAAATTCATACTTGTTTCAAACATGCATCATACTTTAGAAACTTAACATCATAATTAATAAAACTTATCATACAGTTCATGGAGATTAGGCAGAATCATATAGCCAGTATGCGGGTCATGACACTTACTTCATCCTCCGAAGAGGGAACATACTTCTTCCTCCGAAGAGGGAACGGAATACCTATGGCCATGGTATGGGCTGTAGACCTGATCAGAGTCGTACAGCGAACATGCACCACGAAGGACCAACATACCCACAAAGGATGGAAACATGCACAATGTGGGCGAGGACATGCACGACGTGGCTAAACTTATGCCACAAGGTGGCATGCATGACAGGCAGTAACATAAACTATAGGAAAGCCTTAGTCTCAAAACTTACTTACTTATGTAACATCTTAAATCATACAATTGATATAAAATAGTAAGGACCGGACGTGCCAGGGTCTAAGTTAGCCTGGAGTTTGCCACTCCAATACCTTTTCGGAAAACATATTTATTTCATATCATACTTACAACATTATGGAAAAATATACATAGAAGTTATAAAGTTCATTTAACAAATTAAAAGATCATGAAAATTAACTTCGGAATAAAATTCATGCTTCAGGCATTTCTTTAAAATTTGCGATGAAAGTAAGGGACACCATCACAACTTTAAATTACATCCCTTACCTCAGTACACTGTAGAGCAACGCCTTATGTTGCACCCTTATGCTTCTTATCTCTCCGAATTATAAACTGTCAAGTCAAAATTTGATATAATTAATTTTCGGTATTAAATTTCCTCCTTGTCTAATTCGTAATTAAATTCTCATTACTTAGAATATTATAATTTCTTAAAATTTCACATTGTGGCCGAATGGTCTTGAATAACTTAGGTGACTTATTCCCCCATAACATATATATATTTCTATGATGCCACTTTAATTGACCAATTTTCTCCTCCTTTCCCTTGGTCCAATGTCATAGTCGAATATTCCTCTTCATTTACTAAGCCTATTTGGCTTAAAATTTCCATTTTCCATAGTATTACATTTATTTTATCCTTGTATATTTTCAACTTTCTAAGTTTGTCAATTATCCCACTTTCCTCTACCATTCACGTCAGTTTCCATTTTCTGTTTCTGCAGTTCACGTTAACTTCATCTTGGTTAGGTAGTTTACTTCTTTAAAATGTCTATATATATATTAACTTCATTAGTACTATACCTAGCCATTTAGTCAATTTAACCTAATCCTCTCTTTCACTTTTATTTATTTTCCTGTTGTTTGTTGACCCCAAAACGTGAATTTTCTTCTCTTTTATTCCAGTTCACGTTGGCTGCATGCATGAGCCTTCTTTCTTTTCTGTTTTTTTGCAGTTCACGTTGGCATCCATTTGGTTCCTACTTCATGGTCATATCTAGCATGTTTTAGGTTGCCAAAGTCTAATATTCACACACACAAAGTCAACCAAGGCTAGCCTATTCTTCTCTCTTTTATTTTTCATTTCTTTCGGCTGTACCATTATCCATATTCTCCATCTCTATTTTCGGTTGTACAAGCTTAATTTGATGTTCTTTCTTCCAGCCCTTTTTGTTGACTAAGATCACCTCTTTTCTTTTCTTATTCTCCCCCCTTAGCTCACGTAACTTCCTTCAACTAACATTTATTTATTTTCTGCTTCATTGCTGTCCAAACCGACAGCATACTTCATCCTTTTCTATCTTGCATTTACGTTGGCTTTCTTTCTTTCTTTTTGTCTCTATATTATGGCTATACCTAGTACATCCTAGGCTGCCAAAATCTTCCACCATTCACACACAAAAGTCAGCCAATCCTTTGCCATTTTCTACCACTTTCGACTACACCAACCCCATACCTTCTTTTTCATATACGGCTGTATAACAGCCTAGTTTATTTTCTTCCCATCCAGCTACCTTTATTGACTACATTAAAACATTTCTTTTCTCTTCATGGTTCACGTAAGCCTCACCTAGTTTTTACTCAAACTCTCCTCAACCGATCATGCAACTCAATTTATATTTTCTTAACTGTTTCGGTTTTTAAGTTCTAGCTTGTTTTCGGTTCATGACTATCTTGCATTCCCATCTTCTCGTAAATCATCATCAACATCATTTTATTTTTATTCTAAACCCTCTCAACTGAACTAGAATTTTCATCCTATATATGTTTGCTTCAAACAAAGGTTATAACTAACATATTCTTGCACATTATGGTCATAATAAGAGAACAAGAATCTGAAAAAACTGAGTTGGACATTACCTGTATAGGGAAGAATCTGTCCACTTTGATTCAGTCTCTGTTTGGAGTCTTTTGGCTAACGTTTCTTGGAGTTTTAATATTCTTGAATCAAGGTTTAACTTTCCTAAGGAAACTTGTTTTATTTACTGAAGAACTCATAAGTTCTGCTATGGAGAAGAAGGCTACTCGACATACTCAGCAGAGAAGGAGTTTTTTTCGGTGATAAGGGTTGAAGAGAAGGGTTACGACGTGAATAAAAAGAAAGCAAAAGGAATATTTTAACTTGACTTTAGCAGCCCTCATTAAAAGCCTTCTTAATTTTCTATATCTTTTCTTTTGTTTTTATTTTGCTTATCTTCTAAGCGAACCACACTTCTTTTCTGTTATATTTCTTTTTCTCCATGCAGCCACACAATCTTGACTTTCCAAGTCAGAATTTGCACGCCAATAAGTCCTCCTATCTTTTCCTTGCTTTTTCGTTTCTTACCTTGTTCTTGTTTTGTTCTTCGATGCAGCAAGGAAATCAACACAAATCAATGCTTTTGTCAACCAAATAAAAACGTGGGAAGACTTTCCTTGTCTTCCTTTATTAGTTACTTCATATTTTATTCTCTTGTTTTCCTATTATTCACTTGTCCACACCGAAGTCATTTTTTCTTTTCTATTATATGTCTTTTATTTCCTTATACCGTCCCCCTCATTTGACTCTCCAAGTCAAGCTATTTAATCTTCTTTGTTTCTTCATGCCATCAGCACTTTTCTGTTTTTTCCAATTCCAAATTTCCAATATCCATTTAATCATTTATTCCATCTTGTATGTAGTATTTCCATATCTATATTTTTCATTTAGGATTTAAAATTTTTCCATGTGAGAGACACTATTCTTATATATTTAATTCCTTAAAATATTATCAATAGTTTTTTTATTGATAATTAATTCATGTAAATGTACAACTATAGTATAAGATGTTGGATTATGCCCTTAGAACTATTCATTAGATGATTGACTTTGGCATTTTTATGTATCATGACATTTTATTTATAGTTCATTATTATATTTATCTTATAACTGCGTAATGTAATCTTATATGATAATGTCCTTAGAATAGTAATAACACACTATTCTTAAAATATCCTAGTCAAGTATTATTGTGAACAAGGATAACAATGATACGATAAGACTAGTATGTGGTTGACTGATGACCATTGTCATGGATATAGGATATCAAGTCATCACATAGGTACATGTTAGAGAACTATGTACTGGATCGACCCTCCATGAGAACGCTACATGGATTGTTATATGAGTGTCATAAGCGATTCTCATAGTGATGATGGTGTATGTGATCCTTTGACTTGAGATCATCAGAGATCCCAACATAGAGAATTGCATACTTTAATGCTGCTAGATGTCATTCGTAACAGGATGGACTATAAAGGTAGTAATTGGGTATGCCTTGATCTATGTAGAGGGATGTTGAGTGATCAAGATAGGATTTATCCCTCTTATATAACAAAAGTGATGTCTTGGGCCCTTTGATGGAGTGAGACTAAAAATGCATGGTCGTGCTCGAATAAGTCAATATGAGATATTGATTTTATTTGTTTAATTAGTCTACTCAGGAATCAAGAAACGCTGATTAGACTATACAAGTGTGACACATTCCATGACTTGTGTCTAATCAAGACATCAAAGGATAAAGAGATTAGACTACACGGTAACATCTATCACGAGTAAGGTTATGTCGTGTCATTGACATTCTCGTTACATGGGTAGCAATGATGTGTTGCTAGATACCGCTCATTGCCTGTGACAATTTTGTCATTGCCATTGTTTTTAGAACCTATTGGGTCGCACACTTAGAACGGATCAATGAGGAGCTTAATTAATCCTATTCTGAATTGGATTAAGGATATAACTAATCCTATTCTGAGTAGGATTAGAGTTCTGTTTGACAGTAAATTTTAGGGTAAAATTTACTGCCTATAAAAGGATGTTTTGTGTTTTCTAAAAGAGAGCCGCACAATTAAACAGAAAACAAAATATTCTTTTAATCGAAGCTAGCAATTCGGTGATAAGGAATAAAAAACGCTCTTTAAGGCTTCTGATCGTGAGACGTTCAAGAGTCGTGAGATCCGTTCGTGTGGATACCATAGAGGCAGGAACGAAAAGTTGTTGCTTGTAACTCGACCAACGACAGAAAATCAGAGAAAACGTTAGGTAAAATCTCGAAACCCTAATCAGGTAACTCTCCGAATCGATCCTGGTGGAGGCCGAATGATTTAAAGTCCGCTACGTGTTTGTTTCGGTTTCCTTCACTGGTATCAGAGCCAGATTCAGAGTCCCTGATTTGTTTTGATAAGAGCATGATCTCTGGTTACTTTCTGTTTATGATTACATGTAATCGGTTTAATGAGATTAATACGGATTAGAATGTATATGATATATTCAGAGGCTAGAAATCGAATTGTTGAAATTATATATATATATATGATATATATATCAATTTCGATTCAACTTATATGTGAGATATAATCTGTGATGCGAATTATTAATGGTGGTTTCTGTTCTGCATAAACGTTATGGAAGAAACAGAATAATGTCGAAAGTGTATAAAGATCCTGATAAGATTGAAACACTTTTAGATAAGAGTTCTGATGCGACTAAAATTATAATCAGTATGAGATACTGGCTGGAACATCCTGATAAGATTAGGACACTTCCGGATAAGGGGTGTTGGCAATGTCAATACTGTCGCCCTTGGGAACCCCGCAGTCAGGGTCATAATTCTTTTCAAATGTGCCTCATTAATAAAACTAAAAGTTGAAATTGCATTACACTTGTTTGTATAACACGGTGGTTGTTGTTTGAGCATGGTGCATAGTTATAGCCCTAGCCCAATATGATTATATTTTGGTGGTTGTAAATTTTAATAAATACGACCTGCGTGTCGTGCCTTGTTCTTGAAATTCTAGTTGTACATTCTTTTCTCATCTTACTCCCCTCGAATGTAACTTGAGGTTTCTCTTAAACTATGTAATTGTAACGTAATATAGGGTTAGAATTTAGCTAAGTATGAGTTGATGGTGATCAACACTAATGGAGCTGACAACCATGCAAAGGATGACCAAAGAGGCACTTGGAGAAGATGCTATTACCCTTAGGTTAACCCTTAGGGTCTCTCATTGGCTTGGGAAATCCATTTAGTTTGGGCTATAACTATGTCACGTTTATTTTATTGCTTAATTGCATGAGATGCATGGTTTATTTTGTACGTTTATGATATGAAAATCATATGATAATTTTAGAAAAGTAAAATTGGTGAGATCTTATTCAATAAACTAAGAAAAATCCCTCAAATTAAATTAAGTCAATAATAGATGCCTACTAATGAATAGCACTCGTCAAGGCTAGAATAGATTTTGTTATGTTTACCAAAGCAAAATATCATATCTATCTTAGTAAGACGCGATGGGATAATAGTGATATCCAAAAACTATAAATTGGGTTGACTTAACTAGATTTCCTCAATAGGATTGGGAATTTAGAGGCATAAAGTTGGGCTTCCATTCATGAGATGAATTAGAACAAGTGTTGTTCACCCAACTATCCAAGAGTTACATGAGATGTAATTGGTAAGTGTTGCCTACCTAAATAGCCAAATCTTGGGCGATTAGCCAAAGCTAACTCTAGATAAGGTGAAATATGGATCTTGGCCCACTAGAGAAATTATGTGATAATTTTTTCGAATTAATAGTGAGGGTTGTTGATTCGATAAAAATAGTGGGAGCATCATTTAATAAATATTTAATTAAATGAATGCATTCATGATACTTATATTTTGCATATTTCTGTTGTAGATTACCATGGCATCAAACACAAATAACACACTTTCACTGCGATCTGTCCTTGAGAAGGACAAGTTGAATGGGACAAACTTCCTGGATTGGTACAGGAACCTGAGGATAGTCCTCAAGCAAGAAAAGAAGTTGTATGTCCTTGAGATTCCCTTACTTGAGGAACCACCTGCTAATGCTCCAAAGGCAGAAAGAGATGCTTATAAGAAGCATCAAGATGATGCATTGGATGTTAGTTGCCTTATGCTTGCCTCAATGAATCCTGAGCTTCAAAAGCAACATGAGGAAATGGATGCGTTCGATATGATCGAGCATCTCAAGCAACTCTATCAAAAGGAAGCTAGGCAAGAAAGGTACAATGTCTCTAAGGCATTGTTTCAGTGTAGGATGGCAGAGGGGACTCCCGTTGGTACTCATGTGCTCAAGATGATTGGGTACATTGAAAACCTTGAAAGATTGGGATTTCCTTTGGGCCAAGAGTTGGCCACTGATGTGATTCTGCAATCGTTGCCAGACAGCTACAGTCAGTTTGTTGTTAATTACAACATGAATGAAATTAACAAGACTCTGCCACAGTTACTTAGCATGTTGAAAACAGCTGAATCCAACATGAAAAAGGCTAAGCCCAAAGATGTCTTAATAGTTAAGAAAGCTAAGGGCAGGGCTAATGCAAAGGGCAAGAAAAAAGGTAATAAAGCCAATGGCAAGTTCAAGCCCAATGATACTGCACTGAAGCCTAAAGGTGGGGTTGCCAAAGAAGGGAAATGCTTCCATTGCGGTGAAACCGGACATTGGAAGAGGAACTACAACAAATACCTGGAAGAGCTAAAGAAGAAGAGAGGCAGTGAGACTTCCACTTCAAGTGTTTATGTTATAGAAGTTAATCTATCTACTTCTTCATCATGGGTATTAGATATTGGATGTGGTTCTCATATTTGTGTAAATGTGTAGGAACTCAAAAGGAGTAGATCGTTGACTAAGGGCGAGCTCGACCTACGAGTGGGAAATGGAGCAAGGGTTGCTGCATTAGCTGTAGGAACTTATATTTTGACATTACCCACAGGGCTTGTTTTAGAATTAGATGATTGTTATTATGTGCCTTCCATCACTAAAAACATTATTTCTATTTCTTGTTTGGACAAGAAGGGTTTTTCATTTATAATAAAGGACAATTGTTGCTCCATTTGTTTAAATGATATCTTTTATGGTAGTGCACAACTAATTAATGGTCTTTACATTCTAAATCTTGATATGCCTATTTATAACACAAATGCTAAAAGGATTAAATCTAATGATCAAAATCCAACATATCTCTGGCATTGTCGCTTGGGACACATAAATGAGAATCGCATTTCCAAACTCCATAAAGATGGAATTTTGGACTCATTTGATTTTGAATCGTATGAGACATGTGAACCTTGTTTGATGGGTAAGATGACTAAAGCCCTTTCAAAGGACATAGTGAAAGGGCAAGTGATTTATTGGGCTTAGTACATACAGATGTATGTGGACCTTTAAACATATAGGCCAGAGGTGGGTTTATGTACTTTATTACATTTACTGATGATTTCAGTAGATATGGCTATGTGTATCTTATGAGACACAAGTCAGAATCTTTTGAAAAGTTCAAAGAATTCAAGAATGAAGTACAAAACCAACTTGGCAAGAGCATTAAGGCACTTCGATCAGATCGAGGTGGTGAATACTTAAGCCAAGAATTTTATGACTATCTTAAAGAGTGTGGGATTGTCCACAACTCACTCCTCCAGGTACACCACAATGGAATGGTGTATCTGAAAGGAGAAACCGAACTTTATTAGATATGGTTCGATCAATGATGAGTCATACAGATCTTCCAGAATCCTTTTGGGGACATGCATTAGAAACAACTGCTTTTACACTGAACCATGTTCCATCTAAATCGGTTCCAAAGATACCATATGAGATATGGATTGGTAAACGTCCCAGTATGTCTTTTATGAAGATTTGGGGTTGTGAGGCTTATGTAAGGCGTCAAGTCTCTAACAAACTTGCACCTAAATCTGATAAGTGCTATTTTGTGGGATATCCTAAACTAACTAAAGGATATTATTTTTACAATCCCACTGAGCGCAAAGTGTTTGTAGCTCTAACAGGTGTCTTTCTAGAAAGAGAATTCATTTCTAGAAGAACTAGTGGGAGAAAAGTAGAACTTGAAGAAATTCAAGAGCTACAAGATAGAGCACCCGATGTTGAGATGGAGCCTGAGCAAGCACCACAAGTTGTTGTGGAACCAGAACCACAAGCTGTTGTGGAGCAACCGCCTGCTCAAGAGACACAAGCCTTACGTAGATCAGTTAGAACACATCGTGAGCCATAAAGATATGGATTTCTAATGACTCAAAATGGTGATGTATTGCTCATGGACCAAGATGAGCCTACTACCTATCAAGAGGCTATTACAGGGCCAGACTCTGAGAAATGGCTTGAAGCCATGAGATCTGAGATGGAATCCATGTATGCCAACCAAGTTTGGACCTTGGTTGACTTACCCGAAAGGGTAAAACCTATAGGGTGTAAATGGGTTTTTAAGAAGAAAACCGACATGGAAGGAAATGTTCATACCTATAAAGGGCGATTGGTTGCTAAAGGTTTTAAACAAATTCATGGTCTTGACTATGATGAAACTTTTTCACCAGTCGCGATTGTTGGCTCTATAGGCTATACCGAGAGGGGGGGTGAATCGGTTTTTAACTAACTTTATGCCCGTTTTTCGACTCTTCTAAATTCTATAGCCTATTTGAATATTTTCTAAGTTCTCTAAGCTAGGCAAGCGTGCAAACCAAGTTAAACACAATAAGCACAAATATAATTACAAGTAATTAAAGAGAGTAGGGAAAGAGAGATTTACACAAGCGATTTATAGAGGTTCGGTAACCTTGCCTACGTCCTCTACCTTGAGGCGCTCCCAAGGATTTTCTCTAAATCCACTATCTTGAATTTGTGATTACAATCCCTCTTTTTCTTAGGCTCAAGAGTAACCTCCCTCTTTTTCTAGGCTCAAGAGAAACCTCCCTCTTTTTCTAGGCTCAAGAGAAACCTCCCTCTTTTTCTAAGGCTTAAGAGAAACGTCCCCTTTACAAGGAATGATGGGTTACAAGAGAAGTAATCATAGAAGGCCTCTAGATAGGCAAGTGATTACAAAGATTAAGCACAAGTAAAAGTCTATACAAGATTTGTGCTAAGCAATACAAGAAATAGATGAATGATGGAAGATGAAGACTTTTTATCTCTTGATTTGTTGTTGAGGCTTGAGGATTTGAGGAAAATGAGTATTGGAGTTGATTGAGTAGTTCCTCTTTCTTCCTTTAGCTTCTAAGCCTCTATTTATAGTCCCTTGGATGTATTCTAGCCGTTGGGTGGAGCCAAATCTCGGATATTACCGTTGTCTCACAAAAACTAGCCGTTATAGGCTATTTTCGGGCAAAGGGATCGATCCCTTCCCATAGGGGATTGATCCCTTCATTCCAGATCTGAATCTTCTGGGCTGAGGGACCTTTTCTAGCCGTTGGGAGCCATTCTGCCTTTAGGGGATCGATCCCTTCCCTTAGGGGATCGATCCCTTCTTTCCAGAATTGATTTTTCTGGGCTGAGGGACCTTTTCTTACACCAAAAAGCTTACTGCCACTAGGGGATCGATCCCTTCCCTTAGGGGATCGATCCCATGCCTCCAGAAAGCCATTTTCCTGCACTTTTGGGTTAGAAATGATGTGACCTTTGATCCTAATCCAACCCAAAACATATTGGCACTTTTGTGGGAGTTTTTCTTGACTTTCTTTGATGAAAACATAGTCTAAAAATTCATCAAGTGATTTTCTAAAAATATTCAAAACATTTACAAAGTATTAAGACCAATAAGAGTATGCATCATTAAATCATGGTCTTAATGTTTGATATGATCACTTGAAATGTATTGAGAAAATCATGTGTGATAAGGCAAATTTACAATATGAATTAAAACATTAAACCTTACTTAAGTTTTTGTCATTTCAAAATATATATGTCAATTTAAAGCTAACAATCTCCCCCTTTTTGATATGACAAAACTTAATGTAAATTTGCTTTGAAAATTCTTTAATAAAATACTCCCCCTCAAATAAAGCAGGATTTTATAAAGCTCCCCCTTAATATAAGCATGGGTTTTGAAAATGAATTTTCAAACTATTTCTCCCCCATTATCTCTCCCCCTTAATATCTCTCCCCCTTTTAATATCTATCTCTCTCCCTTTTTGTCATAGCAAAAAGAAGGAAAAAATAATAAAAAAAATATGCTCCCCTTAAAATCATGGCTATGTGAGAAGAGATAAATATGCTCCATCCAACAAGAAACATGTTAGTACATGGGACTCATAGCACAAATAAATAAGTCAATTGTTCATAAAGAGTATGAAATATTCATGCAAAGAACATGACTTATGATCCTATACCAATTGTTGATAAATAATTTTGCAATAAGTTCTCAATTGGTAAGAAATTAAGCAAACACGTAAGTATATCAATTGTTTTTCTTAAGTCCAACTAAGGTGCATGACAATACATCATGATTATGAGCTAAAATTAGATGACATATCATATGCATGAGCTCATAAATCACGTTCAAGAAATATTGTGCCTAGAATTAAATCATACATCAATTAATCACAAATTCTAGCACAAAAGTGTTTCATGCAAAAGTGGCTTATGTGAATTCTTCCCTATTTGTCATTTCAATCTAGGGAGCATGAGAAGAATTGTCAATTTAAAGCTCATACCAATTGGCAATTTAGTTATGGCTTACCAATTATTGAAAATATGGTTGCCAATGATACTAATTGTTTTTTCAATCTAAATATCAATTATTACTAATGGTTGACTTACACATTTTGCATGAATCTAAGATTTATGTGTAGTGTGTTCATGTCAAGAAAATAGTCATTCTAAATATGCAAGAACACAACACACGTCATCAAATATGCATATGGATCAATTAAACATTAGCACACTATCATAAAGTATTAATCCATATTCATATTCACAAATTTATACCATATGGAAGATTCAACAATAAGGTATTCAAGCAAACACATTTTCTTCCACGGTTTCAAGCACAAAAATCCTATGCTCATTTTCCAATTCAAGTCCTTAACCAATTATGAGCAAGGAAAAATTCAAAATTACCATTTTAATCAATTAAGAGCCATATCCCTAGTTGTTATCATCATTTAACGTTCTAGAGGGTATATGCTATTTTAACTAAAATGGCTTCACCTAAGAGAATCAATATTATCAAGCTAAAATATATTCTATCATTAAAATTCATAAATTATGAGTGAGGTTAAGCACATAATATCATGAAAACAATTATTCTCATCTCATAGGCATGATTATTGATTCAACTTAAGTAAGCATGCATGTTCAACATCAAAACAATCAAGATACAATGCATGTATATCAATAGTTGGTGTTGTCATTAATGCTCAATTTCCATAATAATTTGGCTATAAAGAATTAATTTCATGGATGATAAATTTTCATGTAACTCACATTTAGGATTCATTTATCATCACTAATTATAAGCCAAGGAAAATTATGACCTTATACCAATTGTTGAATTTACATTTGAAGTCAATCCTTAAAGTCAAGTTTTAATTATTCTTTCACTAGATGTATAATTATCATGTAACCTAGAGTGGAGTAGTTGAGTCAAGCTAATACACATAATCCTATAAGCATGCTTGACTAAGATGAACAAAAGGAATGAAGAATATTCATTATGCACAAGTTCATCAAATTCTCAAATATATCCATAAATCATTGAAATAAATCTCAAAATTATGTTTAAGCATTCATTGAAAGTATGTTTCAAGATTATTTCAAGATTTATGCACTTCATGACCATTTTCAAAGAGAAAACTGATTTTGCACTTGTGAGCTCAAGAAAAATGATATTGATTATTAAAAGTGATACCATTTGTTGGGAATGATATTAATTGATGAAGTTGAGGCATGATGTCAATGAAAAATGAATTTTCACAGTTTAAAGATCATCAAAAAGAAGTTAAAATACTGGATTTTAAGTTGAGAAGAAAGAAGATATCAAGAAAGTGAAAAATCCTTCTCAAATTCGGTTGAAAAAGTGCAGAAAAGCCATTTTTGGCCTGGGGGATCGATCCTTTTGGGAGGGGGATCGATCCCTTAAGTCCAGAATGCAGATTTCCTGCATTCTGCTCAAGGGGGATCGATCCTGTTTGCTAAGGGATCGATCCCTCATCCTGTATCTGCAGTTTTTGACAGAAAATCTAACCTTTGAGGTGCCTAAACTTCGTTTTTGAGTAATTTAAGTCCAAGTAAAGGTTTAAACATTTGTAAAACATGATTTTGGACTTGTATGAATGAAAAGTCTGATTGAAAAACCATTTTACAAAAGATTTTGCAATTTTGGAAGAATTTACACAATAAAATGCATTTTTGGCCTCAAAGGAGGTCATTTTAAGCATTATGCATATTTTGTCAAAACCAAAGCTTTGGAAACCACAAATATGTCAAAACAAACTTGTTCACATAGGTTTTAAACACATATGACATCAAAGCATACATCTTGTGAACAACATGCCATGATTTCCAATTCTTCATTAATGCTCATGACATAGCATTTTGCATATATGACATATTTGACAATTTTTGAGCAACTAAATATATTATCTAAACATATCAAACTTGCTCAAACTGCAGAAATCCAATAAACATTTCAAAATCATAAATCATGCCTTTCATTCAATCATCAAGATTTGTCCATCAAACACTCAACAATCAGGCTTTTTGCTCAATCACAACTCACAATGCATCAAGAATCATCAACCAAGTACCTCAATAAAACATATAAATAATTTTAGCAAAAATGAGTTTTGAAGAGATAAGATTTAAGCTTACAAAGCTCCTTTGCTAGAGAATGCTTTGCCTTGAATAGTTGAATCCACCTTGTGCCATTATTTCAAGAATTGATGTGACCTTGCCAAGGATGGATTTCCAAGCTCTTCCTTTTTCTCATTGGCACAAGCAATCTCCATGAGGTGTGTAGAGCATTCAATCCCCATTGTTTCTTTGTAATTCCATGCTCTAACACTCCTACAACAAACACATTTTCAAGCATGCTTTGGTACCCAAATTTTCTTGGGTCCATGAGAGTTAGTGTTCACAATTTTAGATCCCTTAGGGATCCATTTCAAACATAATTCATCATTGTTTATAGCATGCTTTGGCACCCACAATTTTCTAACCACTCTTCCTCTAAATGTTGTTTTTCTATAAGTGCATGCTTGTGAAGAGTGTCCTATTCTATTGCAAAGTGAGCATCTAAGAGATAAATCATTCATAGTATTTTTGCTCACAAGGAAATTCTTAAGATGAGTTTCTTTTTGTTTAGCATTATAGCCTAACCCATCTTTGTCAAAGAAGGCTCTTTGGGTCTCTAACATGTGATCTAGCTTTTGTTGACCCATATAAAACCTACAAAATGAGTTATGCAAATTTAAGTTCTTTTTATTCAACTCATTTATTTCTAAATTAGCCTCTTCTAATTTCTTTTCAAATTCTAGCTTAGCATTTATCAAGGCTTCATTTTCTATTTTTAATTTAGCAATGATTTTCTTATATTTGGAGTTCATGCATTGAAAATCATTTGCTAATTCATTAAAAGCATTTTGTAGTTCATCAAATGTATAGTCATTATCTTCACTAGAACTACAACTAGCCTCATCATCACTAATAGCCATAAAGCATGAGTAGGCTACCTCATCATCTACGTTTTCCTCATCGGAGCTATCACTATCGCTCCATGCAGCCACAAATGCTTTCTTCCTAGGTTTCCTATCCTTTTCTTTCCTAAGTAAGGGGCAATCTAACTTGGTATGACCCGGTTCGTTTCACTCATAATACACTAAGGGGTCTTTTTCTCTTCTACTTGATTCTCCCCTATGATGTCTCCTATTTTGCTCTCTCTCATTCATTCTCATGAACCTATTGAATCTTTTGGCAAACATTGCCATTTCCTTTTCTTCCTCATTTCCACTCTCATCACTATCATCCTTATGAGTGGAAGACTTAAGTGCTACTCCTACTTTCTTTGAAGGCTCTTCATTTCTTTTCAATTTCATCTCATATGTAAGTAGGGAGCCTATAAGTTCATCTAGAGACAAGGTGTTAGGATCCTTAAACTCTTCTATTGCGGTTACCTTTGCCTCCCATGACTTAGGCAAGCTATTCAAAATTTTCTTTACCATTTCAACATTGGAATAAGCCTTGCCTAGAGCCTTAAGTCCATTAATTATATCATTAAACCTAGTGAACATTTCGCTAATGGACTCATTTTCTTTCATCCTAAATAGCTCATAATCATGTGTGAGCATTCCTACTTTGGTCTCTCTAACTTGATTTGTCCCTTCATGTGTGATGGTTAGTTTATCCCATATTTGTTTAGCATTCTCACATAAGGATACTCTAGTATACTCATTGGAACCTAAAGCACAAAAGAGGGTGTGTATAGCCTTGGCATTCAATTGTGCCAATCTCATGTCATTGGTGTCCCACTTATCTTCACTCTTAGGGACATCTTTTCCATCTACTTTCTTTATTGGGATTCTAGGGCCATTAACAATTACTCTCCACACTTCATAGTGATTGGATTGCACAAATAACATCATCCTAATTTTTCAATAGGAGTAATTCTCATCATTGAAGAGTGGGGGTCTAACTAATGAGTGTCCTTCTTCTCTTAGGGGTGTGCCTACATTCAAGTGAGCCATTTAAGATCGTTTTGCTCGATAGAGGTTAGTCTAAATCAATCTCGAGCCCAAGCTCTGATACCAATTGTTGGCTCTATAGGCTATACCGAGAGGGGGGTGAATCGGTTTTTAACTAACTTTATGCCCGTTTTTCGACTCTTCTAAATTCTATAGCCTATTTGAATATTTTCTAAGTTCTCTAAGCTAGGCAAGCGTGCAAACCAAGTTAAACACAATAAGCACAAATATAATTGCAAGTAATTAACGAGAGTAGGGAAAGAGAGATTTACACAAGCGATTTATAGAGGTTCGGCAACCTTGCCTACGTCCTCTACCTTGAGACGCTCCCAAGGATTTTCTCCAAATCCACTATCTTGAATTTGTGATTACAATCCCTCTTTTTCTTAGGCTCAAGAGTAACCTCTCTCTTTTTCTAGGCTCAAGAGAAACCTCCCTCTTTTTCTGAGGCTTAAGAGAAACCTCCCCTTTACAAGGAATAATGGGTTACAAGAGAAGTAATCATAGAAGGCCTCTAGATAGGCAAGTGATTACAAAGATTAAGCACAAGTAAAAGTCTATACAAGATTTGTGCTGAGCAATACAAGAAATAGATGAATGATGGAAGATGAAGACTTTTTATCTCTTGATTTGTTGTTGAGGCTTGAGGATTTGAGGAAAATGAGTATTGGAGTTGATTGAGTAGTTCCTCTTTCTTCCTTTAGCTTCTAAGCCTCTATTTATAGTCCCTTGGATGTATTCTAGCCGTTGGGTGGAGCCAAATCTCGGATATTACCATTGTCTCACAAAAACTAGCCGTTATAGGCTATTTTCGGGCAAAGGGATCGATCCTTTCCCATAGGGGATCGATCCCTTCATTCCAGATCTGAATCTTCTGGGCTGAGGGACCTTTTCTAGCCGTTGGGAGCCATTCTGCCTTTAGGGGATCGATCCCTTCCCTTAAGGGATCGATCCCTTCTTTCCAGAATTGATTTTTCTGGGCTGAGGGACCTTTTCTTACACCAAAAAGCTTACTGCCACTAGGGGATCGATCCCTTCCCTTAGGGGATCGATCCCATGCCTCCAGAAAGCCATTTTCCTGCACTTTTGGGTTAGAAATGATGTGACCTTTGATCCTAATCCAACCCAAAACATATTGGCACTTTTGTGGGAGTTTTTCTTGACTTTCTTTGATGAAAACATAGTCTAAAAATTCATCAAGTGATTTTCTAAAATATTCAAAACATTTACAAAGTATTAAGACCAATAAGAGTATGCATCATTAAATCATGGTCTTAATGTTTGATATGATCACTTGAAATGTATTGAGAAAATCATGTGTGATAAGGCAAATTTACAATATGAATTAAAACATTAAACCTTACTTAAGTTTTTGTCATTTCAAAATATATATGTCAATTTAAAGCTAACAGCGATGATCAAATCCATTAGGATCTTGCTTGCGATAGCTGCATACCATGATTATGAAATCTGGCAAATGGATGTCAAGACTGCTTTTCTTAATGGAAAGCTACTCGAGGATGTGTACATGACACAACCTGAGGTTTTTGTTGATCCAAAAAATGCTGAAAAGGTTTGTAAGCTGTAACGTTCTATTTATGGACTAAAGCAAGCTTCTCGAAGTTGGAATCTTTGTTTTGATGATGCAATCAAAGAGTTTGGTTTCATCAAGAACGAAGATGAACCTTGTGTCTACAAGAAGGTCAATGGGAGCACTATTGTCTTCCTGGTGTTGTATGTAGATGACATACTACTCATTGGGAATGACATCCCTACCCTTCAGTTTGTAAAGACTTGGTTAGGGAATTTCTTTTCTATGAAGGACTTGGGCGAAGCTACCTATGTACTGGGTATAAAGATCTATAAAGATAGATCAAGGAAATTAATTGGCCTAAGTCAAAGTGCATACATAGATAAAGTGCTAAAGAGGTTTAGCATGCAGGATTCCAAGAAAGGATTCTTGCCTATGACACATGGCATTACTCTCTCAAAAGAACAGTGTCCTACAACACAAGAAGAGAGAGAACGTATGAGTAAAGTTCCATATGCATCTGCTATTGGATCCATTATGTATGCCATGTTATGCACACGTCCCGATGTCTCGTATGCCTTGAGCATGACGAGTAGATATCAAGTTGATCTTGGTGAACGTCACTGGATCACTGTCAAGAATATTCTTAAGTACTTGAGAAAGACTAAGGATACATTCTTGATATATGGAGGTGAGGAAGAGCTCATTGTAACAGGTTACACTGATGCTAGCTTCCAAACTGATAAAGATGACTATATATCGCAGTCTGGTTATGTGTTTTGCCTTAATGGCGGTGCTGTGAGCTGGAAGAGTTCAAAGCAGGCGACAGTGGCCGATTCTATAGCTGCCTCTGAAGCTGCTAAGGAGGCCGTTTGGATCAGGAAGTTCATTACTGAGCTTGAAGTTATTCTTAGCATTATAGATTCGATTGAGCTCTATTGTGACAATGGAGCCATCGCACAAGCCAAGGAACCTAGATCTCACCAACGATCCAAACATATACTACGGCGCTTCCATCTTATTCGAGATATCATCGAGAGAGGAGATGTGAGGATATGCAAAGTACCAACTGACGATAACATCGCCGACCCACTGACGAAGCCTTTGACGCAGCAGAGACATGATCGTCACACTAGGTCACTAGGTATTAGTTACATGAGTGAATGGTCTTAGTGCAAGTGGGAGATTGTTGGATTATGCCCTTAGAACCAGTCATTAGATGATTGACTTTGGCATTTTTATGTATCATGACATTTTATTTATAGTTCATTATTATATTTGTCTTATAACTGCGTAATGTAATCTTATATGATAATGTCCTTAGAATAGTAATAACATACTATTCTTAAAATATCCCTAGTCAAGTATTATTGTGAACAAGTATAACAATGATACGATAAGACTAGTATGTGGTTGACTGATGACCATTGTCATGGATATAGGATATCAAGTCATCACATAGGTACATGTTAGAGAACTATGTACTGGATCGACCCTCCATGAGAACGCTACATGGATTGTTATATGAGTGTCATAAGCGATTCTCATAGTGATGATGGTGTATGTGATCCTTTGACTTGAGATCATCAGAGATCCCAACATAGAAAATTGCATACTTTAATGCTGCTAGATGTCATTCGTAACAGGATGGACTATAAAGGTAGTAATTGGGTATGCCTTGATCTATGTAGAGAGATGTTGAGTGATCAAGATAGGATTTATCCCTCTTATATAACAAGAGTGATGTCTTAGGCCCTTTGATAGAGTGAGACTAAAAATGCATGGCTATGCTCGAATAAGTCAATATGAGATATTGATTTTATTTGTTTAATTAGTCTACTCAGGAATCAAGAAACGCTGATTAGACTATACAAGTGTGACACATTCCATGACTTGTGTCTAATCAAGACATCAAAGGATAAAGGGATTAGACTACACGGTAACATCTATCACGAGTAAGGTTATGTCGAGTCATTGACATTCTCGTTACATGGGTAGCAATGATGTATTGCTAGATACCGCTCATTGCCTATGACAATTTTGTCATTGCCATTGTTTTGAGAACCTATTGGGTCGCACACTTAGAACGGATCAATGAGGAGCTTAATTAATCTTATTCTGAATTGGATTAAGGATATAACTAATCCTATTCTGAATTGGATTAAGGATATAACTAATCCTATTCTAAGTAGGATTAGAGTTCTGTTTGACAGTAAATTTTAGGGTAAAATTTACTGCCTATAAAAGGATGTTTTGTGTTTTCTAAAAGAGAGCCGCACAATTAAACAGAAAACAAAATATTCTTTTAATCGAAGCTAGCAATTTAGTGATAAGAAATCAAAAACGCTCTCTAAGGCTTCTGATCGTGAGACGTTCAAGAGTCGTGAGATCCGTTCGTGTGGATATCATAGAGGCAGGAACGAAAAGTTATTGCTTGTGACTCGACCAACGACAGAAAATCAGAGAAAACGTTAGGTAAAATCTCGAAACGCTAATCAGGCAACTCTCCGAATCGATCCTGGTGGAGGCCGAATGATTTAAATTTCGCTGCGTGTGTGTTTCGGTTTCCTTCATAAGATAATGAGCTCTCACACAAACCCTGGCACCCTTAGTACTTGAGCATGTTTTACAACTTGTCTCGATGGTAACATGAGTGTAAGGCTCGGGTACTTAAGGGTGCCAGGGTTCAAGCCCCTAAAAACGCACTCAAGGCATTAATCTTGAGTTCTTCAAGAGCCTTGGGACAAAGCTGTGAGGTGGGCGACTGCCAAAGCGGACAATACGTTGTGTAGTGTGTGATGGGCGATCGCCTATCTCATGCTGTCAAGGCAAACCTGGGGTAAAAAGAGGCCAAGGGATGCTTACCGATGGCCTACTAGAACGGGCGAGGCCTTGACGTTGTAAGAGTAAACCTGGGGCGTGTGAGAGGACGCCTAGGGGATGCTCGCCGATAGCTTGGTGAGATGGGCGAGGCTCTTACAAAAGTTTCCCTAGTTTTGTCAGTTCAAACTACATGTAAAAAGCAGATATTTTCTCAAGGTGAGAAAAGATGATATGGTAAGAGACTAACTGATCAAGTGGCTAAATAGCTATGGTAAACTTGGCATGCATAGCTCTTCTATGCACGATCATAACATTGAGTAAGCCTTTTATGCCTTTCTCTTATTTTTCTTCTTCGACTTTGGCAGTTGGAGAACCACCTTTACGGTTGCATCAAAGATAGCTTTCACGTTCTCCTAAGTCTTTGAATTGCATTCAATGTAGATAGGAGCTCCGATTAGCTTTCTTAGTTTCTCCCCTAGGTATGGTGTTCTTTGGAAGTTATTTACACTTCTCATTACAATCTTTCATTTTTTTAGCTAATTTAACAACTTTATATATACTAATTAATTACGTAAACTACTTTGATATTGAACAAATTGTTTTATTTCAAATAGAAAAAACTACTCAAAAGAGTTTTGAGAATAAAAAATAATTTTTATAAGATAAAAAGAATATTCTCTTATATTAATTATGTGGTTTTAAATCCAATTTATTTAGCCTTGCATGCTTACATTACTTCTACCACAATAGATGCACCTAATCCATGAAGTTTTCTATTTCTTCTTGATATGAACGGAAACAAAGGTAAATAGATGTACATCAAATTGCTATAGGTATGATTTAGAAGTTAGACGCACCTAATGCAAAATGACATGGTAAGGGTCGACCTGTAACAGTTTGAGTATACAGTAATTTACTCATTTTTATACACATTCATCGGTTGGGCTATCTGCGATGCCCTAATCACTTAACAGTCAAAGTAATAAACAGTAAATTTCATTTAAGACACAAATTCAAAATGTGAATTTTTCACTATTCCTTTTCATATTTACATCCGCTGTATTATACTGAAACTCAAAGTAGTACTGTACAAAATTTCTGAATATACAAAAGAAAATATGATACCTCCACTATCGTAAATCTGCCAACTCAGGTAACCAAAATCGCAGCCAATAAGTTAGGATGGTATCTCTCTTATCCAATACAATAACCTGTGGAGTGGAAAAATAAAGGGGTTAGCAACAACGTGCTCATTAAAGGAGTTATATGCAAGCTTGATACAATGAAATCAATATGCTGGAAAATATTTATTTTTCTAATGGTGTACTAGGCACAGTAAAGGAAGGATACTATAGTCGGCCGGGAAATCCAGATGGAGCATGGAAGGTATTTTGGAAACCTGTCTTGTTCCGAAAACTTAGAGCGACTATAGAGAGTAATTTATAAATTGTTGTATTAAAACAATTTAATTCTCATTTTTCCATAATATAATTGGAATAAATCATTTAATTTTCATCACTTCAGTAACAGTTCAAAACACGTGACAGTACATTAGTAAAACAGTACATTAGTAAAACAGTACAGTGAGCAGAGGTGTAAAACTATAAAAATAGTATATAGTCACTTCAGTACAGTATGCCATAATTATCCATAAAATCAGTGGATAAATAGTTCAGTAATTATTTCTATTTTTAGAAATAATTTTCATAACATTCTTTTTCATCAAACAGTAGTTTTTCAGTACGGTTCAGTAAACAGTAATATGTAAGATTCATTTAAGTAAACAGTATTTCTTAGTACAGTACAGTAAACAATATCCAGTGCAATCCAATTCAGTAAACAAAAATTAGTATGTTGAGACTAGGCATCACTCTAAATCAAATCATACTATAATCAACCCTTAAGGGACATAGTAACAGTATACAATTAGATTTATGACCATAGTCTATAGGGCGTCCTCAGTGTACACTTTCCAGGTGACTCCGGGACTGCTGATGACTTGGCCGGTCAATCAGCCACGTGACAGTGCAGTAAACAATGAGCATGAATATCGGGGCCTAAAGTCTTAAAATCATTTATTTTCCATAGAAAATATCTTTAAGGAATTTTAATGAATTAAATCATTTATTTAGATAAATATTCCAAAAAGGTATTTATTTCATATCTCCAAATACAGTGAAAATAGTCGATAAATATTCATGTATTTAGTGAGAAGTCTCATAAATATTTAATATTATAAGAGATATCATTTTATTCTCACTTTAAATAAAATTCCATAACGTGGATATTTAATTTAATCATTTTCAACAAATTCCAAGTTATGAAAAATTTATGATTTCCAAAATTCACAATTTATTCAATTTATGAATCTAAAATATTTCATGGTATTTTAGAATAATTTTGATAAATTTCCGGTAGCATAACGACTGCGAATTCCTAACCTCCTGCACTAAAATTATAGTATATAAAATCAACTTTCAACCACAACTTGCATGATTTTCAAAGCAATTCAAGCTTCCAATAATTTCATAAAATCATACTTGATAAATCATGCAATTCATCATATCCCTACAACTCACAAACTTCTCCCTTGTCTTTCGATACCGACTCATTTGATAGTACCAATTGAAAACCGTAAATCTCAACTGCCAGATAATTACATAAAAAATTATTATTAATTTTTCTCTTAATTTTAAGTCATTAACTTTCCTAAAATGCAGCCACTAAAGATACACCACATGAACAACTAGTATATTTTATACCGGTACTAAACCTTAACTTTCCCGTTTTAGCTCCTTTTTCGAATCCAATTTCACCAGTCATCTTCCCTTGATTTCTACAGTCATTTTCTATCATTAAATCATAAAATGCAGCATAATACCATGCCCAAAACCACCATGGCCGAAACCCCCTTATGGTACCATTTCATGATTTTGCTTCCTTTTTGAAATCTAATGTTTCTATCCTTCTTATTCCATCTCAAGCTATCATTTTCTACCATTTTCATGCAAGAAAATGCATGGTTTCTCTAAGTTCTCATGCCAACCGAAACCCATATTCATGGCAAAAATTTATTTAGTCAAGATAGCTCAAATCTAATGCCATATTCAGATTCTACACCTTTGAATTACTAGGAATGTAACTTTAATTCAAAAGAAAACATCAAATTTAGGTATGCTCTTACCCTTGGCTTATGATAATCGCAAATTTTCCATCTTTGGAAATTAATATTTAAGAAAATAGATAAGAGGAAATAAATAAATTAAAGTAAATAAATAAAATTGATTTACGAGATGGGAATATCGTTGAAATTCCGAAAAATGAGGAAGTGATGAATAAGGAAATTCGTGTGAAGGAAATTAAATGAAAATAAAAATAAAGTCGGAGTTATGGAAAATAAGGAAAGGAGGAATTTAATTTGGATAAATGAAAATCCAAATTAAATAGGAAATGAAAAGGAGAAATAAATTGGATATTAAGAAATCCAAAAATTAAATGAAATAAAAATGCGTATATTATATATTTATATAATTAGATTATATAAATATATTTTAATAATTTTTATATAAATACATATGTATATATATGAAATATAGTATATATTATAAAATGAAATATATACTATTTTGTTTTAAATAAATACATATGTATATTTTTATATACAATTATGTATATAAATAAATATGTATATGTATGAAATATATATTAATTAATTTAATTAAAGTGTAAATATATATATTGTGAAAATAAAATATATATACTATTAGTAATATAATTATATATATAATTATAAATATAATTATATATATAATAATAATAAAAAAAGGGGAAGGGAATCGGGGTTAACCCGATTCCCCAATTAATTCATTTCCTCCTCTATTACAAACAGAGGAGGAAAACCCAAAGGAGGCCGACGGTAGCAACCGCTGCCGCCGCCGGCGAGAAACGAGAAGGTGGAGAGAGGGACCACCACCTGCGAGGAGAGAGGAGGAGGAAATCGACGCCGATGAAAGAGAAAAGAGAAGAAATCGGGGGCAGAACCGAGAGGAGAAAAGCGGAAAAGAGATGCTGTGGTGCCGACCGATCCAGGCACCGCCACCGCCACTTCCGACACCGGCGAAGCTTGACGAAGGTCAGAGGAGCCACCGGCGAAGAAGAATCTGGCAGAGGAAGGAGAAAAGAGAGGAGGTAGGGGCCGAAACCCACGGACCTAGATTCGGCGCCGTCGCCGGTGATGGGAAGAAACGGAGACCAGATCCGTCGTCCCGGCCACTCCGGCAAGCTATGGGAGACTTGAACTGGTGGTGATGTCAGCGGGAAGAGGCCGAACCGGTGGAAGGACACCAAACCGGTCTGAACCGGTCCGGCCAGAGATAGGAGAAAAGAAAAAGGAAAAGAAAAAGGAAAAAGAAAAGAAAGAGAAAGAAAAGAAAAAGAAAGAAAGAAAAAGAAAAGAGAAAAAGGAAGAAAAAGAGGAAAAAGGAAAATTTCAAAAATTACGGGAAATCTCGAGAATTCGAAAACCCGGGAATTACGGGAATTGGTAAGAAATCCCGAAAAGTGATAAATTATTTAAATAATTTATTTATTTAAATAATTATGAAAAAATTCTAAATTTTAGAATTTTAATTTCAGAAAATTTCCTCGGTGACTGAGCCGATGGAATCAGGCGAGGTGAACACGGGCGCGACCTTCGAGAGTCAGTCGTCGACCCGAAATAGGTAAGGGATGCATGTGCAGCACTGTAAAGATATTTAGTCTGCATGATTTTAATTATGAAATATTTTATGAAAATATTGCGATGAATGATTGGTTGGAAAATTGTGGTGAAGTACCGGTTGAAATTATAAACTGTATTTTCCGTGCAGAAGGGTAGCCAATCGGCAGCCATATAGTGCCAAAAAAATTATCGAAAATTATCGAAAATTTCTAGAAAACTACATAAAATCATAATAATGATTTTATTATGCGAAAAGGATTTTCAACCACGAAAATCGAGAAAATAAATATTTTCATAAAACATGAATAAGATGAAAGCGATTTTAAAATATTCATGTTTTCAAGAATGGTGATAATGAAATCACCGAAAATTATCTTTGAGAATGGTGATAAAGAAATCACAGAAAATTCTCCTGATATGTAAATTACACGTAATACGAGATGAAAAATGAAAAAAAATAAAGTGAATATTTTTATATATATTTCTTAAATATTCACTAAATGGTTTTATAACCTTTATGGTTTTAAATTATGAAATTATATATATTTTTATAAATTCCATAAAGGTTTATTGATGATGAAAAATACGGTTTTGAGATTAGATGGCATCCTATCATGCTGATATGTGATATGTAACATGTAATGTGTGATATGTGATATGTAGTCCCGGCCGACACCTGATCAGTGATCCGCCGAGGACAATTATAAACTATGGCCATAGATCTGACATGATGATTTTATAGCCTTCGGGGTCTATAGCATGATATGAGTAACGACCCAGTAGACGGGCTTGGCGTGCGTGTCTAAGTCTCCATATCTGAAAATGTTTTACATGATATGTGACAAGTTAAATGGAAGTGATTTACAGCATTTTATATAATGCTTTTTACGGTACTGATTTGACTACTATGAAATGATTTTCATATGATATGTGATATGAATATGTAATATGTTTTTCAAAAGGAAAAAGGAGGAAAATAAATCTAATATTCTTATTTTTAAATTGAATATTAGATTTAAATGATTTATATGTTATACGAAAAAGGGTTTAATAACTTATTTTGCTATTTTAAAGTACTGTACTAATTATGATTGTATAGTAAAACATGAAATGAGTTTTAAAGGAAAATGATGATGATTTAACTAATATTCTTTTCAAAGAAAATATGAATATTAGTTATTTTATTTAAATGCTTTATTTCATAAAAGCATTATTTTCAACAAAATATGAAAAGGTTATGGAATAAAAAGGAAAAAAGGATTTAAATTTCAAAACAAAAATGAAATTTACTCTCTATAGTTGTTTCTAGGTTCCGGGACAAGATAGGTATTTCAAAATACCGACCTTACTCCATCCGGACCCCTAGCCGACTGTAGTATCCTTCCTACATGCGAGCTTAGAGCCCCATAGGAAAAATGAAAAAGATTTTCAGCATATAGGAAGCTGAATATCAAGTATGCATATAATTCCCTTACTGAGCCGTGGTTTGCTCACCCCTTAATTTTAACATTTCAGGTTTTCGAAGACCGAGAGTTTAGCAGTAAAAGGATTTTCGACTGCGCATTTGGGGACGATGCGACAGGTCGATTTATTTAATAAGGTATGATCATTTATTTTCTGTATTTAGACATATTCACAGTACTACTTTCTTATGAAGTAAGATAGGGGATGTAATTCGTATTATAATTTAATATGAAATTTTTTAGATGTAAAGGAAAAGTAAAGTATCGCAGACAGCCCAACCATACAAGATGTATAGAATAAGGAAAAAAATAGGGTCACGGGCTGTGACATGGCCGAACCACTCTTGCCCCTTTTTCTTCTTGTTTTCTTCCTCTTGTGATGAGATATGGGCACCAATGAAGAGAGGAAGTGAGGGGGATTATTTTTCTATAAAGGATTATGGTGAGATTTTGTAGTTTT
This sequence comes from Heritiera fomes, assembly GCA_032173925.1. Taxonomy (NCBI): domain Eukaryota; kingdom Viridiplantae; phylum Streptophyta; class Magnoliopsida; order Malvales; family Malvaceae; genus Heritiera; species Heritiera fomes. Next base: position 21,664,482 of record JAPDPM010000004.1, on the reverse strand, counting down.
CTATAAGTTTTTCTTTGTTTATTTTCTTTTTCTTTCTTTCTCTCCTTTTCTTTCTCTTATGTCATGAATGGGCTGGTAAGGGATGATGAATAGTGGCCGGTACACTTCAGCCAAATATGTTGAAATTTCTAGAGATGGGCAAAAGTACGATTTTGCCATTGGATACTTAAAATATTAACAATTTCGCCCAAAAGCTTCCAAAATCGTAAAAACCGTGCAAATGAACTCCAAAAATTTTGATTCTAGCACCAATTAATCACATTTATTGTATCTTAATGAATGGAAGTGGTTTCGTCAACGTGTGGTACACCAATAATATGAAATTATGGTTTTATCCCTTGTGGACCGCCAGCGAAATTTTTCGATTAAACCACCTTTTTCAATCAATCTTTTGGCACTATGTTATTCTCCTTTTCATGTAGATTATCATGATATTTTTAATTTGTCCCAACTTATTTTGATATGGGCGTAATTTACGAAACTGCCCTCGGGACGTAAACGTCATTTTCCAATTTGTTTTCTAAAATTCTCAAAATAAGTCCATGTGACATAAAAATTATTTCTATGCCTCCAAACCATTATTTTATATTTATTTCACCTCCAGTATATTATAATATCAATCATAACTCCATTAAAACTATAAGATTTGATGTGGGGCCCACATTTAAATTTTTTACCAAAATCATAAATTAATTTATATTTCACTATACAAATAAGTACAAAATAAATGTAAAGTATAATAGATATTGTGACGTCTCAGTCACTACACATTCACCTATAACTTTTTCTTTCACATCTATCTTGATTAGATTCATCCGTCAATGTCATTCATTCTTCTTCTATTTAAACTTGAGATTAAATAGTTCATCATAAAGAATTTGAGTTCAAATAAAACATGATAATGATATATATACATATCATTCTTTACAACAAGATCTTACACCTCTTACATACCTAAATCCCTAGACATCTTATAAACATTATTGTAAGCTTATACTGTACAATAGCTGAATTACATGTCACTTAAGTATACCTTCAATAATTATCGGGAAGCGTATCTCGAAGGTACACTATAAGGTCTCAAAAGCAAGCTCCTTTATTTGGAGCGGAATTCACTTCAGGTAATCTGTGTGAAAAATAGTTGTAAAGGGATGAGTTTACACTCAGTAAGAAATATATGTAAAAGAGTGTACTATGCCTCTATATGCAGTTTTCCTGCTTGGCTCTATAATGTCATGTAAAACCATTATAAAGCATATAGCTTATAATTCTTTCAAAACATCAGATGCAAGCATACATCTTATACTTTCTTCAAACATTTCAAGTATCATATATTTAAATACTTCCAAGTAATTCACATACTTCAGATACTTTCAAATAACAGAGAGACTATTTGCATTCAACGAAATTATGCACTGAATAAACAGGTGGCGTACCCCCGTAGGGGCCAGGAATCCTCCCCTAGCCAATTATATAATAGAGACAAATGGCCAAGTGTCGGTGGGCCATGATGAACACTAGTCAGGTGACATATGTGGCACGAGGGCTGGACTAGAACTCCTCAGCCATGTACATATACAGAAGTGCATAATCATTAAGTACTTCATAGTCTCAAAACATTTGTCATATAGCTTTTTGAAATGACAATCATCTTTTCTGAAATAAATTTCAAAACTTCTTTTCAAAGGGGGCAGTCGACTGATCTTATAAGGTAGTCGGCTGCTATTGCATTTTTTCATTTATCGAAATTATTTTCATTTATAAATTTTGATATTTTGAAATTCTGCAAACACATAGGGCAGTCGACTGGTTTTGAAACAGAATGCTTCTGAAAACAGGGCAGTCGACTGGCTCCATAGGCAATCGATTGGTTTTGAAATAGAATACTTTTCAGTAAATAGCAGTCGACTGTCTCATACAACACTTAAAAACATGAGGACATAGCCACCCTACATCCGTTACATAAATTCCTTACCTCGATTATACCGAAACACGAAATCGCTTGATTGCACCAAGTTCCTTTCTTTCACTTCTTCAAAGCTGTAAGTATCATAATGATTCAAACTTTAACTTTCTTCCATTTTCATACCATAAACATACTATACCAACATAATACAACTCCAAACCATAAATGAAATTGACCAAATCAATTTCTCCTCTTACCTTTGTCAATAGCCAAATTAATAGAATTTTTTATCTCTCCAAATACTTGGATTCAATCCACCAAACTTCAGGTGTAGTTCAAACTAATGACAGGGATCGATTTTCGTTACTAAGGTTTATTGATTTGGTGTGTGAACATGGGAGTTTGTCATGGGAATTAGAATGGAAACTTAGGGAGAAAATGGAGGGAACGAGAGGGGCTGATGTTGCTGTCGACTTTGATGGAGAAGATGATGACACATTAAGCTTCATTTAATGCTTCTTTATCCCTTCTCATGTCAGCCATAATTCCCTTGACTCTTTGACCTTTAATTACTCTTCTCCCATGCATATGCCACATGTATCATTTAATTACACTAAAATTTTGACATTAATTCTTTTCATACTCCATTTATTCTCATAACATCAAAATTACTTCTTTGACTATTTGATTATCAATCTCATTATTCCACCTATGTCCCATATATCATTCATACATCAAACTTTCATATTTATTTGATTATTTCAGCTTATAATACTCTACAAATATGGAAATTTACATGGAATTGGAGGATTTCACAGATATAGATATCATATTTTCTCCCCAACTTAGGAAATTTGGTCCTCCAAATTTCACTTGGACCTATCACTGAAATAGCTCTTGATATTTCTCACGCATAAGGCTCGCAACTCCCAAGTAGCCTCCTCCTCAGTGTGATACTGCCAGAGCATCTTAACTAATGGAATATTCTTAGACCGCAATACTTTATCCTTCCTATCTAAGATCTGTATCGGCCTCTCAACGTAACTCATGTCCTCTCTATTCTCCAGTGGCTCATGTTGAATTACGTGAGAAGGATCTGGATGGTATTTCCTCAACATTGAGACATGGAACACATTATGCACTCCTGACAACTTTGGTGGTAATGCTAACTGGTATGCCATATCTCTCACGCAATCTAAGATCTCAAAAGGTCCAATGTATCGAGGACTCAACTTCCCTTTCTTTTCGAATCTCATTATGCCTTTAGATGGTGAGACCTTCAAAAATACATAATCACCCGTTGAAAACTCTAATGGTCGACGTCTAGTATCTGCATAGCTCTTCTGCTTTTAGCCTCTCACAAATCACCTGTACATCTTGAGAAGCCTACTCGACCAAATCGGGAGCTAATAACTTACAATCTCCCACTTCTTCTCACGCTATCGGGGATCTGCACTGTCTGCCACATAATGCCTTATAAGGTACCATGCCGATGCTCGTATGATAGCTATTATTATAAGCAAACTCTACCAGAGGTAAGTGATCATCCTAGGAGCCTCTAAAGTCCAGTGCATACGCTCTCAATATATCCTCGAGCGTCTGTATCGTACACTCGGACTGTATGTCAGTCTGTGGGTGAAAAACGGTGCTAAAATTTAGCTGGGATCCCATGACCTCCTAAAATCTCTCCCAGAAATGAGATGTGAAGTGGGAATCCCTATCCGATGTGATGCTCACTGGAACACCATGCAATCTCACTATCTTCTTGACATAGAAGTCGGCTAAGGCACTCACTGGATTAGTAGATTTCATAGCCAAGAAATGAGTAAACTTAGTCAATCTATCCACAATCACCCAGATAGCGTCATATCCTCTTCGGGTCCGTGATAAACCCATAATAAAATCCATAGTCACATGCTCCTATTTCAAAGTAGGAATTGGTAAAGGTCGAAGCATACCTGCAGGCTTCTGATGCTCAATCTTTATCTGTTGGCATGTAAGACATCTCGTAACATACTCAGTGATGTCATTCTTAATTTTAGGCCCCAATATACCCTCCGAAGATTCTGATACATTTTAGTACCACCCAGATGTAGTGTATACCTGAGGTATGGGCCTCTGATAAAATCAAATTTCTAACTGCTGATCGCTGGGAACACATATTCTGCCTTTGAATCACAGTATCCCATCTGTGCCAATCTCGAAATCGGACTGTACTCCCATATGAATCTAACTGGCAACCCTGATGCAGTAATCATCCTTCCTTTGAGCATCTTTGATCCGATCTATCAAATCCGGCTCTATTTGGAAATTAGCTGTAAATCCATACTGACTAGAGGAAATAACCTTCAAACTGAGGTTAGAAAACTGCTCTATCAAATTGCCCTCCCTGATCATCATGTATGAAACCATGCTAACATGTTTATGGCTCAATGCATCCGCCATTACATTAGCCTTACCCAGGTGATACAAAATCTTGTGGTCGTAATCTTTTAACAACTCCATCCATCGTCGCTATCTCATATTCAACTCTCACTGCGAGATTAAGTACTTTAGACTCTTGTGGTCTGTGTACACCTGAAATTTCTCCTCGTACAAGTAATGCTGCCAAATCTTCAGTGCAAACACTACTGCAGCTAACTCTAAATCATGTGTCGGGTAATTTCTCTCGTGATCCTTCAACTGCCGAGAACCATAAGCTATAACCCGACCATGCTGCATAAGTACACACCCTAATTCCTGAGTGAAAGCATCAGTATACATCGTAAATCCACCAAATCCACTGAGAAGGGCTAATACGAGGGTAGAAGTTAGTCTCTGCTTAAGCTCCTAAAAGCTGTGCTCACACGTGTCATTCCACTCAAACTTCACATCCTTATGTGTCAGTCATGTCAATGGAGCAGCAAGTCTGGAAAATCGCTCCACGAACTGACGATAATATCCTGCTAGACCCAAAAAGCTACGTATCTCCGTGATGGTCTTAGGCCTCTCCCACTGTACAATGGCTTCCATCTTGGATGGATCAACTAACACCCCGTCCTTCGACACCACGTGTCCCAAAAAGATAATGTGGTCGAGCCAGAACTCGCACTTACTGAACTTAGCATATGACCTCCGGTCCTTAAGGGTCTATAACACTATATACAAGTGCTGCTTGTGCTCCTCCGGAGACTTAGAATAAACCAAAATATCATTGATGAATACTATAACAAACTTATCCAAAAATGGCTTGAATACTTCATTCATCAAACTCATAAAAGCAGCAGGGGCATTTGTCAATCCAAAAGGCATCACCAAGAATTCATAGTGATCGCACTGAGTTCGGAATGTTGTCTTATGAACATCCAAGTCCTTAATCTTCAGCTGGTGGTAGCCTGATCGAAGATCTATCTTAGAAAATACTTGAGCACCCCTAAGCTGATCAAATAAGTCGTTGATCCTGGATAGGGGATATTTATTCTTAATGGTAGCCCAATTTAACATCCAATAGTCAATACACAACCGAAGACTACCATCCTTCTTCGGACAAATAATGCCGGAGCTCCCCACGTGACACACTAGGACATATGAATCCCTTATCCAGTAACTATTGGGGCTGCTTCTTAAGCTCCTTTAACTCAGTTAGTGCCATCCGATATGGGGGTCTAAAAATCAGCTTCGTACCGAGTACCAAATCGATCGTAAACTCTATCTCTCGATCTGGTGGTAACCCTGGTAACTCCTCTGGAAATACATCCGAGAAGTCCCTAACCACAAGGATCTCGTGTATCACTGGACGTTTTCTGTCTGTGTCCTCCACACTAGCAATAAAACCTTCACATACATCCATACACAATTACAAAATTTAGTACACATGTCATTTCATAAACATATCTTTACATCACTTTCATTAATTTACTAATAACTTTACAATGTACTTTTCAGGATGAGAGAAGGTAATGAACTTAGTATTACAATCCAGACTAACATGATTCACAGCTAACCAATCCATACCCAAAATGATATCAAAATCATACATATTTAACAAAATTAGGTTAGCTGTCGTATCCTTCTCTCCTACAATTATTTTACAATTCTTATATACAGTATCTGTCATCTGGGATTCTTTAAAAGGGGTATTTACTTGTAAAGTATACCCTAACATCTTCGGATCTACGGGGGTCCTGTTAGTACATGTGGGTGATAAGAATGAATGAGTAGAACCCAGATCAAATAAGGCAAGTACTGGAATATCAAAGATATATATTTTACCTTTAATCACATTAATAGAAGCGTCAGCAGTCTCCTGATCCAACGCGTACACCCGTCCCTGGGTCACAGCCTTCTTTCCTTTTTTTGTTGCTGTAAATCGCCTCAGCTGTGAGGGTGTAGCTTTCTCCGACTCACTCGGAGCTGCCGGTGCTAGAGCAGGTAGAGTAGTAGAAGGAATAGTGGAAGCAGTGGACTCTCTAAACATCGAGCAATCTTTAACGATATGCCCCATCTGTCCACATTTGAAGCATGCCTTAGTCAGTAAATAGGAAGGACGTAAACCGTGCGTCATACCATAATGTTTACATCTGGTCGCAGTACTCTTTTGAGTAAAGGTGGGGCCAGTAGCAGGGGCTGAAGCTGTTGATCTCGCAAATTGCCCCTCAGTAATCTAAATGCCCGAAGACTTAACCCTCTTAGGCTACTCCCTACCCGATCTGTCCTCATAAGCTTTCTTAGCCTTACCCTTTCCTTTCCCCTTACTCTTACCATTGACATTTGTATGGTATTGCTCAAATCCCTCTCACATAACTGCCTCCGTTGTACTACCTAATCATACGTGTGAATATCGAACGGGGCTAGCTTAGATCTGATAGAGGGCCTCAAACTTGCCTTAAACCTCTCGATCTTATGTCTCTCGTCCACTCTAGTCTGTGGATCAAATCTGCTCAAGGTGGTGAATTTAGCCCCGTACTCATCCACTGACAGACTCCTTTGAACTAAATTCAAAAACTCTTGCTATAATCTTTGCTGAGCAGTGTCAGGGATGTACTGTTGTCTAAATGCCTCCACACATATATCCCAGGTTACCACGTAATGCTGAGCAAGCAGTACTATCTGTGTAGCCTTCCACCAATGTTCCGCATCATGCATCAACTGAAACACTGCCATACATACCATCTCGGTCTCCGTACACCTCATATACCTAAATAACTTCTCAATCGCATTAACCCACTCTTCCTCTACCAACGGATCCTTGGTACCCTTAAACTTCGGTGGATCTAACTTCTGAAATGATCGCACCATAGTAACATCACAGTATGACTCCACATCCCTGGGCGGCTGTGCTGGTGGTTGTGGTGGAACTACATGTGGTTGAGGTACCGGTGGTGGAATAGACTGTGTCTCGGGCACTACTAGTGTCGATTGAGGTGGGGGTAGTGCTATTGTCGGAGCTGCGGGAGCTGCTGCTCTATCTCTCTTCGCCCTATCCGTAGCTCTATCTGCCTGATACATAGCCATAAAGTCGGCTAACATCCTCTGCCCCTAACTGAGCGTATTACCCTTCTTCCATTCATATCTGCACCACAAATATAATTTATTTCACTTTCCATTAGTTATTCTATTATACATTCAGATTATACAGTACTACAGTTGATGTTTACTATTCACTTTTATCTTAAGGCACATCAGGCATCAGACCAACCCTGCTCTGATACCATTAACTTTGTAATAGTTGAGTATACAGTAATTTACTTATTTTTATACACATTCATCAGTTGGGCTGTCTGCGATGCCCTAATCACTTAACAGTCACATGAAATAAACAGTAAATTTCATTTAAGATATAAATTCAGAATGTGAATTTTTCACTTTTCCTTTTCATATTTACATCCCTTATATTTGACCTGGCAATCTTAGACACGACACGAATACGCGACACGAACACGACACGAATAAATGACACGAGATGACATGGGGTTAAAATTAAGTAAAATTAATATATGAATGTGGTAAAAGCTAAAAATAACATTTTGAGTTTTCTATGTCGACATGAATTTTTGACACGAATACACGACACGAACACGGTTTTACATGACACGAAAACGAATTTTTGACACGAATTGCCAGGTCTACCTTATATTCTACTTAAACTCAAAGTAGTACCATACGAAATTTCTGAATATACAAAAGAAAATATGATACCTCCACTATCGTAAATCTGTCGACTCGGGTAATCGAAATCGCAGCCGATAAATCAAGATGGTATCTCTCTTATCCAATACAATAACCTGTGGAGTGGAAAAATAAAAGGGTGAGCGACATCGTACTCAGTAAAAGAGTCATATGCAAGCTTGATACAATGAAATCTATATGCTAAAAAATATTTATTTTCCTAATGGTGTAGTAGGCACAGTAAAGGAAGGATACTATAGTCGATTGGGAAATCCAGATGGAGCATGGAAGGTATTTTGGAATACCTGTCTTGTTCCGGAAACCCAGAGCGACTATAGGGAGTAATTTATAAATTGTTATATTAAAACAATTTAATTCTCATTTTTCCATAATATAATTGGAATAAATCATTTAATTTTCATCACTTCAGTAGCAGTTCAAAACATGTGACAGTACAGTATAAAACAATATAGTGAGCAGTAGGTGTAAAACTGTAAAAACAATATACAGTCACTTCAGTACAGTATATCATAATTATCTAGAAAATCAGTGGATAAACAGTTCAGTAATTATATCTAATTTTAGAAATAATTTTCATAACATTCTTTTTCATCAAACAGTTGTTTTCAGTACGGTTCTGTAAACAGTAATCAGTAAGATTCATTTCAATAAACAATATTTCTCAGTATAGTACAATACAGTAAACAGTATCTAGTGAAATCCAGTTCAGTAAATAGAAATCAGTAGGTTGAGACTAGGCATCACCCTAAATCAAATCATGCTATAATCATCCCTTAACGGACACAGTAACAGTATACAATTAGATCTATGGCCATAGTCTATAGGGCGTCCTCGGTGTACACTTGCCAGGTGACTTCGGGACTGTTAATGACTTGGCCGGTCAATCAGCCATGTGACAGTACAGTAAAGAGTGAGCATGAATATCGGGGGCTAAAGTCTCAAAATCATTTATTTTCCATAGAAAATACCTTTAAGGAATTTTAATGAATTAAATCATTTATTTAGATAAATATTTCAAAAAGGTATTTATTTCATATCTCCAAATACAGTGAAAACAGTCGATAAATATTCATGTATTTAGTGAAAAATCTCATAAATATTTTTTTTGAATATTTAATATTATAAGAGATATCATTTTATTCTCACTTTAAATAAAATTCCATAACGTGAATATTTAATTTAATCATTTTTCAACAAATTCCAAGTTATGGAAAATTATGGAAATGATTTCCAAAATTCACAATTTATTTAATTTATGCATCTAAAATATTTCATGATATTTTAGAATAAATTTGATAAATTTTCGGCAGCATAACGGTTGCGAATTCCTAACCTCTTACACGAAAATTACAGTATATAAAATCAATTTTCAACCACAACTTGCATGATTTTCAAAGCAATTCAAGCTTCCAATAATTTCATAAAATCATACTCGATAAATTATGCAATTCATCATATCCCTACAACTCACACACTTCTCCCTTACCTGTCTTTCGATACCGACTCGTTCGATAGTACGAACTAAAAACCGTAAATCCCGGCTGCAAGATAATTACATCAAAATTTATTATTAATTTTCCTCTTAATTTTAAGTCATTAACTTTCCTAAAATGCAGCCACTAAAGATACACCACATGAACAACCAGTATATTTTATACCGGTACTAAACCTTAACTTTCTCGTTTTAGCTCCTTTTTCGAATCCAATTTCACCAGTCATCTTCCCTTGATTTGTACAGTCATTTTCTATCATTAAATCATAAAATGCAGCATAATACCATGGCCAAAACCCCCTTATGGTACCATTTCATGATTTTGCTTCCTTTTTGAAATCTAATGTTTCTATCCTTCTTATTCCATCTCAAGCTATCATTTTCTACCATTTTCATGCAAGAAAATGCATGGTTTCTCTAAATTCTCATGCCAACCAAAACCCATATTCATGGCAAAAATTTATTTAGTCAAGATAGCTCAAATCTAATGCCATATTCAGATTCTACACCTTTGAATTACTAGGAATGTAACTTTAAATCAAAAGAAAACATCAAATTTAGGCATGCTCTTACCCTTGGCCGAACCACTCTTGCCCCTTTTTCTTCTTATTTTCTTCCTCTTGTGATGAGATATGGACACCAATGAAGAGAGGAAGTGATGGGGATTATTTTTCTATAAAGGATTATGGTGAGATTTTGTAGTTTTCTATAAGTTTTTCTTTATTTATTTTCCTTTTCTTTCTTTCTCTCCTTTTCTTTCTCTTATGAGTCGTGAATGGGCTGGTAAGGTATGATGGATAGTGGCCGGTAAACTTCATCCAAATATGCTGAAATTTCTAGAGATGGGCGAAATTACGATTTTGCCATTGGTTGCTTAAAATATTAATAGTTTCGCCCAAAAGCTTCCAAAAATATTAAAAACCATGAAAATGAACTCCAAAAATTTTGATTCTAGCACCAATTAATCACATTTAATGTATCTTAATGAATGGAAGTGGTTTCGTCAACGCGCGGTGCACCGATAATATGAAATTACGGTTTTATCCCTTGTAGACCGCCAGCGAAAATTTCCAATTAAACCACCTTTTTCAATCAATCTTATGGCACTATGTTATTCTCCTTTTCATGTAGATTATCATGATATTTTTACTTTGTCCCAACTCATTTTGATATGGGCGTAATTTATGAAAATGCCCTTGGGACGTGAACGTCATTTTCCAATTTGTCCAAAATTCTCAAAATAATTGCAAGTGACATAAAAATTATTTCTATGCCTCCAAACCATTATTTTATATTTATTTCACCTCTAGTATATTATAATATCAATCATAACTCCATTAAAACTATAAGATTTAAAGTGGGGCCCACATTTAAATTTTTTAGTAAAATCATAAATTAATTTATATTTCACTATACAAATAAGTACAAAATAAATGTACAGTATAGTAGATACTGATCTCACACGACCAAGTCTTCTTAAAGTGGTTATTTCTGTTGAAAATTCATACAAATAAATATACAGGATCTCATGTTCAATCATCAAGAAAAGATTAATACGGAAGCGTACCTAAATCCATTGGAATTGATTTCTTGAGGTTAGAGTCTTCCACATCTAAACCTTTCGAGAGAATTTGTATCTCACTCAATAATGTGATTTGAGAATGAGAATTACCTTATGTTTAAACTGGGGACCATAACCTATTTATACTATAGTATATTCTATTTTATTTTGGCCAATCATGAAAATAAAATAAAATATTGGGTCTTTACACATTGCAAAGCCCATACTAAATGAGATGCCCTAAAGTCTAATAACTTAAACTTTATTTGGTCACTTTTAAATAGACTAAACAAATTAGATAGCCTATAATGTACAATTAATTGATATATGTAGGCCAACTTAAAGAATTTTCCAATAATCTCCCACTTAGGCCACATATGTCATTTGATAATTGTACATTTTAAAATAACTTTAAACTAAACTTGCTATCATTACAAGGCAACATCTCTAAACAATCCGGTCCATTAATTATACTAACATAAGATCAAAGCGATCTTCGTTACATATATTCCGTAACTAGACTCGTCAATGGTCACATTTATTAATATAATCAACGACATAGATCAAGTATGGATGTGTAGCATGAAAATTACATGCAACGGGATCCCTTAAACATGCCTATTTCTAATTGGTCCTACTTTCAAAAACTTTATGCTCAATTGCAATTTGAAAGAATAAAAACTTTATTTCAAAGTTTCAGCAATAACAAAAATACTTTAGTCTGATCAGAAAAATGTTTCAATAACAAATGAATATAAATAAAACAAACTCCCACTATGCAGTATTTCATCAAAGTGAACCACACCCATACGAGCTACATTCTCATGAAACACCTTAGGTGGTACACCCTTAGTAAGCGGATCTGCAATCATGAAGTTTGTATTGATATATTCAATACATATTTGAAGACTCTGAACTCTCTCCTTAACAACAAGAAACTTGATGTCAATATGCTTTGACTTCAATGAGCTTCTGTTGTTCTTAGAGTATAATTTTGTGGCTTTATTATCACAATAAATCTTCAATGACCTCTCAATACCATCAACAACGCATAGGTCAATGATAAAATTCTGCAACCATATTGCTTGGTTCAATGCATCATAGCACACTATAAAGTCTGCTTCCATAGTGGAAGAAGCTATGAGTGACTGTTTTACACTCTTCCAAGACATTGCTCCTCCAGCTAACATGAAAATATAACTTGAAGTGGATCTTCTGCTATCAAGGCAACCAGTAAAATCTGAGTCCAAATACCTAATGATCTCTAAATGTTCTGACCTCTGATATGTGAGCATGTAATCTTTAGTTCTCTGTAAATACCGCATAACCCTTTTTATTGCTTTCTAATGATCTATTCTAAGGTTACTTAATATCTGCCAAGCATACCAACTATGTACGCAATATTTGGACGTGTACAAACTTGAGCATACATGAGACTCCCTATTGCTGAAGCATAAGGAACCTTTTGCATCTCTTCCTTTTCAATCTTATTTCTTGGGCATTGAAACAAACTGAATTTATCACCCTTGCAATGAGCATAGCATTTATCGATATATGCATTTTGTGATAAGCCAAGTATTCCTCGAGAACGATCTTAATGGATATGTATGCCCAACACAAAAGATGCATTCCCAAGATCTTTCATTTCAAATTTATTCGAAAGAAATCTCTTGGTCTCATGCAATAGGCCTATATTGCTGCTTGTCAGTAAGATGTCATTGACATATAACACCAAAAGAATAAACTTGCTCCCACTGATCTTATGATATATACATTGATCAATAGTGTTCTCCTTAAAATCAAAAGAGGTGATCACTTGATCAAATTTTTGATACCATTGACGAGATGTTTGCTTTAAACCATAAATGGATTTTTTTAATTTGCACACTAGATGTTTCGATTCATCCGACATGAAATTTTCTTGTTGCACCATATAAATTGTTTCTTCAATGTCATCACTGAGAAACATTGTCTTTACATTCATTAGATGTAGCCCCAAATTATAATGAGCTACAAGTGCCATAATGATTCTAAAAGAGTCTTTTCATGAAACAGGAGAGAAAGTCTCTTTATAATCAATGCTTTCCTTTTGAGTGAAACCTTTGGCAACTAGATGTGCTTTATATCTTACGACATTACCTTTCGAATCTTGCTTGATTTTGAAAATCCATTTACAACCAATCGATTTTGCTCCTTTAGGCAATTTGACAAGATCCCAAGTGTCATTGTACTATATTGATTTCATATCATTTTTCATTAAGTGCCTATTCTGTAGCTGTACTATTATCAGTAAGGGCAAGAGGTTTATCAGACCTAATTGCATAGTCTAGATCCATACACCTAACAATGATAGTGTGCTCATTCCACTTTTCGAAGTTAGTGCTGTTAAGCACTAGAATATTGTTCAAATTTGTAAATATATAAAAAAAACATTTACTGTAAGCAAAAATTAATAATAATAAACTCACAATTAACAAATAATGATTTTTGGCCATAATGAAATTTAGTCTTTGGACAGAAATTTCAATTTATAAGCAGTACTCTTAAACTTTATTAGTAAATATTGATAACCAAACTCTGCCAACAACATGCCTTCCTTTGGGCAGACATATTGCATGCATAGTAAAAAATAATTTTATCAGATATTTACTACCTCATTGTGTTTATAATCTGGCAAAAAAATAACCTTCCTTTGGGCCAATTATTTTCCGTAGGGATTAGAAACATAGTCATTTAAATTCTTAAATGACAGTCTTAGTTTTCAAAATAAATAAATTAACATAAAAGAGGTCACTTTGGTGGTATTTTATATTAATTTAATTTATTTTGAACTTTATTTTTAACACATTATGCACATATAAAAACACTAAGAGTACACAAATTTATTCATATCAACAAGGAGAGTGAGTACTACCAATCATCTTGGAATATCATGAAATATTTTATCGTGAAATAAAAATTCAGAAAATATGTGCATGATATATCAAAACACTAAAATTACCATGAATATTAAATAATAAATATTTAATGGAGTCAAAAAATTCTAGAAAAATCACCAAAAAATAGAAAATAAAATTTCACATTGGACTGGAGAAACCGGTGGTTGAAAGGCCATTGGATGGCGGCATGTGGGGAAGGGATCCCATGCGTGATCCCTTTCTTCAACCTCCAACGAGGTTGGCCTATCCCGATTGGATCCAGAACAGACCCGATCGAGTTTGTTTGTTTCTTTTCTTTAATTTCGACCCATTTTTCTTGATTTTTACCGAAATTGAAGATAAAATGTCACGACCCGAAGGCCGCAACTTTCCTTTATACTCATACTTTTCTTAGTCTACAATTTTATGGACTAAATTTTTCTTTTTCATTTTAAGGTTTGTATTCGGTGTCAGTGTAGTTACTATACTATCTCGGTGACCTATAGTTATTCCATTTAAATATTTAACAACCACGGAAACGATTCTTAGTTACATCCCGACTTGTTAAACAGAATATGTACTGTGCTTCAATTTAAGTCTTACATGTAAACAAGTAATTTATAAGAAACATATACCTCAGAAGACTAGTACCAAGTCCATATACAGTCTCCGATGCCCACTGAGCAGCTCACATGGCAGATGTTAACTTCAATAATCTGAAAGAGATGAAATTTAGTGGGGTGAGCAAAACCACGGCTCAGTAAGATACTAATATAAATACAAGAGTAGGATTACACTGTCTTAATCTGCAATGCTTAAAACTTGCAAATTTGCAATCACAGTTAATCCTTTCTCATCGATAACATATCATTATCTCATTTCTTGTCATCTGTCTATCACTTATACTTTTAAAATTATCATCATAATCACTTTTCAGTCTTCTTATCCTTACACTATAGTGCATCGCACAACAATCTGTCGTATCCAAATTGAATGTCATATACTATTAGTCTATATTTTCCTCTATCTCGGAGTACATCATGTCCAATTGAAGCACCATATCAATTCACTTTATATTTCATAATCGTACTCCTGTAATTTATCATCTCATATCACTTTTCCTTGTAGAGAAATCATGATCACCACAGTGTAAGTTCACAATTCTCTTCATATCTATCATATGTTCATGTGTCATATCATGTCATCGTCTAGATGAAATATCGCTACCACCGTGTGCTATCATCACATGATTCAATATGTACCGTATAAAATTTGTGTTCTGTATAAAACATTCATTTCAAATCATGTTTCATGTAGTACATAATCATGTACGAAAGTCATGTAATTCAGAATCATTTGACATATGTTTTAAAACACATTTTAAAACATATGAAATCTCTATTCATATCATGTGTGGTATAAAACCACATGTACATCATTTCATCTGTCATGTCAAATAAACATGGTTTAAAAATTATAAAGTCTCAAATCATATAATGCATAATATAAACCATGTTTCAATCGTTCAATTTCAATCATTTCATGTATACTGTAAAACATATCATGTCTAGAGTTTAATATATAATAAATCGTACTCTAGACATTCTTTAACATTTAGTAAGAGACTAGGCATAAATCCCTATTCTATTATCATATCATCTCTAACCCATTGTAGCTATCAATGGGATAGTTTTCCCTCGAAGGGTTCTCTATCTATGATCATAGATCGTCCCAGTCCCACTGATCAGCTGGAAACTGAGGAATGTGTCCACGACTATTGTCGGACAGCCTGGAATGATCTCATCAGGCAACATTTACATGTACATATCATATATGTATAAATGGGGTTCCATGCCACACAGGCAGAACCACACAATAAATACATACTCTGTGCCACAAAGGCATATGCCACTCAGGCATTCAATAGGGTACCTGTCGTCTCAAAAATCAAAATCTTTTGATATATCATTTTGAATTCATTTAGACAGCCCTCATAAAAAAAAACATTTAAAACCGAGTCTTTTGTCAAATCAATGCATAATCAAATCTCATGTTCAATCTGTACATGTCATGAATAATGTCAAAATGATATTAAACATCAAGGTCTGTGGCTGTCTAATCATTTCAAATATTTACTTTCACTTAAAAGATTTCGATGCATCTCTTTTTAAAATATCACTTTTTCTTTTAAAACAACATGAGATCATATGTCATGCATGAATGATTTTCTAAATATATCCAAATATATCTCAATACTCATTCAATCTATTGTTGTGCATATTATGACATCAAACTAAGGTGTGTCTTCAGTAGCCTAAATTTCTTATTCAAACATGATCATGACATGAAAGTCATCCGTCATTCATTCTACAATTGCACACGTCTTTTAAGTCCCCAATGGCATCATTAAAATCCACAGTACATATGTTTGCACGTTTATTCAAATACATTTCAATAACATCCATAGACTATTAGGATCATTCTAGTATATTTTTCCATCAAAGATCACAAGCTACCTCAAGCTTTCATTCTCCCTTTCATTATTTTGCACATTAATTAAATCAATTCCCAACATTAGCTTTACACATACAAAGTTAACATGCCACAATCAAACATTGATTCGAATCCATTCTATTGACAAAGATATTCCATAATGTAGTATATATCAAGTACCAAATTCTCTAAATCTCATTTTATTGCTATATTTTTTTTTCTCAATTTCAGCCTTATGGTATATTAAGATTATATTGTCATATTGCCAGATAGGTCATTATCCACACTTACAATCCTCTAACTTCGAGGTCATAACACATCAAAATGTCCATAAGATTTCGCGATCTACTTTCTTATGATCATTATCTCAATCATACCACTAAGACGGTCCATTTGTTTGAATCTATCAATTCTATAATCATCACTTTTCAACTATGATCTTCTCTTCAAAGCAATATCATATAATCATCGTTACATCTATCAATACTCCAACTATCGAGATTGCACCTCAATTTCTGCTCGATAGTCAACTTGAAATATTAAATAACTCGAATTATCGACTCTATAAGATTCACAACCAAATTCCTCACATTATCGTGTTCATCCATTAACCTTCTAAACCATTTAAAAATCAATTTTTCCTATGACACAGTAAGATCCTTTCAAGCTTATCTTCGATAATTCTCTCAGGATTCCATCTAGATGAGAACTTAATATTTTTCCTTAAACATTTTTGTGGAAATTTCGACAGCATAACGACTTAATTTCCTCTAAACCTCCTGCAAGGAAACACAATTTATACTGACAGCCGTTGATTCTCACCAATTTTTACCTCTTACTAAGACCCCCACCATAAATTGTGGGTCCTCTTAGCATTTTTAACATTAATTAAATCAATTCATTATATATAAAAAAAATCATAATCCCATTAAAAATCATTTCATCAGAGCATTATATAAGATCATAAATCCCACATACAATATAATGCTACTAATGCTTTATAAAAGTATCTTACCTATTCGCCAAGCTTGGCGCACTTTCTGATTTTCGAGCATTGCCGAACTCCACCATTCGTCGCATTTCCGCTTTACTACAATTTCAATATCAATGCACTACATCAATATAACCATAATTTATTCAATAAATACCATCAATTTATTTTCTATATTTTCCTTACCACATTTTTTTTTCTTCTCTTTCTTTTTCCTTTCCTTCTTCTTCTTCTTCCTTCTTTTCTTTCTCCTTTTCTTTTCTTTTCTTCTTTCTTTTCTTTTTCTTTCTTTTTTTCTTTTCTGTTCTGTTTTTTTTTTCTGGCCTGAACCGGTTCGGACCGGTTCACTTCTGCTGGCCGGTTCGGCCTCTTCCCGCCGGCATCACCGCCGGTTCGCACCCTCCACAGCTAGCCATGGTTGCAGGGAGGCCGAATCTGGTCTCGGTTTTGCCCCATCACCGGTGACGGTGCCGGATCTGGGTCCGTGGGTTTCGCCCCTTTTCCTTCCTCTTTTCTCCTTCCTCCGCCGTTTCCTTCACCGCCGGTGGCCACCTTGTCCTTCGTGGGTCTTCCCCGGTGGCGTTGGTGTCGATGGCGGTGCCCGGATTGGCCGGCACCGCCGTTCCACTTCCTCTTTTCCTTCTCGGGTTTTGCCTCCCTTTTTGCTTCTGTTTTTCCGTTTTCCTCTCTTTTCCGTTTCGTCGCCGGCCTCTCTTTCCCCTCCTCGGCCGGCGGCCACCTTCTCCTCTCTCCCCTTTTTCTTCTCTCGTCGGCCGGCCTTTCCATTTTTCTCTTCTCTGCTTTTCAACAGAGAAGAGAATAAGGGAATCGGGTTTATCCCGATTCCCATGTGTTTTTTTTTGTTTGTTTTGTTTTTTTTTAAAATTATATAAATATATTTACAAATTTAAATATATTTATATAAATACTTATATATCATACAAATCATTTGTATATATATACTTTAATTTAATTTACTATATATATTTCATATATTTTATATTTATATATGTAAATACATATTTCATATAAAAATATATATACATATATATACACACTTTATTTTAAAATATTATACATATATATATTTTATATATGTATATCATATATATACGTAAATGTATAATAAAATACATACGTATTCATTTTATGGTATCAAAGAGTATTTTCAACGTACGATATGTGCATATATTTCATATATATATGAATATATATATTTATTTAAAAATATATTTATATAATAACCTTATATAAATATATAAAATTACATATTTTTATTTCTTATTAAGTTTTGGATTTCTAAATATCCAAAATTATTTTCTTCACTTTCATTCTTATTTAATTTGGATTTCCATTTATCCAAATTAAATTTCCTCCTTCATTTCTTATTTCAAAATTTAATTTTCCTTTTTATTTCTTATTTAATTTGGATTTCACTTTGTCCAAATTAAATTTTTCGGATACCTTATATTTATTTAGAAAATTCTTGGTCTTCACATAAAATCATGGAATTAAGACTTTGTTTTACAAAACCATGCAAAAAACATGTCAAAAACAAAAAATTTGGTGATGAATCGGATCAAGAAAGATTTGAGAAAAACTCCATGAAAGAACTCAACCGCTATTCTTGATTTCTTTCAACCAAAACAAAAAAAAATTATCGAAATTGTGACTTTGATTCAACCATATGTTTAGAGTAGGGACCATAACCTATTTATACTGTAGTATATTTTATTTTATTTTGGCCCATCATGAGAATAAAATAAAATATTGGATCCTACACATTGCAAAGCCCATACTAAATGAGATGCCCTAAGGTCTAATAACTTAAATTTTATTTGATCACTTTTAAATAGACTAAACAAATTAAATAGCTGTAATATATAATTAATTGATATATGTAGGCCCACTTAAAGAATTTCCCAACAATTTCATCATTTGTCTGGAGTGGCCTCACACCATGAGGAAGAAGTCAGAAGGGTCTCCTATATCTGAGAATAATTGCAAGTAAGAGATCACCATTCAATGGAAGAGGTTCAAAATCGCACCAGTTAGTAAAACTTGGATCTAGTTTGTAGTTATTATTTGAAGGGTTTTACTGTTTACCACTCTTGACCCAAACATGATTAGTATAAAATCATAAAACGGATGAAAATACTTGTATTTAAATTAAGAAAAAGAAGAAACTTATCTTTAATTACAAGTAATTCAATTAATCAAAGAACATTTTATTTTTTCACTAACAAACTTCATTTGACATTTTCCTGGTGATTAAACTTTTCCTAACCCTAGCAACTGGAAGCAAATTTTTTTCTTTTTTTTCTTTTATATATTTATGCAAATTCTTGGTGATATTATAACCTGAATTATCTTGTTGAGATTGAGGTACAATAGTTATTGGCAACTTGGTATTGCATTTTCCATAATGCTATTTTTTTTTATAATTGGAGATAGATACCAAGATTAATTAGGTTCAAATCTAATTCTTATAATATGACTGATTCTTTTTTAATCACTTGTCAAGAAATTAGTGGCTAATGCCATCTTTCTTGTTTCATAGTTAAGTTAATTTGGAGTTTAATGGTCAGTGCATGTTTTTCTCAACATTTTTTGGCATTAATTATTTTTTTGTAAATTCAAGTACAAAAGCAGACCAAAGATTTATGCCTACTAATAAACCTCTCATATTTGGAAACAACATAATTATATTTCAAACAATAAATCTTCAATTTATGAAATAAGATGGCTTTCTTTTATAGTTATATCCTTTTTATTTTTACATGTGAAAACTCATTGGATTTAAAAAAAAAAGAAATATCTCATTCACAAGTCATAAATTCTATTTCTTCTTTTAAAGATTTAAACTTGAAATTTAAATAAATAAATAAATAAATTTTAACCATGGAAATATTCTCTTAAAATTTTTGTTTCTAAAATTGTATTATTGTTGAATAAATATTCTGTCATGACTCGAAAGCCGTGACGTGCACTTGACATTTACACTTATTCAATTTACAAATTTACGAGCTAAATTTTTCCTTTTCATTTCACGGTTTGTATTCGGTGCTAGTATAGTCACTAAACCATTCCCATTCATTCTTTAATTCAAATATGATTTAAATTACTTTCTGAGATAGGTAAGAGTCATTTTTATGCCTATAACTTATCATTTCTTAGAAATAGATTAATAATATTCCCCCTTATATTTTAAGACTTTTCCCATTTAATCACTTGCAATTCAAACTCAACAGAATGCAACACAACAATCTTTCCCAATTCAATAGTCTTAATAACGACAACTACTTACCACAAACATATCATATAACTTTAGAATATTATGTCAACTACTCCTTATCCTAGTTTACATTCCATCATATAGTACTGTACAGAAATCCCCTGAAAATAAAAGCATATATGAAAGAAGTATTGTAATACCAAAATATTGAACAACAAGGACCCTGGGCGTTAAGACACTGTTCAATCACTCGAAATGTCCTAGCACATCCCTTAAATCAAATCAATCTATAAAAATATTAATCTCGTTTAATGAACGAGGGCTCAATAAGTTACTAATATAAGAATAGAGTTAGGATTATATAGTCTTTAATGCAAATGCATATCCTGCAAGTACATATCCCAGTATCATTTAAAAATCGATATCCTTTGAGTATTTATTTAATCATGTCCCAATGATGCTAAGTGTCGTTGTATCACTGTATATCACGCATCAATGCAAGATGTACTGTCATGATAGGGTTCAGCATGTAACGTATGAAAATTCTGTTGTATAAAACATCCATTTCAAAACATGTCACATGTAGTATATAATCATGTATGAAACTCATACAGTTTCGGAATCATTTAATATATACTTTAAAATACATTTTAAAACATGTACAGTCTCAAATCATGTCATGTGTGGTATAAAAACTATGTGTAAATCATATTCAATCACAGTCTTATCACATATACTATAAAACATATCATATCTAAAGCTTTCATAAATAATAAACCATACTCTAGACAACGTTTAACATTTACTGAGAGACTAGCCATGGATCCCTATTCTAACAATTGCAGTTATCAATGGGAAAGCTTCCCTTTAGGGTATCCATCCATGATCATAGATCGTCTGAGTCCCATTATCAGCTAGAAACTGAGGAATGTGTCCACGATTATTGTCGGACAGCTTGAAATGGTCTCATCATGCAACATTTACATGTATATATCACACATATATAAATGGGTTCCATGCCACACAGGCAGAACCAAACAATATATATACTTTATGCCACATAGGCATTCCATAGGTTACCTGTCGTTTCTAAATTGAAATATTTTGCTATAACGTTTCAAACCAATTTAGACAACCCGCTTAGTGACCATTTATTAATGCATTATTTCTCAAATCTATGCATCTTAAATCGGGTGTTCAATCTATACATGTCATGAATGATGTCAAAACGAGAGTTAAACATCAAGATCTGTGACTGTTTAGTCATTTCAAACATTTACTTTCTCCTTCAAGATTTTGATGCATCTATTTTAAAGCAATGCTTTCTCTTTTAAAACAATTCGAGATCATATACTATGCATGAATGAATTCCTAAGTACACCATGATATAGCTCAATAATTATTCAATCCAATATTGTGCATATTAGGCCATTAGATTAAGGTATATATCTGTAGTAGCTTTAATTTCTCATTCACACGCGATTATGACACAAATGTCATCAATTATTCGTTATACAATTACACCAGTCCCTCAATGGCATCAATAAGATCCACTATACAGTTGTATAAATGTACATTCAGATATATTCCAATAACATCTATAGGTTACTAAAATTACACTCCTTTTTTTGAGGTCACAAAATCACATAGATTCACAATTTCCTATCCAATTATCATCTACCCAATTCATACCTCAATTCACTTTCCAATTTCCAATATCTATCTCACAGTCCATAAATCACAATGAATATCCATATATGTTCACATGTATAAATATAATCTCGATAATATCTCAAGACACCAATATAACATATCTCTTACCAAGATCACATCGTCACATTAATACACGGTATCTATATTTCAATATCATTCACAATATCACACATTACCATAAAACTATTTACTATAGTGTCAATCACCATGTCACACATAATTACTAATTTATTTAATAAAAGATATATTTCATATTCCATAACATTAATTATACAACCTTTATTATTCATTTCATTTCCACAAGGTATTGTAAATCATATTTCATAATCATTTTATTAGACCATAAATCGAAATGACTCCAAGGATAATATCAATTATCATTATGAGGTAATTATCCCAACTCACATACACATGATCCTAAAGTTATGCCAATACCATTGTCTCGTAATTGCCTTATTCGACTCTAGAGCATAAATTCGATTTTAACCCTGTACTTTAAAATGTTTCTTGATAAATCATTTTAATCATTTTTTTCTAAATCTTCATTTATGCAAGAATATAATAACTTTTACATAGGATATTTTATCTAAATTTTGGCAGCATAACGTTTTAGAAATCGGAACCTATTATAGGTAAAATTCAAAATTTTCAACCATTTCAAAACCCATTGTTTCCAAGGTAATTCATTTCACTATATACAACAGCTCAAGTGTTTTTAACTCAACACAATCCAATACTTTATCCAACAATCCATTTATCAAAGAAAAATCATTATAAAATCAGTAAAACGAAACTTCAAATTTCAAAATCGATTTATTTCTCTAACAATCAATTCAATATGTTTCTATACTTTTGATTAAAATCGATCAATTCTGTATTAAACTAAAGTTGTAAAAATATTTATAAGCCTTAGTCAAAATCAAACCCTAGTAGGTTACTCACGATATCAACCTACAGTTCTTTTTGTATAAGTCCCTTACTTATTTCAATACTTGATCACATATTACTACTATTCTTGAGATGCTCTATCATAACTCAAATTTATATTCCAACACAATTCCCATTTATCCTAGCATCATTCCACAATTTTCATAACCTCTTATCCTTACCTTAACATCAATTTTATCATTGTTTTGTCAAAATCCTCATAGTACACAACATACATTCTCACAATTCCATATCCATATTCAAACACTAATAATAAATTTTCTATGAATATTTTAATGATATTCCAACATCAAATAATCACATAAACACAACTTTCTATCTACACAATATAATACTAACGCAACCTTATAAAAGTATCTTACTTAGCGAAAAAACTTAATACTTGACGAACCCTAAGCACCATCGAATGCCAATCGCACCCTTTATGCTTTTGCTACGTTTTCAATATTCCACAAAAACAATTAAAATTAATTTAATAAGATTCTATGAAATTTCATAACTAAACATAATAGTATAAACTACTTCCTTACCCTTTTTTTCATCTTTCCCTAACAACCCCGTTCTTAACCGAATAGCAGCTAGTTCGATGCTAACTAGTAGCTACAGTGAGCTCTGGTTCAGCTACCTATATGATAACCGTAAATTTTTCCATTTATTGGAAAATAGAAATATTGAAAATAAATATTAGAGAAATTAAATAAGAGGAAATAAATAAAATTTGCGAGAAACGGGATATTGGTGAAAATCCCGAGAAATGAGGAAGTGATGAATAAGGAAATTCGTGTGAAGGAAATTAAATGGAAATAAAAATAAAGTCGGAGTTATGGAAAATAAGGAAAGGAGGAATTTAAATTGGATTAATAGAAATCCAAAATTTATAAAATAAAAATGTGTATATTATATATTTATATAATTAAATTATATAAATATATTTACACATGTTTTTATATAAATACATATGTTTGTATATGAATATTAGTATATATTATAAAATGAAATATATACTATTTTGTCTTAAATAAATACATGTGTATATTAGAAAATGTATTTATATAATTATAAATATATATGTACAGATATATATATATATATATATATATGAAATATATATATATATGAAATATATATATTATAATTTTAAATAAAAGTATATGAATATATAAGAAAAGTAAATGTGGTTTTATATAAAAGTTTATATGTATAAATATTTTATTATAGCATTTATATAATTTGTATACACATATGTTATTTAACTTTAAGTATATAAATATACATATATATATATAATAGATATACATTTTTGTAATACTTAATATACATATATGTATATGTGTGTATCTCTTTAAATATATATATATAGTACAATACTATATAAATAAGCAAATATTATTATATTTAAATTGTATAACATAAATATAAAGTAGATATATCGTTATATTATATCTATATAAATATTTATACTATGTATGAATTAATATATGTGTAGTATATAATATATAGTATATGTATAAAGTATAAAATATATTGTATAGTATATAGTAGGTGATAGACTAAAAAATGGAAAGGGGAATAAACCAAAAAGGAAACAAAACAGAAAAATAAATGAGGAGAAAAACGGGAAGGACCCGAACCTCCCCAGCCACAGAGAGCCGACGGCGGCGGAGCTGCCACCGTCTGCCAGGGAGGAAGGAGAAGGAGACGCCACCGGCCAGAGAGAGGGAAGACGCTGTCGGCGGCGTGAAGAGAGAAACAGATTCGACAGAAACAGAAGTAAACGCCGGAAAAGAAGAGGAAATGGCCGACGGTGATGCCGGCCAAATCGGTGGCCGCTACTGCCACCGAAGCTTCACCTGAGGGAGAGGAAGCTGATGGAGGCCACCGGAAGCGCAATGGATGGCGGAGGAACGCCGGCGAAGAGGAAGAAGAACCGAGGCAAAACTGCCTCGATCCGCCGCCGCCGTGCCGCCAATCCAGGGCAAACGGAGGGCACCGGCAAGTTTGTCGTGCAACTGGCCAGCTGAGGGACGCCTGAACTGCCGGAGAACCGGCCGCCGGCGAGGAACCGGCGAGGAAAGGAACTGGACCGGTCTGAACCGGTCTGACCGGGAAAGGAAGAAGAAAAAAGAAAAGAAAAAGAAAAGAAAAAGGAAAAAGAAAAAGAAAAAGAAAAGAAAGAAAGAAAAGAAAAAGAGGAAAAAGGAAGAAAAAGAGGAAAAAGGAGAATTTCGGGAATTCGGAAAATTCCCAGAAATTCAACAACCCGGGATTTTACAAAGTTCGGTAAGAAATCTTCCTGAGATTTAATTTTCAGAAAAATTAAATAAATTATGAAAAATTCTAAAAAAATTAGAATTTTATTTCCAGAAATTATTTTCAGCAATCGGGATAAAGAATCGGGAGAAATGGAGTGCGGGCGCGATCGATAAGCAGAAGTCGCCGACCCGGAAAAAAAAGGTAAGGGATGTATGTGCAGCACTGTAAGGATACTCAGTCTGCATATTTTAAATTGAAATATTTTATGCAATTATTTTATGAAAATTATTTTGATGCATGATTTGCTGAAAATAATTTGGGAAGAAGTACTGGCTGAAAGATTTTAAACTGTATTTTCTGTGCATGAGGTTAGTAAATCGGCAGCCGTTATGCTGCCGAAAGTTTTAGAAAAACTTTATAAAATTATATTAAATGATTTTATTTCCGAATTTTGATAGTAAATCACGAAACATGAGGAAATTTCTAAATTTCATAAAACATGAATATAATGAGATGGAACTTTAGAATATTCATGTATTCAAGAATGATGATAATGAAATCACCGAAAATTCTCGGAATAGATAAATTACACGAATTACGAGACGAAAGATGAAGTGAAATATAGTGAATATTCTTATGAATATTTTTATAAATATTCACTAAAGGATTTTAACCTTTATGGTTTTAAATTATGGAATTTTATATTTATATAAATTCCATAAAGGTTTATTTTATGATGAAAATATGGTTTTGAGACTGGTTGGCATTCCTATCATGCTGATGCATGATATGTGACATGTTTAGTCCCGGTCGACGCCTAATCAGTGATTCACCGAGGACAATATAGGTTATGGTTATAGATTTGACCGGTGTATTTCCTTACCCTCCGAGGTTTATAGTATGATAAGATTGATGTCTATCTTAGACTCCATAAATGATAGGTGATATGTTAAAAAGGAAAGTATTTTACATAAGATGGAATATGCCAATCGGAAAATGTGATACATGATGGGTGACATGTGCAAAGAACATGTTTTATATAATATGATAAGAGAATCAATTGAATTATAGCATTTTTACAAAATGCTCCTTTAGGTACTGATTATAGTACCGTGAGATGATTCTCATAAGACATGAGATACAAACATGTAATATGTTTTCAAAAAGAAAGAAATGATAATTCTAATATTCTTTCTATGGTCTTAATTGGAATATGAGATCATAAGTACTACATGAGTTCTGATAAGATAGTGGGAAATATATGGCATAAAGGCCAACCCAAATAAATACTCGATTTCTGTACCGTGTGAGCCACCTCTAGAATCCTTCGGGAACTAAGTGCTACACGAGTTTTGATGTAAAGGCCAAACCGAGCAAAGACTCGATGATTGTACCGTGGGAGCCACCTCTAGAATCCTTCGGGAACTAAGTGCTACACGTGTTCTGATGTGTTAGTAAAGGCCAAACCGAGCAGAGACTCGATGATTGTACCGTGTGAGCCACCTCTAGAATCCTTCGAGAACTAAGTGTTACACGTGTTTTGATGTGTTAGTAAAGGCCAAACCGAGCAGAGACTCGATGATTGTACCGTGGGAGCCACCTCTAGAATCCTTCGGGAACTAAGTGCTACACGAGTTTCGATGTGTGAGTAAGAAGTTTCTGTACCGTGTGAGCCACCTCTAGAAGACTCAAGGGAGCTAAGTGCTACATAGATTCTTTGTGAACTATGGGGAGCCACCTCTCGAATCCTTTGAGCACTAAGTGCTACACGAGTTCCTCGATATGGCACTTAACTCCATTGCTAGTTAGAATGGAAGTCGTAACTGAATCAGTGAACTGGGGCTTATGCCTAAAGTGGTTAAGTAATCGGTTATATGGGAATAGATTTTAATAGCTTATTTTGCTCTTTAAAGGACGGTACTAATAAAGAGAGTACATTAAAACATGAAATGAATTTTAAAGAAATAAAATGATGATTTAACTAATATTCTTTTCAAGGAATATACTAATATTAATTATTCTATTTAAATGCTTTATTTCGTAGAAGCATTATTTTGAAAAGAATATGAAAAAGGTTATGAAAGTTTAAAAAGGAAAAGGATTTATTAATTCAAAACAAAAAGAAAAAAAAATTCTCTCTACAGTTGCTTCTAGGTTCCGTAACAAGTATGGTATTCTAAAATACCTACCTTACTCTATTCGGATCCCTAGCCGACTGTAGTATCCTTCCTACCCATAGGAAAAATGAAAAAGATTTTTAGCATATAGGAAGCTGAGTATCAAGTGAGGCATATAATTCTCTTACTGAGCCGTGGTTTTGCTCACCCTTTAATTTTCAACATTTCAGGTTTTTGATGAATGTGAGTTCAGTGGATTGTGGATCCTGGCTGTACATGAAGGACAATGTGTCAAACCGACTGATTATTTGAGGTATGAACATGAGTTCTGTATTTAGACACATCAACAGTACTACTTATCTGATTAATTACGATAGGGGATGTGTATAATATAAAAAATATTATGAAAAATTGTTTAACAGTCAGTACAAGTGAAGTATCGTAGACAGCCCAACCGGTTAAGTTGTGTATAAGAAGATGAAAAATGTGGTCACGGGTCGTGACAACCTAAAACCTCCTACTTTATCTCTATGTTTCCATAATTTAACCCAGCTACTCTGCCTTTATTCATAATCGAAAGCCTAGCTACCAACCCCTATAGTACTAGCCTTTTAGCCTGGTCTTCTAGCACCACAAGGTTCTCAGAGATCAACCTTGTTCCAACCTCTACATGGCATCCTCGGTCAGGCCCAAAAACCTTGTTCGATGCCCTTGTTCAAGCACTAAAAACCTCTGTTCAAGGTCTTTACTACCACTCTGCAAATTAGCTCCAAGATTGGGACTAAACTTACGCCCTAATCCTTATTTCAGCCCTTGGATTAGTGCATAAAAGTAGTGCCTACCTCCTTATTTTGGTGCTTGAATCAACGCCTTTTTGGCCTCTTAAATTCTCTTGTTTCAGGCTGTTTCCAGCCTTACTTCAAGTGCTATTTTAGACCTTTTTTTTTAACCTTCTTAACTCCAAGCTTTAGCCCTTACACAACTCAATTACGACCTCAACAAAATCCAGCTCTTAGCCTTAATTTCAAAACTACTTCAGTTCCCTCATATGCCACTGTTCAAGGCTAGTTCTAACCTAATTTCAATCCTAACCTAGCACCTATTTTAGCTCCTTTTAGGGTCCCTAGTTTCAGCTTAAAAAAAATCCAAACTTTCAACCATTAAGGCCACACAACACAACGCTTTTTTTCTACTCCAAACAGCCACTTCTTCATGCTAGCAACGCCACTGCTTCAGCCTTTCAATCCCTTGAATTCTTCCTACTCTAGCTCTTCTCGATTTAGCCTTGATCGAGTGCCAATATGCCCCGTCCTAACACCGAACCAGCATCCCAAACTCAGCCAAGATCAGTACCTAGTGAGCCTCCTTCAATTATCAAAATGCACCTATCTCATCCTCTTAAATCATCCCTGAAAATAACTTTTTTTTCACATCATTTTAGCAGTCTAAATCAGCCTTGCTTCACCTCTATTTTGCCTTCATTTTTAGCCACACTTTTAACCTCTAACCACTGCCTGTTTAGCCCTTAAACAGTGGCACTACCAGCTCCCAACAACTGATTTTTCTTAAGCCCCAATCGGCGCCTAACACCCTTGCCTCGTTCTTCTTCTTCTTAGGAGTTTCTCCTTCCTCTATTCTTCTTCTTCTTCTTCTTCTTCTTCTTCTTCTTCTGTCAGTCTTCTTACTCTCTCGGGCTCTATCACACTAGGTGTCTCATCTGCCTTTGCTTCCTTTTCTTTCCAATTCTTTCTTCTTTCTTTATTACTCTCGATCCTAACACCCAAAGCCAACCTCCAGCTTGCTTCCAACCCATTACCAGTAACAGCTCACTGCCCTTTTCCTTCCGTCCTTTAGCTTCCCTTCTTCAGTAGCCCCTTTCTTCTTTTTCTTCTTTATTGCTTCCACACTTCTTTGGTCTCTCTGTCGGCTCCCTGTTTTGGTTTTCTTTTGGGTTTGGGTGAGATTTGGTATGCCTTGTGGCAGATGATTTAGTGGGGGAAAATCCCACCAAATCACATCTTTTTTTTAAATTATATTATTATCATTTATATATACACACACACATATATATATATGTATCTTTAATTATTTTAAATATATTTTTTTATTTATTCTATTTGTATATCTATAGTATAAAATATATAGTTTTTGTTATATATATTTCTTCATTTAATTAATCTATGTACATATATGCTATTTACTTCTATTTGATTAATATCACTATTTTTTTTACCTTCTATACTTATCACGTATACTTTAAATATTAAATACTTAATTTCCTGATGCTACTTAAAATTCCCACACTGTACAAATAAATTAAATTACTTACTCAAAATTCCCACACTGTACAAATAAATTAAATTACTTACTCCCATGTAAATAATCCATTGATAAATCCTCCATTTCACTAAACTATGTCCATTATTAGTCTTTAATTCTGTTGGCTCTACCGAGAGGGGGTGAATCGATTTTACTACTAAATTTGAGTTTTTAAGAGCTCAATTAACAAATAAAGGAAATTATGCAATAATAAAGCAAATACAGTAAATAAAGATAAAAGGAAGAGAAGTAAACACAAAATTTATAGAGGTTAGGCCAATCTCTTGCCTATGTCCTCTTTCCTTGATCCTCTTGTCAAGGGATTGATTCCACTCTTCTTTGTGAATGAGTACAAACCACTTCAAGATGTGGTGAGACCTCTTATAATTCCTTTTGAAGGCTTAGGAGTAACCTTCTCAACCTATCCCCTTGCAAAGCTACCTTCACTCTTATAAGATAACCTTACAAGGCTAGCACACCCTTTTGAATAGTAGAAATTAATGTGATTGGGTGGTGTACAAGGTGGGATATCACAAATCAAATACAAAGGATGATTTTTCAAATTTGAATTCTCTCTTGAAGCTTAGAAAAATTTTTGAGTGCCTGTTCTTACTTTAATCTTCATAAATGCCTCTATTTATAGTCCACAAACTACTTGGGATGGTTGTTGAAGCATTTAATGCAATTCTTCCTGTTGAAACCCTCAAAAACTAGCTTCTGGGTACTGTTCTTGTGAAAAAGGATCGATCCTTAGCCATAGGGGATCGATCCTTAAGTTCCAGAAAGCCTTTTAGCCCATTCTGCCAACTGGGGATCGATCCCTTCCCAGTGGGAATCGATCCCTTCCCAGTGGGAATCGATCCCTTGCTTGATATTTGCACCTGGAAAGTGTCTTGCCAACTTGGGATCCTTTCTGCCATCTGGGGATCGATCCCTCAAGCCTTCCTGCACCTTTTTGTTGGCTGTTTTGGGATAAATTGATGGGTTTTTGTGATTGCAAGTCAGTTCAAAACATTCTTTCATTTTTATAAGAGTATTTCCTGACTTTTTTAATTGAAATCTTAATCCAAAACTTTGTTTAAAAGATTTTCTATCATTGAGTCCATTTTAAGCAAATTTACAATATAGAGAAAACTTTTAGCATTACTTAAGTTTTTTTCATTTCAATATACTTGTCAATTTAAAGCTAACAATCTCCCCTTTTTTGATATGACAAAACTTAAGGTAAATTTGCTTATATTTTTTAAAAGCAAAAATGCTACTCACCCTCAAGATTTACTCCCCCTTAATTTAAGCACGAGTTTTATAAAATGATGCTATTCCCCCTCAAGATTTTCTCCCCCTTAATTTAAGCATGATTTTTATAAAATTTACCACACTAATTCTCCCCCTTTTTGTCATAGCAAAAGTTATAGAAAACATAAAGCAACAATAGAATCATGATCATAATAGACAGCATGGAGAAGTTGGCAATTTAAAGCAACAAAGTCAATGTCATAAACATAAGTAAAAACATAAACCAAGTACCATAGAGAACCAGAATCCTAAGAAGTCACAAAGTAAACATAACAAGCTAGTTCACATAACCAAGAACAATCACAACAATCTAACAAAGCCTTAAAGGCTGAGATACTCTAATCAACACCTCTTAGGAAACGTCATGTGGTACTGCTCAATGAAGTCGTCTTGCTGCATGTGAACATCTTGGAGCTCATTGAACAATGCAGCCTGTGTTTCCTCCGTACTATCAAGACTAGCATTAATTTGATTGAACCGCTGAGTGACATCCTGCTGGAAACTTTGCTGAGAAGTGTTAATTTGCTGAAGCATGTGCATGATTTGGTCGAAAGAAGCAGATGTAGATCCCGACGGTCCTGAAGAAGAAGGTTTTTCAGGGGCTTCCTCTTCGGAAACATGTTCGAGAGATGCTGGCTGCTCATGACGCTTCCCCTTGATGAAATTATCACCTATCTTATGTAAGTACCACCCAAGGTTATGCATCGTAGAAAAATTGATGGTGGTACTTGGATCCAGAAGAACACCAACTTCTCATGAGCAATCAATGCCTTGGTCGAGCAGGTAATAGGCTAGGGGCTAAGGGAAGACAATGGTCTTGACTCCACAGCGGACAATTTTCACCTAGTCATGAAGGATGAAATGAAGAAGGTCGGGTTGACAGCCATCGAGTGAGTGGATGTGGTGAAGCCAAAAGCGATCAAGCTTCCTAACTTGAGAGTATTTAGTTCCAAATGGGCGAAGGTTCCAGGAGATGATGATGTGGAGAAGGCATGCAAAGATGGGAAGGTCATCGACACGCTCATCCGCTACGGCAAACTCTAATGGAACCTCAGCATCTTTATAGGTAAGGCCGCCTTCGGGAATGCGAAAGGCATAAGAGAGTGATTGCTTGGAGACCTCAATATGCCTTCCCATGACGAATGATTTAATCCCTACAACTTGGCACAAATCATTGGGACTCATGATGAGTTCGACGTTGGAGAAGAACACCTGAACAATGTTGTATGGGATCAGGGTGTTTATCTTTAGAAAACGAGTTCAGCGGAAGGTGTCAAACTTGGCCAAATATGGGAATCCTATTTCTTCTAAGAATTCGAAGTCAATTGATCGCTAATGCTTGATCCGCATATTGGTAAATTTCTCATGAAATTTATTCTTTTCTTTCACATTTCGAAAACACCGGTTAAAGGCTGTGGGTACGGAAGAAGTGGAAGAGAAGGGAGCTCTTCGCCTCTTAGCAATGTCTTTAACACGATGAGCCATGAGAGACTAGATAAGGGAATAGAAAAGGAAGAAAAGTTCGTTGAGGAATTTCATCGAACAGGTGATGGGCACTACTTTGGTGATGTGTGAATGAGTGTATGGGGGAATAGGGAACTACCTAATAGCATAAAACCACATATTAGAATACAAGGAACGGTATTGATGAAGAGACATTGATGAAATATGAAAGGCATTAGAAGTTATGAGGGCTAGAAGTTGGGACAAAAGAATGGGTTTTTGAGTATGGGAAAATGAGATAGAGAGAAAAATTATGCAAGAAAATGTAGTGGGTTTGTAAAATATGATGAAATGAGTGAAAAATGCAAGATATATGATGGAAATTGATGAAGAAACACTTACAATTTATATGTTGGGCGTGAATGGCGTTGGTCACAGTGGAGAAGAAAAAATACAAAAGAAAGAGAAGTTTTGACAAGAAATGATGATAGAAAGTGAATGTGATGAAAAAATGAGGAAGAACGGTGACGAAATGGTGAGATTTGGTTGAGATATGAGTGAGTTTGAAAGTTTGGATGTGAGGAAATGGTCGAAGGGGGTTACGCGTGAAAGGAAAGATGAATAGTGGTGAAGGGAAGTGAATCACGACATTTAAAAGGGCCAATTTAAGCATTCTGGCTAGAGAGGATCGATCCCCTCCCTTCTTGGCAGAATGCAATTTCACAAATTCTAGTGCCATGGGATCGATCCCATGGTGAAGGGGATCGATCCCTCATAACTAAAACCCAATAATTTTGGCCTGAAAACCTATGGAATCAATCCTATTTCTTGAGGAATCAATCTTTCAGTCATTGTCTGAGTTTTTATGCAGAAAAATGATTTGAAAACACGTGAAAATTTGCATTTTTATTATTTTAAAATCAAGACAAATGCTTAACAAGTTAAAATCTTGTTTTATGACTTGTAAAAGACAAAAACCTTTGGAAAAGTGATTTAGAGAAAATTTTTGGACATGAGAAGTGATTTTAACAGGTGACATGGTGATTTAACTAGATCAACATTTTTTCTCAAAGGAGTTGAATGGTAAGGAAATAACATGGAATTCATAACATGATAAAACACATATTTCAGCATATATTCCTAACAACTAACAGAAATATGGCAAGTTAAGTCTATGAATAGCAAGTGGTCAATATATTCTTTAATTTCCTGACTTGCATTCATCACAACTAACTTAGACCATTCATTCAAAATCACAAGGAAGTCAATTTAGTTCAAGGAGCATTCACGAGACCTAGTTCACCTCTAAGTGTGGAAATTTGCTCTCTATCCAAGGGTTTTGTGAAGATATCAGCCAATTGGTGCAAGGTATCTATGTATTTTAGAACAATATCACCTTTTTACACATGATCTCTTATAAAATGGTGTCTTATTTCAATGTGCTTAGTTCTAGAGTATTGTATGAGATTTTTGGTAAGGTTGATAGCACTAGTATTATCACATTAGATAGGAATTTGATTAATTTCTATTCCATAGTCACTCATTTGTTGCTTAATCCACAATACTTGTGCACAACAACTTCTAGAAGCAATATATTTAGCTTCGGTTGTGGATTGAGCTACACTATTTTGTTTCTTGGACAACCATGAAATGAGTCTATTTCCTAATAATTGACAAGTCTCAGATGTACTTTTCCTATCAACTTTACAACCACCAAAATCCGCATCGGAATAAGCATGGAGAGCAAAAGTAGAATCTTTAGGATACCATAGTCCTAAGGAAGAAGTGTCTTTAAGGTATCTAAGGATTCTTTTTACAGCTTATAAATGTGATTCTCTAGGAGATGATTGAAATCTAGCACACAAGTATACACTAAACATTATATCGGTTCTACTAGCAGTGAGATATAACAATGAACCAATCATAGACCTATATAGTTTAGTGTATACACATTTTCCTCCTTCATCCTTATCAAGCTTG
This sequence comes from Heritiera fomes, assembly GCA_032173925.1. Lineage (NCBI taxonomy): Eukaryota > Viridiplantae > Streptophyta > Magnoliopsida > Malvales > Malvaceae > Heritiera > Heritiera fomes. The sequence goes on along the minus strand of JAPDPM010000004.1, from coordinate 21,629,649 downwards.
ATATTTGTGCTCATTAGGGTAGATTGAGGTTTAAACTCATCCATTCCAAATCTTTTGAGCAAGTCTTTAGTGTACTTAGCTTGATTTATAAAAATACCCTCTTTACATTGTTTAACTTGAAGTCTTAGGAAGAAGGTTAGCTCTCACATCATACTCATTTCAAATTCACCTTGCATTAATTTGGAGAAATCTTTATATAATGACTCATTTATGGATCCAAAAATGATATCATCTATATAAATTTGAACCACTAATAAGTCACTACCCTTAGATTGGATAAACAAGGTTGTATCTACTTTGCCTCTTGCAAAACCTTTTTCAATAAAAAATTTTGAAAGTCTTTCATACCAAGCTCTAGGAGCTTGTTTTAATCCATACAAAGCTTTTGAGAGTTTGAAAACATGATTAGGAAATTTTGGATTTTCAAAACCGTCAGGTTGCTCAACATAAACCTCTTCATTTATGTAACCATTTAAGAAAGCACTTTTAACACCCATTTGATATAGTTTAAAATCTTTGTAATATGCAAAGGCAAGTAGCATCCTAATGGCTTCTAGTCTAGCTACTTGTAACAGTCTAGTAACACAGTAATACACATATTATTACACAATTTTGACGATTGGGTTGTCTACGATACTTTACTTTTCAGTTACATTTAAACAATTTCATATGAAATTATAATATGAATTACATCCCCTATCTTAATTCACAAGAAAGTAGTACTGTAGATAAGTCCAAATACGAAAAATAAATGATCGTACCTTTCTTGATTAATTCGAGATGTCACAGTGTCTCTAAATGCGCAGTCGAGATCCTCATATGTTAGATTCTCAGTCCTTGAAAATCTGAAATGTTAAAATTAAAGGGTGAGCAACCCATGGCTCAGTAAGAGAGTTATATGCAACTCTTGATATTTAGCTATCTATATGCTGAAAAACTTTTTCACTTTCTTTAAATTTTCCTAAAAGGGCTTTAGGCTCACATGTAGGAAGGATACTACAGTCAGTTAGGGATTCGGATAGAATAAGGCAATATTTTGAAATACCTGTCTTGTTCTGAAACTTAGAAACAACTGTAGAGAGTACTATATAAATTGTTCTTAAAACAATTTAATATTTGTTTTCCATAGAGTAAGCCATTTATTTCTCTTCACTTCAGTATGGTTTAGAGCATGTGACAGTTCAGTAGTAAAATAGTGGTTTACTTCTGTTTCCTTCAGTACAGTGATTTTGTAAATATCCAAAACCGTTGGATAATTAGTTCATTAATTATTTCTACTTTAGAAATAATTTTAATGAAAATCATTTCCAGTAAGCAGTAATTTTTGGTACCCTTTAAAAGTTCAGTACCTTACAATTCAGTAAAACCGTATCTTACCGTTTAGTAAAACAGTGTTTTGGTACGATTTTTCTCAGTAAACAGTAAACAGTAGCTACCAATTCAGTAAACAGTATACGGTAGCTTTGAGTTCAGTAAACAGTAAATAGTAGCTTTCAGTTCAGTAAAACAGTAATCAGTGGCTACCATTTCAGTAAACAGTTAACAGTAACAGTACAGTTTAGTAAAATAGTGTTTTTGTACGGTTTTGCTTAGTAACAGTACAGTGGTTCAGTACCGTAAACAGTATAGTACAGTAAACCGGATTCAGTAAATCCTTTTAGTAAATAGTAATCAGTAAGTGAGACTAGGCATCACCCTACAATTAAATCATGCTATCTTCGTCCACTAAGGACATAGTATCAGTACTGAGATCTATGGCCATAATCTATAATATGTCAGCAGTGTACACTTGCTAGGTGACAATCCGGGACGCTGATGACTAGCTGGTTAATCAGCCACGTGATAGTAATAGTGTGATGCATGAAACTCGGGGCTAAAGTCTCAAAACAGTATAAAACCGTACCATAGCCTTTATGGATTTTAAACATAGTTTGAAATATTTCACAATTATCCATAAGGCTCACATGTATATATCCTCACCTTTATGAAATAAATAAAATAAATAATATTTTTCAAAATATTTCATAAAGGCATAAATCATATTTTCCATATGGTGAAAACAGTTAATTAATTAATCACACTGTAAAATAAAATCTCATGATTGTTTCTTTTTCACCGTAAAACATGTACACACACTTTTCCGTGCTTTCTTTCCAAAACATGGTTTTCAAAGTTATAGGAATTCAAATCAATTATTTTTATAATTTATGGAAAAATAAAATATTTATTTTCCAAATTCAACAATCCTGTCACTATGTTTTCCTCTATAAACACGTGTAGAGACCTTTTAGTCTCAAAATACTATTTTCCATCTTTAATTAACCTTTATGAAATTTCTATAAATAATTATTTTCATAATTAAAACCATAAAGGTTATTTATGAAATCAAGTGAATATTTGAAGAAATATTAATAAAATATTCATTTTGTGTCTTTTCTTTTTCCATCTCGTATTACTTGTAATCTTAGACTTCGAGAGAATTTTTGGTGATTTTATTTTTGTCACGACCCGAAGACCGCGACTTTCACTTGATTCTTATACTTTTCTTAGTCTACAAATTTATGGACTAAATTTTTCTTTTTTCTTTTAAGGTTTGTATTCGGTGTCAGTGTAGTTACTATACTATCTAGGCGACCTATAGTCATTCCCTTTAAATATTAAACAAACACGGAAACGGTTCTTAGTTACATCCCGACTTGTTAAACAGAATATGTACTGTGCATCAATTTAAATCTTACATGTAAACAAGTATTTTATAAGAAACATATACCTCAGAAGACTAGTACTAAGTCCATATACCGTCTCCGATGCCTACTGAGCAGCTCACATGGCAGATGTTAACTTCAATAATCTGAAAGAGATGAAATTTAGTGGGGTGAGCAAAACCACGGCTCAGTAAGATACTAATATAAATACATGAGTAGGATTATACTGTCTTAAACTGCAATGCTTAAAACTTGTAAGGATGCAATTACAGTTAATCCTTTCTCATCGATACATCTCATTATCACTTCTCATTTTCACTTTTCATTTCATAATCATACTTTGGTATGCTATCATCCCATATCAATTCTCATATTTACTTTTCATTTCATAATCATATTTCTGTATTCTATCATCTCGTATCGATTCTCATATCATCTCTTATCAATTCTCATATCATCTCTTATCCATTCTCATATTGTGGATCATGATCACGGTGGTACGAAGTCATAATTCTCTTCGTGTATTTCTATATTAATGTTTCATATCGTACCATGACATCATATAGATGAAATATCGTTACTACCGAGTCATGATACTCCTCATATATTCTTCATGTTTAATTGAGATATCCTATCGAATCACTTTACATTTAACAATCATATTCCCGTCTTATATTAATTCATATCACCTATCGTGTAGGAATTTATGATCACGATAGAGTAAGATCAGAATTCTCTTCATATCTATCATATGTTCGTGTATCATATGATATCATGTCAAGGTTTAATATGCAATTATGTAACTTTACTGTATAAATCGCTATAATCTCTAATCGTGTCATATGTACTTTAGAACATGCTCCACGTATGAATTTTCAATTTATTCAAGTCTACCTTTATGGCATGATAAAAACATGTTCAATTTCAATTCATGTATTCATTTTCAGAGCATGTCTAAAACATGTGCGGTTTTAAAACATTTTTCATATACTATAAGTCATATCAGGTCTAGAGTTCATTTCAAATCGATTTATACTCTAGACCGCATATCATTTTAAATTCGACACGAAATCGTATATAAATCATATCAGTGTCGAAATCATTTATCATATACTTTTAAAACATATACTGTAAATCATATCAGGTCTAGAGTTCATATCAAATCAAACTATACTCTAGACCGCATATCATGCCATGTTCGACACAAAATTACGTATAAATCATATAAGTGTCGAAATCATATCTCATGGACTTTTAAAACATGTTTAAAACATGTACTGTTTCAAAACATATTTCATTTCAAATCTGTTTCGTGTACAGTATAAATCATGTCAAGTCTAGAGTTCATATCATTAAAATCATACTCTAGACTTCATATCATATCAGTTAGAGACTAGGCTAGATCCCTATCATCTCTCTATCAATAAAGACTTAAATCACTGTAGCTAGCAGTGAAAATCATGTCTTCGTCCCCTGGAAACCAACTAGGGCGCTATCTATGGCCATAGACCTCATCTCTCTCAGCCCCACTGATCAGGCGTGACTGAGACCTGTCCACGACTATTGTCGGACAAGCATATCTGCCTAATGAGCAAAGCTCCAATTAGGCGGTTTCCACTATGCTTTATTGAATTTAATTCTCTTAGGGTGCCTACAGTCTCATAAAACATTTAAATCTATAGCTTTGTTTTCAATATCATGTAAAGCATATGGTAAAATTCTGTATGATATTTCATATATCAAAATATATATAAATATCTACCATATACTTTCATTTCAAAACAAATCAATACTTTTCAGTATTCATATAAACATTATTAAAATGTTTCAAGTTGCAAGAAAGCATGCTTAAATGCGATGCTATAAAACATTTCAGTATGCAACTTCAATATTATTTCCATCAAATACGCTGAAGCGATTCATTTAACTTTATCACCATCAGTTATTCGATTTCAAGACTTTCTTTCTGTCCAATCAGTAAATCACTATTCAAATCAATCAAGATTAATTTCATTCAGTATTCAGATTGCTCAATACTCTAATTATTTAATAACCAGATCACTTGGTATTCAAACCATTCGGTATTCAATATCCTTTTTCGATAATTATCGACTATAATAATCAATTGTACTTTTATTACCGATACTAGAACCACATCATCAGTGTGAATCCTCTTAGTATCTATGAGCATCAAATATCATGTTTCCATTTAGCCATCAGGATACTGAAATTATGAAATACTAATATCCTCATTCGATATCTATTCCAGAGTCGACATCGAGGATCGTAGAACCACAAGATCAATAATCGCATATCAAATCCATTTATGGTTTGACCTATTGGTACATATTCAGAATTTTCGACTTGCGGTTCATTTTTCATTCACTATCATAAAAATCATATCACAATCCTCAATTCACTTTTCATCTGGCCTGTAGAATGTAATATCATGTTAAAATTATCCATAAACGTCCTCAATTCAATTTTTGATTGGCAATTCACCACTTAAAAGAATTTGCCAATTTCCACTATCAACAGTATTTCAATCATTTAAGTCGCCTTGCGACTATCCATATTATTGCAAAAAATCTCAGTTCATACCACTAAGACGGTCCATTTATTTGAATTTATCAATCCTATAATCGTCACTCGATTGATAATTCCGCAATTCTATCATTCGACCATCTAAATCACAACTTCGATTTTTTTCTCTTTTAAGTTGTATCATATAATTATCATCACCTTTATCTGTGATTCGTCAAATAAATAATTTCACCTCAATCTCAACTTGATACCATTTATGATATTAAAATCACTTGATTTATCAATTCTATAATGTTTAGACCATATAATTCATCACATTATCGTTTTCAATAATCTATCTTCCCATCGATTTCAATATCAAACTCTTCAGTAATACCATATAATCCTTTTAATATTTATTTCCAATAATTATCTCCAAGATTCCATTTATGTGAGAAACTTAATCTTTTTCCTCAGATATTTTCCTAAAAATTTCGGCAGCATAACGGCTTAATTTTTACTAAGCCTCCTGCACGGAAAACAGTTTATAATTGCAGCCGTTGTTTCTCACATTTTCTTTATCTCTTACTAAGACCCCCACCATCAGTTGTGGGTCCTCTTAGCATTTTTAACATCAATTCAATCTATAAATCATATAAAAATTTTCACAATTCCATTTAAATTCATTCCATCTATGCATCATATAAAAATCATAAAATCCCACATACAATATGATACTACTAATGCTTTATAAAAGTATCTTACCTATTCGCCAAGCTTGGCACACTTTCTGATTTTCGAGCATTGCCGAACTCCACCATTCGTCGCATTTCCGCTTTACTACAATTTCAATATCAATGCATTACATCAATATAACCATAATTTATTCAATAAATACCATCAATTTATTTTCTATATTTTCCTTACCACATTTTTTTTTCTTCTCTTTCTTTTTCCTTTCCTTCTTCTTCTTCTTCCTTCTTTTCTTTCTCCTTTTCTTTTCTTTTCTTCTTTCTTTTCTTTTTCTTTCCTTTTTTTTTTCTGTTCTGTTTTTTTTTTCTGGCCTGAACCGGTTCAGACCGGTTCTGGCCGGTTCTGGCCGGTTCACTTTTGCTGGCCGGTTCGGCTTCTTCCCGCCGACATCACCGCCGGTTCGCACCTCCCTCAGCCGGCCACGGTTGCAAGGATGCCGGATCTGGCCTCGGTTTCGCCCCATCACCGGCGACGGCGCCGGATCTGGGTCCGTGGGTTTCGGCCCTTTTCCTTCCTCTCTTCTCCTTCCTCGGCCGTTTCCTTCACCGCCGGTGGCCTCCTTCACCTTCGTTGGTCTTCGCCGGTGGCGTTGGTGGCGATGCCAGCATCTGGATCAACCGACATTCCCTCTTTCCTTTTTCTCCTCTCTCTTTTTCTTTTCCGTTTTCCTTTTTCTTTTTCCGCTTCGGGTCGCCGCCGGTTGTTTCTTCTCTTCCCCCTCGCCTCGCCGGCGACGACCCTCTCCTTCCTCTCGGCCGGCCGGCGCCGACCTCTCTTTGCATTTTCTCCTCTGTTTTAACAGAGGAGAAATGAATAAGGGAATCGGGTATATCCCGATTCCCATTTCCTTTTTTTTTATTTTTATTTTTATTTATTATTATATATAATAATAATAACTATAATATATATAATTATTATACACCATAATTATATATATACACTATTCATAATATGTATTTAAATAATAATTTTGTATCAAAATATATTTTTATATATATATACTTTTTATACTTTTAACACAAAATAATATTTATATTTATCCAAGGTATATTTATATAATATCATTATATAAATATATCAGAATATTTTTATTTCTTATTAAGTTTTGGATTTCTAAATATCCAAAAATTATTTTCTCCATTTTCTTATTTAATTTGGATTTCCATTTATCCAAATTAAATTTCCTCCTTCATTTCTTATTTCCAATTTAATTTTCCTTTTTATTTCTTATTTAATTTGGATTTCAATTTGTCCAAATTAAATTTTTTCCGGATACCTTATATTTATTTAGAAAATTCTTGGTCTTCACAATTTTCGCACTTCTCGAAAACATGAATATTTTAAAATTAAACTTTCGTATATTTATGTTTTATAAAAAATAATCGATTTCTCGATTTTCGTGGTTGAAAATCATTTCTCATGAAATAAAATCATTTATTATGATTTTCAGTAATTTTCGATAATTTTTCGGCAGTATAACGGCTGCCGATTGGCTAGCCTCCTGCACGAAAAATACAGTTTATAATTTCAACTGGTAAATCATCACAATTTTTCGACCAATCATTATCAACAGCATTTATAAAATTAAATGCATATTAAAAACATGTTTTGAATATCCTTACAGGCTACACATGTCTCCCTTACTTGTCTCGGGTCGGCAACTTCCTCACCACCGTCGCACCCGTGTTCACCGCTCCCGATTCCATCGTCTCGGTCATCGAGGGTGATTTTTTAGAAATAAAATTCTAAAATTTAGAATTTTTCCATAGTTTATTAAAAATCACTTGAAATTAATTTCCGAAAATTTCTTATCGAATTTCCGTAAAATTCTGAATTTTCGAAATTTTCGAATTCCCGGAAATTTTCTTTTCTCTTTTTTTTTTCTTTTTCTATTTTCTTTTCCTTTTCTTTTCCTTTTCTTTTCTTTCTTCTTTTTCTTTTTCTTTCTTTTTCTTTTCTTTTCTTTTTCTTTTCTTCTTTTCTTTTTCCTTTTTTGGTCAGACCGGTTCAGACCAGTTCAGCCTCTTCAACTGTCGGTTCTCCTCCGGTTCGGTGGCTCCACAGCTACCCGACGTCACGGTGAAGTTGCTGGTGGTCTTCGTTCAGCCCAGCTCGGCGGCACGATGGCGAATTTGGCGGTGGAAGGTTTGGCCTTTCTCCTCCTCTTTCCTCCTTCCTCGGCCGCCTCGTCCTCATGCTGGCTTCCTTCTTCTTCCCCTTACCTCCACCGAGGTTGGGGTTGAGATGGCGGTGCCTGGAACGGCCGGCACCGCCGATTTCCTCTCTCCTTTCTCTTCGGCTTCGCCTTGCTTCTCCTGATTTTCTCTTTCCTTTTTCCTTCCATCGCCGATCGATTTCCTTCTCTTCTTCCCTCGCCAGCGACGGTCTCGCTTCCCTCATCTCTCCCTTGCCTTCTTTCTTGCCGCCGACGGTGGTCGGCTGGCGTATTGGGAGGGGAAATCGGGTTTCCCGATTTCCTTTCTATTTTCTTTCTGTTTTCTTTTTTATATATATATTATATTTATAAACTATATTATAAATATAATAATATTATTTTAAGTATATAGTATTTTACTATATAAATATATATTATATAATGATATATTGTATATTAACAAAATATATATAATATATATACTTTAAATTAAACTACAATATACATTTTATATGTATATATATTTATATTTTAATCATATATATATATATATATATATCTATACACAAAATGCCAATTTGTATTTCATTTGTGTACAAATCCATATATGTATGTATACCTATATATACATAAATATATATAAAATAATATTATACCTATGTACTTATTTGAAGGCATTTAATAGTATATATCAATACATAATAATAATAATAATAATAATAATAATAATAATAATAATAATATATACTATATTTGTTATATTTACATATGTATTCTTATACAATTATATTTATATATATTTACATATATATTTCCATTCCTTGTTTAATTTAGATTTCTCGATATCCAAATTAAATTCCTCAAATTTATCCTTTGATCGATTTTCTGAAATTCCTCTACCGTCTTCCATCTCGTAAATAATTTATTTATTTATTTACTTTAATTTATCTACTTGCATTAAAATTTAATTTTTCGAATGATTACTATTAAAATTCGAAAACTCACAGTTATCACATTCTTCCCACCTTAAGAAATTCAGTCCTCCAAATGTAACTTAATTTAAAAGGTGGTACATTTTGTATACTTATAGTTCTTACTCTTTAGATCCTTTTTCAGATAGTACTGTCAGCATATCATTAACATCAAGATCCCTTTTTAACCACTGCATATCGTCTTTCATCATACATTTATACTTCTTAAAATTTCTTATCAGTTTAGGAGTTATCGATTTCTAGTCCTCTTTGTACCATAGATAACTCACACTATTTGTCATCCGTTTCTCTCCTTTGGTGCCAAGTCGATAAGTTTGGTAACTATCGTTTATCAATTTAATCAATAGTATGTAATTGTCCCAGCAGCTTTCACATCTCGTGCATCCACTCTCTCAACATATCTTCGAGCGTTTCCATACTACGCTCAGATATTTACATCATTACGGAGCGATGCTATCAATAAATTTGGAATCTCAAGGCCTTTTGCTACATCTCATTAAGCATATGGCAACTCAAAGATTCTCATCACATGTAATGCTCACTGAAACTGTACATATACATTCTCATCATTTCATACTCATATTCTGACTATGGCACTAAAGAATCTAGGATTCTGATAATGGAAAAGTGATCCCATTAGACAACCAGTCATTGATCATTTCAATATCATCATATTTCTTTTGAACTCTTTATTATTCACAATATTCATTTTCACATTTATTCCATCAAGGCTGCATCTCATTGCAGACTTAACTATTTATCATCTCTTACAGTAAATGAAGCACTCGGCAATCATTTTCTCTCAATATCTCTTTTCATGTTGTATTGTCATTACATCTCTTATTCTTATGGTATACTCAATATCACTTAGGTTTTTAAATATACCTTAACATGAAATCTTTTCTTAATTTAGATTCTGTGATTAAATCCTCAATTATCCATTTAATCACCACATTTTCTATACAATTCCACCATTTCTATCATTTCGAGGTGGTTATATGTATAACCATTTTCTATTTATATACTGGCAGTAAAATAATACATGTCATTCATCTTACTCCTTTAAGTATCATTAATTTCACTTGTCAAGTTTGGCTTGATTTTACATCTAGCCACAATCAGGTGATAACCAACATGAAATCACTTTTAGTCTTAATTTCGGGAACTATTTTATATTTGTGTTTCCTACTCGTCATTTTAGTCGATTTTCTCAAATGGTATGGTACTCTATTGTTAAAATCATTTCATATTTTGCATACCATCTTTTCTTCACACTTATTCACTTACCGACTTTAACTTCTTTAATTATCCCATTAGTAGAGCAGCTAGTCCCATAACTCTTTTATAGATTGGCAATAGTATCTAGCTAGACCGTGATAACCGCAAATTTTCTATTTTTGGAAATTAATATTCAAGAAAATAGATAAGAGGAAATAAATAAATTAAAGTAAATAAATAAAAGTAAATAAATAAAATTTATTTACGAGATAGGAATATCGTTGAAATTTTGGAAATTAAAGAAGTGAGGAAATTGAGGAATTTAAATTTGGATAAATTGGAAATAACAAGAAGGATGAAATTATGGAAAATAATGAAGAGAGAATTTAATTTGGAGAATGGAAGTCCAAATTAAATAAGAAAAGGAGAAAAAGAATATGAAGATATTTATATAATTATATATTATATAAATGTATTTTTATACAAATACATATGTATATAAATATGATATTTTATGTATATATATATATATATAAGTATATACATATATAAGAAAAGTAAATATTATTTATTATCAAAACTTGTATATATATATATTGTAATACAATATATATCTATAAATACATATATATATATAAATGAAATATATATATTAATTCAAATTAAAAATTTATATATATGTATTCTGTGTATAATATATATATGTTAAAATATTATGTTTATATATGGTATATATAAATATAATATAGGAAAAAAATGAAACAGAAACGGGAAATGGGATCCCATTTCTATCGAAGAATCCCGTGAAGCCCAGCCACCACTGTCGGTGGCCACTGGAAAGGAAGAAGAAAAAGAGGGCATCGTCGGCGAGAGGAGAGGGAAGAGGGAAGTGACCGGCGGTGGCCCAAGCAGAAAAGAGAAGAAAATCGGGAGGCGAAAATCGAAGGGGAGAAAAGAGAAAAAGGAAAAGAGGAACGGCGGTGCCGGTCGATCCGGGCACCGCCACTGCTACTCTCGCCACCGGTGAAGACCTGATGAAGAAGAAGGAGGCCACCGATGGTGAAGGAAACGACGGAGGAAGGAGAAAAGAGGAAGGGAAGAGGCCGAAACCCAAGCCTCTAGATCCGGTGCCGTCGGCGGTGATGGGGCGAAACGGAGACCAGATCCGGGATCCTTGTAACTCCGGCAAGCTTTTGGAGGCACGAACCAGCGGTGATGCCGACGGGATCAAACTGAACCGGCGGTGAGGAGGCGAACCGGTCTGAACCGGTTCAGACAGAAAATGGGAAAAGGAAAAAGAAAAAGAAAAAGAAAAGAAAAGAAAAGAAAAGAAAGAAAGAAAAGAAAAGAGAAAAAAAAAGAGAAATTTTCGGCATTCAAGAATTTCAGAAATTACGGGAGATCCTGAGAATTCGAAAACCCGAGAATTACGGGAATCGGTAAGAAATCCCAAGAAGTGTTAAATTATTTAAATAATTTATTTATTTAAATAATTATGAAAAAAATTCTAAATTTTAGAATTTAATTTCCAGAAAATTCTCTCGATAACCGAGCCGATGGAATCGGGCGAGGTGAACACGGGCACAACCTTTGAGAGGCAGTCGCCGACCCGAAACAAGTAAGGATGCATGTGCAGCACTGTAAGGATATTCAGTCTGCATGATTTAAATTATGAAATATTTTATGAAAATACTACGATGAATGATGGCTGAAAATTTGTGATGATGTACCAGTTGAGAATTTAAACTGTATTTTTCGTGCAGAAGGCTAACCAATCGGCAGCCGTTATACTGCCGAAAAATTATCGAAAATTGTCGAAAATATCTAGAAAATTTCATAAAATCATAATAAATGATTTTATTTCACGAGAAATGATTTTCAACTACGAAAATCGAGAAAATGAATATTTTCATAAAAACATGAATAAAATGAAAGTGATTTTAAATTATTAATGTTTTCGGGAATGGTGATAATGAAATCACCGAAAATTCTCTTAATATGTAAAATTACACGTAATACGAGACGAAAAATGAAAAGAAGTAAAGTGAATATTCTAATGAATATTTTCATTATTATTTCTTAAATATTCACTAAATGGTTTTATAACCTTTATGAATTTAAATTATGAAATTATATATTTTATAAATTTCATAAAGGTTATTTTATGATGAAAAACATGGTTTTGAGACTAGTTGGCCCCTCTATCATGCCGACATGTGATATGTAATACGTGATATGTGATATGTAACACGTGATATGTGATATGTAACATGTGATATGTGATATGTAGTCCCGGCCGACACCTGATCAGTGATCCACCGAGGACAATTATTGACTATGGCCATAGATCTGACATGATGATTTCATACCTTCGGGTATTATTGCATGATAGGACTCGGTGGTTGCCACTGTCTCCATATATGATATGTTTTAAATGAAAATGTTTTACATGATATGTGATATGTGAAATGTAAATGATTTATAGCATTTTTATAAAATGCTAATTTCAGTACTGATTTTGGTACTACCAGATGATTTTCATATGATATGTAATATGACCATGTGACATGTTTTCAAAAGGAAAAAGAGTTTATAAGTCTAATATTCTTATTTTGATTTTAAATTGAATATTAGACTATATGTGACATGAATATGTGAAATGTTTTCGAAAGGAAAGAGGAGGAAGATAAATCTAATATTCTTATTTAAATTTTAAATTGAATATTAGATTTAAATGATTTATATGTTATACGAAAAAAATTTAATAGCTTATTTTGCTATTTTAAAGTACTATACTAATTATGATTGTACAGTAAAACATGAAATGAGTTTTAAAGGAAAATGATGATGATTTAACTAATATTCTTTTCAAAGAAAATATGAATATTAGTTATTTTATTTAAATGCTTTATTTCATAGAAGCATTATTTTGAAAAAGATTATGAAAATGTTACGAAATAAAAAGGAAAGGACTTGAATTTCAAAACAAGAAAGAATACTACTCTCTACAGTTGCTTCTAGGTTTCGGGACAAGATAGGTATTTCAAAATACCTACCTTACTCCATCCGGATCCCTAGTCGACTGTAGTATCCTTCCTACATTCGAGCCTATAGCCCCATAGGAAAAATGAAAATGTTTTTCAGCATATAAGAAGCTGAATATCAAGTATGCATATAATTCCCTTACTGAGCCGTGGTTTGCTCACCCCTCTATTTTAACATTTCAGGTTTTCGAAGATTGAGATTCTAACACTTAAAGGATTTCGGCTGTGCATTTTGGGACGATGCGACAACTTGATTTATTTAATAAGGTATGATCATTTATTTTCTGTATTTAGACTTATCAACAGTACTACTTTCTTATGAAGTAAGATAGGGGATGTAATTCATATTGTAATTTTATATGAAGTTGTTTATATGTAAAAGAAAATGCAAAGTATCGCAGACAGCCCAACCATATAAGATGTATAGAATAAGGTGAAAAATAGGGTCACGAGCTGTGACAGATTTAATGGTATCAGAGCACGATTGGCCTGATGTCTGTTGATACTTTTTGAAAGAAAATGTATTGAAAAGGTTAACATCCTCTGTAGTACTGTGTAGTCTGAATACATAGAGAAAATAAATGAGTGTAATTGAAATTAAGTGTTTAGAAGGGAGTGAGCAATTTGGAATAAGGAATGCTTAAAAGGGAAAACGGCTCAGGAATGTTAACTGAAATGGTGATCTTATAATCTAAATGAAGGTCGGTTCGTAAGGAACAAAAATAGACTCGGTGAGGGCCCCACTAGTACTTTTCTATCCGGATCGAACTGAGACTTGAAAGTGATGATATAAAGGAGGGGAATGAGATATCATCATTAAATAGACATTAAGATCATCGATTAAAGGTATTTTGAGGAGAGAGAAAATTTTGATCAAAAATGACCAAAATACCCTATCTCCAAAATTTTACCTGGAGTCAAAATAGATTAACAGAAGTTAGAATTGATTGATTTGATAGAGAAAGTGATGATATAAAGCTGCATTTCATGCAAAATAATCCAATTATGGATTCTATAGGACTTCTCTGTCAAAATCGAAAAAGATTTTAAGCTACTGATAATGGTATGAGAAAGGGGTACTATCAGCACATAGATATTAAGATCACTTATTTAAATGTATACTGAGGAGAAAGAAATAAATGTCGAAATGACAAAAATGCCCCTATGTTGGGCAATGTGCTGAATAGTGATGAAACCAAGTGATTTCAAATTCCTTGATGATAATGAAATTATTAATAGCATAGAGGATGTCATATGGATATATCGATCCCTATTACTGATTCCACTTACACTTCGATTATGGACGCGAATTGCGAGTGACCTAGCGAACGGGTTAGGCCTCATGACGAAACTTTGAGGGGTGACCTAGTGAAAGGGCTGGGCATTCTCAGAAAGGTTAGTACATAGGTGTATAGGCGGACGGCGGACGGCGAACGGGCCGGGGCCTTATATGATGCGATCCAATAAGAGTGTATAGTGTAAGGTCATAAGATGATTGGCCCAGTTATGGACTGTAAGGGCCGAAAATTAAGAGTATTGAACGGGATCGTTGAATACTATGGAAAGTGAAATGATTACAGGAATTGACTGATGAGGTGAATAGTACAGATAATGAAATACATATTAGTGTGGTTAATTACGGTTCTATATATTTACTACTTTGAGGTATCAAATAGATAATGTTATATAGAACCGAAATATCTTGAAATATGTGCTACAGAATAAGGTACTATGTGGAGTACTGTAAATTGGAGAATATTTATAAGAACAATAAAGTGATAAAAAGAAGATAACAGCTAACCTAAATTTTTCAAGACCCTTGAGACAAAATGAGAAGGGCGACCCAACGATAGGCGACTCGCAGTGGACAATATGATGTGAGATGTGGGCAAACTATGTGGTCGCCGACTCACTTGTAAGAGTAAACCTGGGGCGAAAAGATCGCCTAGGGGATGCTCGCCGACGGCCAATACGAACGGGCGGGACTCTTACAATTATTTTAATGGTAACACGAGGGAAAAGAACTAGGTACGTAAGGGTGCCAGGGTTCAAACCTCGTGGATAATATGCTCAAGGGAGTCAAACCTGAATTTATTAAATGAACTTGATTCCAAAGTAAATTATAGTGGTAATAAATTGGTTAGTTGTAAAATGTGTTGATAACTGTTGTACTTGATACAGCTTACTAGATTGAGATTCGTAAGGCTATAAAGTATGAGTAAATAATGAAATCAAGGTAGAGTATGAGTCGAAATGAATTGAATAGTAAATGTCTCTACCTTGAGAATACACAGTGAGAATGACAGGACATAAGGATGAAATGTCCAAAATGATAAGAGATGAATGATTAAGGAAAGTATCGGATGTGATTCCCGATAAATTTTCAGAGTAATATAGATTGAGAGATCGAATTAATATTGACTCGATTATTAATATGAAATCCGTTTTAAGCTTATATCGGAGAACATAGAAGAATCTGAAAAGCTTAAGAAATAATTCTGCAAAATATGTGAATAATGAAATTCACTTATATATAAGGATAATTGATGGAAATACAGATGATATGATTTGAGGATGAATTAAATGGTGGAATTACATGGATAATCTGGTGACGAAAATGATGATTGATTTGTCACCTATGAAATTTAAATTATGAAGAGTATAAGCTCAGGTATATTCTAAAACTTAAGTGATATAGAGTATACCATAAGAATAAGAGATGTAATGATGAGATTACATGGAAAGACGATATGGAAAGAAAATGATGAGTAAATAGCAAAGTCTGCAAATGAGCTGCAGCATTTGATGAAATAAATATGAAATGAGTATTGGAGATAATAATGAAGAATCTAAAAGAGATATGATAATATGGAAGTGAGTATAGACCAATAGTCTAATGAAATCACTTCTCTATTATCAAACTCTTAGATTCTTTAGTGCCATAGTCGAAATACTATTATAAAATAATGAGAATGTATGTAAAGTTTCAGTGAGCCCTATATGTGATAGGAATCTCTGAGTAGCTATATATATATGGGAAATAGCAAAAGACTTTGAGATTCCAAAATTTATAGACACCACCGCTCCGTACATGATATAAATATGTGAGCGTAGTATGGAAACGCTCGAAGATATGTTGAGAGAGCGGATGCATGATATGTGAAAGCTACTAGGACAATTGCATACAATTGATTAACCTGTTTAAATGATAGTACCAAACTATATCGACTTGGCACCAAATAAGGAAGATGAATGAGGAACAATATGAATCATATGTGATATGAAAAGGAGTGGAAATGGATAACTCCTAACTGATAAGAAATTTAAGGGAGTATAAATATATGATGAGAAATGATATATAGTGGTATAAAGGCGATTATGATGTTAAAAGTATACTTGTAGTATAATTTGAAAGATGATTTAGAGGACAAGAATGATAAGTATATAGGATGCTACCACCTTATGAATTAAGTTAAATTCGAAGGACCGAATTTCTTAAGATGGGGAGAATGTGATAACCGCAAATTTTCTATTTTTGGAAATTAATATTCAAGAAAATAGATAAGAGGAAATAAATAAATTAAAGTAAATAAATAAAATTTATTTACGAGATAGGAATATCGTTCAAATTTTGGAAATTAAAGAAGTGAGAAAATTGAGGAATTTAAATTTGGATAAATTGGAAATAATAAGAAGGATGAAATTATGGAAAATAATGAAGAGAGAATTTAATTTGGAGAATGGAAGTCCAAATTAAATAAGAAAAGAAGAAAAGAATATGAAGATATTTATATAATTATATATTATATAAATGTATTTTTATACAAATACATATGTATATAAATATGATATTTTATGTGTATATATATAAGTATATACATATATAAGAAAAGTAAATATTATTTATTATCAAAACTTGTGTTTATATTGTAATACAATATATATCTATAAATACATATATATATATATATAAATGAAATATATATTAATTCAAATTAAAAATTTATATATATGTATTTTGTGTATAATATATATATGTTAAAATATCATGTTTATATATGGTATATATAAATATAATATAGGAAAAAAATGAAACAGAAACGAGAAATGGGATCCCGTTTCTGTCGAAGAATCCCGTGAAGCCCAGCCACCACTGTTGGCGGCCACCGAAAAGGAAGAAGAAAAAGAGGGCATCGCCGACGAGAGGAAAGGGAAGAGGGAATTGACCGGCGGCGGCCCAAATGGAAAAGAGAAGAAAATCGGGAGGCGAAAACTGAAGGGGAGAAAGGAAAAAAAGGAAAAGAGGAACGGCGATGCCGGTCGATCCGAGCACCACCACTACTACTCTCGCCACCGGTGAAGACCGACGAAGGAGAAGGAGGCCCCCAGTGGTGAAGGAAACGGCGGAGGAAGGAGAAAAGATGAAGGGAAGAGGCCGAAACCTAAGCCTCTAGATCCGGCGCCGTCGCCGGTGATGGGATGAAACAGAGACCAGATCTGGGATCCTCGCAACTCCGGCAAGCTGTGGGAGGCACGAACCGGCGGTGATGCCGACGGGATCAAACGAACCACCGGTGAGAAGGCGAACCGGTCTGAACCGGTTCGAACCGATTCAGATTGAAAATGGGAAAAGGAAAAAGAAAAAGAAAAGAAAAGAAAAGAAAAGAAAAGAAAAGAAAGAAAAGAAAAGAGCAAAAAAAAGAGAAATTTTCGGCATTCGAGAATTTCGGAAATTACGGGAGAGCCTGAGAATTCGGAAACCCGAGAATTACAGGAATCGATAAGAAATCCCGAGAAGTGTTAAATTATTTAAATAATTATGAAAAAATTCTAAATTTTAGAATTTAATTTCTAGAAAATTCTCTCGATAACCGAGCCGATGGAATCGGGCGAGGTGAACACGGGCGCGACCTTTGAGAGGCAGTCGCCGACCCGAAACAAGTAAGGGATGCATGTGCAGCATTGTAAGGATATTCAGTCTGCATGATTTAAATTATGAAATATTTTATGAAAATATTTTATGAAAATACTACGATGAATGATGGTTGAAAATTTGTGATGATGTACCAGTTGAGAATTTAAACTGTATTTTTCGTGCTGGAGGTTAACCAATCGGCAGCCGTTATACTACCGAAAAATTATCGAAAATTGCCAAAAATATCTAGAAAATTTCATAAAATCATAATAAATGATTTTATTTCACGAGAAATGATTTTCAACTACAAAAATCGAGAAAATGAATATTTTCATAAAAACATGAATAAAATGAAAGTGATTTTAAATTATTCATGTTTTCGAGAATGGTGATAATGAAATCACCAAAAATTCTCTTAATATGTAAAATTACACGTAATACGAGACGAAAAATGAAAAGAAGTAAAGTGAATATTCTTATGAATATTTTCATAATTATTTCTTAAATATTCACTAAATAGTTTTATAACCTTTATGAATTTAAATTATGAAATTATATATTTTATAAATTTCATAAAGGTTATTTTATGATGAAAACATGGTTTTGAGACTAGTTGGCCCCTCTATCATGCCGACATGTGATATGTAATACGTGATATGTGATATGTAACATGTTATATGTGATATGTAGTCCCAGCCGACACCTGATCAGTGATTCGTCGAGGACAATTATTGACTATGGCCATAGATCTGACATGATGATTTCATACCTTCGGGTATTATTGCATGATAGGACTCGGTGGTTGCCACTGTCTCCATATATGATATGTTTTAAATGAAAATGTTTTACATGATATGTGATATGTGAAATGTAAATGATTTATAGCATTTTTATAAAATGCTAATTTCAGTACTGATTTTAGTACTACGAGATGATTTTCATATGATATGTAATATGAACATGTGATATGTTTTCAAAAGGAAAAAGAGTTTATAAGTCTAATATTCTTATTTTGATTTTAAATTGAATATTAGACTATATGTGACATGAATATGTGACATGTTTTTGAAAGGAAATAGGAGGAAAATAAATCTAATATTCTTATTTAAATTTTAAATTGAATATTAGATTTAAATGATTTATATGTTATACGAAAAAGGTTTAATAGCTTATTTTGCTATTTTAAAGTACTGTACTAATTATGATTGTACAGTAAAACATGAAATGAGTTTTAAAGGAAAATGATGATGATTTAACTAATATTCTTTTCAAAGAAAATATGAATATTAGTTATTTTATGTAAATGCATTATTTCATAAAAGCATTATTTTGAAAAAGATTATGAAAATATTACGAAATAAAAAAGAAAGGACTTGAATTTCAAAACAAGAAAGAATACTACTCTCTACAGTTGCTTCTAGGTCCGAGACAAGATAGGTATTTCAAAATACCTACCTTACTCCATCCGGATCCCTAGCCGACTGTAGTATCCTTCCTACATGCGAGCCTATAGCCCCATAGGAAAAATGAAAAAGTTTTTCAGCATATAAGAAGCTGAATATCAAGTATGCATATAATTCCCTTACTGAGCCGTGGTTTGCTCATCCCTCTATTTTAACATTTCAGGTTTTCGAAGATTGAGATTCTAACACTTAAAGGATTTCGGCTGTGCATTTTGGGATAATGCGACAACTTGATTTATTTAATTAGGTATGATCATTTATTTTCTGTATTTAGACTTATCAACAATACTACTTTCTTATGAAGTAAGATAGGGGATGTAATTCATATTGTAATTTTATATGTAAAATAAAAAGTAAAGTATCGTAGACAGCCCAACCATATAAGATGTATAGAATAAGGTGAAAAATAGGGTCACGCGCTGTGACATAGACTCATTAATTTCATATCTCAATCATTATCTCTCTATCCTAGATAGATTTACTGTCATTCTATCATTTCGAGATCATATATCTCAGAAAGAGACACTATCTAGCTAAATCTCTTATTTGCCAAACTTAGCACAAGTTCACAGTCTTTAAGAGTTTGGGGGGTCATACCACAATGCTGCTCGTGTTCCATTTGTATCTATAACTATTTCAATACCTCATCACTTAATTTTTTTATGGATGCCTCATTCATTGGGCTTATATACCTCCATAGGAAATCGTAAAGTTCATGTCAAGTTTTAATCACCATCTTATGGACATCAGTCTCCGACTTTCCTCTAATGACGCTTTATACCGAGGCTGGTCTTATGAACTCCTCATATATCTCTGATTAGATCAATAAGCATCCATTTTCATGTAGATGAGCACTTGTTCTTCACAAGAACTTTATTAAATAGTAAAAATTTAATACACCATTTTAATTGATCTATGTATCAAGGTCATCTGTGCTTTTCTCATTCACTCTTATACAAATAACTTTCTTAACCTCAAATTACACTATCTGTATTTTCATCAATCACACCTTTACAAGTGAATTTCATTATTCAAACATTTTCCAAAGTTGTTGTAAAGCTTTTGGACTCTTTTTATATTCTTCGATACAAGCTTACAATTAGATTTCATATCCACGATCGAGTCAATATTAACTCGATCTCCCATATCTATATTACTCTGAAAAATTTATCGGGAATCACATCCGATACTTTCTTTAATCACACATCTCTTATCATTTTGGACATTTCATCCTCATGTCCTGTCATTTTCACTGTATATTCTCAAGGCAGAAACATTTACTATTCAAATCATTTTGATACATACTCTACCTTGATTCCATTATTTACTCATAATTCACAACATATTATTCAAAGTGATTAGAAATGCTGTATCAAGTATAACTATTTAGTTGACATATTTCACAGCTAACCAATTTATTGTTGCTGTAATTTACTTTAAAATCAATTTCATTTAATGAATTCAGGTTTAATTCCCTTGAGCATGTTATCCACGAGGTTCGAACCCTGGCACCCTTACGTACCTAGTTCTTTACATTCGTGTTACCATTGAGATAATTGTAAGAGCCCCTCCCGTTCGAATCGGCCATCAGCGAACATCCCTTAGGCGATCCTTTTGCCCTAGGTTTACCTTTACAAGTGAGTTGGCGACCACATAGTTCGCCCACACCTTACAACATATTGTCCGTTGCTGGTCGCCCATCACAGTTTTGTCTCAAGGGTCCTGAAGAACTCAGGTTAGCTGTCATCTTTTTTTTTTTGTCACTTTACTGTTCTTATGCATATTCTCCAATTTACAATACTCCATACAGTACTTGAATTTGCAAAGCATACCTCAACATGCTCCGGTTCTATAAATAAATATTCGTTTAATACCCCAGAAACAGTATAAATGTATTGAACCATTATTAATCGTACTGCTATGGCTTTCATCAATTTTTACTGATCACTTTCTTAGTTATTTTCTGTAGTCATTTCACTTTTCATAATATCCAACGATCCCGTAATAAACATCCAATTCAATACACTCTTAATTCAGGCCCTTACAATCAATAACCGGGCCAATCATCTTGGGACATTCCACTATATACTTATGGGATCGCAATCATGTAAGGCCCCGGTAGGTAAGGGAGACATGTCGAGCCTGTAAGAATATCCGACACAAATGTTTTAAATATGCATTTAATTTTATAAATGTTGTTGATAATGATTGGTCGGAAAATTGTGGTGATTTACCGGTTGAAATTATAAATTGTATTTTCCGTGCAGGAGGCTAGCCAATCGGCAGCTATTATACTGCTGAAAAATTATTGAAAATCACCGAAAATCATAATAAATGATTTTATTTCACGAGAAACAATTTTCAACCACGAAAATCGAGAAATTGATTATTTTTCATAAAACATGAATATACGGAAGTTTAATTTTAAAATATTCATGTTATTGGGAAGTGTGAAAATAAAATCACTGAAAATTCTCTCGAAGTGTAAGATTTCACGTAATACGAGATGAAAAAAGAAAAGACACAAAGTGAATATTTTATTAATATTTCTTCAAATATTCACTTGATTTCATAAATAACCTTTATGGTTTTAATTATGAAAATAATTATTTATAAAAATTTCATAAAGGTTAATTAAAGATGGAAAATAGTATTTTGAGACTAGAAGGTCTATACACGTGTTTATAGAGGAAAACATGGTGACGGGATTGTTGAATTTGGAAAATAAATATTTTATTTTTCCATAAATCATAAAAATAATTGATTTGAATTCCGATAACTTTGAAAACCATGTTTTGAAAAGAAAGCACGGAAAAGCATGCGTACATGTTTTACGGTGAAAAAGAAACAATCATGAGATTTTATTTTACAGTGTGATTAATTAATTAACTGTTTTCACCGTATGGAAAATATGATTTATGCCTTTATGAAATATTTTGAAAAATGTTATTTATTTTATTTATTTCATAAAGGTGAGGATATATACATGTGAGCCTTATGGATAATTGTGAAATATTTCAAATTACGGTGTTTAAAATCCATAAAGGCTATGGTACGGTTTTATACTGTTTTGAGACTTAGGCCCTGAGTTTCATGCATCGTTCTATTACTGTCACGTGGCTGATTGACCAGCTAGTCATCAGCGTCCCGGATTGTCACCTAGCAAGTGTCCATCAAGGACTTATTATAGATCATGGTCATAGATCTCAGTACTAATACTGTGTCCCTAGTTGACGAAGATAGCATGATTTAATTGTAGGGTGATGCCTAGTCTCAATTATTGATTATTGTTTACTAAAAGGATTTACTGAATCCTGTTTATAGTACTGAACCACTATACTGTTTACTGTTTACTGAGCAAAACCGTACGAAAATACTGTTTTATTGAACGGTAAGATACGGTTTTACTGAATTATAAGGTACTGAATTTTTAAAGGGTACCAAAAATTACTGTTTACTGGAAATGATTTTCGTTAAAATTATTTCTCACGTAGAAATAATTAATGAACTAATTATCCAACGGTTTTGGATATTTACAAAATCACTGTATTAAAAGAAACAGAAGTAAACCACTGTTTTACTACTAAACTGTCACGTGTTCTAAACCATACTGAAGTGAAGAGAAATAAATGATTTACTCTATGAAAAACGAATATTAAATCGTTTTGAGAACAATTTATATAGTACTCTCTAAAGTTGCTTTTAGGTTCCGGGACAAGACAGGTATTTCAAAATACCTGCCTTATTCTATCCAGATCCCTAGCCGACTGTAGTATCCTTCCTACATGTGAGCCTAGAGCCCTTTTAGGAAAATTTAAAGAAAGTGAAAAGGTTTTTCAGCATATAGATAGCTGAATATCAAGAGTTGTATATAACTCTCTTAATGAGCCGTGGTTTGCTCACCCCTTAATTTTAACATTTCAGATTTTCGAGGACTGAGAATCTAACATATGAGGATCTCGGTTGCGTATTTAGAGACACTATGACATCTCGAATTAATCACGAAAGGTATGATCATTTATTTTTCGTATTTGAACTTATCTACAGTACTACTTTCTTGTGAATTAAGATAGGGGATGTAATTCATATTATAATTTCATATGAAATTGTTTAAATGTAACTGAAAAGTAAAGTATCGCAGACAGCCCAACCGTCAAAATTGTGTAATAATATGTGTATTACTGTGTTACTGGACTGTTACAATTTAATGGTATCAAAGCAAGGTTAGCCTGATGTCTATTGATACTTTTGGAACGAAAATGTGTCGAAAAAGGTTAATATCCCCTGTAGTACTGTGTAATCTGAATACATAAAGAAAATAAATGATTGTAAATTGAGTTAAATGTTTATAAGGGAGTGAGAATTTATGAATTAATGATGTTAAAGAGAAATAAAAGACTCAGAATTTACTAGAAAATGGTGATTTTATAATCTAAATAAAGGTTGGTTTGGTAAGGAATAGAAATGGACTCGGTGAGGGCCCCACCAATACTTTTCTGTCCGGATTGAACTGAGAGCTAAAAGTGATGACTTAAAGGAGGGGAATGAAATATCATCATTAAATAGACCTTAAGATCATTGGTTGAAGGTATTTTGAAGAGAGAGAAAATTTTTGGCAAAAATGACCAAAATACCTCTACCTCCAAAATTTTACCTAGAGTCATAATAGACTAACAGAAGTTGGAATTGACTGATTTGACAGAGAAATTGATGGTGTAAGGATGCATTTCAAGCAAAATGATCCAATTATAGATCCTATTGGAATTCTGTCAAAATCGAACAAGATCTCAACTGTTGATATTAGTATGAGAAAGGATACTATCAGCACATAGATAATAAGATCCTTGGTTTAAATGTATACTGAGGAGAAAGAAATAAATGTTGAAATGACGAAAACACCCCTATGTTGGACTATGTTTTGAACAGTGATAAAACCAAGTTGATCTTGAATCCATTGATAGTAATGGAGTTATTAATGGCATAAAGGATGTAATATGAATATAGCGATCCCTATTACTGATTCCACTTACACTTAGATTACGGACGCGAATTGTGACTGACCTAGTGAACGAGCTGGGCCTCACGACAAAACCTTGAGGGGGCCAGTGGACTCGCCAAAGAGGATAGTACAGATGTGTAAAGGTGGACGACGGACGGGTCGGGGCCTTACATGATTGCGATCCCATAAGTGTATAGTGGAATGTCACAAGATGATTGGTCCGGTTATTGATTGTAAGGGCCTGAATTAAGAGTGTATTGAATTGGATGTTTATTACGGGATCGTTGGATATTATGAAAAGTGAAATGACTACAGAAAATAATTGAGAAAGTGATCAGTAAAAATTGATGAAAGCCATAGCAGTACGGTTAATAATGGTTCTATACATTTATACTGTTTATGGGGTATTAAACGAATATTTATTTATAGAACCGAAGCATGTTGAGGTATGCTTAGCAAATTGATGTACTGTATGGAGTACTGTAAATTGGAGAATATGCATAAGAACAGTAAAGTGATAAAAAAAAGAAGATGACAGCTAACCTGAGTTCTTCAGGACCCTTGAGACAAAACCATGATGGGCGACCCAATGATGGGCGACCAACAGCGGACAATATGTTGTGAGGTGTGGGCGAACTATGTGGTCGCCGACTCACTTGTAAGGGTAAACCTGGGGCAAAAGAATCGCCTAGGGGATGCTCGCTGATGGTGGTCAGCTGGCGTATCGGGAGGGGAAATCGAGTTTCCCAATTTCCTTTCTATTTTCTTTCTGTTTTCTTTATATATATATTATATCTATAAACTATATTATAAATATAATATTATTATTTTAAGTTTATAGTATTTTACTATATAAATATATATATATATATATTATATAATGATATATATTGTATATTAACAAAAAATATATAATATATATATACTTTAAATTAAACTACAATATACATTTTATATGTATATATATTATATTTTAATCATATATATATATCTATACACAAAAATTTAAAATACCAATTTGTATTTCATTTGTAGACATATCCATATATGTATATATACTTTTATATACATAATTATATATAAAATAATATTATACCTATGTACCTATTTGAAGGCATTTAATAGTATATATCAATACATAATAATAATTATATATACTATATTTGTTATATGTACATATGTATTCTTATGTAATTATATTTTTATATATTTACATATATATATATTTCCATTCCTTGTTTAATTTGGATTTCTCGATATCCAAATTAAATTCCTCAAATTTATCCTTTCATCGATTTTCTAAAATTCCTCTACAGTCTTCCATCTCGTAAATAATTTATTTATTTACTTTAATTTATCTACTTGCATTAAAATTTAATTTTTTGAATGATTAATATTAAAATTCGAAAACTCACGATTATCACACTACCAGAGCATAGGTTTCATCATAGTCTATTCTTTCTTCTTGCCTATAGCCTTGTGCTACTAATCTAGCTTTGTTTCTCACTATTATACTATTCTTATCCATTTTATTCTTGAATACCCATTTAGTTCCAATAATTGGATGATCCTTAGGTCTTTCCACTAGTGTCCATACTTTGCTTCTTTCAAATTGATTTAATTCCTCTTGCATAGCCATAATCCAATTTTCATCTTTTAAAGCCTCATGCACATTCTTTGGTTCAAATTGTGATACAAAAGCTACATGTTGACATATATTTCTATATGTTGACCTAGTTCTAACACCAATATTTGGATCTCCAACAATGTCATTATCCTTTACATAACCAAGTTCTCTAAGACATCTTGATTCTTTCTCAATTATTTCTTGTTCCAATGACTCCTCATTCTTATTTATATCAAGATCTTCTAATTGTTCCCTAACATCTTTATCTTGAGATGGATCAATTATTGGTTCATCAAATATTTCTACTTCATCATCAAGATTGGTTCTACTAGAGGAACTTGACCATAAAAAATCACATGAATTGATTCTTCTACAACAAGTGTTCTTTTGTTGAAAACTCTATATGCCTTAGAATTTAAAGAATAACCAAGAAAAATACCTTCATCACTTTTTGCATCAAATTTTCCTAAATTGTCTTTTCCATTGTTCAAAACAAAGCATTTGCAACCAAATGGATGAAAATAGCTTATGTTTGGCCTTTTTCCTTTATAAAGCTCAAAGGGGGTTTTCTTTAAAATAAGCCTAACCATAGCTCTATTTATAACATAACATGCAATGTTAATAGCTTCAGCCCAAAAATATTTTGGCAAATTGTTTTCACAAAGCATGGTTCTAGTCATTTCTTCTAAGGTTCTACTCCTCCTTTCAACTACCCGATTTTATTGAGGAGTTCTAGGAGCTGAAAAATTATGGCTAATTCCATTTTCACTACAATAAGTATCAAAACTAAGATTTTCAAATTCTTTTCCATGATCACTCCTAATCCTAGTAATAGAATAACCTTTTTTATTTTGAACAAGTTTTGAAAAAATAATGAATTTATATAAGTCTTCATTTTTCACACTTAAAAAGAGCACCTAAGTGAACCTAGTGTAGTGTAAAGACTGTGAAACTTTGTACCATGTTAGGAAATAAATAAAAGACATAAGATAAGCTAGTACTGAGATACATTTTTATAATTATTATTCTTATGTCAAGTAATGAGAATGAAGTCTTAAAGTAGTGAAATTAGAAAATAAATAATTTATACCTTTGTATAATTTAGAAATCCTATAACTAAGTTCAAGAATTTTATAAGAACAAATAGATGCATGTATTCCACAAAATATATATGTATATTTGTTTTAATAAAACGAAAGACACAAGTAAGCTAAAGGAAGTGTAGTGTACTTGAACATTAAAACAATTAAAATATAAATAAGTGAGGAATAAATAGATATATATATATATATATACACACACATATACCTATTGAATATTAAATATGTATATGTATAAATATATGTAAATTTTAAAGTAAAGGAGGAATATATATATATATATATATATATATATACACACACACACATACCTACATTAAAAATGCATTAGACATGAACATATAAAATAAATGTGTATATATATATGTGTGCGTGTGTGTATGTAGATATTATATATTTAATGTTTAAAATATAGGTACAAATACATATTACATGTAAGTAAGATAACGAGATAAATAAATATATATGAATATATATATTAGATATATATTATTATGTAAAGATAATTATAAATTATATGGATGTAGATGTGTGAAATAGGAATAAAAATATAAAATAAAATAAAATAAATTTTGAAATTTATAAAATAAAAATATAATTTAAAATATGTGCTTAGTGGAGTTTGATAGGACTTTCTCCCATCAAACCCCACTAAGCCACATTCTCGGCATCACCATCCAAGACTTCTCAAAAAAGTCTTTGAAATAAAATAAGAAAATGAAAGTGTAGGAGAGGAGGAGAGACACGGGAGAGAACCAGAAGGAAAGGAAGAAAAGAAAGGTGAGGCCGAAAGAAAAAGGGAAGCAAAGAAAGAGCAACCGGAAATAGAGGTGGCAAAAATTGGCCCGAGCCAGAAAATCCGCCCGAATCCGCCCGAGACCAAACCGGGACCAGCTCGAATTGACCAAAAAAGTCAAAAACCCGTAACCGAAAAAGCCCGAAACCGAAAAAACTCGAAACTGAAAAAGCTCGAAACCGAAAAAACTCGAAACCGAAAAAACTCGAACCTGACACAACCCGAACCCGACATAACCCGAGCCCAATACGATCCGAAACCGAGACCGACCCGAACCGAAAACCGAAAAAAACCGAATTTATAACTCGAGAAAACCCGAATTATATTTATATAATTATTATTTAAAAATAAATAAATAATTGATACACTTTTTTAATTAAAAAGTTTAAAATTTTGAAAATAATTATTATTTATTATACAATTTTATCAATTATATATTACCAGCATAATATATATTGAATCTTTTTAATTAAATTAAATTAATTTAAAATACCATAATATATGATATAATATATGATATCAAATAATCTTTAAAATTATCCTTATTGCATGTATAATAATAAATATATTATTGATCTGACATTTGATTTTATTATAAAAATCATTTTAACATTTTATTATTTTTATTTATAATAAAATTTTAATTTTAATATAATAATAAATCAAATATATAAAAATTATATAATTTCAATATTTGTTTGAAATTTTTAATTTGATATTTTGTGCAACACATTAAAAATATTTTTAATAAAATTAAATTTAAACTATATTTTCTTAAAGTTTCAAGTATAGAAAGATATTAAATTTAGATTAAAAAAAACCTAATCTTAAAATTAAAATTGAAGTTTTTAAGATTACAAAAAGTTAAGTAATTAAATTAAACAATATAAGTACAATTTTTTTATACTTGGATATCATTAAAAGAGAAAATTATAGTGGTAATTTTATTTTTAGCCTTAAAATAAAAGACATTAAAAAATCAAGCTAGTGATAATTAATTATTTATTATATTATAATAATCTTATACATGAATAAACTAATTTGGTATCTTATAATAATGATTTGTATTGTGATAACCGTAAATTTTTCATTTATTGGAAATAAATATTGGAGAAAAATAAATATTGGAAAGAAATAAATAAATAAAATTGTGAGAACGGGATATTGGTGAAAATCTCGAGAATTAAGGAAGTGATAAATCAAGAAATACGAGTGAAGGAGAATAAAATTGGAATTATGAAAAATAATGGAAAGAGGAGATTTAATTTGGATAAATGGAAATTCAAATTAAATAAGAAAGAGAAAAATATATTTATATAATTATAAATTATATAAATGTATTTTTATACAAATATATATGTATTGATATACCATATAGTATATATTAATATACAGAGGTATATATAGATATATATACTATTGTATAAATTTAAATAATACATATGTATTAAATATGGCATAATATGTATATATGAGTATATACATATTTGAAAAGAAATGTAAATATAATTTTACATTTGAATTGTACATATATATATTGTAAATACAATATATATATTGTATTATTATCATTATTATTATTACTACATTTATATAAAAATATATAAATGTTAAGTAATTTAAATTAAGCAAATAGATATATATATATATACTAAATATGTATTTTGATAATACATAAAATATATATATCTTTATATATATAAAATATACTTATATAGTACTATAATATATATAATAATATTATTATATGTATTATAGATATATAATATATGTATATATATGTATATATAATTAATTAAATTAATTAATACTAAAAATAGAAAGAAATAAACAAAAGAGGAAAGGGAGAATCGGGGAAGCAAAACCCGACCATCCCAGACAAGGCCGACGGTGGCGGAGTTGCCACCACCAGCGAGAGAGGAAGGGAGGAACGGTGCCGGCAGAGAGAGAGGAGAAGCCGGTGACCGGCGGAAGATAGGAGAAACAGAGAAGGGAAGGAAATTTCGACGAAACCGAAAGAGAAGGAGAAAATCAGATCTGGCGGTTGCCGGCCAAATCGGCCGCCGCCACCACAGTTGAAGCATCGGCAGAAAGAGAGGAAAAGGATGGAGGCCACCGGAGAGGCTGGGAACGGCGGAGGAAGGCTGACGGAGGAGGAGAAGGAACCGAACCTAAACCGAGTAGGTTCGCCGCCGTGCCACCGATTCGGGATGAACGGAGGCCAGATCCGGCTTCGCCGTCACGCCGGCCAGCTGCTAAGCCGTTGAACCGCCGGAGAACCGGCCACCGGTGAAGAACCCGCGGTGAGGGGGAGTGGCCGGTTCGGTTGGGAAGAAAGAAAAGGAAAAAGAAAAAGAAAAGAAAAAGAAAAAGAAAAAGAAAAGGAAAGAAAAGAGAAAAAGGAAGAAAAAGGAGAGAGAAAAAAGGAGATTTTCGGACTTCGAAAATTTTGGGAATTTCGAGAAATCTCAAAAAACTCGAAAACTAGGGAATTACGGGAATCGGTAAGAAATCTCGAAAAATAATAAATTATTTAAATAATTTATTTATTTAAATAATTATGGAAAAATTTTAAAATGTAGAATTTAATTTCCAGAAAATTCCCTCGATGACCGAGCCAATGGAATCGAGCGAGGTGAACACGGGCACGACCTATGAGAGGCAGTCGTCGACCCGAGACAGGTAAGGGAGACATGTGCAGCCTGTAAGGATATCGGCACACATGTTTTAAATTATGCATTTAAATTTTATAAATGCAATTGATAGTGATTGGTTGTCACGACCCGAAGACCGCGACTTTCACTCGATTCTTATACTTTTCTTAGTCTACAAATTTATGGACTAAATTTTTCTTTTTCATTTTAAGGTTTGTATTCGGTGTCAGTGTAGTTACTATACTACCTAGGTGACTTATAGTCATTCCATTTAAATATTAAACAAACACGGAAACGGTTCTTAGTTACATCCCGACTTGTTAAACAGAATATGTACTGTGCATCAATTTAAGTCTTACATGTAAACAAGTATTTTATAAAGAACATATAACTCAGAAAACTAGTACCAAGTTCATACACTGTCTCCGATGCCCACTGAGCAGCTCACATGGCAGACGTTAACTTCAATAATCTGAAAGAGATGAAATTTAGTGGGGTGAGCAAAACCACGGCTCAGTAAGATACTAATATAAATACAAGAGTAGGGTTAAACTGTCTTAAACTGCAATGCTTAATACTTACAAGGATGCAATTACAGTTAATCCTTTCTCATCGATACATCTCATTATCACTTTTCATTTCATAATCATATTTCTGTATTCTATCATCTCTTATCAATTCTCATATCATCTCTTATCAATTCTCATATCATCTCTTATCAATTCTCGTATTGTAGATCATAATCACGGTGGTACCCAGTCATAATTCTCTTCGTGTATCTCTATATTCGTGTTTCATAACATATCATGACCTCATATAGATGAAATATCGTTACCACCGAGTCATGACATTCCTCATGGAATTCTCATATACTAAGCATATTGTCATATTAGGGTTTAATATGCAATTCATGTAATTTTTCTGTATAAACCGCGATCATTTCAAATCATATCATATATACTTTAGGACATGCTCAACATATGCATTTTCAAAAGTTTGCCTTTAAAGCATAATATAAACATATTCAATTTCAATTCCTGTATTCGTTTTCGGAGCATGTCTAAAACATGTGCGGTTTTAAAACATTTTTCATATACTATAAATCATATCAGGTTTAGAGTTCATATCAAATCAATCTATACTCTAAACCGCATGTCGTTTCAAATTCGACACAAAATCGTATATAAATCATGTAAGTGTCGAAATCATTTATCATATACTTTTAAATCATCTACTGTAAATCATATCAGGTCTAGAGTTCATATCAAATCAAACTATACTCTAGACCGCATATGATGCCATGTTCGACACAAAATCACATATAAATCATATAGTGTCGAATTCATATCTTATGGACTTTTAAAACATGTTTAAAACATGTACTATTTCAAAACATATTTCATTTCAAATCTGTTTCATGTACAGTATAAATCATGTCAAGTCTAGAGTTCATATCAATAAAAATCATACTCTAGACTTCATATCATATTTGTTAGAGACTAGGCTAGATCCCTATCATCTCTCTATCAATAAAGACTTAAATCACTGTAGCTAGCAGTGAAAATCATATCGTCCCCTGGAAACCAACTAGGGCGCTATCTATGGCCATAGACCTCATCTCTCTCAGCCCCACTGATCAGGCGTGACTGAGACCTGTCCACGACTATTGTCGGACAAGCATATCTATCTGCCTAATAAGCAAAGCTCCAATTAGGCGGTTTCCACTATGCTTTATTGAATTTAATTCTTTTAGGGTGCCTACAGTCTCATAAAACATTTAAATCTATAGCTTTCTTTTCAATATCATGTAAGGCATATGGTAAAATTCTGTATGAGACTTCATATATCAAAATATATATATATATATATATACATTTACCATATACTTTCATTTCAAAACAAATCAATACTTTTCAGTATTCATATAAACATTATTAAAATGTTTCAAGTTGCAAGAAGGCATGCTTAAATGCGATGCTGTAAAACATTTCAGTATGCAACTTCGGTAATGTTTCCATCAAATACGCTAAAGCGATTCATTTAACTTTATCACCATCAATTATTCGATTTCAAGACTTTCTTTCTGTCAACCAATAAATCACTATACAATTCATTCACTATTCATCTAATTCAGTATTCAATTTGCTCAGTACTCAATTCATTTGAAAATCGAATCACTTGGTATTCAGACCATTCGGTATTCAATACCCTTTCTTGATCGTCATTGACTATTATAATCATTTATACACTTCATCATCAATATTAGGATCGCATAATTAGTATGAATCCTCTAAGTTTTGATAAGCATTTAAACATCAATTTCTAAAATAGTCATCAAGTTACCGAATTTATGCAAATAATAATATCATCCTTCAATATCTGTTCCAGAATCGACATCGAGGATAACAGAATCACAAAATCGATAGTCACTTATCAAATCCATTTATGATTTGATGTATTGATACATGTTTATCATTTTTGATTTGAGGTTCAATTTCATTTACTATCACAAAATCGTATCTAAATCCTCAAATCCATTTTCATGTGGCCTTTATGATTTTATCCGAACTTATGCAATTGTCGATCTTATTATTCAAGATCTATTCTAAGGTTATAAGCACAATCATCTTTTCACATATTTATCACTCATTTCTTTGAATCCATAATTGATCGGATTGTGTCGTAATTAAATCTCCATTTCAATCTCTCGAATTTGTCCATATTATCACTTTCGAAATTATTTCAAAATCATGAAACCGGACTCGGTAATTCTGGAAATCATTACTCCGTTAATAACTTCACAATCCAATCATTCGACCATCGAAATTTCAACTGTGATCTTCTCTTCCAAGCTACATCATATAATTATCATCACTTTTATCCGTGATCCGTCTAATTAATAATTCCACCTCAATCTCAACTTGATACCATTTGTGATATTAAAATTACTTGATTTATCGATTCTATAAGGTTTTAAACCATGTAATTCACCACATTATCGTTTTCAACGATCTATCTTCTCATCGATTTCAATATCAAACTCTTTCGGTAATACTATAAAATCCTTTCAATATTTATTTTCAATAATTATCTCCAAGATTCCATTTATGTGAGAAACTTAATCTTTTTCCTCAATTACTTTCCTAAAAATTTCGGCAGCATAACGGCTTAATTTTCCCTAACCTCCTGCAAGGGAAACACAATTTATACTTGCAGCCGTTGATTCTCACCAATTTTACCTCTTACTAAGACCCCCACCATCAGTTGTGGGTCCTCTTAGCATTTTTTAGCAAATCTATTTAAATTGATGCATCATATAAAAATCATAATTCCATTTAAAGTCAATTAAATAAATGCATCATAAAAAATCATAATTCCCACATACAATATAAAGCTACTAATGCTTTATAAAAGTATCTTACCTGTTCGCCAAAGCTTAGCGCACTTTCCGATTTCCGAGCCTTGCCGAACTCCACCATTTGTCTCATTTTCGTTTTGCTACAATTTCACAAATTGACGTATATTTTCATTTAGAAAATAATCCAAGAATTTCTACTAAATTCCAAACATATAGCGAAAAAGGCTTTTAATTTTCCTTACCTATTTCTTCCTCTTCTTTTTCTTCTTTCTTTTCCTTTTTCCTTTTTCTTTTCTTTTCTTTTCTTCTTTTTCCTTTCTTTCTTTTTCTTTTCTTTTTCTTTTCTTTTCTGAACCGGGTCGGGTCGGTTCGGGTCGGGTCGGGTCGGGTCGGGCCGGTTCAACTTTGGCTGACCGGTTCGGTCACCGGCGGCCACCCATTCCGGCGGTTAGGCCACCCAACAGCTTGCCGAGGTTGCGAGGATGCCGGATCTAGCCTCAGTTTCGCCCCATCACCGGCGACGGCGCCGGATCTGGTCCGTGGCTCTCGGCTCCTTTCCTTCCTCTTTTCTCCTTCCTCCGTCGGTTTCCCCTTCGCCGGTGGCTCCTCTCACCTTCCCCTGGTCCCCGCCGGTCTCGTGGGGGGAGTGGCGGTGCCCGGATCGGCCGGCACCACCGTGTCCCTTCTTCTCTTCCTCTTTTCGGTTTTCTTTTCTTTTGGTTTCCTTCTCATTTTCTGTCTCTCTTTTTCTTTTCCGTCGCCGGCAACTTCCTTCTCTCCCCCTTCGACCGGCGACGGCGCCTCCTCCCACCTCTCTCTTCTTCTCACTGACCAGGGGTGGGCTGCGGCATGATCCTCTCCTCTGTTTTGTAACAGAGGAGGGGAAAGGAAATTTGGGAGGGAATCGGGATACCCGATTCCCGCTCCTTTCCCTCTTTTTTTTTTTTTAATATATATAAAATCATATTTATATATATATCATATACTATTAAAATTTAATATATATACATATATACATACTTTATCTTGAAATATATGTATATATATACACTTTGATCTAAATAATATATATTTCGTATATATATATATATATATATATATATATATACTTATTTAAAAACGTGTCAAAATATATTATATAATCTATTTATATAATTATATTTTTATTCACATTTTTATTTCTTTAACATTAAAAATATATTTATATAATATAATTTTATAATTATATAAATATATACCTTTTTTTTTTCTTTAAATTTTGGATTTCCTAGTATCCAAATTAATTTCTCCATTTTCTTATTTAATTTGGATTTCAATTTGTCCAATTTAAATTTTCCGGATACCTTATATTTATTTAGAAAATTCTCGATCTTCACATTCTCCCCACCTTAAGAAATTCGGTCCTCCGAATTTAACTTATACTAAAAGGCGGTACCATTCTGTACTCTTATCTTTCTTATCCTTTCAATCATCCTTTAATTGATACTGCTAGCATACCTTCAATATTAAAATCACTTTTTTATACTGTTATATATCGTTTTTCTCCATATTTTTATACTCCTTAAAAACTTCTTATAAATTTGGAAATCCCAAAGCCTTTTGCTATTTCCCATAAGCATATGGCAACTCAGGGACTCCCATCACATGTATGCTCACTGGAATTTCACATAGGTTCTCATCATTCGATCATCATGTTCCGACTATGGCACTAGAGAAATTTAGGAGCCTGAAAATGGAAAAACGATTCAATTTGATCAACCAGTCTATAATCACTTCCATAATATCATATTTCTTTTGGGTTTCGTATTATCCCACAACACTCATTGTTATATTGATAAATCAAGGCTGCACCTCATTGCAAACTTTACTGTTAATCATCTCTTGCCATAAATGCAACATTTATTAATCATTTTCTCTCTATATCTCTTTTCATACAGTATTCTTATTACATCTCAATGTGATAACCAAAGTGAAATCACCTTCAGTCTTAAATTTGAAAACTGTTTCATATTCGTGTTCCCTTATAACTCGAAATCATAGTTTCAATTTCCAATAGTCCTCATAATTAAGGTGGGACTATACTTTCAATTAAACCATATACTTTTGTTCGATCATTTTCAATGGCGATTCCTTTACCTCTTTCAACCCCTTTTCAGTTCACATATCGATCATATTCTATACCATCATTACATTATCTTCCATATCATTGCCACAATCAATCATTCTCGATCAGTCATATTCTATTCCTTCAAGGTGATACACAATTCTTCCAAACCATATCGATACCATTCATTAACGGTTTTCAGTCCGTTTTAATAGGTCATCGATTAGCATCTTTATGTCAAAGCCCAGCCTGTTTTAAACAGGTCGTCGACTGGTATCACCATACCAATAGCTGACAATTCTTGGTACAGATTGAAAATCAACAAGTTTACATGTAGACACTACACAGTACATGGGATGTAACACTATCACTGTCTCAACTACACCGACACGTACTAGACAAACCGTGCTCTGATACCATTAAATCTGTCACGACCCGAAGACCGCGATTTTACTCGATTCTTATACTTTTCTTAGTCTACAAATTTATGGACTAAATTTTTCTTTTTCATTTTAAGGTTTGTATTCGGTGTCAGTGTAGTTACTATACTACCTAGGTGACTTATAGTCATTCCATTTAAATATTAAACAAACACGGAAACGGTTCTTAGTTACATCCCGACTTGTTAAACAGAATATGTACTGTGCATCAATTTAAGTCTTACATGTAAACAAGTATTTTATAAAGAACATATAACTCAGAAAACTAGTACCAAGTTCATACACCGTCTCCGATGCCCACTGAGCAGCTCACATGGCAGACGTTAACTTCAATAATCTGAAAGAGATGAAATTTAGTGGGGTGAGCAAAACCACGGCTCAGTAAGATACTAATATAAATACAAGAGTAGGGTTAAACTGTCTTAAACTGCAATGCTTAATACTTACAAGGATGCAATTACAGTTAATCCTTTCTCATCGATACATCTCATTATCACTTTTCATTTCATAATCATATTTCTGTATTCTATCATCTCTTATCAATTCTCATATCATCTCTTAACAATTCTCGTATTGTAGATCATAATCACGGTGGTACCCAGTCATAATTCTCTTCGTGTATCTCTATATTCGTGTTTCATAACATATCATGACCTCATATAGATGAAATATCGTTACCACCGAGTCATGACATTCCTCATGGAATTCTCATATACTAAGCATATTGTCATATTAGGGTTTAATATGCAATTCATGTAATTTTTCTGTATAAACCGCGATCATTTCAAATCATATCATATATACTTTAGGACATGCTCAACATATGCATTTTCAAAAGTTTGCCTTTAAAGCATAATATAAACATATTCAATTTCAATTCCTGTATTCGTTTTCGGAGCATGTCTAAAACATGTACGGTTTTAAAACATTTTTCATATACTATAAATCATATCAGGTTTAGAGTTCATATCAAATCAATCTATACTCTAAACCGCATGTCGTTTCAAATTCGACACAAAATCGTATATAAATCATGTAAGTGTCGAAATCATTTATCATATACTTTTAAATCATCTACTGTAAATCATATCAGGTCTAGAGTTCATATCAAATCAAACTATACTCTAGACCGCATATCATGCCATGTTCGACACAAAATCACATATAAATCATATAGTGTCGAATTCATATCTTATGGACTTTTAAAACATGTTTAAAACATGTACTATTTCAAAACATATTTCATTTCAAATCTGTTTCATGTACAGTATAAATCAAGTCAAGTCTAGAGTTCATATCAATAAAAATCATACTCTAGACTTCATATCATATTTGTTAGAGACTAGGCTAGATCCCCATCATCTCTCTATCAATAAAGACTTAAATCACTGTAGCTAGCAGTGAAAATCATATCGTCCCCTGGAAACCAACTAGGGCGCTATCTATGGCCATAGACCTCATCTCTCTCAGCCCCACTGATCAGGCGTGACTGAGACCTGTCCACGACTATTGTCGGACAAGCATATCTATTTGCCTAATGAGCAAAGCTCCAATTAGGCGGTTTCCACTATGCTTTATTGAATTTAATTCTTTTAGGGTGCCTACAGTCTCATAAAACATTTAAATCTATAGCTTTCTTTTCAATATCATGTAAGGCATATGGTAAAATTCTGTATGAGACTTCATATATCAAAATATATATATATATATATATACATTTACCATATACTTTCATTTCAAAACAAATCAATACTTTTCAGTATTCATATAAACATTATTAAAATGTTTCAAGTTGCAAGAAGGCATGCTTAAATGCGATGCTGTAAAACATTTCAGTATGCAACTTCGGTAATGTTTCCATCAAATACGCTAAAGCGATTCATTTAACTTTATCACCATCAATTATTCGATTTCAAGACTTTCTTTCTGTCAACCAATAAATCACTATACAATTCATTCACTATTCATCTAATTCAGTATTCAATTTGCTCAGTACTCAATTCATTTGAAAATCGAATCACTTGGTATTCAGACCATTCGGTATTCAATACCCTTTCTTGATCGTCATTGACTATTATAATCATTTATACACTTCATCATCAATATTAGGATCGCATAATTAGTATGAATCCTCTAAGTTTTGATAAGCATTTAAACATCAATTTCTAAAATAGTCATCAAGTTACCGAATTTATGCAAATAATAATATCATCCTTCAATATCTGTTTCAGAATCGACATCGAGGATAACAGAATCACAAAATCGATAGTCACTTATCAAATCCATTTATGATTTGATGTATTGATACATGTTTATCATTTTTGATTTGAGGTTCAATTTCATTTACTATCACAAAATCGTATCTAAATCCTCAAATCCATTTTCATGTGGCCTTTATGATTTTATCCGAACTTATGCAATTGTCAATCTTATTATTCAAGATCTATTCTAAGGTTATAAGCACAATCATCTTTTCACATATTTATCACTCATTTCTTTGAATCCATAATTGATCGGATTGTGTCGTAATTAAATCTCCATTTCAATCTCTCGAATTTGTCCATATTATCACTTTCGAAATTATTTCAAAATCATGAAACCGGACTCGGTAATTCTGGAAATCATTACTCCGTTAATAACTTCACAATCCAATCATTCGAGCATCGAAATTTCAACTGTGATCTTCTCTTCCAAGCTACATCATATAATTATCATCACTTTTATCCGTGATCCGTCTAATTAATAATTCCACCTCAATCTCAACTTGATACCATTTGTGATATTAAAATTACTTGATTTATCGATTCTATAAGGTTTTAAACCATGTAATTCACCACATTATCGTTTTCAACGATCTATCTTCTCATCGATTTCAATATCAAACTCTTTCGGTAATACTATAAAATCCTTTCAATATTTATTTTCAATAATTATCTCCAAGATTCCATTTATGTGAGAAACTTAATCTTTTTCCTCAATTACTTTCCTAAAAATTTCGGCAGCATAACGGCTTAATTTTCCCTAACCTCCTGCAAGGGAAACACAATTTATACTTGCAGCCGTTGATTCTCACCAATTTTACCTCTTACTAAGACCCCCACCATCAGTTGTGGGTCCTCTTAGCATTTTTTAGCAAATCTATTTAAATTGATGCATCATATAAAAATCATAATTCCATTTAAAGTCAATTAAATAAATGCATCATAAAAAATCATAATTCCCACATACAATATAAAGCTACTAATGCTTTATAAAAGTATCTTACCTGTTCGCCAAAGCTTAGCGCACTTTCCGATTTCCGAGCCTTGCCGAACTCCACCATTCGTCTCATTTTCGTTTTGCTACAATTTCACAAATTGACGTATATTTTCATTTAGAAAATAATCCAAGAATTTCTACTAAATTCCAAACATATAGCGAAAAAGGCTTTTAATTTTCCTTACCTATTTCTTCCTCTTCTTTTTCTTCTTTCTTTTCCTTTTTCCTTTTTCTTTTCTTTTCTTTTCTTCTTTTTCCTTTCTTTCTTTTTCTTTTCTTTTTCTTTTCTTTTCTGAACCGGGTCGGGTCGGTTCGGGTCGGGTCGGGTCGGGCCGGTTCAACTTTGGCTGACCGGTTCGGTCACCGGCGGCCACCCATTCCGGCGGTTCGGCCACCCAACAGCTTGCCGAGGTTGCGAGGATGCCGGATCTGGCCTCGGTTTCGCCCCATCACCGGCGACGGCGCCGGATCTGGTCCGTGGCTCTCGGCTCCTTTCCTTCCTCTTTTCTCCTTCCTCCGTCGGTTTCCCCTTCGCCGGTGGCTCCTCTCACCTTCCCCTGGTCCCCGCCGGTCTCGTTGGGGGAGTGGCGGTGCCCGGATCGGCCGGCACCACCGTGTCCCTTCTTCTCTTCCTCTTTTCGGTTTTCTTTTCTTTTGGTTTCCTTCTCATTTTCTGTCTCTCTTTTTCTTTTCCGTCGCCGGCAACTTCCTTCTCTCCCCCTTCGACCGGCGACGGCGCCTCCTCCCACCTCTCTCTTCTTCTCACTGACCGGGGGTGGGCTGCGGCATGATCCTCTCCTCTGTTTTGTAACAGAGGAGGGGAAAGGAAATTTGGGAGGGAATCGGGATACCCGATTCCCGCTCCTTTCCCTCTTTTTTTTTTTTTAATATATATAAAATCATATTTATATATATATCATATACTATTAAAATTTAATATATATACATATATACATACTTTATCTTGAAATATATGTATATATATACACTTTGATCTAAATAATATATATTTCGTATATATATATATATATATATATATATATATATATATACTTATTTAAAAACATGTCAAAATATATTATATAATCTATTTATATAATTATATTTTTATTCACATTTTTATTTCTTTAACATTAAAAATATATTTATATAATATAATTTTATAATTATATAAATATATACCTTTTTTTTTCTTTAAATTTTGGATTTCCTAGTATCCAAATTAATTTCTCCATTTTCTTATTTAATTTGGATTTCAATTTGTCCAATTTAAATTTTCCGGATACCTTATATTTATTTAGAAAATTCTCGATCTTCACATTGGTTGAAAAGTGTGGTGATTTATCAATTTGGAATTGTGGTGATTTACCAGTTGAGATTTAAACTGTATTTTTATGCAGGAGGCTAGCCAATCAGCAGCCGTTATACTGTCGAAAATTATTGAAAAAAAATTACCGAAAATCATAATAAATGATTTTTCATCACGAGAAACGATTTTCAATACGAAAATCGAGAAATCGATTAGTTTTCATAAAATATGAATATATTGATAATTAATTTTAAAATATTCATGTTTTGAAAATGGTGAAAAAGGAAATCACCTAAATTTATCCTGATAGGTGATATTTCACGTGAAACAAGGTGAAAAATGAAAAGGACCAAAGTGAATATTTTAATAATATTTCTCCAAATATTCACTTGATTTTATAAATAACCTTATGGGTTCAATCGTGAAAATAAGTGTTTATAGAAAATTCCATAAAGGTAATTAAAGGTGGAAAACAGTGTTTTGAGACTAAAAAGTCTCTGCATGTGTTTACAAAGAAAATATGGGACGAGAGTGTTGATTTAGAAAATAAATATTTTAATTTTTCATAAATCATAAAAATGATTGATTTGAATCCCGATAACCTTGAAAATCATGTTTTCGAGTGAAAGCACGGAAAAGCGTGCGTATATGTTTTACGGTGAAAAAGACAGTTATGACCTTTTATATTTTACCGTGGTTATTTTATAAACTGTTTTCACCGTATGGAAAATGTGATTTATACTGTTCTATAATATTTAGAACATTTTTGGGAATGATTACCCCAGTATGAATATTTTATAAATTGTTATTCATAAGATGAAAATATTTTCCTTATGAATATTTATGGATTGATTGAACTTACATTCAGTGAAAGTGATTTCATAAATGGGGTTTATATCACGTGTTTACTGTTTTGAGACTGTTAGGCCCCATATCATGCTCACGTGTCACGTGTTAGTGCTGATAGATACTGATCCTATTATCAGCGTCCCAGAGGACACCTGATCAGTGCACACTGAGGACCCATAGACTATGGCCATAGATCTCATGTGTTTCCCCTATTTGGGATGATTTTATAGCATGATATATTTAGGGTGTTGCCTAGTCTCCATGATATTATACTGATGATTGTACTTTTCACTGAACTTTTACTGGTACTAAATTATCTACAGCTACTGAGCTTTTGATATATTACGTGTTAAACTAAATATTATACGGTGTTTTACAAGTGTGAAAATGAGTATTTATGAAAGGAACATTAATTCCTTATTTAATTTACTTAAGTGTTTAATCACGTGAATACTTAATGTTTTACTGGGATTTGAATATTAAAAGAAAACGATTACTCTCTACAGTTGCTTCTAGGTTCCGGGACAAGCCAAGTATTCTAAAATACCTGCCTTACTCCATCCGGATCCCTAGCTGACTGTAGTATCCTTCCTATATGTGAGCCTAGAGCCTCTAGGAGGATTTAAAGAAAGTGAACAAAATTATTTTCAGCATATAGGTAGCTGAATATCAAGTGTTGCATATAACTCTCTTACTGAGCCGTGGTTTGCTCCCCCCTTAATATTAACATTTCAGATTTTCGAGGACTAAGGGATCTGACATCTGAGGATTTCGAGCTGCGCATTTGGAGACACTGCGACAGCTTGATTTATAATATGAGGTATGATCATTTATTTTCTGTATTTAGACTTACTTTCAGTACTACTTTCTTGAGAATCAAAATAGGGGATGTAATTGATAATATACATTTTATATTTAATAGTTAAATGAATATGAAAAGTGAAGTATCACAGACAGCCCAACCGAATAAGTTGTGTATTTTACGTGAAAAAGGTGGTCACGGGATGTGACATGTATATTATATTATAATAATCTTTTAAGAATAAATTACGTAATCTCTTAGTGTGTAAGTATTATTTTGATAGAATTAAGTATTTATTAAAAATAATTTATTTATTATCTATTAAATGTAAAATTAAAGTGTGGATAAAAATAATAATTCTAATAGTAAATTAAAGTGTAATTTAATAATATATTAGAGTTGTATTACT
This sequence comes from Heritiera fomes, assembly GCA_032173925.1. NCBI lineage: Eukaryota > Viridiplantae > Streptophyta > Magnoliopsida > Malvales > Malvaceae > Heritiera > Heritiera fomes. The sequence goes on along the minus strand of JAPDPM010000004.1, from coordinate 21,586,176 downwards.
ATGTAAGTGGTAATTTTAATAAAATTTATTTTTTATACTTTGTTAATATTATTATTATTAATTATATTTAAATAACTAGCATTATATTAATTAATTTAGTAATATCTATTATTTAACATTTTAATTAGATATTCAATCAATTGGTGTATATCTAATATTATTATGTTAATCTAATATTATTATGTTAATGTGAGTATGAAAAAAAATTAGTACTCAATTTGGAATAGTTTTTTTGATAGCAAATAAAATACATAATATAATTAATATATAACACCTTATCATAATGATTTGTATGTTATTATAACTTTAAAAATAATATCTTATCATGTGATATATAATCAATTATACAAGCTCTTAATTATATAAAATAGATTATTAATATGTTTATCTTATCATAATGATTTGTATGTTACATTATAATAATCTCTTACCATGTAATATAGAATAAATTAAACAATCTCTCATTGCATATTATAGTTTTAATTTATAAATTAAACAATCTCTCATTGCATATTATAGTTTTAATTTCAGACATTTTTCATTCCAATTTCTTATCATGCTTTTAGAATATACTCTTGTTTTTAATTTCAAACATTTAATCTCTTATGATGTATTCATGTAATTTAGTTTTACTTGATCAATTAATAATCATAATATTGGATGATTAAATAGATATTGACCTTATCAACTACTTTTTTAGTCAAAAAAAGTGTTTTTTTAATTTATTATAATGAGTTACAAATAAAATAATAAACATAATATACTCTATATATATATATATATATATATATATATATATTAAGATTTACATTATGATAAAATGTCATATATGTTAAATTATCAATATCTTAAGAATTGTATCTTAACATATTATGAAATTTCTATTAATTTAATTTTAGTACTTTATGTCTAAAATTTTAAAATCTTCTTATCTTAAGAATAAATTATTATTATTATTAATCAGTAAACTATTTTTTTGGCCAACAATGTTTCATTAAATTTTAAATTGCAAGTTGTGTTAAAATAAAAATAAAATTTATAACAAATATAACAAATTCCCAATCTAGCTCACGTGGTTAAACATATAACAATAAATATAAGAGGCCATGATTCAAATTTTTGTACAAGCATATAATTTTGATTACTTTCATATAATTGATGAACAAATTCAGATACCAGATACTACTTGATCAAAAGTTAATCGGGTATAGCGTACCCTAATGGTACTACCCGAATTTGATACGGGTAATAAGAACACTATCCGAACTCTATAATTATTCGATTATAGAGTCAGGTAATGTCAGGTACCTGATTATATATTACCCATTTACATCATTATATCAAATGTTTTTTTTTTGGTACATTATATCAAATGTTATTATTTATAATATAATGTCAATAGGTGTATATAACTTGTTTAATTTAACGTTCTAAATTTTTAATGAGATATTTGATTAATTAATGTGCTTGAGTATGATTATATTTAATAAAAATAATGTTATATTATGATTTATGTACAAACTAAAAACAAAATAAATATAAAATTGAGATAATTAATTGTGAGATCTCATTTTCTTATACTATAGTTGTACATGTATATGAACAAATTATCAATAAAGAAATTATTGATAATATTTTGAGGAATTAAATATATAAGAATAGTGTCTTTTACATAGAGAATTTTAATTCTAGATAAAATAAATATAAGTATGGAAATTATTACATAAATGATGGAATAAATAATTAAATGGATATTGCAAATTTTAATTTGGACAAAATGGAAGAGTGTTGGCGGCATGAAGAAATGAAAGAATAAGAAGAAAGAAAAGGAAGTTTCGGTTGATCTAAATGGCTAATAGAAGTAAAGGTTAATTTTCTTGACTTCATACATGGGAACACTAGACTTTTGACAACCTAAGATATAATAGAAAAGGAAGCATGACTTCGGTTTGGACAAGTGAATAATAGGAAAACAAGAGAATAAAATATGAAGTAACCAATAAAGGAAGATACAAGAAAGTCTTCCTCACGTTTTTGTCCTAGGTTGGCAGAAGCTATAACAATGACTTTGGTTCATTTCCCTGCTTTACCGAAGACCAAACCATAACATTGACTTGTGTTGATTTTTGCTGCACCAAAGAGTAAGCAATAACAAGATAAGAAAAGAACTAAAGCAAGGAAAAGATGGGAAAGTCAGAAAACGTGGGCTGCATGAAAGAAAAGAGAGTGTAGCCGGTTGGAGAAGAAGAAGCATTAAACAAAAGAAAGATATAAACATTAAAGAAGGGTTTTAATGAAGTTGGCAAAAAGTCCAACAAATATATATTTTGTGCTATAAAATCCTCTTTCCATCGTGACCTTCATCTCCAGCCATTCTCATCACCGAAAATTGCTCTGTTTTATTTCAACTGTGTAGCCTACTATCCATAGCAAAACCATGCATAACCTTTAGTGAATAAACCAAGCTTTTGGAAGGAAAACAGACCTTGGATATTAAGCTTACAAAACCTCAAAGAAGCTAGCACAAAAACCCTCAAAACAGGAGGCAATTCACGTGGACAGATTTGTTCTTTTATACAGGTAATGTCCAACTCAGTTTTTAAGATTTTTATCCTTTGATTTTGCATGTAATGATCAAGAATATGTTAGTCACAGCCTTGTTTGAAGTAAATACATGTAGAATGAAAACCCTAGTTCAATAAGGAGAATTTAGAATGAAAATAGGATGATGCTAATGGTGATTTACGTGAAGATGGAATGCAAAATAGACATGAACTGAAAACAAGCTGGAAAATTAAGAACCGAACCAGTCAAGGAAAATATGAAAAGGAAATAAAAACCTATAAGTTATGTACTAGTGTTGAATAAGTTAAGAAAGAGTGAGTTGATAGGAAATGAATACCACGTGAACCTTGAAGAAAAAGAGGAGAAGTTGTCGGCTTGAATAGAAATGAAGCAGAAAATAATTAAAGCTTGGTTGAAGAAGTTGTGAATTACGTGAATTGAAGAAGAAGAAGAAGAAAAATAAACCAATAAAATGATGTTCCTTAAAGTCAAAGAAAATGGCTGGAAGAAAGAAGGTAAGTGACTGGTTGTACAGCCGAAACACAAGTGAGAACAGGTGACTAAAAGTCCAGCCGAAATTAAAGAAAAATTTGGTAGTGTGAATGATCTGTTTGCTGACCTTTAGGTATGAAAAATAATATAAATTAAACAGCATAAAATTTTATTATATGGGGAAATATTATAAGATAAAGTAGAGACTAAAGTGGATTGAAGAAATGGGGCTGTACGTGGAAAAGAAGACATGGCTGGGAAGACAACCGAAATAGGAAATAAAGGAGAGAAGAAGAGGCTAACCTTGGCTGATTTTGTGGGTATGAATACTAGACTTTTTGGCAACCTAAGACATACTAGACATGACCATTACATAGGGACAAAAGGGAGCCAACGTGAACTGCAGAAACAGAAAAGAAAGAAGGCTCACATTTGGTCAGTAAACAACAGAAAAATATATATATATATATATATGAAGAAAGGTTAAGTTTAAGTTGACCAAATGGTATGAGTATAGGTTATAAAATATATATATATCATATATTATAAGTGGAGGAAAGTGCCTACATATAACTAAGATCATTCGGCCAAAAGAGTAGATAATGAGAATAACGTGAAGGAGATGGAAAATAGGAAGGAATGATATAGATATAATAAGAAGGAAATAAAGGACATGAGCCAAATATATTTAGTTATTTAAGAGAGATATTTGTCCATTAAAATTAGACAAGAAAAGTAAGGTAAGTGGCATAGAAAATGAGAGAAATTGGCTAGAAATATACACGGATAAAGTACATAAATAGCATGGAAGAAAATATAAGACATAAGCTAAATAAGCTTAGTCATCTAAGAAGGACATTCGGCCATGCAATCTTTGAGGAAATGTTGACTTAGCAAAAAGGCTAATGATGCCAAAACAAGAAAAGAAAAGCAAATAAAATATTTACCTATGAGAAAATCATAGGAAATGTTAATATTATGAATAATGATGAGATAAATAGTAGCTAGATAAGCAAAAGGGAATTTTTATAAGTTATACTGAAAATTAATTACAGTAAAACTGTTATCTTGCAGTTTATAATTCGGAGAGATAGGAAGCACATGGGTGCAACATAAGGCATTGATCTACAGTGTATTGAGGTAAGGGATGTAATTTAAAGTTGTGATGGTATCCCTTACTTTCATTGCAAATTTTAAAGAAATGCCTGAAGCATGAATTTTATTCCAAAATTAATTTCCATAATCTTTTGATAATTAGCTAAACGTACCTTATAATTTCTATGCATATTTTTCCATAATGTTTTAAGTATGACATGAAATAAATATGTTTTCCGAAAAGGTATCGGAGTGGCACACCCCAGGCTAACTTAGACCCTTGCACGCCCGGTCCTTACTATTTTATATCAGTTGTATGATTTAAGTATATGTTTTCCGAAAAAGGTATCGGAGTGGCACACCCCAGGCTAACTTAGACCCTGGCACGCCCGGTCCTTACTATTTTATATCAATTGTATGAAAGTAAGTTTTGAGACTAAGGCCTTCTTATAGTTTATGTTACTGCCTGTCATGCTTGCCACATTGTGGCATAAGTTTAGCCACGTCGTGCATGTCCTCGCCCATATTGTGTATGATTACATCCTTTGTGGGTATGTTGGTCCTTCGTGGTGTATGTTCGCTGTACGACTCTGATCAGGTCTACAGCCCATACCATGGCCATAGGTATTTCGTTCCCTCTTCGGAGGAAGAAGTATGTTCCCTCTTCAGAGGAAGAAGTAAGTGTCATGACCCGCATACTGGCTATATGATTCTGCCTAGTCTCCATGAACTGTATGATAAGTTTTATTAATTATGATGTAAAGTTTCTAAAGTATGATGTATGTTTGAAACAAGTATGAATTTTAGATATATACATTAAAGAATTCATACAATGATTTAAAGTATGAAATGCATTATTATGGTATTTGTTTTCTGCATATATAGATGTTATGACCATTTTAAATGCATTTCTTACGGGGCTTTCCAAAAAGCTCACCCCCTACTCTACCAGATTATTTGCAGTGATCATCTCCTTATCTGTTGCGCATACGACGTAGGCTGAGGGATACGTCTCTCCTCCGGCCATTTTTGTACTTACGTAAGGTATACTCATATTTTGATACCAGACATCTTGTATGGCATAGATATTTGTATATGATAATACTTTTGGGATGTAATCAATATTGTAGGAATGTAACGTTACTTTGAGGAGTAAGTCAATATAATGTCAATAAAATATTTCATGAAAATATTATGATGTTTCTGTGGTTGAAGAAGTGTGATGAGACACTGGCAGGAATGCAACCCAAGTAAGAAATTAACCCAAGTAAAAAAAAAAATTAGCCCAAAACTTCTACGTTTCCAGGATGTGACATTAATTGACCAATTATTCATAATATTAATTATTTTTTTAATGTATACTATAATTATAATAGCAGAATTAGTTAACTAGTTATGTGGTTAAATTTAATTTAATTACTAATTATGTTGGTATTTAAAAGACAAAATAAATATAAAAACGATTCTTAAAATTTTAAAATTTTATTAAAAATATAATATAATTATTAAAAAAGCTAATTAAACAAAGTAAAAAAAAAAATTTATTGAACTAAGAGTATCTAAATTCCAATGACCCAATATTGACCCAAAAAAAAAACACAATGACTCAATAAGTTATTGTTAAGAGTATAAAGCTATTTATATAAATGTTTAATTGTTTAATGTGATTTATTTATAATTTGTTCATTATTTATTTGTATAGCTAATACTTTTGGATTTTCACTTTCTTTTAGTTTTACTATATATATTTAGCTCATTTAAAAAATAAATTTTTATATAATTATTAATATATAATTATATATTTTATAACAAATGTAAATATCACAGGAAATTAAAAAAAATAAATGATAATTATCAAGTAATAAAAACATTAAAATGTAAAAATTTATATTTATATAAATTTAGTCAAGACAACAAAAGAAATTAAAAATAATGAATAATAATATTTTATTTATGAGAATTTCGTGTGAAAAGAGATCTGTTTGATTTTTATTTTTCAATTCCCTCCAAACAAGCTTTTCCCATATTACCAAAAAATTTCAAATTCTTTGGGAATATGCCTTTTCCCTCCCTTGAGAATCACATCAAAAAACTTCAAAAGCAAACTTTGAAATATTTTTATCTCAATATACTGTCATGTAATGTAGATATGATAATTAAAAAAAATGAACGTGACATTGGATCAAATTTTGATAAAAATTAGAAAAAAATTGTGTTTGGTATATCAATATAAATTTTAAAACAATAATTTTTAAATTTTTATATTTTATATGATACAAATATATTTGATGCAATACGAATACAAAATATATATATACGAATTATTAAGTATAATATAATGTAATGTCTATTATAATCGTTTTAATTATAATCGAAATTCAAAGATGATTTTTTTTATTATAAGGGAAATATTAAATAACTGAAGATGAGGGTGTTGGATTCAAACCCAAGACTTACAATATGTCACAACTCATCTTTAACCACTAAGCCAAGAGATTGTTGGCAATTCAAAGATGATTTTTAGTAGTTGGAGTTTGTGGACAAAAAAATTAATTAGTACAGAAATCCATATGCTTCCAAGGCAGAAGTTTACAATAGCAAAAGTGCTTTCATTTCTTGCAAATGCAATGCAAGATTTAAAACTTTTTCAGAAATCCATATGCTTCCAAGGCAGAAGTTTACAATTGCAAAAGTGCTTTCATTTCTTGCAAATGCAATGCAAGATTTAAAACTTTTTCAATGTCTTTTACGTCTTCGAGTATTTTATTTGTAATTTTTTTACGATAATTAATCAATTATAATTAAAAATTATGTACTGGTCCATTATTTACAAGTGAGAACTTTATGTATTATTTTGATAGATCTCATGCGACTTTAAATTTTGATTAATTAATTATAATGTAATAATTATAGATGATATGTTCTCTTTTATTATTGTAGATAACTATATTCTTCATTGGTCCACTCCCAATGTTTTCAAAATTATCCCAACCAAATTTCTCAATATATATATATTATACAATTCTCATTTATTAAATTTTAACTTTAATTTAGCATTTCTATTATATTTTTATTTAACTATATAAAATTAAATTAATTATTACATTCAAAATTATAAAATATTTATAATTTATAAAATTTTAAAATAATTTGACTAAGCCCGCTCGATTAAAACCGGACCGAACCCGAAACCGGACCGAAACCGAGAAAACCCGCAACCGAAAAAACCCGAAACCGAGAAAACTCGCAATCGAAAAAACCCGAGACCTAAAAAACCCGCAACCGAAAAAACTCGTGACCGAAAAAGCCCGTAACCGAAAAAACCCGCAACCGAAAAAACCCGTAACCGAAAAAGCCCGTAACCGAAAAAACCCGGACCGAAACCCGCCCGAACCCGCCCGTTTGCCACCTCTAACCGGAAAGAAAAGGAATAAGGGAATGAGGGAGAGCGTGAGAGAGCAGTAAAGGCAGGGGGAAAATGACGCTAGACAGGGATAAAGAAGGCCAAGAAGATTTAGGTCAAGGTAAGATTTGTCCAAAAAATTTATGGCTTTGATTTGTTTTAAGGTTGTGTTCCTAGTGTATTCAAGTTGTAGAAAAAGATTATGGCATTGGATTTACCTAAAAATGGTTGAATAAAAATGTGCCATAGTTATGGGCTTTGGGCAGCCATGGTTCATGATGAATGCATGCATTTTGTTGCATGAAATTGGTAGGAAATGAAAGCTAGAAAAGGTTTTAAGTAACATAGAAACAATAGTTTGAAGAAAGGATTGAAAAATCAAGAAAAATGATAAATGGGGGTTTCGGCCAAGGTTGGTTTAGGCATGATTTAATGCTGCATTTTAGTATTTGATGAATATACTAAGTGAATAGAAAATGTTTATAAGGTTAGAGTTGAAAAAAGAATAGAAACAAAGTGCTAAATGTAGATTTCAATTTTTGCTGGAAAACTATCTGTCCAAGCCACATATTTAAAAAGTCAGTTTGGGGGTTTTAGAATGAAATAAATTCTGCAAAAATTATTACTGGTAGCTTTATGAGATATGAAAAATTCAGTTTTGTAATTACCTAATTGGGAGTTGTGTAGCCTGAGATATAGGCAGTTGAACACAGGGCACTCAATGCAGTAGGCGAGATGCTCTGTGTCAAATTTGAAAATTTGTAGAAATTATCACAGAATGAATTTGGCTGCAAAATATATGTTTCGAGAAAGGTAAATGAGTTAAGAATAATATGGTTTTAAGTTTGCACAATTCAGACAACCCTATCTTGAGATATGGCTCAATTTGTACATAGAGGTCAGTAGACAATCTGCCAGAATGCATCTGGAAACAGGGCAAATTTGAGGAATTATTAAAAATAATTTCGAAATGATAAAATTGTGAAACTTGCTATTCTGAATAGGGAATTGGATTAATATTCATATGGTTTTGGGATTCATAATTTTGGATATCCCTATAATTAGTAATATAAAATTTAATGCACAAAGGTTAGAAAACCATCCTGTCATATGGGTCAGAATTAAGCTGAATTTTGGAAAATTGTGAGGAACAATATAGAATGAACTAGAAAATGAGCTTTATATTTCTGGATAGGGACTTAAGTCAGATTACATATAAAATTGATGGTGAATTAATCAGGATTCGATATTTTCCATTATGAATAGAAAGACATTGATAGGTTGGAAATTCTTATAAAGAATAATTCTACCTTAATGAGTAGGATTTCTAAGAATGCTTAGTGTATATATATGTTTCGGAATTGAACTTGTATGACTCATCTTCTGCAGCTCCGAACCTAAATAAATGAAATGGGAAAGGAGACGAATAAGGACATAATCATTTGTTCAAGGCCACAAAGTGTACGGTTTGAATGAAATAACACCGTACAGGTAAGGGGGAAGTGTCTGAGTTGTAGAGATATAGGGAATGCATGTTTTATTGAGATAAATTTTATGGAAATTTTGAGAACATGATTTGGTTTGAAACATGCATGAATTGTGGTTGAAAAGTTGGTTCTATATACTGTAATCTCGATGCAGGAGGTTAGAAATCTACAGCTGTTATGCTGCCGAAATTTACCAAAAATATTCTAAAATATTATAAATTAGGTCTAAGAACATAATCGAAGACCATTTACACAAATTTTTCCATAAAGTGGAAATTATGAGAAAATTATTTAATTTGAATATTCATGTTTTAATATTTTGATTTAGTGAGAAATTATTTATAATTTATGAAATATTAAATATTCAAAATGAATATTTATTTATTTTCTCACTATATACATGGATATCAACTGATTGGTTTAATGTGTTGGAAAGGAAAATAAACACCTTTTGGAAATAATGATTTAAATAAATGAATTGATTTGTAGTGACTTGAAGCGGTGTAGGAGCTCGAATCTTAAATTTGGAAGACCGAGGAAGATGATTTCTAAGCATTGAGGTAAGTAAGTTAAATAAACCATACTAGTATCATCTCGTAAGAGATGAAAGAAATCTTTATTCGATAATTATCTAATTTTATATCAAGTTTGGTGAAATACGATGGAAAAGACTACGAGGGTAAGTCTTGATAAGATACAAGTTGACTTGATGTGTTCGTGAGTAGTATGCTTCTGGAATAGAACCTTATTTGTGACTTGTGCATTATGTGTATGACTTGTTTATGCTTAATGAGCATATAAAATTGTATAAATTGTCGGTGCCTGCATTATGAGAAATGCATGTGAATTATTTAAGTCGCACCAAGTGAGCATGTTAATATATTGCGATACTTTAAGAATGTATATGTGAATTATGTACGATATATACAGCTCACGATGTTGAATTCATGGACCTCGATTAGTACCTAGTTGTATTTTTCGAAAACTAGGATGATGGAATTGTATGACAACTGATGTATATATGTGACTCGAGGACTTGAATAATTTTTAGAACATTACTACTAGAAATCATACGCCGTAGAGGCCAATCCAAGTAAAACTCATTCCTTTGTACGGTGTGAGCTACTTCTAGAGAACTCAAAGGAACTACATGCTACACAGATTCTTCGAAATTGTGGGAGCCACCTCTAGAGTCCTTTGAGAGCTAGTGCTACACGAGTTCCGATGAACCATTAGAAAGCATGCGCCATAGAGGCCAATCCAAGTAAAACTCATTCCTTTGTACCGCGCGAACCACCTTTAGAGAACTCAAAGGAACTATGTGCTACACAGATCCTTCGAAACTGTGGAGCCACCTCTAGAGTCCTTTGAGAGCTAAGTGCTACACGAGTTCCGATAAACCATTAGAAAGCATGTGCCATAGAGGCCAATCCGAGTAAAACTCATTCCTTTGTACCGTGTGAGCCACATCTAGAGAACTCAAAAGAACTACGTGCTACACAGATTCTTCTGAACTGTAGGAGCCACCTCTAGAGTCCTTTAAGAGCTAAGTGCTACACGAGTTTCGATGAACCATTAGAAAGCACGCGCCATAGAGGCCAATCTAAGTAAAACCCATTCCTTGGTACCATGTGAGCCACCTCTAAAAAACTCAAAGGAACTACGTGCTACACATATTCTTTGGAACTGTGGGAGCCACCTCTAGAATCCTTTAAGAGCTAAGTACTGCACGTATAATGCTGAATCATGGGAAATCATATGCCAATGAGACAATGGATAAACGATTGTGATCTGTTAATGTGACAACTATCATTAGATAAGATAGATATTATACATATGACAGAATTGGAATAATTGTTGAACTTTACTTATATTATGCTGTAGCATCATGTACTATTTGAATGGTTAGTTATTTCATGCTTAACCATATCAATGAAAGGAAAGAAAAAGATGATATTGTGCGAGTTAAAGATATGAAGAAAAGTATGAATGAGCCTATACAATCTGTTGTAGATTATATGATAGTAACTTATCTTGACATAGTGCATACATGATATTTTTATGGTACATGCATGTATGATCATATTTTACGACATGAGCCTAGTCTATATTTATTTAAGCTACTTACTGAGCTGTGGACTTGCTCACCCCCTTAAATTTAACATCTACAGATCATACGGGTTGATATGTAGCTCAGGCTTCATGTAGGCTCTCTCGGGAATTGTACCTAACTGTGGTACTCATCTACGTTCTCTAAGCCTTGCTTTTGTGCTTTTGAGGTATACAATGGTATACCATTTTGATAATTATGCAAACTTTATTTTCACAGTACTAGGAAGTAAATGGGATGTAACTTTGGATCACACTAGATTATTATATAGGTTTATGTGGTTATCCAGTACGATCCAGGATAACATTATGTTTTGAAATACGTATAAACCGTAAACAAAAGAATGTGGACTTACTAGTGAGATGGATCTTGAGATACATGAGATGCATGATTGTATGAATTGTGGAAATTAAAGTTGGCTATATTGTGAAAGTTAGAAATGTATTTTTAATGCAGGTGATTTTACTAGGGAAATTGATAAAATACAAGGGGTAGGTTTTCGACCCATTTCTTTTGGGATAAGTGAATATGAGGCTAAAATAGTTATATTCACCTTGAGATTTATAATATAACCAGAGAAATAATATTATTAAGGCAAGATTTGGTAACACCAAATACAAACCGTAAATAGAAAAGAAAAATTTAGTTCATAATTTTCTACATGAAATAAGGTAAGTGTTAAGGGAACGTTATGGCCTTCAGGTCGTGACATGTAGTCATCAACTATGACAAAACCATAGTGTTTTCCTCCTAAACTAGTGGTTCTAGTTGGTCCAAAAAGATCTAAGTGGAAGAGTTGGAGTGACCTAGAGGTTGTAACACAATTCTTAGATTTAAATGATACTCTATTGTGTTTTCCTCTTATGCAAGCCTCACACACCTTATCGTTTTCAAATTAGAGTTTAGGCAATCTTATGACTAAGTCTCTTTTAGCTAATTTAGATAAAACATGCCTACTAGCATGACCTAGTCTTCTATGCCATAACCAAGGTTCATCTTCTTTTGTGGCCATAAAGCATACATTTTTGCTATTTAGCTCATCTAAGTGAACAATGTAAATATTTCCTTGTCTATGTCCTATGAAAAGGATTTCATTAGTTTTAGCATTAACAACTGTGAGAACTCGTTATTTTATAATGTAGATGTACATTTATATGTTTTAATTATCAATAAAGAAATTATTGATAATATTTTGAGGAAATAAAAATATAAGAATAGTGTCTCTCACATAGAAAATTTGAAGTCTAGATGAAAAATATAAGTATGGGAAATTATTACATAAAAGATGAAATAAAAAGAAGATTAATTAGCTCTTACAAAATTTTGACTTGGAAAGTCAAATGTTGGGGGCGGCATGAAGAAATAAAAGATGTTGTTATCTTTAAATTGCAATATATATTTTAAAATGACAAAAACTTAAGTAAGCTTTAATGTTTTAATTCATATTGTAAATTTGCCTTATCACACATGATTTTTTCAATACATTTCAAGTGTTCATATCAAACATTAAGACCATGATTTAATGATGCATATTCTTATTGGTCTTAATTCTTTATAAACATTTTAGAAAATCACTTGATGATTTCTTGGACAATATTTTCATTTGAGAAAGTCAAGAAAAACTCCCTTAAAACTTATAAATGTTTTGGGTTGAATTAGGATCAAAGGTCATATCATTTCTAACCCAAAAGTGCAGGAAAAATGCCCTCTGGAAGAAAAGGATCGATCCCCACTGTAGCAGGATCGATCCCTTTTTGGCAGAAAGTCTTCTCAAGGTCCCTGAAGCCCAGAATCAAGAGTCTGGACAAAAGGGATCGATCCCCACTGTAGCAGGATTGATCCCTTTGCTCGAAAATAGCCTATAACGGCTAGTTTTTGTGAGACAACGGTAATATTCGAGATTTGGCTCCACCCAACGGCTAGAATACATCCAAGGGACTATAAATAGAGGCTTAGAAGCTAAAGGAAGTAAGAGGAAGAGCTCAGCACATTTAATCTTCATTTTCCTTATATTCAAAGCCTCAACAACTTCTCAAGTGCTATACATTCTTCATTTTCTATCAATCTCATATTCCTTGTACAGAATAGCATAGCACAAATCATTGTATAGGTTTTCCTTGTGCTTAAACATTGTAATCCCTTGCCTATCTAGAGGTCTTTCTTTGATTACACAAGTTGTAACACAATCATTCCTTGTAAAGGGGGGGTTTCTCTTGAGCCTTGAAAAATAGGGAGGTTACTCTTTAGCCTAGGAAAAAGAGGGAGGTTACTCTTGAGCCTAGAAAAGAGAGAGGTTACTCTTGAGCCTAGAAAAGAGAGGTTTCTCTTGAGTCTTGAAAAGAGGGAGTGTAACAAATTCAAGGATAGTGAATTTGGGAAAATCCTTGGGAGCGTCTCAAGGTAGAGGACGTAGGCAAGGTTGCCGAACCTCTATAAATCACTTGTGTACATTTCTCTATCTTTTCTCTCTTTACTTTCTTGCAATTATATTTGTGTTTATTGCATTGAATTTATATTGTATAATTGCCTAGCTAAGAGAATTTAGAAAATATCAATATAGGCTAGAGAATTAGAGAAACCAAAAAATGAACCTAAGGTTAGTGAAAAACCGATTCACCCCCCTTTCGGTATAGCCTATAGAGCCAACAGATCTAATAGAAAAGGAGTGGAGTCTCGGTTGGAGAATTGAGTAGTAGATAAACAAGAAAAAAGAAAAGACAAAATAAATAAAAGAAGACAAGAGAAAGTCTTCTCCTTGTTTTCCTAGGCTGGCAGAAACTATAGTATTGACTTCTTTGTTCATTTGCTTTGCTCCACCGAAGAGCAAATAATAACAAGACAAGAAAAGAAAAACAAAAAAAAAAGTAGGCAATTAAGAAGGCTTTTAATGAAGGCTGCTAAAGTCCACTTAAAATAATTCTTTTGCTTTGTTTTTCTTCCCTTAGTGATCCTCATCTTCAACCTTCATCACCGAAACTTTTCCTCTGTATGGTATGTCGAGTAGAATTCCTTCTCCATAGCAGAACCTCTGTGTTCTTCAATAAATAAAACAAGTTTCTTTAGGAAAGTTAAACCTTGACTCAAGAACATCTGAAACCCAAGAAACTTTAACCAAAAACCTCAAAAACAGAAGCTGACTTAAGTGGACAGATCTGCTCTTTGTACAGGTAACGTCTAACTCAGTTTTTAAGCTTCTTGTTCTTTGATTATGGCTTGAATGAGCAAGATTATGTTGGTTATAGCCTTTGTTTAAAGTAAACATATATGGAATGAAAACCCTAGTTCAGTTGGGAGGGTGTAGAATGAAAATAAGATGATGTCAATGATGATTTACGTGAAGATGGAAATTAAGTTAGTCATGAACCGAAAACAGAAATGAAACTTTAAAAGAAATAAAATAAATATACTTCTCAGTTTAAGTAGAATTCACGTAGAAGAGGGGAAAGGAGAAATCATGTCTTCTTATAGTCAACAATGGTGGTTGATGAATGAAGAAAATCTGGGCGATTTGTACAGCCGAAAATGAAGAAGATTTATATGGCTGAGTGAAGCAACCAAAAATGAAAGGAATGGATAAATGATTTGATTGACTTTTAGATTACTTTATGTGTGTGAATGGTAGAATATTGGCAACCTATGATATACTAGATATAGGCTTAATGTTGAGACAAAATTGAAGCCAACGTGGATTACAAAACAAGAAGGAAAGAAGATGTCGGTTTAAACAGCAAGAAAAATGAAAGAGAGGGTTATGTTTAGGTTGACTAAAAGGCATGATGAAGTACTTATAAAGTTAAATTATATATGCATCACAAAGGAATAAAATTTCCTAATTAACATACAGCCAACGTGGACTGAACTGAAGGGAAATAAAGTTTACGGTTAGAGGTCAACAAACAATAAGAAAATAAAAGAAAGAAATACTTAAGTTGACCTAATTAGATTGGTAAAATAAAGTGCCATTATAGTTGAATATATATATATATATATTATGGAGGAATAAATCACCTAAGTCATTCAAGGCCATTCGACCATAATAGGAAATAAATGAAATGGACGTGAATGGTAAAGGAAAGGAGGAGAAAGTTAGTCAATTAAAGTGGCTGGAAAAATATACAAGAGTATATATACAAATAACAAGAAGACATGATCATAAGCCAAAAAGGCTTATGTATGGAAAATGATATTCGGCCATGCAAGCTTTGTAACGACCCGTTACCATATTTTCACCTTATTTTACACAATTTATCCGGTTGGGCTGTCTGTGATACTTCACTTTATTTCTTATGTTAAACAATTTCATAAAATATTGTTTATATTACATACATCCCCTATCTTACTTAATAAGCAAGTAGTACTGCATACATGTTTAAATACAGAAAATAAATAATCGTACCTCATATAAATCAGTCGGTCTGTCACATTGTCCTTTGTGTACAGCCGTAATCCACAAATATTGGATCTCACCATCATTAAAACCTGAAATGTTAAAATTGGGGAGTGAGCAAACCACGGCTCAGTAAGAGAGTTATATGTCACACTTGATATTCAGCTATCTATATGCTGAAAATATATATATTCTTCGGGTAAAATCTTCCTAGCTGGCTCTAGGCTCACATGTAGGAAGGATACTACAGTCGGCTAGGGATACAAATAGAATAAGGTAGGTATTTTAGAATACCAAACTTGTTCCGGAACCTAGAAGCAACTGTAGAGAATACTCATTTCGTTGTTTTCAAAACGATATAATTTTCGTTTTTCCACAAAGTAAACGACTTGTTCTTTTTCACTTCAGTATACTTTAAAACACATGGCAGTTCAGTAATAAAAACGGTGGTTTACTTCTCTTCTCTTCTCTTCAGTACAGTAAAAACAGTATAGTACAGTGATGTGTAAATATCCAATCATTGGATAATTACTTCTTCGATTATTTCTATCTTAGAAATAATTCTTATGTTATTCTTTTAAAATAAACATTTATTTCTCTTTTCAAATCAGTAACCATATCGTACAGTTCAGTAAAACAGTATATTCAGTAAAACATTAATTCGATACGGTTCAATCAGTAACAGTAAACAGTAACTACCAATTCAGTAAATAGTATAAGGTAGCTTTTAGTTCAGTAAACAGTAAATGGTAGCTTTCAGTTCAGTAAAACAGTAATCAAAGGCTACCATTTCAGTAAACAGTACAGTTCAGTAACACAGTGTTTTGGTACGATTTTTCATCAGTAAACAGTAAATAGTACAGTAATTCAGTACAGTACAGTAAATAGAATTCCGTAAATCCTTTCAGCAATCAGTAAACAGTAAGCAGTAAGTGAGACTAGGCAACACCCTACAAGTAAATCATGCTATCATCGTCCACTAAGGGACACAGTAACAGTAATGAGATCTATGGCCATGATCTATAATATGTCCTCGGTGTACGCTTGCTAGGTGACAATCCGGGACGCTGATGACTAGCTGGTCAATCAGCCACGTGACAGTAACAGTATATGTGATGCATGAAGCTCGGGGCCTAAGTCTCAAAACAGTGTAACCGTACCATAGCCTTTATGGATTTTAAACACAGTAAATTAAAATATTTCACAAGTATCCATAAGGCTCACATGTAATAAATCATCACCTTTATGAAATAATTAAATTAAAATAACATTTCTCAAAATATTTCATAAAGGTATAAATCATATTTTCCATACGGTGAAAACAATTTATAAATCATCACTGAAATTATAGAAGGGAAAACTGTCCATTTTCCATCGTAAAACACATATGCACGTTTTCCGTGCATTCAATCGAAAACGTGGTTTTATAATTATCGAAATTTCAAACAAATCATTTTTATAATTTATGAAAATAAAATATTTATTCTCTAACTTTAAATTCCCATCACCATGTTTTCTTCTAAAAACACGTGTAGAGACCTCTAGTCTCGAAATCATAGTTATTCATCATTTCTTAACCTTTTATGGAATTTTCATAATTAATTATTTCCATAATTAAAACCATAAAGGTTTTATATGAAATTAAGTGAATATTTAAGAATATTTATAAAAATATTCACTTTAGTCTCTTTTTCATTTTCATCTCATTTCACATGAAATATCACCTACAGAGTGAATTTTCGGTCATTTCCTTTTCACCATTCTTGAAAACATGAATATTTTAAAATCAAATATCACTATATTCATGTTTTATGAAATTTACTTAATTTCTCGATTTTCATACCCGAAAATCGTTTCACGTGAAATCAAATTATTTATTATGATTTTTGGTGATTTTCGGCAAGTTTCAGTAATTATTCGATAATTTTTCGGCAGTATAACGGCTGCCGATTTGCTAGCCTCTTGCACGAAAAATACAGTTTATATTTTTCAATCGGTATTTCATCACAATTTGAAATCGATAAATCACCACAAATTTCAAAACTAATCAATATAAATTGCATTTATAAATTAAATGCATAATTTAAAACATGTGACCGAATATCCTTACAGGTGGCACATGTCTCCCTTACCTATTTCGGGTCGGCGACTGCCTCTTGAAGGTCGCGCCCGTGTTCACCTCGCCTGATTCCATCGGCTCGGTCATCGAGGATATTTTCTGGAAATTAAATTCTAAAATTTAGAATTTTTTCATAATTATTTAAATAAATAAATTATTTAAATAATTTAATACTTTTCGGGATTTCTTACCGATTCCCGTATTTCTCGGGATTTCCCGTAATTTTCAAATTCTTGGGAATTCTCCAAATTCCTGGAATTCCTTTTCCCTTTTTCTTTCTTCTTTTTCTTCTTTTTTTTCTCTTTTCTTTTCTTTTCTTTTTCTTTTTCTTTTTTTTTCTTTTTCTTTTTCTTTTTCTTTTTTTCTTTTTCCTTTTCTTTTCCCGCTGGACCGGTCTGCCTCCTTCACCGCCGGTTCTCCTCCGGTGGCCGATTCTCCGGCGGTTCAGGGCCTCCACAGTTGGTCGACGGCACGGCAAAGCCGGATCTGGCCTCCGTTCGTCACGAATCGATGGCACGGCGGCGGATCTACTCGGTTTTGGTTCGGTTCCTTATCCTCCTCCATCGGCCTTCCTCCGCCGTTCTCCGCCTGAACCGTGGCCTCCATCGTCTTCCTCTCCCTCCGGCGAAGCTTCGGTGGTAGTGGTGGTGACCAATTTGGCCGGCACCACCACTTTCTCTTCTCTTCTCCTTCTCGCTTTCGCCGGGTTTCGCCTTCTGTTTTCTTTCCGATTTTCCTTCGCCGGTCGTCCTCTTCCCTTCCTTTCTTCGCCGGCGACATCATCTCTCCCTTCCTCTCTCTTTCTTTCTCGCCGGTAGCGGTGGCCGGCTGCCACTCGGGAAGCAAAATCGGGATGCTTCCCGATTCCTTTCCTTCCGTTTTGTGTTTCTGTTTCTTTCTTTTCTTTTTTTTTAATTTTCTTTCATTTAATTATATACACATATATATATATTATATACAAAATACATATAATAATATTATTATATATATTATAGTACTATAGATATATTTTATATATATATAAATGTGTATATATATTTCATGTATTAACAAAATACATATTTAGTATATACATATATGTTGAATTTAAATTACATAACATATATATTTATATAAATGAAATAATACAATATATATTGTATGTACAATATATATATTTTCTTCTCATTTTCTTATTTAATTTGGATATCCATTTATCCAAATTAAATTTCCTTCTTTCATTATTTTCCATAATATCTCATCTTATTTTTTCGATTTAATTTTCCTTCACTCGGATTTCCACCATCCGTTTCCTTTCTCAAATCTCGGGATTTTCACCAATATCCTATTCTCATAATTTTATTTATTTATTTATTTCCAATATTTATCTCCAATATTTATAATTTCCAATTAAATGGAAAATTTACGGTTATCACAAGCTTTAATGAAAATGTTGACTTGGTAAAGTGGCTAATGATGCCAAAACAAAAAATGGAAAAGGAATGAAATATTCGTGAGAAATTTTAAGAAAATTTAATATTTTAAGTAATGGGAATTTTAACTATGAATTAGACAAGTGAAAGAATTTTATAACGAAAATTAATTATATTAAATTGTGAATTGGCAGTTTATAATTCGGTGAGAAAGAAAGCATATTAGTGCGACTTAAGGCATTTCTCTACAGTGTACTGAGGTAAGGAATGTAATTTAAAATTGTGATGGTGTCCCTTACTTTCATCTCAATTTATAAAGAAACGTTTGAAGCATGAATTTTGTTCCGAAATTAATTTCCATAGTCTTTTGATAATTAACTAAACGAACCTTTTAACTTCTATGCATATTTTCCATAATGTTTTAAGTATGACAGTAAATAAATATGTTTTTCGAAAAAGGTATCGGAGTGGCAAACCCCAGGCTAACTTAGACCCTGGCACGCCCGGTCCTTATTATTTTGTACTAAAGATATGATTAAGAAGTTACAAAAGTAAGTAATATTTGAGACTAAGGCCTTCCTATAGCTTATGTTATTGCTTGTCATGCTTGCCACATTGTGCATGTTTTCGTCCCTTGTGGCATATGTTTAGCCCACGTCGTGCATGTTCTCGCCCACATTGTGCATGTTTCCATCCCTTGTAGGTATGTTGGTCCTTCGTGGTGCATGTTCGCTGTACGACCCTGATCAGGTCTACAGCCCATACCATGGCCATAGGTATTCCATTCCCTCTTCAGAGGATGAAGTGTCATGACCCTCGCATACTGGCTATATGATTCTGCCTAGTCTCCAAGAACTGTATGATAAGTTTTATTAATTATGATGTTAAGTTTCTAAAGTATGATGCATGTTTGAACAAGTATGAATTTTAGATATATGTATTAAAGAATTCATACAATGTTTTAAAGTATGAAACGTCTTATTATGGCATTTGTCTTCTGCATATATCGATGCTATGATTATTTTAAATGCATTTCTTACGGGGCTTTCCAAGAGCTCACCCCCCTCTATCCTTTCAGATTATTTGCAGTGATCATCTCTTTGCCTGTTACGCATATGACATAGGCTGAGGGATACGTCTCTCCTCAGGTTACTTTTTGTATACACGTAAGGTATACTCTTATTTGATACCGGACATCCTGTATAACACAGATATTTGTATATAAATAATACTTTTGGGATGTAGTCGATATCGTATGAATGTGAATGTTATTCTGAGGGATAAGTCAATATGATATAATGAAATATTTTATGAAAATATTGCGTTGATTCTGTGGTTGGAAAATTGTGATGATGCACTGGCTGGAAATATAAACTGCGTTTTCATGTAGGAGGTTAGGATAGTTACAGTTGTTATGTTGTCGAATTTTTTTTTAAAAAAATGTAAGTAACCTACACTGGCAGGAATGCAACCTAAGTAAGAAATTAAGAATAAATTTATGAAAATGAAAAAGTTAGCCCAAAACTTCCACGTTTTCGGGGTGTGACAGTCTTTCTTTGTATTAGAGCAAGGGTTACCTAGTACTGTCAGTGTCGGTAATTAGGATAAGATTACATCCCAAGTATCTATGCTTGTTTGGTTATAAAATTGAGTATACCTGTTAAAGTTTTGATTAAAACACAGGGTTTATGTGCAGGTATTTGATCACGCATTATGAGTGGGAGACGAGGTCGTCCTCGGAGGCAGGCTCAGCCACCTCTACCACCTACTCCCCAACTAGAAAGCCCAAATGCTAGAATAAACAGGCTCGAACAAAGTATGAAAGAAGGGTTTGACAACATTGCTGCTATGTTTGCTCAACATCTTGGGGTAAACACCTCAAGTATAAGTGCCACAGTGCCCACACCTACTTCACCTCCTCCTCCACAGGTTCCTTCGGCACCCTTCGCTCCTTAACCTTCAGTCCCACCGCTCAGAGATGACAGAGATACAGGCAGATTACGAGACTTTCTTAAGATGAATCCCCCATAATTTAAGGGGATTAAGGATCTAGTTAAGGTCAAGGAGTGGTTATTGGAATTAGAACTAGCTTTTGATTTTCTGGGGTGCACAGATGCTGAGAAAGTCAGTATGGGTTCTTATATGTTGAAAGGCTAGGCAGGACACTAGTGGAGAGCCACTAAGAGACAGTTGACTAACCAACACACAGTGATTAGTTGGGATACTTTTCTATCAGTCTTTAGGACCCAATATGTTCCCCGTACTGCCCAAAAGAAGATGCAGACAGATTTTTTGAATTTAGTACAAGGCAATATGTCGGTTGATGAGTATGAGAATCAATTTACGATGTTGATGAGATATGACCCCGAGACAGTCAGAGATCGGGAGCGTCGTACCGAGAGGTTTTTGTTTGGACTGAGACCAGCCATCCGAGACAAATTATTAGGGTTTCATATTACTGAGTTTGAGGATGCTCTTGGACGGGCTTAGGATATAGAGAGTGGTCTAGATGTTACGCAGGCACAGTATGGGTCCAGAATTAAGAGTAAGGGTAAAGATAAGAGGGTAAAGATAAGAGGACAAAAAATTCCCGATCAGAGCAAAGGTGGAGTTCGTTTAAGAGATCGAGGAAAGATGAGTCTCGAGCAAGGGCTGGCAAGCCCAAGACTCCTACTAATATAGTAGAGATCATCATAGGCTCCCAGAGGGTTTTTAAATGGTGCAGAGATTGTGGTAAGACACATGGTAGGCCATGCCACTGGGTCACTGGAAATTGTTTTAAGTGTGGGGAAAAGGGTCATTTGATCAGAGATTGCCCACAAATGCAGGATAAGACCCCACAGCCTCAGGAGCCATCACGACAGCCAGAGACACAGGCTCCACAAAGACAGGCCTCTCAGAAATGAGTTACAACAGCTGAGAAGGGTAAGAAACCTATTACTCAGGGGCGTTTATATGCTTTAGACAGGGAGACTACTGATAACTCTTCTGCAACTATTAGAGGTAATCTTTTTGTCTGTAAGCATGAGGTGCATGTTTTATTTGACCCAGGGTCCACGCACTCATTTATATCACCACAATTTGCACACAATCTCCATTTAGAACCTGAGCCTCTAAGTCATCTATTACATATTTGCACACCTATGTATGAATCTCAAATGACAGACATGGTGTGTAAGAATTGTGAAATTAAGGTTGGAGATAGGGTAATGTTAGCAGATCTAGTTTTGTTAAACATGCATAGTTTCGATGTAATCTTAGGCATGGATTGATTAGAAATCAATCGTGCAAGTTTAGATTGCTACACTAAGACTATAACCTTCTTTTTACTTGACAAATTTGATGTATGTTTTGCTATTAAGTAATAAAATATATGATGTTATGTTCGGTAAAGTTGCATAATGTTTATATGTTTGAAATTTCAAATAAATTTATTTGTGTGAAGGTTATATTGCCTTTATCTCCGATACGAATCGGGAATCTCCACGTATATCAGATATACCAGCGGTATGTGAGTTTTCCGATGTGTTTTCGGATGAATTACCAGGATCACCACTAGAAAGAGAGCTGGAGTTCACTATTGATTTAGTGCCGGATACCCAGCCTATTTCTAACCTCCCTACCGGATGGCACTAGTTGAGTTAGAAGAATTAAAGAAATAGTTGCAAGAGTTGCTTGATAAGGGTTTTATTAGACTAAGTGTGTCTCCGTGGGGTGCTCCGGTACTGTTTGTGAGAAAGAAAGATGGTAGTCTCCGGTTATGCATTGACTATAGGTTACTATTGACTATAGGTTACTAAATAAGGCTACAATTAAGAATAAGTATCCCCTGCCGAGATTAGATGATTTGTTTGATCAATTGAAAGGGGCTTCAGTGTTTTCTAAGATTGATTTGAGATCAGGCTATCATCAGTTGAGGATTAGGAAGGAAGATGTATCGAAGACGGCCTTTAGAACCTGCTATGGCCATTTCGAGTTTCTGGTGATGCCTTTCGGTTTGACTAATTCCCTTGACGCATTCATGAATTTGATGAATGATGTATTTCGAGAGTCTCTTGATAAATTTGTGATTGTCTTTATAGATGATATTCTAATATATTCTAAGTCCCGGGAGAAGCACGAGCAGCATCTGAGGATTGTGCTCTAGACTCTCCGAGAGAAGCAGCTTTATGAGAAGCTTAGTATGTGTGAATTTTGGTTGGATCGGATAGCTTTCCTTGGCCATGTAGTATCTAAGGACGGGGTGTCAGTTGATCTATCCAAAGTTGAGGCAGTACTCCAATGGGAGAGACCGAAGACAGTGACTGAGATTTTGAGTTTCCTAGGATTGGCAGGGTGCTACCAGAGGTTTGTGGAGAGTTTTTCTCGGATTGCAGCTCCATTGACTAAGCTTACACGTAAAGGGGTTCCGTTTGAATAGACAAATCAGTGTGAGTAGTGTTTTCAAGAGATTAAGTAAAGATTAACTACAACACCAGTCCTGACCATTCCGAGTGGATCCGGAGGCTTCGTTGTATACAGTGATGCTTCCAATCAAGGTCTAGGTTTTGTGCTAATGCAACATGGTAGAGTAGTCGCGTATGGTTCACGCCAGCTTAGAGACCATGAGCGCAACTACCCTACGCATGATTTAGAGTTAGTCGCAGTGGTTTTTGCTCTAAAGATATGGCGACATTATTTGTATGGTGAGAAGTTCCAGATCTTCACTGACCATAAGAGTTTGAAGTATATATTTGATCAAAAAGAACTTAATATGAGGCAGAGACATTGGATAGAGCTTCTTAAGGATTATGACTGCGAGATTCTGTACCACCCGGGCAAGGCGAACGTAGTTACAGATGCTTGAGCAGAAAGAGTATGGTTTCTGTCATGATGGTTAGAGAATGGGAATTGTTAGAGCAGTTCGCCGAGCTCAGTGTTAGAGTTGAAACAGTAGATGTCGTGTTTATGGCTAGCCTTCAGATTGAGCCAAATATCTTAGATCAGATCAGGTCGGGGCAGAGGAACGATCAGAGGTTATTGGACATGGTTAGCCAAGCAGAGCAAGGTTTGCAGTCAGATTTTACAGTCAGCGATGATGGCTTATTGTGATTCAAGGGCCGTATATGTGTTCCAAGCGATGATACCCTAAGACAAAGGATTTTGAGAGAGTCCCATTGTTCTCATTACACTATGCACCCAGGTAGCACTAAGATGTACCATGACTTGCATAAGGTGTATTGGTGGATTGGTATGAAACGAGACGTAGCAAATTTTGTGGCCAAATGTTTGATCTGTTAGTAGATTAAGGTTGAACACCAGAAGCCAGCAAGACTACTTAAGTCTTTACCGGTGCCTAAGTGGAAATGGGAGCACATTACGATGGACTTTATTATGGGCTTACCGAGGACCCGGAGAGGTCATGATGCAATCTGGGTTATTATTGATAGATTGACTAAGAGTGCCCATTTTCTTGCCATTAAGAGCACAAATTCACTGAGTACATTGGCAGACTTGTATGTTAGCGAGATTGCACGATTACATGGGGCTCCCGTAAGCATCACTTCTGATAGAGATTCCAGGTTCACCTCTCGATTTTGGACACATTTTCAGGAAGCCATGGGATCTCAATTACATTTGAGCACCGCCTACCATCCTCAGACAGACGGTCAGTCCGAGCGGACTATTCAGACCTTAGAGGACATGTTGAGGGCGTGTGCATTAGACTTTAAGGGTTCATGGGATGACCACTTGCCCCTTGCAGAGTTTGCCTATAATAATAGTTATTATGCCAGTATTGGAATGGCACCATACGAGGCTCTATATGGCAGGAGATGTAGATCCCCAGTGGCTTGGGAAGAAGTGGGTGTCCATAAGATTTTTGCCCTTGATCTTGTTGAAAAGGCAGCTAAGAGTGTTCGGATCATTTGTGATAGACTCAAAGTTGCCCAAAGTAGACAGAAGAGTTATGCTGATGTACGTAGACGGCCACTTGAGTTTCAGGTTGGGGACTTTGTATTTGTGAAAGTATCTCCGAGCAAGGGTATCATGCGCTTCAGAAAGAAAGGAAAGTTGAGTCCTCGTTTCATTGGTCCATTTGAGATATTGGAGAAAGTTGGGGATGTTGCTTACCGGTTAGCTTTGCCACCACAGATTTTTTTTTACATAACGTCTTCCATGTCTCTATGTTGAGGAAGTATCATCCGGATCCCTCCCATGTTATCGAGTACAAACCATTGGATATTCAGGGAGATATGAGCTATGTTGAACAACCAATTCGGATCCTTGACAGAAAGGGAAGGGTACTTAGATCTAAAACCATTCCACTGGTTAAAATTCTCTGGCAGCACCACACAACAGAGGAAGCTACATGGGAGCTAGAGAGCCTCATGAGAAAAAAGTACTCGCACTTGTTTGATGGACTAGCCTGAATTTGGAAGACCAAATTCTTATAAGGTGAGGAGAATGTGAGAACTCATTATTTTATACTGTAGATGTACATTTATATGATTTAATTATCAATAAAGAAATTATTGATAATATTTTGAGGAATTAAAAATATAAGAATGGTGTCTCTCACATAGAAAATTTGAAGTCTAGATGAAAAATATAAGTATGGGAAATTATTACATAAAAGATGAAATAAAAAGAAGATTAATTAGCTCTTACAAAATTTTGACTTGGAAAGTCAAATGTTGGGGGCGGCATGAAGAAATAAATGATGTAATAGAAAAGGAGTGGAGTCTCGATTGGAGAATTGAGTAGTAGATAAACAAGAGAAAAGAAAAGACAAAATAAATAAAAGAAGACAAGAGAAAGTCTTCTCCTTGTTTTCTTAGGTTGGCAGAAACTATAGTATTGGCTTCTTTGTTCATTTTCTTTGCTCCACCGAAGAGCAAATAATAACAAGACAAGAAAAGAAAAACAAAAAAAAAAGAAGTAGGCAATTAAGAAGGCTTTTAATGAAGGCTGCTAAAGTCAACTTAAAATAATTCTTTTGCTTTGTTTTTGTTCCGGTAGTGATCCTCATCTTCAACCTTCATCATCGAAACTTTTCCTCTGTATGGTATGTCGAGTAACCTTCCTTCTCCATAGCAGAACCTCTGTGTTCTTCAGTAAATAAAACAAGTTTCTTTAGGAAAGTTAAACCTTGACTCAAGAACATCTGAAACCCCAAGAAACTTTAACCAAAAACCTCAAAAACAGAAGCTGACTTAAGTGGACAGATCAGCTCTTTGTACAGGTAACGTCCAACTCAGTTTTTAAGCTTTTTGTTCTTTGATTATGGCTGGAATGAGCAAGATTATGTTGGTTATAGCCTTTGTTTAAAGTAAACATATATGGAATGAAAACCCTAGTTCAGTTGGGAGGGTGTAGAATGAAAATAAGATGATGTCAATGATGATTTACGTGAAGATGGAAATTAAGTTAGTCATGAACCGAAAACAGAAATGAAACTTTAAAAGAAATAAAATAAATATACTTCTTAGTTTAAGTAGAATTCACGTGGAACAGGGGAAAGGAGAAATCATGTCTTCTTATAGTCAACAATGGTGGCTGATGAATGAAGAAAATCTGGGCTGTTTGTACAGCCGAAAATGAAGAAGATTTATATGGCTGAGTGAAGCAACCGAAAATGAAAGGAATGGATAAATGATTTGATTGACTTTTAGATTACTTTATGTGGGTGAATAGTAGAATATTGGCAACCTATGATATACTAGATATAGGCTTATTGTTGAGATAAAATTGAAGCCAACATGGATTACAAAACAAGAAGGAAAGAAGCTGTCGATTTAGATAGCAAGAAAAATGAAAGAGAGGGTTAGGTTTAGGTTGACTAAAAGGCATGATGAAGTACTTATAAAGTTAAATTATATATGCATCACAAAGGAATAAAATTTCCTAATTAACATATAGCCAACGTGGACTGAACTGAAGGGAAATAAAGTTTACGGTTAGAGGCCAACAAACAATAAGAAAACAAAAGAAAGAAATACTTAAGTTGACTTAATTGGATTGGTAAAATAAAGTGGTATTATAGTTGAATATATATATATATATATATATTATGGAGGAATAAATCACCTAAGTCATTCAAGGCCATTCGGCCATAATGGGAAATAAAAGAAATGGACGTGAATGGTAAAGGAAAGGAGGAGAAAGTTAGTCAATTAAAGTGGCTGGAAAAATATACAAGAGTGTATATACAAATAACAAGAAGACATGATCATAAGCCAAAAAGGCTTATGTATGGAAAATGATATTCGGCTATGCAAGCTTTAATGAAAATGTTGACTTGGTAAAGTGTCTAATGATGCCAAAACAGAAAATGGAAAAGGAATGAAATATTCATGAGAAATTTTAAGAAAATTTAATATTTTAAGTAATGGGAATTTAACTAAGAATTAGACAAGTGAAGGAATTTTATAACGAAAATTAATTATATTAAATTGTGAATTGGCAGTTTATAATTCGGTGAGAAAGGAAGCATATTGGTGCGACTTAAGGCATTTCTCTACAGTGTACTGAGGTAAGGGATGTAATTTAAAATTGTGATGGTGTCCCTTACTTTCATCTCAATTTAAAAAGAAACATTTGAAGCATGAATTTTGTTCCGAAATTAATTTCCATAGTCTTTTGATAATTAACTAAACGAACCTTTTAACTTCTATGCATATTTTCCATAATGTTTTAAGTATGACAGTAAATAAATATGTTTTCCAAAAAAGGTATCGAAGTGGCAAACCCCAGGCTAACTTAGACCCTGGCACGCCCGGTCCTTATTATTTTGTACTAAAGATATGATTAAGTTACAAAAGTAAGTAATATTTAAGACTAAGGCCTTCCTATAGTTTATGTTATTGCCTGTCATACTTGCCACATTGTGCATGTTTCCGTCCCTTGTGGCATATGTTTAGCCCACGTCGTGCATGTTCTCGTCCACATTATGCATGTTTCCATCCCTTATGAGTATGTTGGTCCTTCGTGGTGCATGTTCGCTGTACAACCCTGATCAGGTCTACAGCCCATACCATGGCCATAGGTATTCCGTTCCCTCTTCAGAGGATGAAGTGTCATGACCCGCATACTAGCTATATGATTCTGCCTAGTCTCTAAGAACTGTATGATAAGTTTTATTAATTATGATGTTAAGTTTCTAAAGTATGATGCATGTTTGAATAAGTATGAATTTTAGATATATGTATTAAAGAATTCATACAATGTTTTAAAGTATGAAACGTCTTATTATGGCATTTTTTTCTGCATATATCGATGCTATGATTATTTTAAATGCATTTCTTATGGGGCTTTCCAAGAGCTCACCCCCCTCTATCCTTTCAGATTATTTGCAATGATCATCTCTTTGCCTGTTACGCATATGACATTGGCTGAGGGATACGTCTCTCCTCAGGTTACTTTTTGTATACACGTAAGGTATACTCTTATTTGATACCAAACATCTTGTATAGCACAGATATTTGTATATAAATAATACTTTTGGGATGTAGTCGATATCGTATGAATGTGAATGTTATTCTGAGGGATAACTCAATATGATTTAATGAAATATTTTATGAAAATATTGTGTTGATTCTGTGGTTGGAAAATTGTGATGATGCACTGGCTGGAAATATAAACTGCGTTTTCATGCAGGAGGTTAGGATAGTTACCGCTGTTATGCTGTTGAAATTTTAAAAAAAAATGTAAGTAACCTACATTGGCAGGAATGTAACCTAAGTAAGAAATTAAGAATAAATTTATAAAATTGAAAAAGTTAGCCCAAAAATTCCATGTTTTCGGGGTGTGACAACAACATTACCACACAAAGCATCAAATACAACTTTGAAACCTTTATCACACAATTGACTAATACTAAGCAAGTTATGTTTTAAACCTCTAACATACAAGACATTTTCAATAGTTGAGGAGTTACCAATGGAGCCAATACCTTCAATTTGACCTTTGAAGTTGTTTCCAAATGTGACTTCTCCACCACTTTTAGGCTTTAAGATCTTGAATTGGCTCTTGTCATCGATCATATGTCTTGAGCATCCACTATCAAGGTACCAATGCTCCTTAGACAGAGCCTTGTAGCAATCTCTTCTTCCTACATACAAATACATTAAACTTTTATCTTAGGTACCTAAATTTTCTTGGGTCCTTGAGAGTTAGTACTAATAATTTTTTATCCTTTAGGGATCCATTTCATTCTTAATGACTCATCATTTAAATTTAAAACATACTTTGGCACCCAAAATTTCATAGCTATTTTTCCTCTAATGATGGTCTTCCTAGATGTGCATGCTTGTGGGGAGTGTCCAAGTTTATTACATGAAGTGCATAGCATAAATTTTTCATCTTTAGCAAGAAAGTTTTTTAAATGAGTTTCTTTATTTGATGTATTTTAACCTAGTCCTTCTTTATCAAAGAATGCTCTTTGGGTCTCTAGCATATGATCAAGTTTTTGTTGACCCATATAAAATCTAGAAAATGAATTTTGCAAATTAATGTTCTTTTTACTTAACTCTTCTATTTCTAGATTAGCATTTTCTAATTTCTTCTCACATTCTAACTTGACATTCATGAGCATCTCATTTTCCTTTTTCAATTTTGACATCATTTTCTTATATTTTATATTCATGCATTCAAACTCATTTGCTAAATTGTCAAATGCATCTTACAACTCATCAAATGTATATTCATAAGTATCAAATGAGTTGAATTTTACCTTCTCTTCTTCAATGGTCATAAAACAAATGTTGGCTACTTTCTCTTCTACATTTTCTTCATCGGAGCAGTCACTATCAGTCCACGTAGCCATCATTGCCTTCTTCTTAGGTTTCTTCTCATTTTGTTTTCTATAAAAAAGACATTCAAATTTAATATGACCAAGTTTTTTGCATTCATAACAAATGATTGGATCCTTTTCTTTCCTACTTGTTTCCCTTTTGCTAAAGTCTTTCCTAGGGGGTTTCCGAGAGTTTCCACTAGCTCTCATCCTCATGAATTTGTTAAACCTCTTTGCAAACATATCCATCTCTAAATCCTCATCTTCACCACTTTCATCATGATCATCTTTGGATTCCTCATTTGTGGTGGATTTTAATGCAACTCCAACTTTCTTAGGAGAATTGGTGAAATTGGGGATACTGGTTGGTTTATATACTGTATTTTCAATGCAAGAGGGCTAGGTTAGAAACAGCCATTATACTGTCGAAAATTCTAGAAATTTTATGATATGATCTTTACTATTCTTAAATATTAGAAATAAAAGAATTTGTAAATGATTTTCTTATCATTTATTAAAATTAATTATTTTTATTATTTACCAAAAAATAATATTTAAAAATTCGTGTTAATGACTTTTAAGTACGTGAGGGTACTAACATTTACTTATAACTATTCTACAGATAAATATAATATTTTCAAAAAAGAATACCAGTGTGTGAATATTTTATGAATTGTTATTTATGAACTGATTATATTTTTCAGTATATTTATTTATGGACTGATTAAAGATATTATCATTTAAATTGATTTCATAAATGATGTTTCTACTGTTTATAAAGTGTTTTAAGATTGTTAGGCCCGTATCATGTTGACTGTTACTGTCACTGTTATTGTTACTGTTGCTGATAGACCCACCAAGTTTTCATCTTCCACAGTAGTCACCTGACAAGTGTACATTGTGGACCACTGTGACTATGGCCATATGTCATAATGTTACTGTTTCTCTCTTTTTTTGATACTGTTATGGTATGACACTCCTTGGGTGTTGCTTGGTCTCCACTGTATTGTACTGTTTTACTGAATCAAAATTATTACTGGTACCAAAGTGAATGTTTTAAATATTGACTGTACTGTGGAATTCTAAAGTGTTACTGTATTGTTTACTAAATTTCTATACTAAACTGTTTACTAAAATGTTTTTAGTTAAAGACTTTATTCAATGTTTATATATATATATATATATTGATTAATGCATGAAATGTTTTCAAGTGATTTAAAATGTTTATACATATCTTCTGCAATTGATTACTATCTATAGTCGCTTTTAGGGACCGGGACATAACAAGTACTCTAACGTACCTCCCATACTCTATCCGGTTTCCTAATCGATTATAGTATCCTTCCTAATTTATATCTTAGTGTACTGTTAGGAATTAAACATTTTATGCATATAGATTTCATAGTATCAATCTTGTATACGATTCTCTTACTGAGCACATTAGGTCACCCCTTATTTTTTCACCTCACAGATTACTTGCAGTTGTATACCTTGAGGTAGCTGTGATTGGATCTTAGAGGTATATTTTATTTTTTTATATGTTCAGACTTGTTATTTAAAGTACTACATTTTGTATAATAGTTTACAGGGGATGTAAAATTTATGAAAGATACTGAAAATAATATTTTCTTGTAAATATTAATATCTATTATAAATAGAATTTTATTTTAAAAAGTGTATTACTATTAAAAGTGAGTGTGATAAAGGCATCACAGACATCCCAACCAACTTACTGTGTGTGAATATGGATAATTATTGTATATAACGGTACGTTACATATACAAAAGGAAGGATGCTGCAAATTCATAGGGAAATTCTCTTTATGTGCTGCCAACTATGATGGAGGTAAAAGGTTCTTGTGGCTTGCCATAACATGGATTATTTATGCTTAGGATTTTCTGATCCTTGTTCCTTTAGGCTTTGGACTTAATTATAATTATTTTCTTAAAGTCCAAGTTATTATTAAACTACTTAATCAACTTGTGGTCCATGATCCAATTAAACTCCTTTTAATTAGATTAGCCCAAATTAAAAGATGAGCTTAATAATTTAATTGAACATTTTAATTAAAATTTCCTAGACCAAATTTTTCTTAGTCAAGTCTATTAATTCTTTCAATTAATAATTAGACCAATAGATTTAATTAAGTCCTTATAAATCCGTTATAATTAATTGTGGGTTTTAGGAATTTAGTTAATTAAACACATTTGATTAAGCCTACATATTATAATTCTTTCTTAATAAGTCCAAATGAAGAATTCTATATTATCCGATGCAAGATTCCATTTAATTCATATATTGCTCTTTGTGTGTGACCCATTTAGTTTCCAACATCCCGACAATAAATTTAAATTTTCATTTAAATTCATATACCATGAGTGGTATATAGTAATGCATCATGATCACCCAAATATTCGAAAGGTCAAGATGGTTTGACCAACCGTTAAATATGCAGTATCTCAATGTAATTCAATCCTTTCATCACAATAACTCAAAAATAACTAAAGTTTGTTTTACTGTTTGCCTTAAGTATATTTTCATATTTATCCTCAAGCTTCAAATATTAACTCTTCTTGAAAAGTGATTTGGCTAAAGATTTTATGAGTTTACATGCTAGGATACATAAGATATTATCCCCTAACATTACTCTGTGTCACGATCCGAATTACAGACTTTCATACCATTTTTAAACCTTACTTACCATCGTTTGGGCTGTCTGCAGTGCCTTTGCTAATAATTTAACTTAAAATTTATATTCATTTTCAAAACTAATCCTAAGAACTATTTCTTTTCACTTACTATAAACAACATGTACAAACTACAGATTTTCAAAATATATTTTTCCATTTGATTTATATCCCAAGCCTAAGTACGTATAGCAAAAGTACTGTACATATAAGTCCGAATATATGAATATAAATCACGTATATCTCTACGGATATATCAACTCCACCTGAGGAACACCAAAAATAATACTCCTTCAGCTCAAAGCCTAAAGATTACTGAAAATAATCTGGAAGGAGAAGGGGGCGGGGTGAGCTAATACCTAGTAAGAGAATTGTATACAAAAACTGATACTATGTATCCTATAGGCAAGTACCAAAATCATTTTATATATATATATATATATATATATAAGCATAATGTATACGAGTGACTTAGGCACAATGTAAAGGAAGGATACCATAATCGGCTAGGTAGCCAGATAGAGTATGAGAGGTACTTTGAAGTATTTGTCTTGTATCGGTCGCTAGTACTGACTATAGAGATTTCATTTGAAACTAAACAGGTATAATTCGGTAAACAGTAACAACAACTTTTAATAATAACATTCAGATATTCAAGTAAACAATATAAATCATTTCTCCGCAAACTGTATAAAAATCATTTTTCAGTAATAGTAACAAAACTTGGACAGCACATTCAATGCTTATAAATCATCATTCAAAATCCATATCATATATAAATTTTTCCTGGGAGTGCTCGGGATGTCCGAAAATTTGCTACCCTAGATAAAACAGTGGAGACAAGGCATCACCCAATAGACTCCTGCTAGGGACATATGGCCATAGTCTAAGGTTGTCCACAGATGAACATGGGCCAGGTGTCACCTTAGGACAATGAATGATGGGATCAGAATCACTCAACTACAGTAACAGTAACAGTAAAGTGCATGTGCTCGTAAGTAGCTATAGGGCCAACAATCTCAAAACAGTATATAAAACAGTTCATAGCAGTTTACGTAGATAAATTCAATAACATGTATCTTCAGTCAGTCCATAAATACATATTTTGGAAATATAAGCAGTTCAAAATAAAAATTCATAAAATATTCACAGTTCAACATTTAGTTCTGAAAATATTCTATTTATCTGTAAATAAGTTATGAAAACATGCTAGTACCCTCACGTATACAAAATTAGATAATATGAATTTTTAAATAATGTTTTTCAGTATTTGTGAAAATATAGAATTTTAATAAATTAGAGAAATTAACTTGATAAATATTTCATTTCTAGTACTTAAAGATGTTAAAAGATAATTTCACAAAATTATTGAAATTTTCGGCAGTATAGCGACTATTTCTAACCTAGCCTTCCTATAGTGAAAACACAATATATAAAACCAGCAACAATTCACATTTCAACACCATTTTCAACATTCCAATTTCAAAAGATGCACATCTTACCAAAACATGTAACATAGTATCCCTACGTCTTCTACACTCATCCCTTACCTCTTAATTCACTGTGTTTTTGTTCGTCAGCACCAATGTTAAATTTTAACTTTCGAGCTGCAAAACACCGTATAAACACAATTTAACACTGTCAAATCACTTACCTTTCAATTATAATTAATTATTAACTT
This sequence comes from Heritiera fomes, assembly GCA_032173925.1. Classification (NCBI taxonomy): domain Eukaryota; kingdom Viridiplantae; phylum Streptophyta; class Magnoliopsida; order Malvales; family Malvaceae; genus Heritiera; species Heritiera fomes. Next base: position 21,551,967 of record JAPDPM010000004.1, on the reverse strand, counting down.
TCCATAATCTATCATATTGCATATAGTCACTTCCATTTCAATCTCTTATACACTGGTGCTAACACTGCAACTCAAGCTACCTAACTCCAATTTCACTTCTGATTTCACCTACAGTCTCCTATTAATTTGTAAATTATTTTAAGACCTTAAATGCATTAAATTGCGCACAATTTCCTCCTCCCCTTCACCATGGCCAAATCCTTCAAAGCTTCAACCCATGTGTTTTTCTTCAATTTCAACATAATTTCATGTTCCATGATATTTCTACATTAATTCTACAATATTTTCCTATCTAGCCATATCAAATTCATGCACATGGAGGCTTGGCCGAAACCCTAAGACTATGGTTCTCAAGGTTCTAGCTTGATTCAAGCTTAAATATTCATCTAAACATGTTAAACACTATGTAGGAATCATGAAAACCATGAAAATTTCAACATTTCAATACATACCTCACTTGGTCGAATTCTTCAAGGACCCTTACCTGTTTATTTTGGCAGATTTAGATGATGATTTTGGTATAGAAAGATCGAGAAAGTTGAGGAAAACAACTTTGGTGAAGGAAGTTTTCGATTTAATCGACTTCAGTATAGTTTTCTAGCTTTCTCTCTCTTCACACAAGCTTGGTAATGGAGGAAATGAAGCTACCTACTATGCTGCAGAAAATGCTAGATAAGAAGCTGGAAAATTCAGTTAAAAATGCTATTTTATGGCACAAATTACTATTTTGCCTTTATGTTTAAGTAATATTTCAATTTTGCCGTTTCCTGTTCAACTTCGGTTTAAACTATCAATCTAATCTTCAAAATATTTTTATTTCATCATGAAATATATCAATTTAAGTTTCTATAACTCGTGGTTAAGCTTTCGTTGAAGTTTGGTTGACCGTTTGGGTGAAATTACTAAAATACCCCTAACCGTAAAATCACGTAAATTTTTTTGTTTATGCAGATTTAATTCATCAGTCCACATGGACTAAAACCTTATATTATGAGATATTTTCTATCATTGATAGTGGATCCAAAGTCAACTTGGTTTGATCGTTATTTATGAAAATTCTATCGACTTATGAACTTAATCGTCATTTTCTAATATGTTTACATGCTTCTAAAAAATGCACAAACAAGAAAATCTAAGTTATTGATTCTTACCATATCCCTATTCAGCTCCAAATATCATGTCCTCAAAGTTTCACTTACTCTGAAATACCAAAAGTCTTATGAGGCCCACCATCCATTATCCCTTTATCCCTACAAAGTACAGGTCATTAGATAATTATACAATATTTATTAAATGTATGGATGGTAGATATATAAATATCACATTTTCCCCCTTAGGAAATTTGGTCCTCTAAATTTGATCGGACTAGTCAATCGAATAACTTTGGATACTTTTCTTTCATTAGGCTCTCCAGCTCCCAAGTAGCTTCTTCCACTGAATGATATTGCTAGAGAACCTTTAGTAGAGGAATAGTCTTAGATCGTAGCACTTTCTCCTTTCGATCCAAAATTCGTATCGGTCTCTTTATGTAACTCGTGTCTTCTCTTATCTCCAGAGGTTCACCGCGAATAACATGTGACGGATCTAGATGATATCTCCATAGCATATATACATGGAAGACATTATGGACACTGAATAGCTTCGGTGGTAATGCTAATCGATAAGCCATGTCTCCCACTCGGTCTGAGATCTGGAGTAGCCCGATGTAATGAGGACTCAACTTTCCTCTCTTACCAAACCCCATTATACCCTTCAATGGTGAAACTTCTAGAAAGACTGAATCTCCTACAAAGAAATCTAAAGGTCGGCGTCTAACATCTACATAATTCTTCTACCGACTTTGAGCAGTCCTCAATTTGTCACAAATAATTCAAATATCCTCGAAAGCTTGTTCAACAAGATCGAGAGCCAATATTTTGTTGTCACCCACCTCCTCCCAAGCAATAGGAGAACGACATCTTTTACCATAAAGGGCTTCATACAGTGCCATGCCGATACTAGAATGATAACTATTATTGTAAGCAAATTCTGACAGTGGTAAATGATCGTCCCAAGAGCCTTTAAAATCAAGTGCACAGGCTCTTAACATATCCTTGAGCATCTAGATAGTGTGCTCACACTGACCGTCAGTTTGCGGATGATAAGCTATGCTAAAGTTCAGTCGAGATCTCATTGCATCCTGGAAATGCTCCCAAAAGTGAGAAGTAAATTGGGATTCTTTGTCTGATGTAAAGCTCACTGGAACTCCATGCAACCTGACAATCTCCCTAATATACAAGTCGACTAAGGCACTCAATGAATCTATAGATTTAATAGCCAAGAAGTGGGCAGACTTCTTCAACCTATCAATAATCACCCAGATCGCATCATGATTCCACCTATCCTTGGCAAACCTATGATGAAATCCATGGTGATGTGCTCTCGTTTTCACATTGGTATCAGTATAAGTTGAAGTAGTATGGCGGGCTTCTGATGCTCTACCTTTACCTGTTGACAAGTGAGACATCTTGCAACACAATCGGTGATGTCTCGTTTCATATTTGTCCACCAGTATACCTTACATTGTGATAACCGTAAATTTTCCATTTATTGGAAATTATAAATATTGAAAATAAATATTTGAGAGAATAAATCAGAGAAAATAAATAAAATTGCGAGAACAGGATATTGGTGAAAATCCCGAGAATTGAGGAAGTGAAAGAATCGAGAAATTCGTGTAAAGGAAATTAAATTGGAAGTGAAAATAAAAATAATGGAGAGAGGAAAATTAATTGGATAAATTAAGATCCAAATTAAATGAGGAAAATGAAAATAAAAATGTTTATATAATTACAAATTATATAAATGTATTTTATACAAATACATATGTATTTAAAATACTATATAGTATATTTTAATATACGTTGGTATATATATGGAAATATATACTATTTCATAAATTTAAATAATACATATGCATATAAACATAATATTTTATGTGTATATATAATTATATAAATACATATAGAAGAAAGGTAAATGTGGTTTTATATTAAAGTTTATATGTATATATATTGTATTATAACAATTATATAATTTGTATATGTAAATGTTATTTATTTTAAAGTATATAAATATACATATACATACTAGATATATATTTTGTAATATACAATAGATATATAATTTATATATAATATATATTGTATTACATTATATATGAAAAAATATATGTATGATATATAGTATACATTATATGTATAAAATATAATGTATAGTGTATAATATATAGTATATTATATACTAAAAAGTGAAAGAAAATAAACCAAAAGAGAAAAGAAACAAAATAAAAGGAAAACAAAAGACTAGAATCGGGAAGACTTCCGATTCTGTCTCCCGAAGACGCCGCCCCCGTCAGCGACCGTGGGAGAAGGAAAGGAGACGAGGGAAGAGAAGCATCGTTGCAGGCAAAGGAAGAGGAAGCCGACGCCAACACTGGCGAAGTGAAATGGAGAAGGAATCGACGTGAAACGGAAGCAAAAGCCGGAAGAGAAAAGAAAATAGGAGACGGCGGTGCCGGCCGATCCAGGCACTGCCACTGCCACTGCCACCGCCACCGCCACCGAAGCACTGCCAGAGAAAGAGGAAGAGGATAGATGCCACTGGAGGCGCGGTGAACGGCGGAGGAGGGCGGCGAAGAGGAAGAAGAAACCAAACCTATTCCGCCTTGATCCACCGTCGTGCTGCCGATCCAGACTGAACGAAGGGCACCGGTAGCTTCGTCGTGTCGTCGGCCAACTAAAGGACGCTCGAACTGCCGGAGAACAGGTCGCAGGCGAGGAATCGGCGAGGAAGGGGCAGACCGGTCTGATCTTGGAAAAGGAAGAAAAAAGGGAAAAAAAAGAAAAGAAAAAGAAGAAAAAGGAAGAAAAAAGAAGGAAAAAAGGAAAAAAAGGAGAATTTCGGGAATTCAGAAGATTCTCGGGAATTCGGTAACTCAAAAATTTACGAAAATTCGGTAAGAAATTTTCGGAAATTAATTTTCAGTAAAATTTAATAAATTTATGAAAATTCTAAAATTTAGAATTTTAATTTCCAAAAATTATTCTCGACGATCAAGATGAGGAATCGGGAGAGATGAAAGAGGAAGCCGACGCCAATGCCGGTGAAGCGAAATGGAGAAGGAATCGGCGTGAAACAGAAGCAAAAGCCGGAAGAGAAAAGAAAATAAGAGACGGCGGTGTCGGCCGATCCAGGAACCGCCACTGCCACCGAAGCACCTCCACAGAAAGAGGAAGAGGGTGGATGCAACCGGAGGCGCGGTGAACAGCGGAGGAGGATCGGCAAAGAGGAAGAAGAAACCAAACCTATTCCACCTCGATCTGCCGTCGTGCTGCCGATCCAGACTAAACGAAGGGCACCAGTAGCTTCATCGTGTTGTTGGCCAACTGAAGGATGCCCGAACCGCCGGAGAACTGGCCGCAGGCGAGGAACTGGAGAGGAAGGGCAGACCGGTCTGATCCGGGAAAAGGAAGAAAAAAGGGAAAAAAAAGAAAAGAAAAAGAAGAAAAAGGAAGAAAAAAGAGAAAGAAAAAGGAGAATTTTGGAAATTCAGAAGATTCTCGGGAATTCGGCAACTCGAAAATTTACGAAAATTCGGTAAGAAATTTTCGGAAATTAATTTTCAGTAAAATTTAATAAATTAATGAAAATTCTAAAATTTATAATTTTAATTTCCAAAAATTATTCTTGGCGATCGAGATGAGGAATCGTGAGAGATGGAGTACGAGCGCGACCGATAAGAGGAGGTCGCCGACTCGGAAAACGGTAAGGGATGCATGTGCAGCACTGTAGGGATATTCAGTTTGCATGTTTTAATTTCGAAATATTTTATGTAAATATTTTATGAAATTATTATGATGAATGATTGGTTGGAAATTTGGAATGAAGTACTGGCTAGAAATTATAAACTGTATTTTCTGTGCAGGAGGCTAGCCAATCGACAGCCGTTATACTGCTGAACAATTATCAAAAAATTCTCAAAAATTACTTAAAATCATAATAAATGATTTTATGTCACGAGAAAAGATTTTCAACCACGAAAATTGAGGAAATGAATATTTTCATAAAAACATGAATAAAATGAAAGTGATTTTAAAATATTCATGTTTTCGAGAATGGTGATAATGAAATCACCGAAAATTCTCTTTGAGAATGGTGATAATGAAATCACTAAAAATTCTCTTGATATGTAAATTACTCATAATACGAGATGAAAAATGAAAAGAAATAAAGTGAATATTTTTATAGATATTTCTTAAATATTCACTAAATGGTTTTATAACCTTTATGGTTTTAAATTATGAAAATATATTTTTATAAATTCCATAAAGGTTTATTGATGATGAAAAAAAAATACTGTTTTGAGACTAGTAGGCATCCTATCATGCTGACGTGTGATATGTGATATGTTTAGTCCCGGTCGACACCTGATCACTGATCCACCGAGGACAATATAGATTATGGTTATAGATTTGACATGTTTATTTCTTTTCCCTCCGGGGTCTATAGCATGATATGATTGATGATTGTCTTAGACTCTATATATGATGCGTGACATGTGAAAAGAATATGTTTTATATGATATGAGAAGAAGATCAATTGATTTATAGCATTTTTTACTAAATGCTCATTACGGTACTGATTATAGTACTGTGAGATGATTTTCATAAGACATGTGATACGAACAAGTAATATGTTTTTCAAAAAGGAAGAATTGATAAATCTAATATTCTTACCATGATTTAAAATGGAATAGTAGATTATACGTGCTACAGCGATCTTTGTACCGTGTGAGCCACCTCTAGAAGACTCAAGGAACCTAAGTGCTACATAGGTTCTTCGGAAACTATGGGAGCCACCTCTTTCACAACCCGTGACCACATTTCTCACCTTATTGTACACAACTTAACCGGTTGGGTTGTCTGTGATACTTCACTTGTACTGACTGTTAAACAATTTTACATAACATTGTTTATATTATACACATCCCTCATCGTAATTAATCAGATAAGTAGTACTGTTGACATGTCTAAATACAGAAAATAAATTATCATACCCCAAATAACTCAATCGGTCTGTCACATTTTCCTTCATGTACAGCTGGGATCCACAATCCACTGAACTCACAATCATCAAAACCTGAAATGTTTAAAATTAAGGGGTGAGAAAAACCACGGTTCAGTAAGGGAATTATATGCCTCACTTGATACTCAGCTTCCTATATGCTGAAAATCCTTTTTTTCATTTTTCCTATGGGCTCTAGGCTCGCATGTAGGAAGGATACTATAGTCGGTTAGGGATCCGGATGGAGTAAGGTAGGTATTTTAGAATACCATACTTGTTCCGGAACCTAGAAGCAACTGTAGAGAGAAATTTTCATTTCGTTTTGAATTAATAAATCCTTTTCTTTTTCATTCCATAACCTTTTCATATTCTTTTCAAAATAATGCTTTTACGAGATAAAGCATTTAAATAAAATAATTAATATTTGTATATTCTTTGAAAAGAATATTAGTTAAATCATCATCTTATTTCTTTAAAACTCATTTCGTGTTTTATTGTACTCTCTTAATTAGTACAGTACCTTAAATAGCAAAATAAGCTATTAAAATCTATTCCATTTATCAAATTAGCAAAGCAGTAAGCACTTCGATAGATTGGTCACTATACACGTTGATAAAACGGTTACTATGTAAGTTAATAAATCAATCCATTCATAAAATGAAAATCCATAAACTTTAAGCGTATAGCTTAACTCATTGAAAACAGTTCCAATATAACCAAATTACTTAATCACTTTAGGCGTAAGCCCCAATTCACTGATTCAGTTACGACATCCATCCTAACTAGCAATGAAGTTAAGTGTCATATCGAGGAACTCGTGTAGCACGTAGGTCCTTCGGGATTTTAGAGGTGGCTTCCACTGTCCAATTGGTATCCGTGTAGCACGTAGGTCCCTTGGGATTCTAGAGGTGGCTCTCACAGTACAGAAATCGAGTCTTCACTCGGTTTGGCCTTTAGGACACAGACTTCTTACTAACACATCGGAACTCGTGTAGCACTTAGTTCTCAAAGGATTCTAGAGGTGGCTCCCCATAGTTCACGAAGAATCTATGTAGCACTTAGGTCCATTGAGTTCTCTAGAGGTGGCTCACACGGTACAGAAACTTCTTACTAACACATCGGAACTCGTGTAGCACTTAGTGCTCAAAGGATTCTAGAGGCGGCTCCCCATAGTTCACTAAGAATCTACGTAGCACTTAGGTCCCTTGAGTCTTCTAGAGGTGGCTCACATGGTATAGAAACTTCTTACTAACACATCGGAACTCATGTAGCACTTAGTGCTCAAAGGATTCTAGAGGTGGCTCCCCATAGTTCACAAAGAATCTATGTAGCACTTAGGTCCCTTGAGTCTTCTAGAGGTGGCTCACACAGTACAAAGATCGAGTCTTTACTCGGGTTGGCCTTTATGCCGTATATACTTTCCACTATCTTATCAGAACTCTTGTAGTACTTATAATCTAATATTCCATTTAAGACCATAGTAAGCATATTAGATTTATCATTTCTTTCTTTTTGAAAACATATTACATGTTCGTATCACATGTCTTATGAAAATCATCTCACAGTACTAAAATCAGTACCGAAATGAGCATTTTGTAAAAATGCTATAAATCAATTGATTTTCTTCTCATATCATATAAAACATGTTCTTTTCACATGTCACGCAATCATATATCACATTTTCTGTTTGAGATATTCCATATCATGTAAAACACTTTCCTTTTTAACATATCACCTATCATTTATGGAGTCTAAGATAGACATCAATCTTATCATACTATAAACCCCGAAGGGTAAAGAAATAAACCGGTCAAATCTATGACCATAATCTATATTGTCCTCGGTAGATCACAGATCAGGTGTTGACCGGGACTAAACATATCATATATCATGCATCAACATGATAGGAATGCCAAATAGTCTCAAAACCATAGTTTCATCATAAAATAAACATTTATGGAATTTATATAAATATATAATTCCATAATTTAAAACCATAAGGGTTAAATCCTTTAGTGAATATTTATAAAAATATTCATAAAAAAATATTCACCGTATTTCACTTCATCTTTCACCTCGTATTACGTGTAATTTATTTATTTCGAGAATTTTCGGTGGTTTCATTATCACCATTCTCGAAAACATGAATATTTTAAAATTCCAACTCATTATATTCATGTTTTATGAAATTTAGTAATTTCCTCATGTTTCATGATTTAATATCGTTTTTCGGAAATAAAATCATTTAATATGATTTTATAAAGTTTTTCTAAAATTTTTGGCAGCATAACGGCTGCCGATTTACTAACCTCCTGCACAGAAAATATAGTTTTAAATTTCTAGCCAGTACTTCAACCCAAAATTTTCAGCCAATCATGCATCATAATAATTTTCATAAAATATTTGCATAAAATATTTCAAATTAAAATATGCAGATTGAATATCCTTACAGTGCTGCACATGCATCCCTTACCTTTTTCCGGGTCGGCGACTTCCTCTTATCGATCGTCCCCGCACTCCATCTCTCTCGATTCCTTATCCCGATCGCTGAAAATAATTTCTGGAAATAAAAATTCTAAATTTTAGAATTTTTCCATAATTTATTACATTTTTCTGAAATTTAATTTCCGGGAATTTCTTACCGAATTTTCGTAATTTTCGGGTTGTCGAATTTCCGGAAGTCTCTGAATTCTCGAAATTCTCCTTTTTCCTCTTTTCTTTTTCTTTCTTTCTTTTTCTTTTCTTTCTCTTTCTCTTTTTTTTTTCTTTTTCTTTTTCCTTTTTCCCATTTCTGGCCGGACCGGTCCAGTGCCTCCTCCAGCCAATTCGACCGGTTCGATCGCCGGCGATCCTCTTTTTCGACAGTTCGCGCCTCCCACAGCTTGCTGGAGTTGCGAAGACGCCGGATCTGGTCTCCGTTTCTCCCCATCACCGGCGACTGCGCCGAATCTGGGTCCGTGGGTTTCGATCCTTTCTCCTCTGTTTCTTTCTTCCTCCGCCTTCGTTGGCCTCTCCGGTGGCCTCCATCCTCTTCCTCTCCCTCCAACGGTGCTTCGGTGGTAGTAGTGGTGCCTGAATCGACCAGCACCGCCGTCTGCCATTTTCCTTTTCTTTCGATTTTCTCCGTTTCGCATCCTCCATTTTCGCTTCTGTTTTCCGTTTTTCTCGTCGTCGACCTCCTTTTCACACGTTGCCGGCATCTTTCCCTTCTCTTCTTCTCTCTTATCCCGCCGGCATTGGCAGGTTTGCTACCGGCGGTTTCCAGCTGGGAAGGAATCGGGTCCTTTTATTTCTTTCCTCTTTTAGTTTTATTTCCTTTCCCTTTTTAATATATAATATACTATATATTATACACTATAAATTATATTTTATACATATAATATATACTATATATTATACATATAATATTTCATATATAATGTAATACAATATATATTATATATAAATTATATATATATATTGTATATTACAAAACATATATCTAATATATATATGTATATTTATATACTTTAAGATAAATAACATTTACATATACAAATTATATAGATGTTATAATACAATACATATACATATAAACTTTAATATAAAACCACCTTTACCTTTCTTCTATATGTATTTATAAAATTATATATACACATAAAATATTATGTTTATATACATATGTATTATTTAAATTCATGAAATAGTATATATTTTCATATATATACTAACGTATATTAAAATATACTCTATAGTATTTTAAATACATATGTATTTGTATAAAATACATTTGTAAAATTTGTAATTATATAAACATACTTTATTTTCATTTCTCATTTTCCTTATTTAATTTGGATTTTAATTTGTCCCAATTAATTTTTCCTCTCTCTATTATTTTTATCTTCACTTCCAATTTAATTTCCTTTATATGAATCTCCCAATTCTTTCACTTCCTCAATTCTCGGGATTTTCACCAATATCTCGTTCTCGCAAATTTTTATTTATTTCCTCTGATTTATTTTCTCCAATATTTATTTTCAATATTTATAATTTTCAATAAATGAAAAATTTACGGTTATCACACCTCTAGAATCCTTTGAGCACTAAGTGCTACACGAGTTCTGATGAGATAGTGGAAAGTATATGGCATAAAGGCCAATCCAAGTAAAGACTCGATCTTTGTACCGTGTAAGCCACCTTTAGAAGACTCAAGGGACCTAAGTGCTGTGATAACCACAAATTTTCTATTTTTGGTAATTAATATTCAAGAAAATAGATAAGAGGAAATAAATAAATTAAAGTAAATAAATAAAATTTATTTACGAGATACGAATATCGTTGAAATTTTGGAAATTAAAGAAGTGAGGAAATTGAGGAATTTAAATTTGGATAAATTGGAAATAACAAGAAGGATGAAATTATGGAAAATAATGAAGAGAGAATTTAATTTGGAGAATGGAAGTCCAAATTAAATAAGAAAAGGAGAAAAGAATTTGAAGATATTTATATAATTATATATTATATAAATATATTTTTATACAAATACATATGTATATAAATATGATATTTTATGTATATATATAAGTATATACATATATAAGAAAAGTAAATATTATTTATTATCAAAACTTGTATATATATATTGTAATACAATATATATCTATAAATACATATATATATATATAAATGAAATATATATATTAATTCAAATTAAAAATTTATATATATGTATTTTGTGTATAATATATATATGTTAAAATATTATGTTTATATATGGTATATATAAATATAATATAGGAAAAAAAATGAAACAGAAACGGGAAATGGGATCCCGTTTCTGTCGAAGAATCCCGTGAAGCCCAGCCACCACTGTCGGCGGTCACCAGAAAGGAAGAAGAAAAAGAGGGCATCGCCGGCGAGCGGAGAGGGAAGTGATCGGCGTTGGCCCAAACGGAAAAGAGAAGAAAATCGGGAGGCGAAAATCGAAGGGGAGAAAGGAGAAAAAGGAAAAGAGGAACGGCGGTGCCGGTCGATCCGGGCACCGCCACTACTACTCTCGCCACCGGTGAAGACTGACGAAGGAGAAGGAGGCCACCGACGGTGAAGGAAACGATGGAGGAAGGAGAAAAGAGGAAGGGAAGAGGCCGAAACCCAAGCCTCTAGATCCGGCGCCGTCGCAGGTGATGGGGCGAAACGGAGACCAGATCCGGGATCCTCGGAACTCCGACAAGCTGTGGGAGGCACGAACCGGCGGTGATGTCGACGGGATCAAACTAAACCGATGGTGAGGAGACGAACCGGTCTGAACCAGTCCGAACAGGTTCAGACAGAAAATGGGAAAAGAAAAAAGAAAAAGAAAAGAAAAGAAAAGAAAGAAAGAAAAGAAAAGAAAAGTGCAAAAAAAAAAGAGAAATTTTCGGCATTCGAGAATTTCAAAAATTACGAGAGATCTCAAGAATTCGGAAACCTAGGAATTACGGGAATCGGTAAGAAATCCTGAGAAATGTTAAATTGTTTAAATAATTTATTTATTTAAATAATTATGAAAAAATTCTAAATTTTAGAATTTAATTTCCAAAAAATTCTCTCGATAACCGAGCTGATGGAATCGGGCGAGGTGAACACGGGCGCGACCTTTGAGAGGCAGTCGCCGACCCGAAACAGGTAAGGGATGCATGTGCAGCACTGTAAGGATATTCAGTCTGCATGATTTAAATTATGAAATACTTTATGAAAATATTTTATGAAAATTGTCACGACCCGAAGACCGCGACTTTCACTCGATTCTTATACTTTTCTTAGTCTACAAATTTATGGACTAAATTTTTCTTTTTCATTTTAAGGTTTGTATTCGGTGTCAGTGTAATTACTATACTATCTAGGTGACTTATAGTCATTCCATTTAAATATTAAACAAACACGAAAACGGTTCTTAGTTACATCCCGACTTGTTAAACAAAATATGTACTGTGCATCAATTTAAGTCTTACATGTAAACAAGTATTTTATAAGAAACATATACCTCGGAAGACTAGTACTAAGTCCATATACCGTCTCCGATGCCCACTGAGCAGCTCACATGGCAGATGTTAACTTCAATAATCTGAAAGAGATGAAATTTAGTGGGGTGAGCAAAACCACGGCTCAGTAAGATACTAATATAAATACATGAGTAGGATTATACTGTCTTAAACTGCAATGCTTAAAACTTGTAAGGATGCAATTACAGTTAATCCTTTCTCATCGATACATCTCATTATCACTTCTCATTTTCACTTTTCATTTCATAATCATACTTTGGTATGCTATCATCCCATATCAATTCTCATATTTACTTTTCATTTCATAATCATATTTCTGTATTCTATCATCTCGTATCGATTCTCATATCATCTCTTATCGATTCTCATATCATCTCTTATCCATTCTCATATTGTGGATCATGATCACGGTGGTACGAAGTCATAATTCTCTTCGTGTATTTCTATATTAATGTTTCATATCGTATCATGACATCATATAGATGAAATATCGTTACCACCGAGTCATGATACTCCTCATATATTCTTCATGTTTAATATGAAATTATGTAACTTTACTGTATAAACCGCTATCATCTCTAATCGTGTCATATGTACTTTAGAACATGCCCCACGTATGAATTTTCAATTCATTCAAGTCTATCTTTATGGCATGATAAAAAACATGTTCAATTTCAATTCATGTATTCATTTTCAGAGCATGTCTAAAACATGTGCAGTTTTAAAACATTTTTCATATCCTATAAGTCATATCAGGTCTAGAGTTCATTTCAAATCGATTTATACTCTAGACCGCATATCATTTTAAATTCGACACGAAATCGTATATAAATCATATCAGTGTCGAAATCATTTATCATATACTTTTAAAACATATACTGTAAATCATATCAGGTCTAGAGTTCATATCAAATCAAACTATACTCTAGACCGCATATCATGCCATGTTCGACACAAAATTACGTATAAATCATATAAGTGTCGAAATCATATCTCATGGACTTTTAAAACATGTTTAAAACATGTACTGTTTCAAAACATATTTCATTTCAAATCTGTTTCATGTACAGTATAAATCATGTCAAGTCTAGAGTTCATATCAATAAAATCATACTCTAGACTTCATATCATATCAATTAGAGACTAGGCTAGATCCCTATCATCTCTATCAATAAAGACTTAAATCACTGTAGCTAGCAGTGAAATCATATCATCGTCCCCTGGAAACCAACTAGGGCGCTATCTATGGCCATAGACCTCATCTCTCTCAGCCCCACTGATCAGGCGTGACTGAGACCTGTCCATGACTATTGTCGGACAAGCATATCTGCCTAATGAGCAAAGCTCCAATTAGGCGGTTTCCACTATGCTTTATTGAATTTAATTCTCTTAGGGTGCCTACAGTCTCATAAAACATTTAAATCTATAGCTTTGTTTTCAATATCATGTAAAGCATATGGTAAAATTCTGTATGATATTTCATATATCAAAATATATATAAATATCTACCATATATTTCATTTCAAAACAAATCAATACTTTTCAGTATTCATATAAACATTATTAAAATGTTTCAAGTTGCAAGAAAGCATGCTTAAATGCGATGCTATAAAACATTTCAGTATGCAACTTCAGTATTATTTCCATCAAATACGCTGAAGCGATTCATTTAACTTTATCACCGTCAGTTATTCAATTTCAAGACTTTCTTTCTGTCCAATCAGTAAATCACTATTCAAATCATTCAAGATTCATTTCATTCAGTATTCAGATTGCTCAATACTCTAATTATTTAATAACCAGATCACTTGGTATTCAAACCATTCGGTATTCAATATCCTTTTTCGATAATTATCGACTATAATAATCAATTGTACTTTTATTACCGATACTAAAACCACATCATCAGTGTGAATCCTCTTAGTATCTATGAGCATCAAATATCATGTTTCCATATAGCCATCAGGATACTGAAATTATGAAATACTAATATCCTCATTCGATATCTATTCCAGAGTCGACATCAAGGATCGTAGAACCACAAGATCAATAATCGCATATCAAATCCATTTATAGTTTGACCTATTGGTACATATTCAGAATCCTCAACTTGCGGTTCAATTTCATTTACTATCGTAAAATCAAATCACAATCCTCAATTCACTTTTCATATGGTCTGTAGAATGCAATATCATGCTAGAATTATCTATAAGACATCTTCAATTCAATTTTTTTTGATTGGCAATTTACCACTTAAAAGAATTTGCCAATTTCAATTATCAACAGTGTTTCAATCATTTAAGTCGCCTTGCGACTATCCATATTATTGCAAAAATCTCAGTTCACATCTATTTAACATCGATATCACAATCATACCACTAAAACGGTCCATTCATTTGAATTCATCAATTCTATAATCATCACTGTATCAGTGATCCGTCTAATAATTAATTCCACCTCAATCTCAACTTGATACCATTTGTGCTATTAACATCACTGGATTTATCGAGTCTTAAGGTTTAAATCATATAATTCATCACATTATCGTGTTTCAATGATCTATCTTTTCATCGATTTCAATATCAAACTTCTCCAGTAATATCATAAAGTCCTTTAAATGTATATTTTTCAATAATTATTTCCAAGATTCCATTTACGTGAGAACTTAAATCTTTTTCCTCAACGTTTTCCTAAGAATTTCGGCAGCATAACGGCTTAATTTTCCCTAACCTCCTGCAAGGGAAACACAATTTATACTTGCAGCCGTTGATTCTCACCAATTTTACCTCTTACTAAGACCCCCACCATCAGTTGTGGGTCCTCTTAGCATTTTTAGCAAATTAATTTAAATCGATGCATCATATAAAAATCACAATTCCATTTAAAATCAATTAAATAAATGCATCATATATAAAATCATAATTCCCACATACAATATAAAGCTACTAATGCTTTATAAAAGTATCTTACCTATTCGCCAAGCTTAGCGCACTTTCCGATTTTTCGAGCCTTGCCGAATTCCACCATTCGTCTCATTTTCATTTTTGCTACAATTTCAAAATCAATGCACTACATCAATATAACCATAAATTATTTAATAAAGACCATCAATTTATTTTCTATATTTTTCCTTACCACATTTTTTTTCTTTTTCTTCTCTTTCTTTTTCCTTTCCTTCTTCTTCTTCTTCCTTCTTTTCTTTCTCCTTTTCTTTTCTTTTCTTCTTTCTTTTTTTTTCTTTCCTTTTCTTTTCTGTTCTTTTTTTTTCTGGCCTGAACCGGTTCGGACCAGTTCAGGCCTGTTCGGGCCGGTTCACTTCTGCTGGCAGGTTCGGCCTCTTCCCGCCGGCATCACCGCCGGTTCGCACCTTCCACAGCTAGCCATGGTTGCAGGGAGGTCGGATCTGGTCTCGGTTTTGCCCCATCACCGGCGACGGTGCCGGATCTGGGTCCGTGGGTTTCGCCCCTTTTCCTTCCTCTTTTCTCCTTCCTCCGCCGTTTCCTTCACCGCCGGTGGCCACCTTGTCCTTCGTGGGTCTTCCCCGGTGGCGTTGGTGTCGATGGCGGTGCCCGGATTGGCCGGCACCGCCGTTCCACTTCCTCTTTTCCTTCTCGGGTTTTGCCTCCCTTTTTGCTTCTGTTTTCCGTTTTCCTCTCTTTTCCGTTCGTCGCCGACCTCTCTTTCCCCTCCTCGGCCGGCGGCCACCTTCTCCTCTCTCCCCTTTTTCTTCTCTCGTCGACCAGCCTTTCCATTTTTCTCTTCTCTGCTTTTCAACAGAGAAGAGAATAAGGGAATCGGGTTTATCCCGATTCCCATGTGTTTTTTTTTGTTTTTGTTTTTTTTTTAAATTATATAAATATATTTACAAATTTAAATATATTTATATAAATACTTATATATCATACAAATCATTTGTATATATATACTTTAATTTAATTTACTATATATATTTCATATATTTTATATTTATATATGTAAATACATATTTCATATAAAAATATATATATATATACACACTTTATTTTAAAATATTATACATATATATATTTTATATATGTATATCATATATATACGTAAATGTATAATAAAATACATACGTATTCATTCTATGGTATCAAAGAGTATTTTCAATGTATGATATGTGCATATATTCCATATATATATGAATATATATATTTATTTAAAAATATATTTATATAATAACCTTATATAAATATATAAAATTACATATTTTTATTTCTTATTAAGTTTTGGATTTCTAAATATCCAAAATTATTTTCTTCACTTTCATTCTTATTTAATTTGGATTTTAATTTGTCCAAATTAAATTTTCCGGATACCTTTATTTATTTAGAAAATTCTCGGTCTTCACATCCTCCTCACCTTAAGAAATTCGATCCTCCGAATTTTAACTTGTATTTAGAGATGGTACAGTTCCGTATACTTATGATTCCTGTCCCCTCAATCGTCTTTTAAGTAATATTACTAGCATACTTTTTACATCCGAATCGCCTTTTTAACCATTACATATCATTTTTCCACCATATATTCATACTCCCTAAAATTTCTTATCACCTTGGGAGTTATCACTTTCTATCTCTTTTCACATAATAGCTGTTTCACACCATTTATCATTCGTTTCTCTCATTTGGTGCCAAGTCGATATAATTTGGTAACTATAGTTTGCCGATTTAATCAGTAGTATGTGATTGTCCTAGTAGCCTTTAAATCTCGTGCATACGCTCTCTCAACATATCTTCGAGCGTTTCCACATTACACTCGAATTTTCATATCAGTATGGAGCGATGCCGTCAATAAATTTGAAATCCCAAAGCCTTTTACTATTTTTCATAAACATTTGGCAATTCAAGATTCCATCACATGTAATGCTCACTGGAACTTCACATACATTCTCTCCGTTTCATATTTACATTTCGACTAAGGCATTAGAGAAATCTAGAAGTCTGAAGATAGAAAAGTGATTCAATTTGATCAACCAGTTTATAATCACTTTCATAATATCATATTTCTTTTGGGTTTCGCATTATCCCACAATACTCATTGTCATATTGATAAATCAAAGTCGCACCTCATTGCAGACTTTACTGTTAATCATCTCTTGCCATAAATGCAACATTTATCAATCATCTTCTCTCTATATCTCCTTTCATGTAGTATTCTTATTACATCTCGATGTGATAACCAAAGTGAAATCACCTTCAGTCTTAAATTCGAAAACTGCTCCATATTCGTGCTTCCTTATAACTCGAAATCATAGTTTTCAATTTCCAATAGTTCTCATAATTAAAGTGAGATTGTACTTTCAATCAAACCATATGTTTGGGTTCGATCATTTTTTGTTTGCTTTTTCTTTACTTCTTTCAATCCTTTTCAATTCACATATCGATCATGTTCTATACGATCATTGCATTATCTTCCATATCACTGCCACAATCAATCATTCTCGATCATTCATATTCTATTCCTTTAATATAATACACAATACTTCTATACCATATCGATACCATTCATTAACGGTTTCCAGTCCGTTTCAATAGGTCATCGATTGGCATCTTTATGTCAAAGCTCAGCCTGTTTTCAATAGGCCATCAACTGGTATCACTCATACCAATAGCTGACAAATCTTGGTACAGATTGAAAATCAACAAGTTTATATGTAGGCAATACACAGTACATGGGATGTAACACTATCACTGTCTCTACACTGACACGTACTAGACAAACCGTGCTCTGATACCATTAAATCTGTCATGACCCGAAGACCGCGACTTTCACTCGATTCTTATACTTTTCTTAGTCTACAAATTTATGGACTAAATTTTTCTTTTTCATTTTAAGGTTTGTATTCGGTGTCAGTGTAGTTACTATACTATCTAGGTGACTTATAATCATTCCATTTAAATATTAAACAAACACGAAAACGGTTCTTAGTTACATCCCGACTTGTTAAACAAAATATGTACTGTGCATCCATTTAAGTCTTACATGTAAACAAGTATTTTATAAGAAACATATACCTCGGAAGACTAGTACTAAGTCCATATACCGTCTCCGATGCACACTGAGCAGCTCACATGGCAGATGTTAACTTCAATAATCTGAAAGAGATGAAATTTAGTGGGGTGAGCAAAACCACGGCTCAGTAAGATACTAATATAAATACATGAGTAGGATTATACTGTCTTAAACTGCAATGCTTAAAACTTGTAAGGATGCAATTACAGTTAATCCTTTCTCATCGATACATCTCATTATCACTTCTCATTTTCACTTTTCATTTCATAATCATACTTTGGTATGCTATCATCCCATATCAATTCTCATATTTACTTTTCATTTCATAATCATATTTCTGTATTCTATCATCTCGTATCGATTCTCATATCATCTCTTATCGATTCTCATATCATCTCTTATCCATTCTCATATTGTGGATCATGATCACGGTGGTACGAAGTCATAATTCTCTTCGTGTATTTCTATATTAATGTATATCGTATCATGACATCATATAGATGAAATATCGTTACCACCGAGTCATGATACTCCTCATATATTCTTCATGTTTAATATGCAATTATGTAACTTTATTGTATAAACCGCTATCATCTCTAATCGTGTCATATGTACTTTAGAACATGCCCCACGTATGAATTTTCAATTCATTCAAGTCTATCTTTATGGCATGATAAAAAACATGTTCAATTTCAATTCATGTATTCATTTTCAGAGCATGTCTAAAACATGTGCAGTTTTAAAACATTTTTCATATCCTATAAGTCATATCAGGTCTAGAGTTCATTTCAAATCGATTTATACTCTAGACCGCATATCATTTTAAATTCGACACGAAATCGTATATAAATCATATCAGTGTCGAAATCATTTATCATATACTTTTAAAACATATACTGTAAATCATATCAGGTCTAGAGTTCATATCAAATCAAACTATACTCTAGACCGCATATCATGCCATGTTCGACACAAAATTACGTATAAATCATATAAGTGTCGAAATCATATCTCATGGACTTTTAAAACATGTTTAAAACATGTACTGTTTCAAAACATATTTCATTTCAAATCTGTTTCATGTACAGTATAAATCATGTCAAGTCTAGAGTTCATATCAATAAAATCATACTCTAGACTTCATATCATATCAATTAGAGACTAGGCTAGATCCCTATCATCTCTATCAATAAAGACTTAAATCACTGTAGCTAGCAGTGAAATCATATCATCGTCCCCTGGAAACCAACTAGGGCGCTATCTATAGCCATAGACCTCATCTCTCTCAGCCCCACTGATCAGGCGTGACTGAGACCTGTCCACGACTATTGTCGGACAAGCATATCTGCCTAATGAGCAAAGCTCCAATTAGGCGGTTTCCACTATGCTTTATTGAATTTAATTCTCTTAGGGTGCCTACAGTCTCATAAAACATTTAAATCTATAGCTTTGTTTTCAATATCATGTAAAGCATATGGTAAAATTCTGTATGATATTTCATATATCAAAATATATATAAATATCTACCATATACTTTCATTTCAAAACAAATCAATACTTTTCAGTATTCATATAAACATTATTAAAATGTTTCAAGTTGCAAGAAAGCATGCTTAAATGCGATGCTATAAAACATTTCAGTATGCAACTTCAGTATTATTTCCATCAAATACGCTGAAGCGATTCATTTAATTTTATCACCGTCAGTTATTCAATTTCAAGACTTTCTTTCTGTCCAATTAGTAAATCACTATTCAAATCATTCAAGATTCATTTCATTCAGTATTCAGATTGCTCAATACTCTAATTATTTAATAACCAGATCACTTGGTATTCAAACCATTCGGTATTCAATATCCTTTTTCGATAATTATCGACTATAATAATCAATTGTACTTTTATTACCGATACTAGAACCACATCATCAGTGTGAATCCTCTTAGTATCTATGAGCATCAAATATCATGTTTCCATATAGCCATCAGGATACTGAAATTATGAAATACTAATATCCTCATTCGATATCTATTCCAGAGTCGACATCGAGGATCGTAGAACCACAAGATCAATAATCGCATATCAAATCCATTTATAGTTTGACCTATTGGTACATATTCAGAATCCTCAACTTGCGGTTCAATTTCATTTACTATTGTAAAATCAAATCACAATCCTCAATTCACTTTTCATATGGTCTGTAGAATGTAATATCATGCTATAATTATCTATAAGACATCTTCAATTCAATTTTTTTTGATTGGCAATTTACCACTTAAAAGAATTTGCCAATTTCAATTATCAACAGTGTTTCAATCATTTAAGTCGCCTTACGACTATCCATATTATTGCAAAAATCTCAGTTCACATCTATTTAACATCGATATCACAATTATACCACTAAAACGGTCCATTCATTTGAATTTATCAATTCTATAATCATCACTGTATCAGTGATCCGTCTAATAATTAATTCCACCTCAATCTCAACTTGATACCATTTGTGCTATTAACATCACTGGATTTATCGAGTCTTAAGGTTTAAACCATATAATTCATCACATTATCGTGTTTCAACGATCTATCTTTTCATCGATTTCAATATCAAACTTCTCCAGTAATATCATAAAGTCCTTTAAATGTATATTTTTCAATAATTATTTCCAAGATTCCATTTACGTGAGAACTTAAATCTTTTTCCTCAACGTTTTCCTAAGAATTTCGGCAGCATAACGGCTTAATTTTCCCTAACCTCCTGCAAGGGAAACACAATTTATACTTGCAGCCGTTGATTCTCACCAATTTTACCTCTTACTAAGACCCCCACCATCAGTTGTGGGTCCTCTTAGCATTTTTAGCAAATTAATTTAAATCGATGCATCATATAAAAATCACAATTCCATTTAAAATCAATTAAATAAATGCATCATATATAAAATCATAATTCCCACATACAATATAAAGCTACTAATGCTTTATAAAAGTATCTTACCTATTCGCCAAGCTTAGCGCACTTTCCGATTTTTCGAGCCTTGCCGAATTCCACCATTCGTCTCATTTTCATTTTTGCTACAATTTCAAAATCAATGCACTACATCAATATAACCATAAATTATTTAATAAAAACCATCAATTTATTTTCTATATTTTTCCTTACCACATTTTTTTTCTTTTTCTTCTCTTTCTTTTTCCTTTCCTTCTTCTTCTTCTTCCTTCTTTTCTTTCTCCTTTTCTTTTCTTTTCTTCTTTCTTTTTTTTCTTTCCTTTTCTTTTCTGTTCTTTTTTTTTTCTGGCCTGAACCGGTTCGGACCGGTTCAGGCTGGTTCGGGCCGGTTCACTTCTGCTGGCCGGTTCGGCCTCTTCCCGTCGGCATCACCGCCGGTTCGCACCTTCCACAGCTAGCCATGGTTGCAGGGAGGTCGGATCTGGTCTCGGTTTTGCCCCATCACCGGCGACGGTGCCGGATCTGGGTCCGTGGGTTTCGCCCCTTTTCCTTCCTCTTTTCTCCTTCCTCCGCCGTTTCCTTCACCGCCGGTGGCCACCTTGTCCTTCGTGGGTCTTCCCCGGTGGCGTTGGTGTCGATGGCGGTGCCCGGATTGGCCGGCACCGCCGTTCCACTTCCTCTTTTCCTTCTCGGGTTTTGCCTCCCTTTTTGCTTCTGTTTTCCGTTTTCCTCTCTTTTCCGTTCGTCGCCGGCCTCTCTTTCCCCTCCTCGGCCGGCGGCCACCTTCTCCTCTCTCCCCTTTTTCTTCTCTCGTCGGTCGGCCTTTCCATTTTTCTCTTCTCTGCTTTTCAACAGAGAAGAGAATAAGGGAATCGGGTTTATCCTGATTCCCATGTGTTTTTTTTTTGTTTTTGTTTTTTTTAAATTATATAAATATATTTACAAATTTAAATATATTTATATAAATACTTATATATCATACAAATCATTTGTATATATATACTTTAATTTAATTTACTATATATATTTCATATATTTTATATTTATATATGTAAATACATATTTCATATAAATATATATATATATATATATATATATATATATACACACTTTATTTTAAAATATTATACATATATATTTTATATATGTATATCATATATATACGTAAATGTATAATAAAATACATACGTATTCATTCTATGGTATCAAAGAGTATTTTCAACGTACGATATGTGCATATATTTCATATATATATGAATATATATATTTATTTAAAAATATATTTATATAATAACCTTATATAAATATATAAAATTACATATTTTTATTTCTTATTAAGTTTTGGATTTCTAAATATCCAAAATTATTTTCTTCACTTTCATTCTTATTTAATTTGGATTTTAATTTGTCCAAATTAAATTTTTCGGATACCTTTATTTATTTAGAAAATTCTCGGTCTTCACAAAAATACTGCGATGAATGATGGTTGAAAATTTGTGATGATGTACCAGTTGAGAATTTAAACTGTATTTTTCGTGCAGGAGGCTAAGCAATCAGCAGCCGTTATACTGCCGAAAAATTATCGAAAATTGCCGAAAATATCTAGAAAATTTCATAAAATCATAATAAATGATTTTATTTCACGAGAAATGATTTTCAACTACGAAAATCGAGAAAATGAATATTTTCATAAAAACCTGAATAAAATGAAAGTAATTTTAAATTATTCATGTTTTCGAGAATGGTGATAATGAAATCACCGAAAATTCTCTTAATATGTAAAATTACATGTAATATGAGACGAAAAATGAAAAGAAGTAAAGTGAATATTCTTATGAATATTTTCATAATTATTTCTTAAATATTCACTAAATGGTTTTATAACCTTTATGAATTTAAATTATGAAATTATATATTTTATAAATTTCATAAAGGTTATTTTATGATGAAAACATGGTTTTGAGACTAGTTGGCCCCTCTATCATGCCGACATGTGATAAGTAATACGTGATACGTGATATGTAGTCCTAGCCGACACTTGATCAGTGATCCGCCGAGGACAATTATTGACTATGGCCATAGATCTGACATGATGATTTCATACCTTCGGGTATTATTGCATGATAGGACTCGGTGGTTGCCACTATCTCCATATATGATATGTTTTTAATGAAAATGTTTTACATGATATGTGATATGTGAAATGTAAATGATTTATAGCATTTTTATAAAATGCTAATTTCAGTACTGATTTCAGTACTACGAGATGATTTTCATATGATATGTAATATGAACATGTGATATGTTTTCATAAGGAAAAAGAGTTTATATTCTTATTTTGATTTTAAATTGAATAATAGACTATATGTGACATGAATATGTGAAATGTTTTCGAAAGGAAAGAGGAGAAAAATAAATCTAATATTCTTATTTAAATTTTAAATTGAATATTAGATTTAAATGATTTATACGTTATACGAAAAAGGTTTAATAGCTTATTTTGCTATTTTAAAGTACTGTATTAATTATGATTGTACAGTAAAACATGAAATGAGTTTTAAAGGAAAATGATGATGATTTAACTAATATTCTTTTCAAAGAAAATATGAATATTAGTTATTTTATTTAAATGCTTTATTTCATAAAAGCATTATTTTGAAAAAGATTATGAAAATGTTACGAAATAAAAAGGAAAGGACTTGAATTTCAAAACAAGAAATAATACTACTCTCTACAGTTGCTTCTAGGTTCCGGGACAAGATAGGTATTTCAAAATACCTACCTTACTCCATCCGGATCCCTAGCCGACTGTAGTATCCTTCCTACATGCGAGCCTATAGCCCCATAGGAAAAATGAAAAAGTTTTTCAGCATATAGGAAGCTGAATATCAAGTATGCATATAATTCCCTTACTGAGCCGTGGTTTGCTCACCCCTCTATTTTAACATTTCAGGTTTTCGAAGATTGAGATTCTAACACTTAAAGGATTTCGGCTGCGCATTTTGGGACGATGCGACAGCTTGATTTATTTAATAAGGTATGATCATTTATTTTCTGTATATAGACTTATCAACAGTACTACTTTCTTATGAAGTAAGATAGGGGATGTAATTCATATTGTAATTTTATATGAAGTTGTTTATATGTAAAAGAAAAAGTAAAGTATCGCAGACAGCCCAACCATATAAGATGTATAGAATAAGGTGAAAAATAGGGTCACGGGCTGTGACAAGTGCTACATAGGTTCTTCGGAAACTATGGGAGCCACTTCTAGAATCCTTTGAGCGCTAAGTGCTACACGAGTTCCGATGTGATAGTAGGAAGTCTGTGTCATAAAGGCCAACTCGAGTAAAGACTCGACCCTTTTACCGTGTGAGCCACCTCTAGAGAACTCAAGGGACCTACGTGCTACATAGGTTCTTCGGAAACTATGGGAGCCACCTCTAGAATCCTTTGAGAGCTAAGTGCTACATGTGTGTTATGATGAAATATAAGGAATCATAGGCTATTATGACAATAAATAAATGATTGTGATTCGTGAATGTGACAAATGTCAGTAGATGGAATAGATCTTATACATAAGATAGAGAATGTGTATGATCATTGAATTATGCTTATATATGACATACAAACATGTGCTATTTGAATGTTTGTCCTCTTTCACACTTAACTCCATTGCTAGAGTTAGGATGGATGTCGTAACTGAATCAATGAACTGGGGCTTACGCCTAAAGTGATTAAGTGATCGGTTATTTTGAAACTGTTTTCAGTGAATTAAGCTATATGCTTAAATTTTATTCATTTACGTTTAGTGAATGGATTGATTTATTAACTTGCATAGTAATCGATTTATCGACGTGTATAGTGACTAATCTACCGAAGTGCTTGCTGCTTTGCTAATATGATAAGTGGAATAGATTTTTATAGCTTATTTTGCTATTTAAAGTACTGTACTAATTATGATCGTACAGTAAAACATGAAATGAGTTTTAAAGGAAAATGATGATGATTTAACTAATATTCTTTTCAAAGAAAATATGAATATTAGTTATTTTATTTAAATGTCTTATTTCATAAGAGCATTAATTTGGAAAGAATATGGAAATGATATGGAATAAAAAGGAAAAATGATTTAAATTTCAAAAAAAAATTATTACTCTCTACAGTTGCTTCTAGGTTACGGGACAAGACAGGCATTTCAAAATGCCTGCCTTACTCCATCTGGATCCCTAGCCGACTGTAGTATCCTTCCTACATGTGAGCCTAGAGCCAGATAGGAAGATTTAAAAGAAAAAGAAAAAGTTTTTCAACATATAGATAGCTGAGTATCAAGTGAGCCATATAATTCCCTTACTGAGCCGTGGTTTTGCTCACCCCTTAATTTTAAACATATCAGGTTTTGATGATATTTGATCAGTTGATTGTGGATTACGGCTGTACACAAAAGACAATGTGACAGACAGACTGATTTATTTGAGGTACGATCATTTATTTTCTGTATTTAGACATGTCTACAGTACTACTTATCTAATTAATTAAGATAGGGGATGTGTATAATATGAACAATGTTATGTAAAATTGTTTAACAGTTAGTACAAGTGAAGTATCACAGACAGCCCAACCAGTTAAGTTGTGTAAAATAAGGTGAAAAATGTGGTAATGGGTCGTTACATACAGAGATTATGATACATCTTATTACTCCCTGGGTGTAAAGTGTACCTCGAGCTGTGTGCCTCTGTCAGAATTAGCTCCCTCAACTTTTTGTCTTCAGGAATACAGATTCAACCTTTGAACCTCAAAATGGCATATGTGCCAATCTCATGCTCTGACTGAACTCCCAATTGAATCTGACTGGCAACGACAACACAGAAAGCATCCTTCCTTTTAACATTCCTCATAATGCCATCTGTGCCAATCTCATGCTCTGACTAAACTCCCAATTGAATTTGACTGGCAATATCAATACAAAAAGCATCCTCCCTTTTAACATTCCTGATCTGATCCATCAAATCTGGCTCAATCCGAAAACTAGCCAACCAGCCATACCTTTCAAAAGGAGTCACATCCAGACTAAAGCTCGCAAACTGTTCTAAAAGATTGTACTCTCGAATCATTATATAAAAAATCATACCCATGTGCTTTTGGCTCAAGGCATCTACCACTACATTTGCTTTCCCCGGGTGGTATAATATCTCGTAGTCATAGCCTTTAAGCAGCTCCATCCATCTATGTTGCCTCATATTTAATTCCTGCTATGAGAACAAATACTTTAGACTTTTATAATCAGTGTATACCTAGAATTTCTCATCATATAAATAATACGACCATATCTTTAAAGCAAACACTATGGCGGAAGTTCCAAGTAATGAGTAGGATAATTCCTTTCATGATCTTTTAACTGACGGGAGGCATATGCGACCACTTTCCCATTCTACATTAGCACACATCCCAAACCAAGAGATGAGGCATCACTGTATACTGAAAATGCTCCTCGCCTACTAAGAATGTAAGGATTGGTGCTGTTGTCAATCTCCACTTCAATTCTTGAAAGCTGCGCTCATAAGCATCTATCCACTCAAACTTTACATCCTTACGTGTGAGGGGCATCAAAGGAGCAGATAATCGTGAGAAACCCTCTACAAACCTCCTATAATATCTGGCTAGTCCCAAAAAACTCCGTATCTTTGTCACTGTCTTCGATCTCTTCCACCTTACAATTGTCTCAATCTTCGACGGATCAACTGACACCCTGTCTCTGCAGGCCACATGTCCCATAAAAGTAATCTGATCTAGCCAGAATTCACACTTACTTAATTTGGCATATAGCTTCCTATCTTTGAGGGTCTGCAGGACAATATAAAGATGATATGCATGTTCCTCCTTGGACTTGGAATACACTAGAATGTTATCAATGAACACGATGACAAATTTATCCAAGAAAGGCTTGAATACCTCGTTCATTAGATTCATGAAAGTTGCAGGGGCATTAGTAAGTCTGAATGGCATGACAAGAAATTCATAGTGACTATATCGGGTCCGAAAAGTAGTCTTCGGAACATCTTACCACCCAAATCTTCAACTGGTGATATCCCAATTTAGGTCAATCTTGGAAAATACTTGAGCACCCTTGACCTGATCAAACAGATCGTTTATCTTGAGCAGAGGGTATTTATTCTAATCATAGCCTTATTAAGTAAACAAACAGGATTGGTGCAACCTAAGGAGATACACTGGGTCGAATAAATCCCTTATCCAACAACTCCTGGAGTTGCTTCTTAATCTCATTGAGCTCCACCAGTGTCATTTTGTAGAGAGGCTTAGATATTGGTTCGGTACGGGGTATCAAATCGATAGTAAATTCTATCTCTTGATCTGGAGGAAGACTCGGTAATTCATCCAAAAACACATCTGGAAAATCCTTAACAACAGGAATCTCAGTAACTTTGGACGCCTCTTTTCTATGCCCTTCCACATAGGCAATAAATCCTTCAATCACAATATTCAAGAAAGTTTAGTTTCGATAACTTTTCAGAAATAAATTTATATTTCATTACTATCCAGAAAGTTTTACAACATCCTTTTCAGGAGAAGAAAAGGTTACATACTTATGTAACAATCTAAACTAACGTGATTTGTAGCTAACCAATCCTAAGATAGCATCAAAATCGTACACATTCAGAATTATTAAGTCAGCTACTGTCTTCTTTTCTCCTATCTTCAATTTACAGTTATGATACACTACATCTGTCATCTAAAATTCCCTAAAGGGTGATTTATATGTAATGCATACCCTAAAAGCTCCGCTCTATTGGCAATTTAGTAGCAAATAATGGAGATACAAACGAGTGAGTAGAACAAGGATCAAGTAATACATATGCATCAATACTAAAAATAGAGATCTTACCTTTAATCATGTTGAAGAGGCATCAACAGACTCTTTATCCAGCGCGTACACTCAACCCTGAGTCACAGCCCTCTTCCCTTTCTCTACAGCTGTGGCTCGCTTGGGCGCAGATGGTGCAGCCTTTTCTGGCTCCTTAACCTCTGGTACTGCTGCTGGTGTGGTGCCGATAAAGTCATCTTCTCCTAGGGACAATCCCAAACTAAATGTCCCTTCTGCCCACATCTAAAGCAAGTCCTGGTAGCCCATAAACAAGGCCTATCACCATGCAACCTACCATAAATACCATATCTAGTCACAACACCCTTCTGAGGAAGGGAACTAGCAGTACCGGTGGACTTAGTAGATCTGTCTCCAGTCGATTTACCCCAATAACAATACCCTTGGACCGTTTTGCAAGTCCCATATCTACTCTATCATTCAAACCTTGTCTGGCCTTCTCTTTACCTTTACCTTTACCTTTACCTTTAGCACGAGGCTCCTGTCTCGCATGATACTACTCTTAGTTCTGTTCACATTGCTGTGCTCGAAGAATTGCCTCATAATATGTAAAAACGTGTCAAAAGGGGCTAACGGGGCATTATACAACAGTCTCAACCCTACTAAGAACCGATCGATCTTATGCTCCTCACTCCTCATCATCTCTAGATCGAACCAGCTCAGCATAGTGAACTTGGACTCATACTGATTGACCATCATGTTCCCTTAGGTCAGATCTAGAAACTTCCTCTTCAACTTCTACTGTGCAGTGCAGGTAATATACTGTCTATGAAAAGCCTCCAGAAATATCTCCCATGTCACCACCGAATGTCTCGCCACCAATACCGTCTCGGTGGACTTCCATTAGTGTTTAGCCTTATTAATAAATAAATAGGTAGCTAACCCCACTTTCTCTGCCTTTGAACATCTCATATATCTAAATAATTTCTCCACTACATTCACCCAATTTTCTGCTGCTAAAGGATCTCGTTCACCCTTAAATTTAGGGGGATTCATCTTAGTAAACTTTCACAAAATATCAACATCACATCCCCTAATTGGATCCTGTCTGGGCTATGCTGGAATCAAAGGCTGAGGCTATTGCGGAGGCGCACTGGCTGTGGCTGGTGTACGGGTGGAATTTTAGCCTGAGGATGGGGAGGTTGTGCCTGCTTAAGAACTGGTGCTCTCTTTTGACTGTCTATGAAATCTGAGACTATGCGCTCCAGTATTAATAGACGAGTGTCTGCACTCTCGGGCTGTAGAGGGAGAGCGGGTTTTGATACCGACTCTAGAGATGGCTTTGGGGAGTGGTGGACCCATCTAGGACGTCCTCGTCCTCGTCTGGTGCCCCTTCGCCCTTCTTCCATTCTATTCCAAAGCAAACACGAAAACATTTTTCAGTCTTATATTCATAACGATCATATATATTTAGAAAAGTACAATACTACAAGGGATGTAAACCAACTTTAATCTTAACAACACTAGCAGACAACAGACCAATTTTGCTCTGATACTACCTTAACTGTCACGATCTGAATTACAAATTTTCAGACCATTTTTAAACCTTACTTACCATCGTTTAGGCTATCTGTAGTGCCTTCGCTAATAATTTAACTTAAAATTTATATTCATTTTCAAAACTAATCCTAAGAACTATTTTTCACTTACTATAAATAACATATACAAACTACAGATTTCCAAAATATATTTTTCAATTTGATTTACATCCCAAGTCTAAGTACATATAGCAAAAGTACTGTATATATAAGTCCAAACATATAAATATAAATCACATATATCTCTACGGATATATCAACTCCGCCTGAGGGACATAAAAAAAAATACTCCTTCAACTCCAAGCCTAGAGATCACTGAAAATAATCAGGAAGGAGAGGGAGGCAGGGTGAGCTAATACATAGTAAGAGAATCGTATGCAAGAACTGATACTATTTATCCTATAGGCAAGTATCAAAATCATATTACATATATATAAGCATAATGTATACGAGCGAGTTAGGCACAATGTAAAGGAAGGACACTATAATCGGCTAGGTAACCAGATAGAGTATGAGAGGTACTTTGAAGTATCTGTCATCTCCCGGTTGCTAGTACTAACTATAGAGATTTCATTTGAAATTAAACAGTTCAATAAACGTGCATAATTCGATAAACAGTAACAACAACTTTTAATAATAACATTCAGATATTCAAGTAAACAATATAAATCATTTCTCCACAAATTGTATAAAAATCATATTTCAGTAATAGTAATAAAACTTGGAAAGCAAATTCAATGATTATAAAATATTTCATCATTCAAAATCCATATCATATATATATTTTTCCTAGGAGTGCCTGGGATGTCCGAAAATTTGCCACCCCAGATAAAACAGTGGAGACAAGGCATCACCCAATAGACTCATGCAGGGGACATATTGTGAGATCTCATTTTCTTATACTATAGTTGTACATGTATATGAACAAATTGTCAATAAAGAAATTATTGATAATATTTTGAGGAATTAAATATATAAGAATAGTGTCTTTTACATAGAGAATTTTAATTCTAGATAAAATAAATATAAGTATGGAAATTATTACATAAAGGATGGAATAAATAATTAAATGGATATTGCAAATTTTAATTTGGACAAAATGGAAGAGTGTTGGCGGCATGAAGAAATGAAAGAATAAGAAGAAAGAAAAGGAAGTTTCGGTTGATCTAAATGGCTAATAGAAGTAAAGGTTAATTTTCTTGACTTCATACATGGGAACACTAGACTTTTGACAACCTAAGATATAATAGAAAAGGAAGCATGACTTCGGTTTGGATAAGTGAATAATAGGAAAACAAGAGAATAAAATATGAAGTAACCAATAAAGAAAGACACAAGAAAGTCTTCCTCACGTTTTTGTCCTAGGTTGGCAGAAGCTATAACAATGACTTTGGTTCATTTCCTTGCTTTACCGAAGACCAAACCATAACATTGACTTGTGTTGATTTTTGCTGCACCAAAGAGTAAGCAATAACAAGACAAGAAAAGAACTAAAGCAAGGAAAAGATGGGAAAGTCAGAAAACGTGGGCTGCATGAAAGAAAAGAGAGTGTAGCCGGTTGGAGAAGAAGAAGCATTAAACAACAGAAAAGATATAAACATTAAAGAAGGGTTTTAATGAAGTTGGCAAAAAGTCCAACAAATATATATTTTGTGCTATAAAATCCTCTTTCCATCGTGACCTTCATCTCCAGCCATTCTCATCACCGAAAATTGCTCTGTTTTATTTCAACTGTGTAGCCTACTATCCATAGCAAAAGCATGCATAACCTTTAGTGAATAAACCAAGCTTTTGGAAGGAAAACAGACCTTGGATATTAAGCTTACAAAACCTCAAAGAAGCTAGCACAAAAACCCTCAAAACAGGAGGCAATTCACGTGGACAGATTTGTTCTTTTATACAGGTAATGTCCAACTCAGTTTTTAAGATTTTTATCCTTTGATTTTGCATGTAATGATCAAGAATATGTTAGTCACAGCCTTGTTTGAAGTAAATACATGTAGAATGAAAACCCTAGTTCAATAAGGAGAATTTAGAATGAAAATAGGATGATGCTAATGGTGATTTACGTGAAAATGGAATGCAAAATAGGCATGAACCGAAAACAAGCTGGAAAATTAAGAACCGAACCAGTCAAGGAAAATATGAAAAGGAAATAAAAACCTATAAGTTATGTACTAGGGTTGAATAAGTTAAGAAAGAGTGAGTTGATAGGAAATGAATACCACGTGAACCTTGAAGAAAAAGAGGAGAAGTTGTCGGCTTGAATAGAAATGAAGCAGAAAATAATTAAGGCTTGGTTGAAGAAGTTGTGAATTACGTGAGTTGAAGAAGAAGAAGAAGAAAAATAAACCAATAAAATGATGTTCCTTAAAGTCAAAGAAAATGGCTGGAAGAAAGAAAGTAAATGGCTGGTTGTATATCCGAAAGTGCAAAGGGATTATGTGACAGATTCATGCAGCCGAAAATGAGGAAAAATTGGGTAGCTTGGCTGACTTTTTGGCTGACTTCTAGGTGTGTGAATGCTAGAATATTAACAACCTAAGACATACTAGACATGACCATTATATAGATACCTAAGAAAGCCAACGTAAAATACAAACAGAAACAGAAAATGGAAGAAGACTCACGTTGGTCAGTAAACAATAGGAAAGAAAGAAAATAAAAATGAAAGAGAGGGTTAAGTTTAGGTTGACTAAATAACTAGGTGTAGTACCAATGAAGTTAATATATATAGACATTTTAAAGGAGTAAACCACCTAGCCAAAATAAAGCCAACTTGGGCAAGAAAATAAAAAGAAAAGGGAGCTCTTGGTTTGGATATGAATGGCAGAAAAATAAAGGAAAAGAAAAGAACCAATAGAGGTTAAGTTGACCTACATGGAAAATAAGTGATATATATATATATATATATACACACACATTAAGTGGAGAAGATACCTACATTTAACCAAGGCCATTCGGCCACAATAATGGATTAAGAGGAATGATGTATTTTAGAAAAAATGGGAGAAATTGGATGGAAATGGTGGCTAGAAATATACATGGATAAAGCACATAAATAGCATGAAAGAAAATATAAGACATAAGTTAAATAAGCTTAGTCATCTAAGAAGGACATGCGGCCTTGCAATCTTTGAGGAAATGTTGACTTAGTAAAAAGGCTAATGATGCCAAAACAAGAAAAGAAAAGCAAATAAAATATTTACCTATGAGAAAATCATAGGAAATGTTAATATTATGAATAATGATGAGATAAATAGTAGCTAGATAAGCAAAAGGGAATTTTTATAAGTTATACTGAAAATTAATTACAGTAAAACTGTTATCTTGTAGTTTATAATTCGGAGAGATAGGAAGCACATGGGTGCAACATAAGGCATTGATCTACAGTGTATTGAGGTAAGGGGTGTAATTTAAAGTTGTGATGGTATCCCTTACTTTCATTGCAAATTTTAAAGAAATGCCTGAAGCATGAATTTTATTCCGAAGTTAATTGTCATGATCTTTTAATTTGTTAAATGAACTTTATAACTTCTATGTATATTTTTTTCATAATGTTTTAAGTATGATGTGAAATAAATATGTTTTTCGAAAAGGTATCGGAGTGGCAAACCCCAGGCTAACTTAGACCCTGGCACGCCCAGTCTTTACTATTTTATATCAGTTGTATGATTTAAGTATATGTTTTCCGAAAAAGGTATCGGAGTGGCAAACCCCAAGCTAACTTAGACCCTGGCACGCCCGGTCCTTACTATTTTATATCAGTTGTATGATTTAAGTATATGTTTTCCGAAAAAGGTATCGGAGTGGCAAACCCCAGGCTAACTTAGACCCTGGCACGTCCGGTCCTTACTATTTTATATCGATGGTTTGTAAGTAAGTTTTGAGACTAAGGCTTTCCTATAGTTTATGTTATTGCCTGTCATGCTTGCCACATTGTGCATGTTTCCGTCCCTTGTGGCATATGTTTAGCCCACGTCGTGCATGTTCTCGCCCACATTGTGTATGTTTTCATCCTTTGTGGGTATGTTGGTCCTTCGTGGTGCATGTTCGCTGTACGACTCTGATCAGGTCTACAGCCCATACCATGGCCATAGGTATTCCGTTCCCTCTTCGGAGGAAGAAGTAAGTGTCATGACCGTATACTGGCTATATGATTCTGCCTAGTCTCCATGAACTGTATGATAATATTTATTAATTATGATGTAAAGTTTCTAAAGTATGATGTATGTTTGAAACAAGTATGAATTTTAGATATATGCATTAAAGAATTCATACAATGATTTAAAGTATGAAATGCATTATTATGGTATTTGTTTTCTGCATATATAGATGCTATGACCATTTTAAATGCATTTCTTACAGGGCTTTCCAAAAAGCTCACCCCCTACTCTACCAGATTATTTGCAGTGATCATCTCCTTACCTGTTGCGCATACGACGTAGGCTGAGGGATACATCTCTCCTACGGCCATTTTTGTACTTACGTAAGGTATACTCATATTTTGATACTAGACATCTTGTATGGCACAGATATTTGTATATGATAATACTTTTGGGATGTAATCAATATTGTAGGAATGTAACGTTACTTTGAGGAGTAAGTCAATATAATGTCAATAAAATATTTCATGAAAATATTATGATGTTTCTGTGGTTGAAGAAGTGTGATGAGACACTGGCAGGAATGCAACCCAAGTAAGGAATTAATATTAAGTGTAAAAAAAAAAAATTTAGCCCAAAACTTCCACGTTTCCGGGGTGTGACACATATGGCCATAGTCTAAGGTCGTTCGCAGATGAACATGGGCTAGGTGTCACCTTAGGACACTAAATGATGGGATCAGGATCACTCAGCTAAAGTAACAGTAATAGTAAAGTGCATGTGCTCGTAAGCAGCTATAGGGCCAACAGTCTCAAAACAATATATAAATCAGTTCATAGCAATTTACGGAGATAAATTCAATAACATGTATCTTTAGTCAATCCATAATACATATTTTAGAAACACAAGCAGTTCAAAATAAAAATTCATAAAATATTCACAGTTCAACATTTAGTTTTGAAATATTCCATTTATCTGTAAAGAAGTTATAAAAACATGCTAGTACCCTCACGTATGCAAAATTTGATAACATGAATTTTTAAATATTGTTTTTTGGTATTCAATGAAAATATAGAATTTTAATAAATTAGAGAAATTAACTTGATAAATCTTTCATTTCTAGTACTCAAAGATGTTAAAAGATAATTCCACAAAATTTTTGAAATTTTTGGCAATATAACGATTGTTTCTAACCTAGCCTTCCTGCAGTGAAACACAATATATAAAACCAGCAATAGTTCCCATTTCAACACCATTTTCAACATTCCAATTTCAAAAAATGCACATCTTACCAAAACATGCACCATAGTATCCCTACGTCTTTTACACTCATCCTGTACCTCTTAATTCGCTGTGTTTTTGTTCGTCAGCACCGATGTCAAATTTTGACTTCCGAGCTACAAAACACTGTATAAACAAAATTTAGCACTATCAAATCACCACATTTCAATTATAATTAATTATTAACTTTACATAATCTATCATATTGCACAGAGTCACTTCCATTTCAGTATTTTTTAAACCTGTGCTAACACTACAACTTAAACTACACAACTCTGATTTCAATTCCGATTTCACCTACAGTCTCCTATTAATTTGTACATTATTTTAAGACTTTAAATGCATTAAATTGAGCACAATTTCCTCCTCACCTTCACCATGGCTGAATCCTTTAATGCTTCCACACATGTGTTTTTCTTCAATTTCAACACAATTTTCATGTTCCATGATATTTCTACATTATTTTCCTATCTAGCCATATCAGATTCATGCACATGGAGGCTTGGCTGAAACCCTAAGGCTATGGTTCTCATGGTTCTAGCTTGATTCAAGCTTAAATATTCATCTAAACATGTTAAATACTAAGTAGGAATCATGAAAACCACGAAAATTTCAACACCTCTATACATACCTCACTTGGCCAAATTCTCCAAGGACCCTTACCCCTTTATTTTGGCTAATTTAGATGATGTAAAAACTACAAACTTTGTACCATATTAGTGAATAAATAAGAGACATAGAATAAGCTTGGTACTATGATTGCACTTTGTAATTAGCATTAATTCAAGTAATGAGAGTGAAGTTGCAAGTCTAGCAAATTTAGCAATAGATAATTCTTGAAATAATTTAGAAATCTGATTCCACAAAATACATATGTATAATTGTTTTGATAAAAACGAAGGCACAAGTATACTAAAGGAAATGTAGTATACTTGAATATTAAAATAATTAAAAATAAAATAAATAAGGAATACATATATATATATGTATATACTGAGTGATAAATATGTATACATATATATATATATATGTGTGAATTTTAAAAGAAAGGAAGAATATATAAATATATATATATACACATACTTACACTAAAAATATACCAGACATGAAAACATATATTTATGGATATGTGTATGTATATATCATTTATAATTAAGATTTTAAATATAGATACATATACTTATTTTATGTAGAGAATATAATAAAATAAATAAATTACATATGAATATATGTTGGTATATGTATATATAAATATAGATATATATTATTTAAAGACAATTATACATTATATGAATTATAGATATATAAAACAAGAATAGAAAATTTAATAACAAAAAACAAATTTAAGATAAATTAAAAAAATAAGAGTTAGTGGAGTTTAATGGGACTTTCTCCCATCAAACTCCACTAGCAATTCTCGGCAAACACATGAAGCTTCTCAAGGAAGCTCTGAAAATAAAAAGTAAAGAACAGAAGTGAAAGGAGAGTGAGGCCGACAGGGAGAGAGGCTGAAGATTTAGCAGTTTCGGTGAAGATAAAAATAAGAGATGGAAAGAAAGGTGCAGCCGAGAAAGAAGGAAGAAAAGAAAGGAAAAAAAACCGAGAAGGAAGAAAGGAAGGGTAAGGCCGAAAGGGAAAAAGGGAAGAGAAAGAAGAGGAAGAAGCGTACAGCCTCTGCCCTTCCATCGTGAGCAGTAAGGTGCAGAACCGAAGGGGAAGACCTTCGACAAGAAGTGGTGGCTGAGCAAGGCGTGATGGCGGCCACTCCTGAGGGTTTTCCAAGGGCTGAAATGCTGAGTTAAACGTGGGGAAAGAAGGATCTTGGCTGTGTTAAAAGGCTGTGTAAATGGGGGGCTAGAAGTGTAGGTGGCAGCAAGGGCCTTGAGAAATATAATGAGCTGAAGCTGTGAGCTTCTTGGAGGCTGAAAAAAGAACAAAAAAAAAACTGATTTGCCGTGAGTAAGGGCTAAGAGATTGGTCTACTTGGTTTTGAAGGTAATTTTAAGAGTGAGGGTTGTGTTTTTATTTTAAAAGATTGTGTGATTTAATTATACAATTAAATACAATATATTTAGATAATGTTTGCATGTGTATGGGTGCATGAACATGAATAAGATAGAGCTAAATATATATATGTATATATATATATAGATAAGCACACACATATATATATGGATATATATACACATATATGTAAATATATATATATATATTTATTAGATAGAGATTTCATGGACATAATGATAAAGAATTAAATATGATCATGTAATTATACATGGATAAATAGACAAACATTTTGTGTATATATATGTGTCATAAGTCTAAGAGGAAGAACAACATTAGTTTTAATTTAGATAGCTACACTTGGATACAATATGAATATATTAGGCACTTATAGATATCCAAGTACTATCAAATAAGAAATGTAATTTTGGTATAGAAATTTATTTGGAAACATTAAGGCAAATGTTTGGCACTAAATCGAATAAGAGAAATTTAAAGTAAAGATTAAATCCTGGTTTAAGGATTTATATGTCTAAGGACGAATGTATATATATATATACATGTATATACATATATACTCTTCAAAGCAATAATTAGATTCTAATTATAGACATAATACTAAGCCCGATTAGATATGTGTAGTTTTAAATTATGCGCTTTAAGTTCGGTATTTAACATGATATGAGTAGTTGACTGAGACAGTATTAGAATGATTGTAATAACTCCAACGGGAGCGAAGGAGTAAATTTCCAATTCAGAGGGCCGAGGAAGATACTCGCTAAAGGTATAAGGTAAATGGGTTGAATAAGTCTTACTAGTATCATCTCGTAAGAGATGAATGAATCCGATTGATAATTACCTAAGTTCACGTCAAGTTGGTAGAATATCATGGGAAAGATTATGCGGGTAAGTCTTGATAAGATATAAGTTTGGCTGGATGTGATCGTGAATAGTATTTGTTTAGAAAGAAATCTTGTTCGCGACTTGAGTGTTATGTGTTATGGTCAATATTTATTTCCAATATTTATAATTTCCAATAAATGGAAAATTTACGGTTATCACATTCTCCCAACCTTAAGAAATTCGGTCCTCCGAATTTAACTTAAGTCCAAAGGTGGTACATGCCGTATACTTACGACTTCTGACCTCTAGGCCATCCTCCAAGTAATACTGCCAGTATACTTTCAACATCAAGAGTACTTTAAACCACTACATGTTATCTTTCATCATTTAGTATATATTTATACTCCCATAAATTCATTTCTCAATTCGGGAGTTGTTCATTTCCACTCTTTTCACATAAGAGTCCATGCACAGTATTTTTCATATCACAGCCGATCTATGCTGTTCATCATCCATTTTCTCACTTTGTGCCAAGTCGACATAATTTGGTACGATCATGTACTCATGTCAATCAATTATATGTAAGTGTTCCAGTAGCTTTCACATCTCATGCATCTGCTCTTTCAATGCATCTTCAAGCGTTTCCATATTACGCTAAGATATTTACATCAGTACGGAGCGATGCTATCAGTACACTTGTACTAACTGTTAAACAATTTTACATAACATTGTTTTTATTATACACATCCCCTTCCTTAATTAATTAGATAAGTAGTACTGTAGACATGTCTAAATATAGAAAATAAATGATCGTACCTCAAATAAACCAGTCGGTCTGTCACATTGTCCTTTGTGTACAGCTGTGATCCAAAATCAACTGATCTCACAATCATTAAAACCTGAAATGTTTAAAATTAAGGGGTGAGCAAACCATGGCTCAGTAAGAGAGTTATATGTCACACTTGATATTCAGCTATCTATATGCTGAAAATATTTTTCATTCTCTTTAAAATCTTCCTAGCTGGCTCTAGGCTCACATGTAGGAAGGATACTACAGTCGGCTAGGGATCCAGATTGAGTAAGGCAGGTATTTTAAAATACCTGACTTGTTCCGTAACCTAGAAGCACTGTAGAGAGTATTAAATCCATTTTTCTCAAAACGATATGATCTTCGTTTTTTTTCCCACAGAGTAAACCACTTATTTCTTTTCACTTCAGTATCTTTTAAAATACGTGACAGTACAGTGATTTGTAAATATCCAATCATTGGATAATCACTTCTTTGATTATTTCTCTCTTAGAAATAATTCTTATGTTATTCTTTTAGAATAAACATCTATTTCTCTTTTCAAATCAGTAACCGTATCGTACAGTTCAGTAAAACAGTATATTCAGTATTCAGTAAAACAGTATCTCGATACGGTTCAGTCAATAACAGTAAACAGTAGCTACCAATTCAGTAAATAGTATACGGTAGCTTTCCATTCAATAAATAGTAAATGGTAGCTTTCAGTTTAGTAAAACAGTAATCAGTGGCTACCATTTCAGTGCACAATATAGTTCTGTAAACACAGTATTTTGGTACGATTTTTTCATCAGTAAACAGTAACCAATGATCATTACAATAAACAATACAGTAAATAGGATTCCGTAAATCCTTTCAGTAAACAGTTATCAGTGTGTGAGACTAGGCATTAAATAAAGGCAAAATAGCCAAATAAGCCCTCGACCTTGGTTCCAAAATGGAATTAAGCCCTCGACCTTTTATTTCGTGAAAATCAGTCCATAAACTTTTATTTCAGTGGAAATAAACCCTCAACCTTCTAAAATTATGCAATTAAGTCCAAATCTGTTAAATGACACTAACTGCCGTTAGTATTGCACATATGGCATGCCACGTGGCAGCCAAGTAAGCTATCCACGTCAGCTTTCACTAACGGCAGTTAGTGTCATTTAACAGATTTGGACTTAATTGCATAATTTAAGAAGGTTGAGGGTTTATTTCCACTAAAATAAAAGTTTATGGACTGATTGCCACGAAATAAAACGTTGAGGGCTTAATTCCATTTTGGGCTTAAGGTCGAGGGCTTATTTGGCTATTATTCCTTAAATAAATGATGCTCTCATTGTTCCCTCAGGAACACAAGTCGTCCGCTTTTGGGGTGCACTCGTAGGCCATCGCCTCTCACGGCTATCTTTGCTAGATTTATGACCATAATCTACAAGTGGTCCTCGGGTCCACTTGCCAAGTGACCTCGAGACCTCTGATGACTTGGCAGGTCCATCAGCCTTGTGACGCCCTGATTTGCACCCGTTGGTCCATCGACCCGAGCCACCATCCTAGGTGGGTCACGCAATTACATGAATAATAATGCATGAACTCAGGGCCTAAAGTCTCAAAACAGTATAAATCCTACCATAGCCTTTATGTATTTTAAACACCGTAAATCAAATATCCATAAGGCTCACATGTGAATATAAACACCTTTATGAAATTTATAAAATAACATTTTTTTCAAATTATTTCATAAAGGTATATATCATGTTTTCCATACGATGAAGACAGTTTGCAAAATCATCACTGAAAGTATAGAAGGGCAAAACTGTCTTTTTCCATAGTAAGACACATATGCACGCTTTTCCGTGCATTCAATCGAAAACATGGTTTTATAATTATCGGAATTTCAAACAAATCATTTTTATAACTTATGAAACTAAATTATTTATTTTCTAACTTTAAATTCCCATCACCATGTTTTCTTCTAAAAACACGTGTATAGACCTCTAGTCTCGAAATCATAGTTTTTCTTCATTTCTTAACCTTTATGGAATTTTCATAATTAATTATTCCCATAATTAAAACCATAAAGGTTTTATGTAAAATCAAGTGAATATTTAAGAATATTTACAAAAATATTCACTTCAGTCTTTTTTTCATTTTCATTTCATTCCACGTGAAATATCACCTGCCGGGTGAATTTTTCGGTGATTTCCTTTTCACCATTCTCGAAAACATGAATATTTTAAAATTAAATATCACTATATTCATGTTTCATAAAATTTACTTAATTTTTAGATTTTCATACCTGAAAATCGATTCACAGGAAATCAAATCTTTTATTTTGGTTTTCGGTGATTTTCGGTAAATTTCAGTAATTTTTCGATAATTTTTCGGCAGTATAACAGCTGCCGATTTGGCTAGCCTCCTGCACATAAAATACAATTTATATTTCTCAACTGGTATTTCATCACAATTTGAAACCGATAGATCACCACAATTTTCAAAACTAATCATTATAAATTGCATTTATAAATTAAATGCATAATTTAAAACATGTGACCGAATATCCTTATAGGCGGCACATGTCTCCCTTACCGGTTTCGGGTCGACGACTGCCTCTCGAAGGTCGCACCCATGTTCACCTCGCCCGATTCCATCGGCGCGGTTATCGAGAAAATTTTCTAAAAATTAAATTCTAAAAATTTAGAATTTTTCCATAATTATTTAAATAAATAAATTATTTAAATAATTTAACACTTTCTGGAATTTCTTACCGATTCCCGTAATTCTCGAGTTTCCGAGTTTTTTGGGATTTCACGAAATTTTCGAAGTCCAAAAATTTCCTTTTTCCCTCTCCTTTTTCTTCCTTTTCTTCTTTTTCTCTTTTCTTTTCTTTTCTTTTCTTTTTCCCTTTTTTTTTCTTTTTCCTTTTCTTTTCTTTCTTCCCAGCCGGACCGGTCACCTCCCCTCACCGCCGGTTCTTCTTCGGTGGCTGGTTCTCAGGCGGTTCAGTGGCCCCTCAGCTGGCCGGCACCACGGCGAGCTTGGATCTGGCCTCCATTCACCCCGAATCGATGGCACGGTGGCCGATCAACTCGATTTAGGTTCGGTCTCTCCCACCTCTTCGCCGGCCCTCCTCCGCCGTTCTCCGCCTGATCGATTTTCGGTGATTTTTGGTAAATTGCAGTAATTTTTCGATAATTTATCGGCAGTATAACAACTCCCGATTTGGCTAGCCTCCTGCACAGAAAATACAGTTTATATTTCTCAACTGGTATTTCACCACAATTTGAAACCGATAAATCACCACAATTTTCAAAACTAATCATTATAAATTGCATTTATAAATTAAATGCATAATTTAAAACATGTGACCGAATATCCTTACAGGTGGCACATGTCTCCCTTACCTGTTTCGGGTCGACGATTGCCTCTCGAAGGTCGCGTCCGTGTTCACCTCGCCCGATTCCATCGGCTCGGTTATCGAGGAAATTTTTTGAAAATTAAATTCCAAAAATTTAGAATTTTTTCATAATTATTTAAATAAATAAATTATTTAAATAATTTAACACTTTCCGGGATTTCTTACCGATTCCCGTAATTCTCAAGTTTTCGAGTTCTTCAAGATTTCCCGAAATTTCTGAAATTTTCGAAGTCCGAAAATTTCCTTTTTCTCTCTCCATTTTCTTCCTTTTCTTCTTTTTCTCTTTTCTTTTCTATTCTTTTCTTTTTCTTTTTCCCTTTTTTTCTTTTTCTTTTTCTTTTTCCTTTTCTTTTCTTTCTTCCCAGCCGGACTGGTCACCTCCCCTCACTGCCGATTCTTCTCCGGTGGCCGGTTCTCCGACGGTTTAGTGGCCCCTCAGCTGGCCGGCACCATGGCGAGCTTGGATCTGGCCTTCGTTCATCCTGAATCGACGGCACGGCGGCGGATCAACTCGATTTAGGTCCGGTCTCTCCCACCTCTTCGTCGGCCCTCCTCTGCCGTTCTCCGCCTGATCGGTGACCTCCCACGTCTTCCTCTTCCTCCGGCGAAGCTTCGGTGGCAGTGGCGGCAACCAATTCCGTCGGCACCGCCAGATCTGTTATACTCTTTCTCTTTCGGTTTCGCCAAAATTTTTCTTTCCTTCTCCGTTTCTCCTTTCTTCAGCCAGTCACTGGCTTCTCCTCTCTCTCTGCCGGCGCCGTTTTTCCCTTTCCTTTTCTCCCTCGCCAGCGGTGGCAGCTTCGCCACCGTCGGCCCCTCTGGGAGGATCGAGTTCCTCCCGATCCTTCCTTTCCTTTTTTTTTCTGTTTTCTTTCCTCTTTTATCTTTATTTCACTTTCCCTTTTTAGTATATAATATACTACTTATTATACACTATAAATTATATTTTATACATATAATATATACTATATATTATACATATATTATTCCATATATATTTTCAAACTTTAATGTAAATTAATATTTACATTTCTCAATTATGTGTATATATATTTATATATACATAAGAGATTATACTGAAATACATATATATTATTTAATTCCTTCAAATAGTATATATATATATACACACATGTATACCAATGTATAATTATATATATACCATATATTAAATAAATACATATGTATTTGTATAAAAATACATTTATATAATATATAATTATATAAACATATTTTCTATTTTCTTTTCTCGTTTTCTTATTTAATTTGGATTTCCATTTATCCAAATTAAATTTCCTCATTTCGTTATTTTCCATAATTTCTCATCTTATTTTTCTGATTTAATTTTCCTTCACTCGGATTTCCACCATCTGTTTCCTTTCTCAATTCTCGGGATTTTCACCAATATCCCGTTCTCACAATTTTATTTATTTCCACTGATTTATTTTCTCCAATATTTATTTCCAATATTTATAATTTCCAATAAATGGAAAATTTAAGGTTATCACATTCTCCCCACCTTAAGAAATTCGGTCCTCCGAATTTAACTTAAGTCCAAAGGTGGTACATGCCGTATACTTACGACTTCTGACCTCTAGGTCATCCTCCAAGTAATATTGCCAGTACACTTTCAGCATCAAGAGTACTTTAAACCACTACATGTTGTCTTTCATCATTTAGTATATATTTATACTCCCATAAATTCATTTCCCAATTTGGGAGTTGTTCATTTCCACTCTTTTCACATAAGAGTCCATGAACAGTATTTTTCATATCACAGCCGATCTATGCTGTTCATCATCCATTTTCTCACTTTGTGCCAAGTCGACAGAATTTGGTACGATCATGTACTCATGTCAATCAATTATATGGAAGTGTTCCAGTAGCTTTCACATCTCATGCATCTGCTCTTTCAATGTATCTTCAAGTGTTTCCATATTACGCTAAGATATTTACATCAGTATGGAGCGATGTTATCAGTACACTTGGGATCTCACTGCCTTTTGCTATTTCTCATTAAGCATATGGCAACTTAGAGATTCCCATCACATGTAATGCTCACTGGAACTGTACATATACATCTCCACTGTTTCT
This sequence comes from Heritiera fomes, assembly GCA_032173925.1. NCBI lineage: Eukaryota > Viridiplantae > Streptophyta > Magnoliopsida > Malvales > Malvaceae > Heritiera > Heritiera fomes. The sequence continues at coordinate 21,507,893 of JAPDPM010000004.1, read as the reverse complement.
CACTCATACTGCGACTAAGGCACTAGAGAATAGAGGATTCCGATAATGGAAAGTGATTTTATTTAGATCATTAGTTTTTACTCACTTCCATGTCATCATATTTCTTTTGGACTCTTTATTGTCCACAATATTCAGTTTATCAAGGCTGCATCTCACTTGCAGACTTTACTATGGATCATCTCTTACAATCAAAAATCATGAGACAATCATGTTCTCTTCATGTAGTATGGTCTTTCGATGATTGGATCCTCAGTTTATCCATTTAATCACCACATTATCTATACACTTCCACCATTTATCATTTCAAGGTGGTTATGTGTATGTATAACACTTTTCTATTTAGATACTGGCAGTAAACATATCATTCATTTTACTCCTTTGAGTACCATTACTTCCACTCATCAAATCTGGCTTGATTTTTTTACATCTTGCCACAATCATGTGATAACCAATTTGAATTCACTTTTAGTCGCAATTTCGGGAACTATTTCATATTGATGTTCCCTTCTCATCATGCAACTTATTTCCTTATTCCACTTTCACTTTCGTTTTCATATTTCCACTTATCCATTTACCAACTTTAATTTCTGTCACTATATTCCATTAATAGAGCAACTAGTCCCATCACTCTTTTATAGACTGGCAGTAGTATCTAGCTAGACTCATTACTTTTGTATCTCAATCATTATCTCGATATCATAGACAGGTTCACTGTCATCCTGTCGTCTCGAGATGATATATCTCAGGAGGAGATACTGTCTAGCCAAATCTCTTAGTTGCAAATCTTAACACAATTCCACAGTCTTTAAGAGTTTAAGGATCATACCACAATGCTGCTCATGTTCCATTTATACTTTAGACTCTATCAGTATTTCATCAATTTACTCATGTAAGGATGCCTCATTCATTAGGCTTATATACCTCTACAGGAACTCGTAATTATTTATCGAGTTCTAATCATTATCTTATGACATCAGTCTCCGACTTTTATTTAATGACGCTTTATATAAAGGTAAATCTCATGAACTCCTCATGCATCTCAAATCAGATCAATGAAGCGTCCATTTTCGTGTAAATGAATACTTGTTCTTCACAAGAACTTTATTAATGATAGGAAATTAATACATCCTTTTTAATTCATCTATGTCTCAATATCATCAATGCTTCTCTCATTTACACTTATACAGATAACTTCATTATCCTCCAATTTATGTTATCTGTATTTTTATCATTCACACCTTTACACGTGAATTCCATTATCCACACATTTTTTCGAGTTATTTTCTTAAGCCTTTTGGATTCTTTCTATATTCTTCGATATAAGCTTGTAAGTAGATTTCATATCCACAATCGACTCAATGTTAGCTTGATTTCTCTAGTCTATATAACTCTAAAAATCTTATTAGGAATCACATCCGATACTTTCTTTAATCACACATCTCTTATCATTTCGGACATCTCATCCTTATGTCTTGTCATTTTCACTGTGTATTCTCAAGGCAGAGACATTTACTATTCAAATCATTTTGACACACACTCTACCTTGATTTCATTATTCACTCATTTACAGTACTCCATACAGTACATCAAGTTGCAATGCATATCTCAAATGGTCTGGTTCTATAATTAAATATTCATTTAATACCTCAGAAATAGTATAAATGTATAGAACCTCAATCAACCGTACTGTTATGGATTTCATCAATTTTGTTTTCTGATCACTTTCTCAGTCATTTTCTATATTCATTTCACTTTTCATAATATTCAACGATCCCGTAATAAATATCCAATTCAATACACTCTTAATTCAAGCCCTTACCACTAATAACCGGGCCAATCATTTTGCAACATTCCACTACACTTCTTTGGATCGCATCGTGTAAGGCCCCGGCCCGTTCACTAGATCACTCACAGTCACGTCCGAAATCTAAGTGTCACTAGAATCAGTAATAGGGATCGCTATATTCATATGACATCCTCTATGCCATTAATAACTCCATTTCTATCAATGGATTCCAATTCAGCTCGGTTTTATCACTATTCCGAACATTGCTCAACATAGGGGCATTTTTGTCATTTCGGCATTTATTTCTTTCTCCTCAGTATACATTTAAACCAAGAATCACATTATCTATATGCTGATATTATCCTTTCTCATACTAATATCAGCCATTAAAATCTTGTTCAATTTCGACAGAGAAGTCCACTGAAATCCATAGGTTAATTATTTTGTTTGTAATACAGCTTTATATCATCAATTTCTCTGTCAAATCAATCAATCCCCACTTCTGTTGGTTTATTTTAACTCCTTGTAAAATTTTGGAAGTAGGGCTATTTTGGTCATTTTTAGCCAAAAATTTTCTCTCTCTTCAAATTCCATTCAATCGATGATCTTAAAGTCTATTTAATGATGATATTTCATTCCCCTCCTTTATATCATCACTTTCAGGTCTCAGTTCAGTTCAAACCGTAAAGTACTGGTGGGGCCCTCACCGAGTCCTTTCGGTGCCTTACCGAATAGGTCTTCATTTAGATTATAAGAATCACCAATTTTTCGGTAATTTCTAAGCCTAATTTTCTCTTTAACATTCTCAATTTACAATTTCTCACTCCCTTTAAATCATTTTACTCAGTTTACAATCATTTATTTTCTCTATGTATTCAGACGACACAGTACTACCAGGGATGTTTAACACTTTTTCTTCCAAAAGTATTCACAGACATCAGGCCAATCTTGCTCTGATACCATTAAATCTGTAACGACTCGTTACCACATTTTTCACCTTATTTTACACAACTTATCCGGTTAGGCTGTCTGTGATACTTCACTTGTACTAACTGTTAAACAATTTTACATAACATTGTTTTTATTATACACATCCTCTATCCTAATTAATTAGATAAGTAGTACTGTAGACATGTCTAAATATAGAAAATAAATAATCGTACCTCATATAAACCAGTCGGTTTGTCACATTGTCCTTTGTGTACAGCTGTGATCCAAAATCAACTGATCTCACAATCATTAAAACCTGAAATGTTTAAAATTAAGGGGTGAGCAAACCACGGCTCAGTAAGAGAGTTATATGTCACACTTGATATTCAGCTATCTATATGCTGAAATATTTTTCATTCTCTTTAAAATCTTCCTAGCTGGCTCTAGGCTCATATGTAGGAAGGATACTACAGTCGGCTAGGGATCCAGATAGAGTAAGGCAGGTATTTTCAAATACTTGACTTGTTCCGGAACCTAAAAGCAACTGTAGAGAGTATTAAATCCATTTTTCTCAAAACGATATGATCTTCGTTTTTTTTTTCCACAGAGTAAACCACTTATTTCTTTTCACTTCAGTATCCTTTAAAACACGTGACAGTACAGTGATTTGTAAATATCCAATCATTCGATAATCACTTCTTTGATTATTTCTATCTTAGAAATAATTCTTATGTTATTCTTTTAGAATAAACATCTATTTCTCTTTTCAAATCAGTAACCGTATCGTACAGTACAGTAAAACAGTATATTCAGTATTCAGTAAAACAGTATCTCGATACGGTTCAATTAATAACAGTAAACAGTGGCTACCAATTCAGTAAATAGTATACGGTAGCTTTCCGTTCAATAAACAGTAAATGGTAACTTTCAGTTTAGTAAAACAGTAATCAGTGGCTACCATTTCAATGCACAATATAGTTCTGTAAACACGGTATTTTGGTACGTTTTTTTTCATCAGTAAATAGTAACCAGTGATCAGTACAATAAACAGTACAGTAAATAGAATTCCGTAAATCCTTTCAGTAAACAGTAATCAGTGTGTGACACTAGGCATCAAATAAATCATGCTCTCATTGTTCCCTCAGGAACACATGTCGTCCGCTTTTGGGGTGCATCCGTAGGCCATCGCCCCTCACAGCTATCTCTGCTAGATCTATGGTCATAATCTACAGGCTATCCTCGGGTCCACTTGCCAAGTGACATCGAGACCTCTGATGACTTGGCAGGTCCATCAGCCTTGTGACGCCCTGAGGTGCACCCGTTGGTCCATCGACCCGAGCCACCGCCCCAGGTGGGTCACGCAATTACATGAATAATAATGCATGAACTCAGGGCCTAAAGTCTCAAAACAGTATAAACCGTACCATAGCCTTTATGGATTTTAAACACTGTAAATCAAATATCCATAAGGCTCACATGTGAATATAAACATCTTTATGAAATTTATAAAATAACATTTTTTTTCAAATTATTTCATTAAGGTATATATCATGTTTTCCATACGATGAAGACAGTTTGCAAAATCATCACTGAAAGTATAGAAGGGTAAAACTGTCTTTTTCCACAATAAGACACATATGCATGCTTTTCCGTGCATTCAATCGAAAACATGGTTTTATAATTATCGGAATTTCAAAAAAATCATTTTTATAACTTATGAAAATAAATTATTTATTTTCTAACTTTAAATTCCCATCACCATGTTTTCTTCTAAAAACACGTGTAGAGACCTCTAGTCTCGAAATCATAGTTTTTCTTCATTTCTTAATCTTTATGGAATTTTCATAATTAATTATTCCCATAATTAAAACCATAAAGGTTTTATGTAAAATCAAGTGAATATTTAAGAATATTTACAAAAATATTCACTTCAGTCTTTTTTTCATTTCATTTCGTTCCACGTGAAATATCACCTGCCGGGTGAATTTTTCGGTGATTTCCTTTTCACCATTCTCGAAAACATGAATATTTTAAAATTAAATATCACTATATTCATGTTTCATAAAATTTACTTAATTTTTCGATTTTCATACCTGAAAATCGATTCACAGGAAATCAAATCTTTTATTTTGGTTTTCGGTGATTTTCGGTAAATTTCAGTAATTTTTCGATAATATTTCGGCAGTATAACAGCTGCCGATTTGGCTAGCCTCTTGCACATAAAATACAATTTATATTTCTCAATTGGTATTTCATCACAATTTGAAACCGATAAATCACCACAATTTTCAAAACTAATCATTATAAATTGCATTTATAAATTAAATGCATAATTTAAAACATGTGACCGAATATCCTTATAGGCGGCACATGTCTCCCTTACCGGTTTCGGGTCGACGACTGCCTCTCGAAGGTCGCGCCCATGTTCACCTCGCCCGATTCCATCGGCTCGGTTATCGAGAAAATTTTCTAAAAATTAAATTCTAAAAATTTAGAATTTTTTCATAATTATTTAAATAAATAAATTATTTAAATAATTTAACACTTTCCGGAATTTCTTACCGATTCCCGTAATTCTCGAGTTTTCGAGTTTTTTGGGATTTCCCGAAATTTTCGAAGTCCAAAAATTTCCTTTTTCTCTCTCCTTTTTCTTCCTTTTCTTCTTTTTCTCTTTTCTTTTCTTTTCTTTTCTTTTTCTTTTTCCCTTTTTTTCTTTTTCTTTTTCTTTTTCTTTTTCCTTTTCTTTTCTTTCTTCCCAGCCGGACCAGTCACCTCCCCTCACCGCCGGTTCTTCTTCGGTGGCTGGTTCTCCGGCAATTCAGTGGCCCCTCAGCTGGCCGACACCACGGCGAGCTTGGATCTGGCCTCCGTTCATCCCGAATCGATGGCACGGCGGCCGATCAACTCGATTTAGGTTCGGTCTCTCCCACCTCTTCGCCAGCCCTCCTCCACCGTTCTCCGCCTGATCGGTGACCTCCCACGTCTTCCTTTTTTTCCGTCGAAGCTTCAGTGGCAACTGCGGCAACCAATTCCGCCGGCACCGCCAGATCCGTTATCCTCTTTCTCTTTCGGTTTCGCCGAAATTTTCTTTCCTTCTCCGTTTCTCCTTTCTTCCGCCGGTCACTGGCTTCTCCTCTCTCTCTGCGGATGCCGTTTCTCCCTTTCCTTTTCTCCCTCGTCGACGGTGGCAGCTTCGCCACCGTCGGCCCCTCTAGGAGGATCGGGTTCCTCCCGATCGTTCCTTTCCTTTTTTTTCTGTTTTCTTTCCTCTTTTATCTTTATTTCACTTTACCTTTTTAGTATCTAATATACTATATATTATACACTATAAATTATATTTTATACATATAATTTATACTATATATTATACATATATTATTTCATATATATTTTCAAACTTTAATGTAAATTAATATTTACATTTCTCAATTATGTGTATATATATTTATATATACATAAGAGATTATACTGAAATACATATAATGTCATGTAAAATCAGCTTGGCTTTATAATGTCATGTAAAATCATTATAAAGCATGCATCACATACTTCTTCTTCTTATACTTTCTTTAAAACATCATGCATAAACTTCTTTCTTTAAAACATCATACTTCATACATACTTTAAAACATACATCGTATACTTCTTTTAAATCATCATTTACATACATACATACTTCTCTTAAAACATCTTATACCAATACACCAAGTATTTTCGATTTCTTTATTCTTTGAAATCGCATATACATATAGTTTTTGATAACATAAAAACTATTTGTACTTTTATGGAGTTATGCACTGCATCATCAACATCATCATCATCATGTGGCGTACCCCGTAGGGCCAGGAATCCTCCCTTAGCCGAACATGAATTATAAACATATTGGCCAACTGCGGGTGGCTACAGTTAACACTAGTCAGGTGTCCTTCTATAGCGACTGAGGCCTGACTTATGGTTCCTCAGCCCTTAACATACATTACATCATTTCAGGACTTGATCAGAGCCCCTACTATAAACATGATAGTGCATAATCTCAAAACATATGCCATATAGTTTCTTGCCATGGCATTTCATACTTTCTGAAAATAGGATTGAAAACCTTTTTTTTAAAACAGGGCAGTCGACTGGCTTAACAGGGCAGTCGGCTGCTGCTTCATACTTTCATTTATCGAAATTATTTTCATTTAAAATTTCGATATTTTCATCTTTGAAAACATATAAGGGCAGTCGACTGGTCCGTATAGCAGTCGACTGGTTTTCAAACAGAATGCTTCTTAGCAAATAGCAGTCGACTGTTCATATAGCAGTCGACTGTTTTTGAAACAGAATGCTTCTGGAAAATTAGCAGTCGACTGGTCTCATAGGCAGTCGACTGGTTTTGAAACAGAATGCATTTTGGAAAATAGCAGTCGACTGTCCCATATAGCAGTCGACTGGTTTGAAACAGAATGCTTACTGGGTAAATAGCAGTCGACTGGCTTACATAGCAATCGACTAGTTTGCATCGATTTTCGAAAAAATGACGTTTTGGTTGTCTCTAGGCAGTCGACTTCCCTTTATGGCAGTCGGCTGCCCCTAGCCTAATTGGTACTAGGAGACAAGTCCGAAAATGCATCTTTTCCTGCACAAAATCAACTGGTGCTTCTCTCCAAAACATGTAAAAACATCATAAAACATGCGGACATAGCCGCCTTACGTCCGTTACATAAATTCCTTACCTTAATTCCTTCGGAAACGCGAAATCACTTGGCGCGTAACCTTAGCTTTTACTCTTTCAAATCTGAAATCATCATACCAAATCAAACCTTAAATTAAACAACATACACATATCATATCAACTCCATACAACTCCAAACCATGAACTAAATTGACTAAATCATCTTCTTCTCTTACCTTCACTAGAGACCAAAATCTCAAATGTTGAGATCTCCTCCAATACTTGAAATCAATCTACCAAACTTCGGATATAGCCTCGTCTAGTGACTATGATCGTTTTTCGTCTAATAAACTTAACGATTTGGTTACTAAACAAGGGTGTTTGTCAAGGTGATTATGGAAGAAGACTTAGGAGCTTGGAGAAATGGAGAGGGCGAGAACAAGAGGGCTGGAAGAGGAGACTGACGTTGGGTGATGGCTGGGGGATGAGTCATGCCATTTCATTTAATGCTCCCCTATCCAATATCATCTCATCTCAGCCACTTTACTCCTTGACCCCTTTTGACCCTCTTATTTGACCCATCTTTGACCATTAAATTCTCTTCTTCCTTTTCTCATATCAGCCATACAAAATCATTTAATTATGAAAATCTGTTATTTGTTTCATCATCATCCAATTAAATCATTTCATCTCAATCTTTGACCATTATTATTTGGCCATTCATTTAATTGGTCTTCTTTCTCCCATATAACACTTGTCTTTACTTACACTTAATTTTCTAATATTAATTCTTTGCTCATACCACCATTATTCTTATAACATCAATTTAATTTCCTTGACTATTTAATCTTTCATCCCATTACTTCTTCCATGTTTCATACATCCTTCATACTTCATAATTCTCATATCTACTTATTTTTCATTTAAGCTAACATACTTTATAATTATGGAGGAATTTCCTGAAATTAGGGATTTCACACTAGGTGATTATCGAGTACGATCCAAGTTAAGATGTATATTTTGAATTATGTTTAAACTGCAAGATGTGGATTTATTACTGGTTAAATCCTTGAGAAATATGAGATGCATGATTGTGTGAATTGTGGAAAACAAAAGCTGGCTATATTGTGAAGATTTGAATGTGTTTAAATGCAGGTGATTTTACTGGCAAAATTGATAAAATACAAGGGGGAGGTTTTCGACTCGTTTCTTTTGGAATAGTAAAAGTAAGGCTAAAATAATTAAAATCACCTTGAGAAGTATAACATAGCTCGAGAAATAATATTAGTAAGATAAGATCTGATTTAAATACTACACTAACACCGAATACAAACTGTAAATAGAGAAAAAAAAGATTTGGTTCGTAAATTTCCAAAAGAAATAAAGTAAGTGTTAAGTGGACGTCATTGGCCTTCGAGTTGTGATAGATGATGATTTTGGTATAGGAAGATAGAGGAAGTTGCGGAGAACAACTTTGGTGAAGGAAGTTTTCGATTTAATCGACTTCGATATAGTTTTCTAGCTTTCTCTCTCTTCACACAAGCTTGGTAATGGAGGAAATGAAGCTTCCTAGTATGCTACGGAAAATGCTGGATAAGAATCTGGAAAATTCAGTTAAAAATGCTATTTTATGTTGCAAATTACTATTTTACCCTTATGTTTAAGTAATCTTCTAATTTTGCCCTTTTCAATTCAACTTCGATTTAAACAATCATTCTAATCTTCAAAATATTTTATTTCATCATGAAATATATCTATTTAAGTTGCTCTAACTCTTGGTTGAGCTTTTGTTGAAGTTTGGCTAACCGTTTGGGTGAAATTACTAAAATACCCCTAATCGTAAAGTCGCATAATTTTCTATTTTTATGCAGATTTCATTCCATCAGTATTTTGCCCTTTTCGATTCAACTTCGATTTAAACAATCATTCTAATCTTCAAAATATTTTATTTCATCATGAAATATATCTATTTAAGTTGCTCTAACTCTTGGTTGAGCTTTTGTTGAAGTTTGGCTAACCGTTTGGGTGAAATTACTAAAATAGCCCTAACTGTAAAATCGCATAAATTTCTATTTTTATGCAGATTTAATTCCATCAGTTCACATGGCCTAAAACCTTATTTTATGAGAAATTTTCTATCATTGATAGTGGATCCAAAGTCAACTTGGTTTGACTGTTATTTACGAAAATTCTATTGACTTGTGGACTTAATCATCATTTTCTAATTTATTTGCACGCTTCTCAAAAATGCACAAACAAGTAAATCTAAGTTGTAGATTCTTACCATATCCTTATTTAGCTCCAAATATCATGTCCTCCAAGTTTCCCTTGCTACGAAACATCGAAAGTCCTATGGGACCCACCATCCGTTATCCTTTTATTCTTGCAAGGAACAGGTCATTTAGATAATTATATAATATCTATTAAATGTACAGATGGTAGATATATGAATATCACACTCTGGGTGATAAATCCTGTTAGCTTTAAATTGACATATATATTTTGAAATGACAAAAACTTAAGTAAGCTTTAATGTTTTAATTCATATTGTAAATTTGCCTTATCACACATGATTTTCTCAATCTATTTTCAAGTGATCATATCAAAAATTAAGACCATGATTTAATGATGCATACTCTTATTGGTCTTAATACTTTGTAAATGTTTTGAATATTTTAGAAAATCACTTGATGAATTTTTAGACCATGTTTTCATTTGAGAAAGTCAAGAAAAACTCCCACAAAAATGCCAAAATGTTTTGGGTTGGATTAGGATCAAAGACCACATCATTTCTAACTCAAAAAGTGCAGGAAATCACTTTCTGGAGAGAAGGGATCGATCCCCTAAGGGAAGGGATCGATCCCCTTTTGGCAGTAAGCTCCCAACGGCTAGAAAAGGTCCCTGAAGCCCAGAATCAAGATTCTGGACAAAAGGGATCGATCCCCTATGGAAAGGGATCGATCCCTTTGCTCGAAAATAGCCTATAACGGTTAGTTTTTGTGAGACAACGGTAATATCCGAGATTTGGCTCCACCCAACGGCTAGAATACATCCAAGGGACTATAAATAGAGGTCTAGAAGCTAAAGGAAGCAAGAGGAACTACTCAATCAACTCCAATACTCATTTTCCTCAAATCCTCAAGCCTCAACAACAAATCAAGAGATAAAAAGTCTTCATCTTCCATCATTCATCTATTTCTTGTATTGCTTAGCACAAATCTTGTATAGGCTTTATCCTTGTGCTTAAACATTGTAATCCCTTGCCTATCTAGAGGCCTTTCTTTGATCACACATTTGTAAACACATTCATTCCTTGTAAAAAGGGGAGGTTTCTCTTTAGCCTTAGAAAAAGAGGGAGGTTACTCTTTAGCCTAAGAAAAAGAGGGAGGTTTCTCTTGAGCCTAGAAAAAGAGAGAGGTTAGTCGTGAGCCTTGAAAAGAGGGATTGTAATCACAAATTCAAGATAGTGGATTTGGAGAAAATCCTTGGGAGCGTCTCAAGGTAGAGGACGTAGGCAAGGTTGCCGAACCTCTATAAATCGATTGTGTAAATCTCTCTTTCCCTACTCTCTTTAATTAATTGCAATTATATTGTGTTTATTGCATTGAACTTGGATTGCATGCTTGCCTAGCCTAGAGAACTTAGAAATTATTAATATAGGCTAGAGAATTTAGAGAAACCGAAAAACGAGCTTATAGTTAGTTAAAAACCGATTCACCCCCCCTCTCGGTATCGCCTATAAGAGCCAACAATTGGTATCAGAGCTTGGGCTCGAGATTGAATTAGATTAACCTCTATCGAGCAAAACGATCTTAAATGGCTCACTTGAATGTAGGCACACCCCTAGGAGAAGAGGGACACTCATTAGTTAGACCTCCACTATTCAATGGTGAGAATTACTCTTATTGGAAAACTAGGATGATGTTATTTGTGCAATCTAATGACTATGAAGTGTGGAGAGTAATAGTTAATGGTCCTAGAATCCCAATAAAGAAAGTAGATGGAAAAGATGTCCCTAAGAGTGAGGATGAGTGGGACACCAATGTATGAGATTGGCACAATTGAATGCCAAGGCTATGCACACCCTTTTTTGTGCATTAGGTCTAAATGAATATAATAGAGTGTCCCTATGTGAAAATGCTAAGCAAATATGGGACAAACTAGCCATCACACATAAAGGGACAAATCAAGTTAGAGAGACCAAAGTAGGAATGCTCACACATGATTATGAGCTTTTTAGAATGAAAGAAAATGAGTCCATGAGTGATATGTATACTAGATTTAACGACATAATCAATGGACTTAAGGCATTAGGCAAGACCTATTCCAATGTAGAAATGGTGAAGAAAATCTTGAATAGCTTGCCACAATCATGGGAGGCAAAGGTAACCGCAATAGAAGAGTCTAAAGATCCAAATACCTTGTCTCTAGATGAACTTATGGGCTCCCTACTTACATATGAGATGAAATTGAAAAGAAATGAAGAGCCTTCAAAGAAAGTAGGAGTAGCACTTAAGTCTTCCACTCATGAGGATGATAGTAATGAAAGTGGAAATGAGGAAGAAAAGGAAATGGCAATGTTTGCCAAAAGATTCAATAGATTTATGAGAATGAAAGAGAGAGAGAGTAATAGGAGACACCATAGGGGAGAAACAAGTAGAAGAGAAAAAGACCACTTAGTGTGTTATGAGTGTAATGAACTAGGTCACACTAAGCTAGATTGTCCCTTACTTAGGAAAGAAAAGGATAGAAAATCTAAGAAGAAAGCATTTGTGGCTGCATAGAGCGATAGTGATAGCTCCGATGAGGAAAACATAGATGATGAGGTAGCCTACTCATGCTTTATGGCTTTTAGTGACGATGAGGCTAGCTCTAGTTCTAGTGAAAATAATGATTTTACATTTGATGAGTTATAAGATGCTTTTGATGATTTAGCAAATGAATTTCAATGCATGAATTCTAAATATAAGAAAATCATTGCTAAATTGAAAATAGAAAATGAAGCGTTGACAAATGCTAAGCTAGAATTTGAAAAGAAATTAGAAGAGGCTAACTTGGAGATAAATGAGTTGAATAAAAAGAACTTAAACTTACATAACTCATTTACTAGGTTTTATATGGGTCAACAAAAGCTAGATCATATGTTAGAGACCCAAAGAGCTTTCTTTGACAAAGATGGGCTAGGATACAATGAAATACATAAAGAAACTCATCTTAGGAATTTCTTAGTGAGCAAAAATACTATGCATGATACGTCTCTCACATGCTCACTATGTAATAGGATAGGCCACTCCTCACAAGCATGCACATATAGAAAAACTACCTTTAGAGGAAAAGTGGTTAGGAAGATGTGGATGCCAAAGCATGCAATAAATAATGATTTGAGCTTGAAATGGATCCCAAAAGGATCAAAAATTGTGAGCACTAACTCTCAAGGACCCAAGAAAATTTGGGTACCAAAGCATGCTTGAATTTATTTGTTGTAGGAGTGGTAGAGCATGGAATTACAAAGAAACAATGGGGATTGAATGCTCTACACACCTCATGGAGATTGCTTGTGCCAATGAGAAAAAGGAAGAGCTTGGAAATCCATCCTTAGCAAGGTGACAACAATTTCTCAAAGAATGGCTAATGGTGGATCCAACACCTCAAGGCAAAGCACTCTCAAGCAAAGGAGTTTTGTAAGCTTAATTCCTTGCTCTTAAAACTATTATTTGATTATTTGTGCTTTAATGAGAAATTTGGTTAATGATTTTTGATGCATTGTGAGTTGAATGATTGAATAAGCAAAAGGCATGATGAATGATTGTTGAATGCTTGATGGACTATTCTTGATGAATGAAGAGCATGTTTAATGATTTTGAAATGATTTTTGGTTTTCTGCATCTTGAGCAAGTTTGATATGTGTAGATAATATATTTAGTTGCTCAAAAGTTGTCAATATGTCATATATGCAAAAATCCATGTCATGAGCCTTAATGAAGAATATGTATGTTGGAAATCATGGCATGTTGTTCACAAGATGTATGTTTTGATGATATAAGTGCTTGAAATCTATGTGAACAAGTTTGTTTTGATATATTTAAGTAATTCAATGCATTGGTTTTGCCAAAACATGCATAACTTTCAAAATGACCCCCTTTGAGGCCAAAAATACATTTAATTGTGAAAATTCTTCCAAAAATTGCAAAATCTTTTGAAAAATGGTTTTTCATCCATGTTTTTCATTCATACAAGTCCAAAATCATGTTTTACAAATGTTTAAACCCTTACTTGGACTTAAAATACTTAAAAACGAAGATTTGGTACCTCACAAGTTGGATTTTCTGTCAAAAATCTGTAGAACCAAGATGAGGGATCGATCCCTCTACATATAGGATCGATCCCTTTGGAAAAACATGTAGGAAACATGCTTCTGGAGTTAAGGGATCGATCCCTTTGCTAATAGGATCGATCCCTCTAGGCAAATTATGTCATTTTTCGCATTTTTAAGCCTTAGTTGAGAAGTTTTCTTAATTCTTTTGATATCCTTTTTCTTCTCAACTTAAAATTCATTGTTTTAACTTCTTTTTGATAATCTTTAATGTATGAAAATTCATTTTTCATTGATATCATGCCTAAACTCCATCAATTTGAATCATTTCCAACAAAATGGTATCACTTCCAACAATCAACTCACAAGTGCAAAATCATCTTTTGTTGAAAACATTCGTAAATCTTGAAATAATCTTGAAATATACTTTCAATGAATGCTTAAACATAATTTTGAGATTTATTTCAATGATTTGTGTATATATTTGAGAATTTGATAAACTTGTGATCATACCTTTTGTTCATCTTAGTCAAGCATGCTTAGAGAATTTTATCTTATAGCTTGACTCACATATTCCCATTAAGCATCATGATATAATTCTTAGTGGAAGTTGGTTAGTTAAGGTCATATACCTTAATGATAAATGATTGAAACTTGACCTTATGGATTGATTTTAAATATAAATTCAACAATTGGTAATGGTCATTGGCCTATAATTTGTGATGGTAAATGGATCCTCAATGTTCAAATGCATGAAACTTTATCATCTTTGTACTTAAAAAACAAAGGTCTTAATGACAACACCAACATTCAAAGATAAATGCAAACTTGAACAAATTTAATATCCATGCATTTATTATTTGAATATTTCCTTGCTCATAATTAGTTAAGGACTTGAATTAGAAAATGAGCATAGGATTTGTGTGCTTGAAACCATGGAAGAAAATGTGTTTGCTTGAATTCCTTGATGTTTTGAATCTTCCATATGGTATCAATTTGTGAATATGAATATGGATTAATATTTTATGATTGTGTACTAATGTTTAATTGATCCATATGCATATTTGATGATATGTGTTGTGTTCTTGCATATTTAGAATGAGTATTTTCTTGACATGAACACACTACACATAAATATTGGATTCATGCAAAATGCCTAAGTCAACCATTAGTAACAATTGGTATTTAGATTGAAATAACAATTAGTATCATTGGAAACCATATTTTCAATAATTGGTAAGCCAAAACTAAATTGCCAATTGGTTTGAGCTTTAAATTGACAACACTTCTCATGCTCCTTAGATTGAAATGACAAATAAAGAAGAATTCTCTTAGGATACTTTTGCATGAAACTCTTGTGTGCTAGAATTTGTAGTTAATTGCTATATGTTTTGAATCTATGCACACTCTTGCTTGAACATGATTTATGAGCACATGCATATGATATGTTATCTAATTTTAGCTCATAATCATGATGTATTGACATGCACCTTAGTTGGACCTTAGAGAATAATTGATATACTTAGGTGCTTGCTTAACTTCTTACCAATTGGAACCTTCTTGCAAAATTACTTATCAACAATTGGTATCAAAATTATTTATAAACAGTTGGTATAGGAAAATAAGCCTTGTCCTTTGCATGCCTAAACATTTCATACTCTTTATGGACATTGTCTTATGAATTTGTGCTATGAGTCCCATGTACTAACATGTTTCTTGTTGGATGGAGCATTTTTATTTGTTCTCACATAGCCATGATTTTAGGGGGAGCATATTTTTCCTTCTTTTTGCTATGACAAAAAGGGGGAGAGATAGATAAAGGGAGAGATAGATATAGGGAGAGATATTAAGGGGGAGAGATAAAGAGGGAAAATTCATTTTCAAAACCCATGCATATATTAAGGGGGAGCTTTATAAAATCCTTCTTTATTTGAGGAGGAGTATTTTTTCAAAGAATTTTCAAAGCAAATTTACATTAAGTTTTGTCATATCAAAAAGGGGGAGATTGTTAGCTTTAAATTGACATATATATTTTGAAATGACAAAAACTTAAGTAAGCTTTAATGTTTTAATTCATATTGTAAATTTGCCTTATCACACATGATTTTCTCAATCTATTTTCAAGTGATCATATCAAACATTAAGACCATGATTTAATGATGCATACTCTTATTGGTCTTAATACTTTGTAAATGTTTTGAATATTTTAGAAAATCACTTGATGAATTTTTAGACCATGTTTTCATTTGAGAAAGTCAAGAAAAACTCCCACAAAAATGCTAAAATGTTTTGGGTTGGATTAAGATCAAAGACCACATCATTTCTAACTCAAAAAGTGCAGGAAATCACCTTCTGGAGAGAAGGGATCGATCCCCTAAGGGAAAGGATCGATCCCCTTTTGGCAGTAAGCTCCCAACGGCTAGAAAAGGTCCCTGAAGCCCAGATCAAGATTCTGGACAAAAGGGTTCGATCCCCTATGGAAAGGGATCGATCTCTTTGCTCGAAAATAGCCTATAACGGCTAGTTTTTGTGAGACAACGGTAATATCCGAGATTTGGCTCCACCCAACGGCTAGAATACATCCAAGGGACTATAAATAGAGGCCTAGAAGCTAAAGGAAGCAAGAAGAACTACTCAATCAACTCCAATACTCATTTTCCTCAAATCCTCAAGCCTCAACAACAAATCAAGAGATAAAAAGTCTTCATCTTCCATCATTCATCTATTTCTTGTATTGCTTAGCACAAATCTTGTATAGGCTTTATCCTTGTGCTTAAACATTGTAATCCCTTGCCTATCTAGAGGCCTTTCTTTGATTACACATTTGTAAACACATTCATTCCTTGTAAAAAGGGGAGGTTTCTCTTTAGCCTTAGAAAAAGAGGGAGGTTACTCTTTAGCCTAAGAAAAAGAGGGAGGTTACTCTTGAGCCTAGAAAAAGAGAGAGGTTAGTCTTGAGCCTTGAAAAGAGGGATTGTAATCACAAATTCAAGATAGTGGATTTGGAGAAAATCCTTGGGAGCGTCTCAAGGTAGAGGACGTAGGCAAGGTTACCGAACCTCTATAAATCGATTGTGTAAATCTCTCTTTCCCTACTCTCTTTAATTAATTGCAATTATATTGTGTTTATTGCATTGAACTTGGATTGCATGCTTGCCTAGCCTAGAGAACTTAGAAATTATTAATATAGGCTAGAGAATTTAGAGAAACCGAAAAACGAGCTTATAGTTAGTTAAAAACTGATTCACCCCCCTCTCGGTATCGCCTATAAGAGCCAACAATTCCTCATCTTGACTACTCATCCACCTTCATATACTTCAAGCCATACCCAAAAACATCTATTTTAGGCATTTGTCTTTGCATACCCATAAGGATGAAATCAAAGTATGACAGAACACATATACCTGCTATGTCAAATCAGAGGATCACTTATACTATTGCCATGTAAGAGTGCATTCTATAGACATTCAAATGACACCACCAAATGGAACTCCCACTTTGGGTCATGTTTAGTGAGCTTATTCTCTAAGCACCCACATGCTATCCTTAAATATCTCCATTTTTTAATCTATGAGAACGATTGGTTACTTCATAACTAAAAATGCATAACATGTACCGATCTTTGAGTATTATCAATGCCCTGTCTCGATAGTATAATAACCAAAAATAGGATTAGGAACTAAGCTTTGATGCATAAGGATTATCATGATTTTAACCATATTACAAATCCCTTGTAAGACTTATGCTATTCCATGGGCTTCACTTATCTTCAAGTCATTGTGTGTCAATATAATTGACTAACATGATGAAGGGAAACCTTTCATGTTAGTTCCCTAAGCAAACATATTTTGCTATGATACCATGCCTCTTACCAAGTAAGTTGGCTCTAAGGTATACACTAACAGTTTACTCCCCCTCAAGCCCAAAAATCTCAAAGAGTCCACTCACAAGTGGCACCACTGATGGGAAGGCCAGTAAATTAGTAGCTAAGTCATGGCCAACTTGGCTTGAATCTAGGTTTAGTCTTGTTGATCCCATATTTGTCCCAAATTTAGATGACTCGGTCGAATAAGAGAAGTTGAGGAGAGAAGCAGTCTTTTTCATTATTATTCTTTATTTTCATTCTTCAACTTCATTCTCTTTTTTTTGGGTCATCTTCATTCATTAGTAACATTCTTATTAAAGTCCAAAAAGTAATAAAAGATTAGGATCTTTTATCCTTTAATGATATTACAATCATGTCTTAATTCAATATATGTTCTTTCAATTAAAGTGTTCACAATTGATTAAATTAGACCTTTTAGGCACATAATGTAGGCTAAAGTGAGATGCTATAAAAAATAGACAACAAGGCCAAAAGTAACTATTCTAAGTAGGGTTGTTCAAAATTTGGTTAAAACCGAATTAACTATCTGACCAAATTTATTTTGGTTAATCGATCGACCACTGAAATAAATTCAATCGATTAACAAACGAGTATTTGAAGAAAATTTGGTTAGCGGTTAATTTGATTTGAAACTCAAATATTAATCGATTACCTAAAATATTAACTAATTACTTTGCATTAGTGCTAAGTAATTGCAATAATTTTATATTGATGGTTTAAGTATTACCGTTTACATATTGTATGGATTAACGCTTTCAATAATTTTAGCTACAATTTTATACTGATGCTCTTTGTAATTAATTTAAATTTTAAATAATTACAAATTTAAATTAAATAATTAAAATAAAAAATAATTTTATAGTATTTCGGCTAATCGAATTATCTAAAATTTATTTCGGTTTGATTAATTCGAAAATACAAACTTCAGTTTGATTAATGAAAGTGAAATTGTAAATTTCAATTAATATCAGTTTTGACTAATGCGGTTAACTAAATCGATCGAATAAAGACTTTTAATTTTAAGGGTTATAAACCAAAGAATATTTTCTTATCAAGATAAGCATTTCAATATTTTACCTCATTTTGCATCAATCCCTTTTTCATTTCTCGTTTCTTTTCTTTTCTTTTCTTTACAATTTCTTATTTTTCCCCCATTTTCTTTTTATTATTTTTCTTTCCAAAAAGAAGTCAAAGACAATGAGTTTTGCCTCATTTCTCAACAATCCCTTTTTCATTTCTCTTTTCTTTTCAATTTCTTATTTTCTACCCCCAATTTCTTTTCATCTTTTTTCTTTCCCAAAAGAAGTCAAATACAAAGAGTTTTTCCTCTCTCACTATAACATACGGTTCTGTCGAAAATACGGACTAACTTTTTCCTTTTCTATCGATTTGGTTATAGTATTTGTCATGTCATTATTCTTTCTTTCTGACATTAAATACATTGTCAAGACTATTTCAATATTATCACATTAAATCCAATCCCTTCAGGACTGTATAAACATTAACATTGATATTAATTTAACATTCAACTGTTTCGTATCAATACATGATCAAGTTTAACATTCTATTTACTGTACACAATATCATCTTTACAAGTTTACATCCCCACTACGTTTAAACTATATTCCAGTACTGTACAAAGTTTGAGAAATACAATAAAAGAACAATATTCCTTCAAGGGTTTTTAGGTGCACCTCGAAGAAATACTGTATACCAAAAGTATAAGCTCCTCTCAAAGTGAGCGGAATCACTGCAAATAGCCTGGGAGGAAAAAGTAAAGGGTAATTTACTCTCAGTAAGAGGACATATATAAAAGTGTGATACTACGTAGCTATGAAGCATGACTCCTACTTGGCTCTACAATGGCATAAACAAGTCAATCTCGATACAATCGTTAAGAATAAGGAATTTCTATAGCCGATTAGGATGACCAGGTTGAGTATGGAAGGATGCTTTAAAGCACCTCACTTGTCTCAAGTCCTAAGTTCGACTATAGGGAGGTGATATAACATTCCCAAGATATTGAAGCTTTGTAATCAAAATTAAAACAATCGTTGAATTATAACTGCAAGACAGTTATAAAAAATACGAACACTTAAAATATAATTAAATCAATAAAATCAAACTTTCCTTAAATTATAAAACATTCCAATCTAGCAAAAATTTCTTTTAACATTAAGCATTCAAATCCATAATCTGTCAAACTATAAACATTTCGTGGAGACGTCAACATCCTAATAGAATCATGCATAAGCAATTCCCATAAGGGATATAATATAGGAAATGGCATACCATGGTTTAGGTTAGGGATTTATCGCTAATAAGCCATTCTTACGAATGCGAAGACTAATGGCCATCGTCGAACAATCACACAGTGTACACTAATCAGGTAACATCTATAGGAGCTGATGACTTGACTAGGGTCATACAGCAATCAATTAGTATAATCTGAGTGCATAATATGGGAGCTGATAATCTCAAAACAGTCATTATCCAAATTCAATGCTTTTAAGACCATCAATACCCATTAAAACCCTTTTTAAATACATTAATTGCAATCCAAACAAATTTATACAAAATATACATTTCAAATCAATATTTCGGAAAGGGGTAGTCGATTGCTATGCAATTTCTCAAATTAATTAATTTATTTTCTAAATTAATTTTTGAATATTTAAAAATTGAATATAAAAAGGGGTAGTCAATTGGTCACTTTGGTAATCGACTAGTTTTGAAACAGAATATTTCTGGATAAAATGCAGTCAACTGGTGCGTAAACAGAATATTTTTGGAAAAAGGGCAGTCCACTAGCCCTCATGGCAATTGGCTAGTTTTGAAACAAAATGCTACTGGATAAAAGCGGTTGACTTACTTTAAGGAGTCGGTTGGTTTTAAGTCGGTTATAGAGATGGGCAATCGACTGGTCTAAGTCGATTATCAAAAAAGTACATCGTGCCTGTGTCTGGGCAGTCGGCTACTTCTAGACAGAATCAACACTAGGAGTTAAACCGAATTTCAAACTTCTTGCACTTATAAAACAGTTCCATTTTTGTATCCAACCATTAAACCACAATGCAGGCATAGTGCCCCTATGCCATTTTACATACGTCTCTTACCTCAATATCCCAACAATACAGTAACTTGCAGCACCGAACGATCTTCCTTAGTTTCCCAAAGCTAATGCTGCAAAACAATAACAACTTCAATCAAATCTCATTTTCTTTTAAATCTAACTCTACTAACCATCTTCAGAACACTTAAGCATGATCCTATAACCTCCAAAGCATCAAGTTCAACACACTAACCTTTCTTTCTTACTACACCAAGTGCACCCTAAGTGCTAAACTTAACCTCTTTCAAAACTAACATCATAACCATCTTTCTCTTACTCATCACTTTCATTTTACACCATCCATGCATGCAAAATCACAATGTTATCATGTGAACCCTCTCTTGATCGAAACCTTGAGGAATCTCTACA
Source organism: Heritiera fomes (assembly GCA_032173925.1). NCBI lineage: Eukaryota > Viridiplantae > Streptophyta > Magnoliopsida > Malvales > Malvaceae > Heritiera > Heritiera fomes. Next base: position 21,486,840 of record JAPDPM010000004.1, on the reverse strand, counting down.
CTTGGTTTTACTTTATTTCAAAGCTATATACATGTTATACAAACTTAGAGCAATCAAGAACATTAGGTAACATCAAATAGAACTTCATCTTTTCTCACCTTCAATAGTGATTAAATTTACAACAGCCAAAACACTCCACAAATGGTTGATTCAAGCTTCCAAACTCCAGGTATAACTAGAGCTAAGCAAGAGGAATGATTCTTCTTTAGGGTGCAAGTTGATTGGATGAGGGTTAGAGGGTGATTCTCAAGGTTTCTCACTCTAGGACTTAGCAAAATTTGAGAGAAAAATGAAGAGCAATGGTGATGGCTGGCACTCAAGGGAGAAGATGATGACAAAATACTCTTTCTTATTCATTTATTTCATTAAAATATCATCTCTTGCCATTTGACCATTTTGTCCCTATAAAATGCCATTAATTCCACTTATATCCTTAGCAATAAGATTTTAGTTTACTTATTATATTTAATTTCTATTTATTTTTATTTTTTATAATTATAGTCTTTTAATAATAGAAGAAGTCAAATCTTTGTCTTTGGGGCATAGGTTGGGCGGCCATATGGGTGAAATTACCAAAATACCCCTAGTGGTACAATCACATAATTTTTAACATTTTCGAGAGATTCAGTCTATGGCTTGGAATAGACTGACATCTTGACACAAGGATTTGACTATGATAATCTGTGGATCAAAAGTCAAACTAGGTTGACTATTATTCACTAAAGTTCTCCCAACCTATAGACAAAATCGTCATTTTTGAATTTGTTGCATGTAAACTTAAGTATGCTCAAACAAAGGAATTTTGAAAAGTGATCCTTTTACCAGTTATATATTTTGAGCCCAAATTTAAGAATTTGCCACTATTTCCATCAAGGTTACACACAATGTTGTGGGGCTTACCTTGCAGTTTCTCCTTTACCTATAAGACATAGTGCAACTTCTCTTTACAATTTATCCAATCACTCTAACTTAAAATACTATGTAGGTACGAAAGGAATTAAGGAAATCAGAAATCTCACACTCACTCTCTATCTTCTTCTGCCCTAGAAATATTTGTTTTGGACTGCACTCTCCTTTTTTTTATGAACACATCTCTTTTTCTTTTTGTTTTCTTTTTCCTTTTTGCCCCTTAGTGTGGAAAGTGATCCTTAGTGGGTTTATTTCCAAAGAATATCATAGGTTTAAAAAGGATGACTAGTAAATAATTTTACTGACACACAAATGATAAATGAAAGATGACAACTTCTCATCTTAGGTTTGAATATTGTTATTGATGAACATTTATTGAACTAAAACATACTCGAGGATGGAAAAGATTCTCCAATCTCATCTTTTAATGCTCGAACTTTTGCATTTTTCTTTATTAAACAAACTTAGAATATTTTGGGATAAAGTAACCTTTCATTCTGGTCAAAATGAATAGAGCTTTAAAATCGAATCTCAAATTACTATTATAATTGACTTCATATTCATTGTCTGGAAATTGGATATGGGTGAAGGTGTGGAAGAATAAAGAGAAGAAAAATATATCAACCAGCTTTAATGAAATGAAATGTGGGATAAATAACAAATATAATGATTCAATTGAAAAATGTAATGAAAGTACTTAAGTCAATTTATTGAAAATGATTAAACAAATAAAATGAGATATCATCGTGAAACATCTCAAGTGGCTTATTATTTTTCTTTCTTTTTTGTTTTGTTACAAGGAAAATATTAAATAATTGGATGGGGATGCTTGGATTCGAACCGAAGACTCACAATATGCAACAACTCATCCTTAGCCACTAGGCCAAGAAGTTGTCTATATGGTGACAAATCAAACCGCAAGGGTGACAAATCGGTTTAGTGTTGTGTTGCATGCAACCCTTAACTGGTTTCCCTTCACTCATTCTTGTCATCAATTCCATCATTGTCGTCAATTGTTCCTTAATGTCCTAATAATTTCTTTTAATCATTTCTATTCAGCCAACTAATTCCTTTTCCATGAGTGCTATCGGTGTATCTCAAAATCTTGGATGACAGAGCTATCCTTGAATCTTTATTACCATAATTAAAACATCTTTAAGAAATCATCTTTTATTAGTGTTGGTGGTGTATCTCAAAATATTGGATGACAGAGCTATCCTTGAATCTTTATTTGTCACGACTCAAAGGTTGTCTTATTACTTATTTACAGCAGACATCCAAAACGTGGGCTAATTTTTTGCTTTTCTAAATTAGTTTGTCAACGTGCAGTTTAGTGCAAAATGATTAAGCAGTTAACTACTTGTCTCATTTTGAACACTTAAAACTTATTTTAAGTTTAATTGATGATATAATTAAGCCTTTTTTTTTATTCTAAACTAAGGATTTGTATGTTTCTTTGAAAATTTTTACTGGTTTGCAGGCTTAGCATGTGAGTGGAGAGAGGCCGTGTTTCTATTGTAGGGGAAATGGATAATTCAGAGGTGGGCCTGGCAATTGATTAAGGTTTTGAATTGAGGCTAGTCCTTTAATATGGTTAAGATGGACTCCTTTTGGAGAAGTTGTGTTTTTTTATGAGGTCGGCTATGACCCAGGCACAATATTATCTGATAAAAATATTCAGATTTAATTCTTCAAGCAAAACTAACCGAGTTATTGTTTTGGACGTTAATTTTGGAAGTTCTTTTTAATGTTTATACTAAATTAAAAACCCGCGCTTGATGTGGAATCAAAAAGTAAAAAAAATGTTCATTTGAAAATATAATTATGCGCAACCAAAAAAAAAAAGAAAATATAATTAAGCAAATAAGGTCTTTTCTTCTTATAAAATGTGTGCATAAACAAATTTAAAGAAAGACAAATTAAATAAACGAAAAATCAAAGAAAGGAAAGTATCTCAGTATTTTCATCATTAATTACAATAAAATCCATAATTCTTCCATACTCCACTAAAGAAAAAAATAATTATTTAAATAATAAACGAAGTAAACAACATCAACATAAAAGAAAGCCAAGAAGGGGAGGAAAATTTACTGAAACAAATGAGCAAATGATTGATTACACCTGTCAAGTAATCACATTTTCTCAATAGAACAATGTGCACACTTTGTTTTGTAAAGATAAAAGCTCCTTTTAATTGATAGGATGATATTTTGTGAATTTTATATATGCTAATATATTTGCTTTATTGATGTTTTAACCTTAAAAGAGCTTACTAATGTTTATTTTATGTTTTAGGTATTAAATATCAAAGTTGGAATAAAAAGAAGTTAAAAAGAGCAAAATACAGTATTTTCTGTCCAGCTTGGAAGATTAACGTTTTTGACCAATTTAACGACCTGATCTCAAGAAGTGGCCTTCATAAAAGTTGTAGAGGACTTCTCAAGGTTTCAGAATGTCCAAGATCGCAAAAATCGGAGTTCATTTGATGGGTCAAACGTCTGAACAAAATCAGTATGCAATTCTGGGCAGAAAAACGAGATTGAGAAGAAATTCCAACAAAGCAAGTTCAAGACCAGATTTTGTTGAGAGAAGATAATTTCTTAATTTTATTTTGTCTTAGATCTATAATTAATTAATAAAAATAGGCCTTAGGAATTTTACTTAGAAAATAATTGTAAAAAGATGATGAGATAAAGGTAAGAGTTTGACTAGTCAAATTACTTGTTTTCCAAGTAAACTCTTATCTGAATCTCACATTGCTTAGGAAAGTCTTTTAAACTCTTTCTTAGGCCTATATAAAGAGCACAAGACTCTCATAAACAACATCCCTCTCCTCCCTCTTCTCTTTTAGTCTTGTAGGATTTTCTTTAGGGTTTTTAATAAAATTTTATTTTTTTCTTTATTTTTAATTAGTTGCTGATTTTTTTTATTATTTTTAATTTTGATTTTGTTTTCTTTATTTAAATTAATATTGTTTGTGTGTTCTTGCTTGTTAGTTTATAATCTTGATTATTAATTCTGATTTTATATTATTAAAGATTGATAGTTTAATTGTTTATAGCATGATAATTGTCTTCTTTATAATATTAAACTTGAATTTTATGTTCTTGAATATGTCTAGTGAGTAGTTTTTTTTATTCAGTTATGAGGTAAATTGATTATTCTTGGGAAAAGCATGTTGTGAGATTCTTGAATCTATTATATAATTGTTAATTAAATATCCATGATTCTCTGAGCACATTATAATGATTGTTTGTTTGATTAGATAGGATGCACACTATTTAGTTAGATTAAATAATCTACCGCCAGATTAAAAACATAAGTTCGTAATTGTTTGTGGAGTAAATCACTAGGAATGGAGGACAATTAAGGTTTAGATTAAATGAACCGAGCTTATGTGTTTGTTATCTAATGTCAACCCATATCTTTCTTGTTGTTAATGCTGCTACAACTTATATCTAGAGAGCTTGTTCTAGGTAGGTTAAGTAGTTAGAGATTAGTTAAAGAGCTTGTTTTAACTAACAACTCAGTAAGGAAAGATGGTGTAACAGAGCTTGTTGTTATGCTACGGTTGACTATTTAATTGACAATAATATTTTGTAATCAATGATCAACATCGAAATCCAAGAATGATTGATTGCCTCGTAACTGAAGCTTTTTGCTATTTGTTTTTTTTTATATTTAATAATTCTTGTTTTCTTTATTTTAGACATAGCTTACAAAACCCTCAGATTTTCTTCTTCTTTCCCCAAATCCTAAAATTAGATTTTTAATTTAATAATTAACTTTAAAAAATTCAATCTCTGTGGGTTCGACCCTTGCTCCGCTATCTACATAATAGAGTTAGGAAATTTTTTTTTTGGTGACTGACGACACTCATCAAATTTTGGCGCTGTTGCCGGGGACTGAAATTTGTTTAGGTTAATTATTTTAATTTAAAGTCTAATTTTTTTTCTTTTCCTTTTCTTTTCTTTTTCAGGGTTTGCTTGTCTGACAAGGATTCTAATCACAAACTTCAAAAGATTAGGGACTATATACAAGCAACCCAAAGCGCAGTGCCACAAGCACCACAACATCCACCACCACTACCTCCCAAGACGAGAAGTGAGAGGACTCCATGGAGCAAGCTTATGAACCACACTATAATTTTGACCCATACTATAATTATGAACCACACTACAATACCTACTATCAAGGATGGTGGGATCATTCTAATTTTAGTTATGGGAATCAATATGAGGTTTACCATATGCCATTCCAAGATACATATCAAGCTCCATCTCAAGACTCAGGTATGCCTCCACCTCAAGGATCAAGTATGTATCTTGAAGATATTGTTAAGACTCTTGAGATTAAAATTTTACAATTTTCACAAGAGGCTGATGTTTATATTAAGAATATTGATCACCATGTGAGTCAAATAATGAATTCCATAAGTAACACTAATATGACCTCTCAACCTGTGGAGAATCCAAGAGATAATGTTACTAACATCACCTTGAAAAGTGAAAGGGCAATTGAATCCAAGGAAAGTGCACATGAAGATGTCGACAACTTTATAGAAAGGGAGGATGAATCCAATTTCTATATTAAAGGTGGAGTTGTTGACATGCACAATGTAAAAGGGAGAGAGAATTTCGACAATTTTATAAAGCACTATGAGGATGTTGAAATTAAGGAATTCAAAGCTGAGGTAAGTGAAAAACAAATTCCTTTTAATTCTTCTACTTACCCTCCTCCTTTTCCTGGTAGGTTTGCAAGAGCTACAAATGAAGAGCAAGACAAGGAGACCTTGAAGACATTTAGGTAAATGGAAGTTAATATTCCTCTCCTTGGTGAAATTAATGATCAAGTGCTTTGCGATGCCAAGTTTTTAAGGGAACTATGCACTTCCAAGAGGAAATTAAAAGGTGATGAAAAGCAAGTTCTTAAAGATGAGATAGAAATAGCCATGAGCAAAAATCTTGAGAATGAGGAACTCGAGAAACCGATAAAAAAGTTGAGGTTTGAGATTGGATGATGGAAGGTGGAGCGGTCGAGCTAATGACATTAAACAAAAGCGCTACTTGGGAGGCAACCCAAGGATGTAAAACGAGGGAGTATTTCTTTCCTTTACTTGTATTACCATTTAATTTTTGAGTTTTTTATTGTTCTTCTTTGCATGCTAAACTTACTTTGAGGACAAAGTAAGATTTAAGTATGGGGGGGAATATTGGTTTATGAGTTTATAGATTTTTTTTTAGGAAGTGAAAATTAAAAAAAAAAAGACATCAAATTTTTAAGAGTTTTAAAGATCATGATATGTTTTCTTTCTTTTAAGGATTGATTCTAAACTAAAACAAAGTTTTATAAGAAAGTTGAGACTATTTTGATTGTTATTATTGTTGAAGTGAATACTTTCTAAAAAATTTATGTGAGTTCATGATTAAATATGATTGCTCATATGATATTGATAATGTGATTAATTCATTGAAGTTGGTATAAGCAAAGGATAAATAGACAAAAAAAAACATAAAAAGAGAAGAAAAATAAAGGTTGAAAGCTTTAAATTCTACTCCAATGTTTTGAGTTACTCGATCTTGTTGATTAAATTCTTGAAGTGACTTAAAATATGAGTATGCAAAGCACTCTAAAAGAGAGCTTACTTGTTGAGTAACCGGGTGTTGGTATCACCAATATTAACATTCGCGTAAGAAGGTAAGTAAGTACTTAGGGAAACCATTATTGAAACCTCAAAAGAAAAAAAAAAGAAAAAAAAGAAAAACAAAAAAAAAGTTCTTGATCTATTGACTTTGTTTGTAGTAATGTAAATTGAATAATTGCAAAGTTGATGTTATATGTTTCAAGTGTGTTGATTGTGAATTTTGCGTGAATTTATTTAGAAGTATGCATGAATATGAGAAGTAATTGTGAGATCCGGTATTTTGTATACATTGTACATCTTATTGTACATGATTGATAATTAAAAAAAATTAAAATATGGAATTAAATAAAGATTGAAGATGAGACTTTATTTTACATTATGGAAATTTGATTGTTGGAATTATTGGCTTAATGGCAATCAAAGATATGAAGAAAAGATGAATTTAAGTGTGTACTTATGCAAAGCTATTTTATTGGATGGAATGTAAAAGAGAAGAGGAGAAACTAAGTTTCCATGCATGCCAACAACAAAATCTGCACTTAGTTGTATTCGACTGGAAATAACAACAAAGGAAGTTATATTGGCTGCCATGTACCGATTTCCAGCTAGACATCTATTGTGAATCCAGCCATGATTTTAAGCTATAAGATTTCATTATAAGAAATATAAAAGGGATAGAAGAGAGTGATATACGAGAATAACTATTATTGGATGAAACTACAAAAAGACAATGAGTTTCGGTCAAAGGAACGGGACCGCAAGTTGTACATGTCTGCTATGAGTCCAACCGAAAATTTAAAGTAAATGAGCTATCTTTTATGGACTAAAATAAAAGACTAATAATGTTTAATGGATAAAGAGTTAATGAAAACACCATGTGCATAACTATTATTGGCTGAAGTTGTAAAAAAAGAATAGAAGAATACATGGACAAAACGGATAGCAGCAACTGCACTCTACCGTTCATACCTGCAGTTTTCTTCAGAAAAATTAAATGCAATTGGACATAAAATGATGGAGAAAAATTAAGATAAGGAGTCACATGATTTATTATTATTGGTTGAGGTTAAAGAAACAAAGAACTCAGTAAAATCACCATCTCTTTATCACGTTTTCTGCTTTACTACGAGAACCGGAAATTGTGTTGCTTTGTGTTCTGTATTAGCTTCTGGCTTTCAAAAAGAAACTCAACAAGATTCTGACTTTTGGAAACTTAGATACTTAACCTTCTTCCTCAACCTTACCTACACTCTAGAATAAATCAAGAACCAAGTCAATAGACGCTGACGTGAGAAGGAACAAAACAGAACAAAATTTTGTTTTGGGAGATCACCAATCGGTCAAGGTAAGATCTCACAGTTTATGATTCCTTTGATAATAAATGATGAAATTACATGTGTATTAGCATGAGAAGTATGACTTTAGGAATTATTGTTAATTTAATCTTGATATAGACTTGAATGAACATAAGAGAACCATGTTAGAAATTACATGATGCTAAAGAGAAACGAAGCATGAGATGTGAATAATAAGGAAGAAGAAATTAGAAGTTAGATAGTTGAAAGAAGACTTTTGACTAAAGAAGAGATTTCGGATTGGACATAGAAACAGAGAAGCAATTAAAGCTTCATGCAAGAATCGGTTGGAAATAGAAACAGAGAAGCATTTAAAGCTTCATGCAAGAAAAAAAATGGAACAAAGGGGGTTCACGTAGAGAAGAAATTAACAGAATCAAGAAGATAGAAAGAAAAGTTGAAAAAGTCAATAAGAAAATGGCCAAAGGTAGGTTCGGCCATGACTTTAAATTTAGATATGGTGTTGAAAGAAAAATTGGAAATTAGTAAAGAATAGTTGTAGAAATTAAGTTTTATACCGGTATAATTTATATTGGTTGTAATTATTTTATGACTTTAGAGGCTGCATTATATGAATATTAGTGGTTTAAAAATAAGAAGAAAATTATTAATAATTTTTGATAAAATTATTTTGCAGCCCGAGTAGACGGATTTCGGTTAGCATTACCGGGACGATCGTCGGCATAAGACTGGTAAGGGATGCGTGTGTGAGCCGTAAGGATACTGTAAATGCATGGTTTGGTTCACACTATTTTTATAAAATAATTTGGATATAAATTGCCTTGAGATTGGTGAAAATTTGGTGGAATTGTGGCTGTTGTTGAAATATTAAACTGTATTTTTCGTGTAGGGAGGCTAGGTTAGAAATAACTGTTACTCTGCTGAAAATTACAGAAATAATTGAGAAAATTTCTAGTATTTTTCTAAAGTGAAATTTTGAGAAATTTCCATGAAATTCATTAAATTGCATAATTTTATAGTTTACAGAAAAACTATATTTAAATATTCCTGATAAGGAATTTTATTTATGTGAGAGTACCATCATGTGCCTTTTATTGTTTTATAAGTATCTAGAACATTTTCTAGAATGATTGTTACAGTACGAATATTTTATGAATTTTTATTCATAAAATGAATATATTTTCAATTTAAATATTTATATATTAATTGAAATTATATTCAGTGGAATTGATTTCATAAATGGTGTTTATATCACGTGTTTACTGTTTTGAGACTGTTAGGCCCCGTATCATTGTGACATCCCCGTCACTTCATCTTATCACTTATCTTTTTCCTTCTTTGTTTAGATTTAGTTCATCAATGTCATCCCTCTTTTCATACATTAGCTAATTATTTAATAACTCATAAAATTTTGTTCAATATCCATAAGCATAAAATGATATATATAAATATCATTCCATTTCCACAGGATCTCATACATTATCTTATCTTACATCCCCGACATCTTATATACATAAATTTCTACTTGTACTGTACTGTAGCTGAATTACAATTTACTATATACATGAACATATAAGTATACCTTCTATGCTAATTGGGAAGCGTATCAAGAAGGTACACCTTGATTCTTCAAAAACAAGCTCCTCTAGTCGGAGCGGGATTCACTTCAGATAATCTGTAGGAAAAATGGTCGTAAAAGGGTGAGTTTACGCTCAGTAAGAAAAGTATGTAAAAGAGCGTACTATGCCTCTATATGCATTTTTCCTACTTAACTCTATAATGTCATGTAAAGCATTATAAAGCATTATAAAGCATGCATCATAAACCTCTTTCATGCATTATTTGCAACCATGCATATTCATTTCAAATGACATGGCAATCATACTTTGTATGCTTCTTTTAAAATATAGCATACATATAAAACATGCATCATACTTCTTTCTTTAAAACATCATACTTCATAACATACTTTAAAAACATACATCATACATTTCTTTATACATACATCTTGTACTTTGAAATAGATGGAGACTATGTACAATATTTAAGTGATTGAGTCGTCATATGAACCGTTCATTCCCATTCATATGACTCTAATCATGCATTGGTACAGTAGTGCACTCTGTGTAGGTCAGGGATTCTCTCCTGCCTTTAGTAATCCACAGTGAACACTAGTCAGGTGTCACATGTGGGATTGAGGACCGGACGAGGGTTCCTCGCTTAACATACATATTACTGAGGACTTGATCAGAGTCTCTCAGCCATCAGAAATGCATAATCATTACGTAGTCCATAGTCTCAAAACATTATAATATACTTTTTTCAGAAAACACTTTTGTGTTTAAATCAAATAAGCTTTGAAAGCTCTTTTCATACATGGCAGTCGACTGGTCTTATAGGGCAGTCGACTGCTGCTTCATAACTTCATTTCTCGAAATTATTTTCATTTCGAAAAATACATGGGGGCAGTCGACTGGTCCATATAGCAGTCGACTGGTTTTCAAACAGAATGCTTCTTAGCAAATAGCAGTCGACTGGTCCATATAGCAGTCGACTGTTTTTGAAACAGAATGTATTTTGGCAAATAGCAGTCGACTGTCCCATATAGCAGTCGACTGGTTTGAAACAGAATGCTTCTGGGAAAATAGCAGTCGACTGGCTTACATAGCAGTCGACTGGTTTGCATCGATTTTCGAAAAACGACGTTTTGGTTGTCTCTAGGCAGTCGGCTGCTACTTAAGGCAGTCGGCTGCTCCTAACCTAATTGGTACTAGGAGACAAGTCCGAAAATGCATCTTTTCCTGCACAAAACTAGCTGATGTTTCTTTCCAAATCACATACACACATCATAAAACATGCGGACATAGCCGCCTTACGTCCGTTACATAATTTCCTTACCTCGATTCCTTCGAGAACGCAAGATCACTTGGCGCGTTAACCCTAGCTTTCACTCCTTCAAAGCTGAAATCATCATATCATATCAAACCTTAAATTAAACCACATACACATATCATATCAACTCAGCACAACTCAAATCCATGAACGAAATTGACTAAATCATTTTCTTCTCTTACCTTCACAAGAGACCAGAATTTCATATGTTAAGATCTCTTCCAATACTTGGATTCACTCTATCAAACTTTGGATATCACCTAGTCTAATGACAAGGATTATTTTTCGTTCTACGAACTTAGTGAATTAGTGGAAGGATGAGGTGGTTTAGCAAGGAGCTTGGAATGGAAACTTGGAAGATTGGAGATGGCACGAGAGGGAGAGCTGGGAAGAGTGGCTGACGTTGGTGATAGCTGATGAAGATGGTGAGTCATGCACTTGCATTAATTGCATGCTCATCTCTTTAATCATCTCAGCCAATCCATTTGATCCTCTTTGACCCATTTGACCATTTAATTCCTCTTCCATATGACTCATCCATTTAATCTCCAATTAAATTTCTGATTAAATTTCTTGTCTCATACTCTTAATATTTTTTTTCTGATATCAACCTAATAAATCATTTGACTTATTGACATCCACTTTATTAGTTCTTCCATATTACATACATCATTCATGCATTAAACTTCATATTTATTTAATCATATTAATTGAAATACTTTACATGCATGGAGGAATACATGGAAATTGGGGATCTCACAATCATGCTCACGTGTCACGTGTTATTGCTGATAGATACTGATCCTATTGTCAGCGTCTCCAGTGGGCACCTGATCAGTGCACACTGTGGACCTCATAGACTATGGACATAGATCTCATGTGTTTCCCCTATTTGGGATGATATTATAGCATGATATATTTAGGGTGTTGCCTGGTCTCCATGATACTGTACTGATGATTGTACTTTTCACTGAACTTTTAGCTGGTACTAAATTAATTGCAGCCACTGAGCTTTTAATATACTACGTGTTGAACTGAATGTTATACGGTGTTTTACAAGTGTGAAAATGAATATCTCTTTGAAAGGAATATTAATTCCTCATTTATTTACTTAAGTGTTTTATCATATGAATATCAATTATTTTTAGCATATAGATTTTATAGTATCAGTTTCGCATGCAATTCTCTTACTGAGCGCGTTAGCTCACCCTTTTATTTTCTCACTCCACAGACTATCTTCAATGATTCTGTTTCATAGATTTGTCTACGTCGTAGTTGACCCCGAGGCAGCACTTAGTGGATCCTGGAGGTAGCATTTCTTTTATATGTTTTCAGACATAGTTGTACAGTACTACTTTTGTATAATTCCTGTACTGGGGATGTAGAACACGTGTATATACTGTATATATATTGCAGTAAATATTCTCATCGACTACTGATTTAATTTAAGCATAATAGTAGTTACTGTATCATAAGTGAGTGACAAAGGCATCACAGACAGCCCAACCGTCACGTGTGGTATTATAATATGGTAAAAACTGTACATTTTGGGATGTGACAGTAATAATTAGAATATGATTGACTTGATTATTTGACTCTTGTTGAAGTTATGAGTTAAGAATTGAAAATTTTGAAAATATGTTCATGATCTTAATCTTGTTTTGAGTCTTAATTTTTAATTTTTGAGTCTTATTTTGAATTTTTAGGATTGAGTCTTAAGTAAAAGATTTTGTGGGTATATCTTCTAAAAGCCCTCACGAGACACAACTTGTCCACTAGGGGTGGCCGGTTTAAAGGCTTATTGCATATGCTAAATGCAATCGTGATTCCTACGAAAGTGAGTTAGGATTTAGGATTTAGTTCTTTAGGAAGTTAGTTTAGGTTTTGCTACAGGACTAGCAAAAGCTAAGTGTGGGGGAATTTGATAGGATGATATTTTGTGAATTTTATATGTGCTAATATATTTGCTTTATTGATGTTTTAACCTTAAAAGAGCTTACTAATGTTTATTTTATGTTTTAGGTATTAAATATCAAAGTTGGAATAAAAAGAAGTTAAAAAGAGCAAAATGCAGTATTTTCTGTCCAGCTTGGAAGATTGACGTTTTTGACCAATTTAACGACCTGATCTCAAGAAGTGGTCTTCATAGAAGTTGTAGAGGACTTCTCAAGGTTTCCATAATGTCCAAGATCGCAAAAATCGGAGTTTATTTGATGGGTCAAACATCTGAACAAAATCAGTATGCAATTCTGGGCAGAAAAACGAGATTGAGAAGAAATTCCAACAAAGCAAGTTCAAGACCAGATTTTGTTGAGAGAAGATAATTTCTTAATTTTATTTTGTCTTAGATCTATAATTAATTAATAAAAATAGGCCTTAGGAATTTTACTTAGAAAATAATTGTAAAAAGATGATGAGATAAAGGTAAGAGTTTGACTAGTTAAATTACTTGTTTTCCAAGTAAACTCTTATCTGAATCTCACATTGCTTAGGAAAGTCTTTTAAACTCTTCCTTAGGCCTATACAAAGAGCACAAGACTCTCATAAACAACATCCCTCTCCTCCCTCTTCTCTTTTAGTCTTGCAGGATTTTCTTTAGGGTTTTTAATAAAATTTTATTTTTTTCTTTATTTTTAATTAGTTGCTGATTGCTTTATTATTTTTAATTTTGATTTTGTTTTCTTTATTTAAATTAATATTGTTTGTGTGTTCTTGCTTGTTAGTTTATAATCTTGATTATTAATTCTGATTTTATATTATTAAAGATTGATAGTTTAATTATTTATTGCATGGTAATTGTCTTCTTTATAATATTAAACTTGAATTTTATGATCTTGAATATGTCTAGTGAGTAGTTTTTTTTATTCAGTTATGAGGTAAATTGATTATTCTTGGGAAAAGCATGTTGTGAGATTCTTGAATCTATTATATAATTGTTGATTAAATATCCAAGATTCTCTGAGCACATTATAATGATTGTTTGTTTGATTAGATAGGGTGCACACTATTTAGTTAAATTAAATAATCTACCGCCAGATTAAAAACATAAGTCCGTAATTGCTTGTGGAGTTAATCACTAGGAATGGAGGAGAATTAAGGTTTAGATTAAATGAACCGAGCTTATGTGTTTGTTATCTAATGTCAACCCATATCTTTCTTGTTGTTAATGCTGCTACAACTTATATCTAGAGAGCTTGTTCTAGGTAGGTTAAGTAGTTAGAGATTAGTTAAAGAGCTTGTTTTAACTAACGACTCAGTAAGGAAAGATGGTGTAACAGAGCTTGTTGTTATGCTACGGTTGACTATTTAATTGACAATAATATTTTGTAATCAATGATCAACATCAAAATCCAAGAATGATTGATTGCCTCGTAACTGAAGCTTTTTGCTATTTGTTTTTTTTATATTTAATAATTCTTGTTTTCTTTATTTTAGACGTAGCTTACAAAACCCCTAGATTTTCTTCTTCTTTCCCCAAATCCTAAAATTAGATTTTTAATTTAATAATTAACTTAAAAAAATTCAGTCTTTGTGGATTCGACCCTTGCTCCGCTATCTATATAGTAGAGTTAGGAAATTTTATTTTTGGTGACTGACGACACTCATCATTAATAGTGCAAAAGAAACAGACTAACAAAGACTTTCAAAATTGGTCAAAATGGATAACAAAATTACAATCCAACTAATGCCAAATTCTGATGATGTGTCAAGTAAAAAAAACCATAATTTAATTTTATTTTTGATAGTTACCATTAACATATAGTTACATAGATTATATATCAGTAAAGGATAGGATAGTGGTTTAATTAAATTATTATTTAAGAAAAACATTCTTTATTTTTTTGTGTAAATAAAAAAACATTCTTTATGTATCACGTAAGATGGGATAAATTGGAGGGACATGTAATGTAAGTAACATTGCCCTAGATCTTTCTCAAAAAACATAAAAATAAAAATAAAAGACATTGTCCTAAAACAAAGACCTTCAGCTACATGCTACGGACGGGCCACAGGCTGCAGGCTATGGGCAACTGCATGTTCTCAACTAGTGCTCGGGGAACTACATTGTTTCTTTCCTAATCTTCTTTGATTTGTGGTTATTGATTACCATTCTTTAATATTAAATCTAGATATGCCATGTTCTCAAACCTCCATACAGTCAAAATTTTATATTCCAAGAGCCTATATATAAAAATTTTTTTGGTGTAACTAAGGTATTCTAATCCGTTTTACGTCTGAAACTAATATTGTTCGAGCTGAAAGTGATAAAGAGTAAAACTCTCCTAATAGTGATGACTCCAGAAATCAAACCATGTCAAATACATAAAAAAAAAAATCAATTTTCACTTCGAACCATTCGTAGGTGCCTATATAATTGATTGTTCTTGTTTATATCTTAGTCAAGTTGGCAAATGTTGTTTGTTTTAAGTACTTTTATTTTTTAGAGTATGGAGTTGCAATGCACGCTGAGAACAAAATGTATGGTTAAAAAAGGAAAAAAATAAGTAGTTAAAGAGAGGGAGAGAGAGAGAGGGAGAGAGAGAGAGAGAGAGAGAAGAGAGAAAAGAAAAGATCAGATTGAGAGAGTACAACTGCTAATTAAAAAAAAAACTGCTAATTAAAAACACCTGGAATTTCATATTCTACAGCCTACAGAAGGAGTACAAGAACAAAACTCAGTTCTACTGACTAATAGAACCACCAAAAACTGAATTCTCTACTATTTACAGGCTTTTCGCTCTGAATTTCTTCTCACTTGGAAAAGTCAAGAGCATCAACACTGAAAAGATCAATTAACAACTCAACATTAATCCTTAATTAAACTCCAAATTCTTCATCACTAAACTGATTGCATTTGCAAATATGTTGTGTCAGTTGGAAGGTACATGGTAGTATTTGCCTTTACACATGCACCTATAAACAATCGGGCAGGACTCTGCAATGGAGCACTTGAAACTCACCATCACCCTCTTGCAGGGAAAGCAGGGCCCACAAGCGTGGGAACAGTCAGGCAGGCTCGACCCTGTTGGGTATAACTCCATCGCTACCTGCTCCTTCACTTCCTGTAAAACCATCAACTCTTTTGTGTTACTACTCAAGCTTTTTATTCAAATTTTATTTTTCCTAAAAGAATAAATAAGTAAAAGCGTGGAGCTTAAGAAATAATGGTACGCTGGATAGCATTTATTAGGCTAAAAGGAAAAGAAAACTTTTGAAAAAAAATTAGATTTAGCAATTTAGTTTTTAATTTATTTTCGCAATTAATTGAATTATATATTTCAATTTTCACTCAATTAAACTGTTTAGTGAACAAAAACCGTTAAATTTATATAAAAATTGTTAAATTCATAGAGTACACGTAGTCAAAAATATAATAGATCTAATGGTTTTTATCTAAAAAAAACTCAATTGAATAAAAATTAAAATGTAAGGTTTAATTAATTAAGAAAAAATTAAAGACACAAGTGCTAAAACCATTTTCCAGTGATCTTTTTTACCCTTTAACCTTTTTATTATGAGATTGGATAAAGAAGATCGGGGCCACTTGGGGGTAAACAAACCTCATGGTGCATTTGTCCTTTATCTCCAAATTTGGTTGCTTTCCCAGGGGTGTTGGCTGCACATATACGTACATTAAACATTTAATATTCTACCAACATATGGAAGGATTTTGGGGGGTTAATTTCATTAGAGAAATGGAGGCAAAATAGACAATTGCAGCACACTTACCATGGTGATAAGGGGGTACCCGAAGAGTGTCTGAAAGTAGGCAAGACATCGACAGGATCACAACTAGCATTAGTCCACGGAAGAAGTTCTTCATGACTGTTGGAGTTTGTATATCAAACTACACAAAATTTGAGAAACCTGAAGAGACACAAATAATTATTTCACGAAGAGACAGAAGTTAATAGAAAAGCATGCAAGAAAAAACAAATGTTTGGGGGAGATTTGGTCGTGGGTTGTAATATAAGGGTGAGGGGGACAGGGGATGGCCTTAAATGTAGGAGGGTACACCTGATACACTTCACATGATCCACGGCTGCCTTTTGAAAGGGTTTCACATGATTTGGTAAGTCATCCTCAATTAAAACTATAATAATATTGGTGCTCAAAAGCACATTAAAACCTCAAAGTACAAAACAAAATTTGAAAACATCTATAGTAGAAATTCAAAAAAGTCATCAGTACTTGGGAAGATTTAATATATTTGAACAGGGTTGGAGGCAACAGAAGGAATAAATCTACATTGTTAAGTTGGATGAATCCTAAGTTGATAGGGAAGGGTTGAATAGGTGAAAAGACACTACTTGAAACAGTTTGTGGTTTTATCAAAAAATAACTAAAAGAAATGAAAGTGAATTTTTTTTTCTAAGTATTAAGACATGATTTAAATCCTAGAGTTGCTACTACTAGGAAGGTTTTACCATTTATCACACCTGATGTAAACTGGATAAAAAAACCTGTAGTTAAAAAAAAAAAAAGAAACAGTTTGTTGTTTTCTGGAATTGAAATTCAGGGCCTTACTTCTAATCAATCTGGTTGACAAATTAATTATATCTTGAAAGCTCAATCTATATATCTAATGTATAGGAAAGTGCGCAACTCGATTATATATTCTTTTTAAATTTTAGCATTAGTTCATTCTGAATGTATTTCGTTTTTAAGATCATTTTCATGTCTGCTGATGCATAAAAGTAATAATTGCGTTTGCATCAGGGAAAATACTCTATTTTTTGTGTACTTATTATCAATTGAGGAAGGCGTTTAAACAAAGACGATTACATCTACATGGATATATATCCGTGGTTTAAATTAGTCATCCAGTCAAAATTCTTAGCCGTTTAGTTGTTTAGGAAACTAAAGGTGGCAATTTGGAAAATCTATTCCGGGTTGGTGTTGGTTTTTTCGGTGAAAGTAAATTCGAATAGTTTTTTAAGCAGTTCATTTTTATTCAAAGTAATGATTATAATCAACATATTATATTATTGATTACATTCAATGAACCAACAATCATATAAATTAGTAAAACTAAAATAATTAGTAGTGTATCGAGACTAATCTCCGTTCACACTTCATGCTAGTGTTGACTTGATAAAAATTCAAACACAAATTTTTCGCTATGAATCATTTTCACTAAAAAATTCAATAAAATTTTACAGCACTGAATTAACTTTTTAGATTGTATATTAATACTTTGTAAGCATAACATACTGTTAAGAGAACATTTAAATTCACAAGGAGCAACAGAAAAATCTTAATAATATTTTTTATATAAAAAAAATCATAATCTGAGCATAAAAACATTATAAGTGTTAAATTTTGAATTTCTTATCCGTTAAATGTTATCTTTTAGTAGTAATTATCAACCTAGATTCAACTTACTAATAGAATTTGAAAATACTATTAATAAAAAAGGTCATGAGAAATTCTCCTGTTTGCAAAAGCCTTGAAATTCATAGGAGACATGGTGGAGTTCACGAGTACAGTCAAATCGAAGATACGAAGATATGATCTGTCAAAGCATGCCCCAAAATTCATGAAGAAGGCCTGCCATAAACGTGAAGTTCAGACCCTTGACTTAAATGAACTATTTCTTCACTTCTTTCACGCATGCCCTCTTACCTCCCATTAATGCTCCCATGTTTCCCATTGGCCATTGATAACCCCCTATTCGCCGGTGAGAACTGACAAGACTCCAGAGGGAGGGTTCTTGCAACTGATTCCTCTAGACTTTCTGTCACAAAGACTTCAAATATCAAGTTTTGTTTCTCTCTTTATGTACATATAAAATAAATATTAACTTTTTAAGATCTAAATTTAATGTAATTTTATATTTTGTTAATGTGGTACAATGACATTTTTTAAATACAAAGACCAATTTGGTACGAGTGTTATACAAAAAGGCAGCCAATCTTGAGTCCAAATAAATGAGGAAAGTTGGTGATAGGTTTAGACAACCAGACATTCAAAATTTGTTCAATTTTTATGAGATTAACCAATTTTTGAACTTGTTGGGGCATGACCTATATAGCAATAAGCTACTTCAGAGTTCAGATGTAGTGAAAAATATACAAGATTTGTTAGGTTGTTGCTTGGAAGCAACATGCCACATCGACGTCTTGATGTAGTGTTAAATGGGCAAAAGATCCCACACCAAAATGGACGAAGATGGGTAAAGAAGTTAGTCCAAAACCATAAGCTTAAATTGGGATATCGGAATATAAGTATGCTTAATGGTATGTTAGTGGAGATTTGTGAGGTTATGTGCAGGAGAAGGGTTAGCATCTTGTGTCTCCAAGAGACCAAATGGGTGGAAGAAGGCTACAGAGATAGCAACTTAGCAATATCAGCTTTGGTACACAAACTAAAATGGTGTAGGTATAGACAAAGAGTATTAAGAAGATGTTGTGTAGGTTAAAAGACAAGGGATAGGATTATTTTGGTTGCATTAGTTTTTGGAGGGGAGGTTTTGAATGTTATCAGTGCATATAAACCACTAATAGGACTTGATGAGGCTAGTAAACTACAGTTTTGGGGGGATTTAGAAAAGGTAGTACAAGACGTATCTATAGGAGAAAACTTTTTTTTATTGGTGATGACCTAATGGCCATGAAGGTGCTAGTAAAGAGAGTTTTGAGAGCGTACATGAGGATTTTAGCTACGGTGTAAGAAGATGCTCTCTTAGATTTTGCTTTATCCTACTAACTAAACCTAGTGAACACATTGTTTAAGAAGAGAGAATCTCACCTTATAACCTTTAAGTGTAAACCGAACACAAGTCAAATAGATTTCTCTTTTACTAGGAGAAGGGATTAATGCAGATATCTAAATTGCAAAGTTATCCTAGGTGAGAGTGATACTATGCAACTTAAGTTGCTAGTCTTAGACATGAAAATTCATAAACGAAATCAAAAGAATCAGCAAAAATGAGTTACAAGGATTTGATGGTGAAAGCTAAAAGAAGATTCTCATGCAATATGTAAAAATTATTGGATCTAGAAAGAAGACTAGATAAGACAGGAGAACCCAAATATACTGTGAAACTAGATAGGAAAATGCATTCGGGAGTTGGGTAAGGAGATACTAGGAGTATCAAAAAGGAGAGAATCGACTGGAAAGGATACAACATAGTGGAATAAACCAATTAAGTAAGCTATAAAGACTAAGCAAGTTTGTAACAAATATATGAAGAAGAACAACACTAAAGAGAGCTTCACAAATTACAAGTTGATAGGAAAGAGAAAAAGAGGGCGGTGGTAGAAGCTACAGCGAACGTTGTGAAAGAGATTTATAACAAGTTGGATATAAAGGATGCAGAGAAAGAGATATGTAAATTGGCACGAGTAAGAGAGAAGAAGAGTCATGACCCATGAGTCTTGAAATGTATCAAAAATAAGTATCAAAGAACTCTAATTAAGGACAATAACAAAAAATAAAGGTGACATGATTATTTCAACATACTATTTAATGATGAACAAAGCCAAAATTTAGACAACATCTAGGTGTAGGTTTCAGTTCATGCTCAAACATACACAGTAGGAGACAACACAATAGAAAATAAACAATGAAACATCAAAACCCTAAGAATCAACTTGATTAAAACATAGAAATCGAGTTTTAGCATGGATTGTGCAAACAATGGGTTTTACAATTTTTACCTTGTCTAATGATATCGTAATAAATAAATTTTGATCCTGCTTGTTCTATATGTACATCGAAGAAAGGTTCTCACAAGTCCGAACTTTAACAGTAATCCACACAAAAAGGAACCTTCACAAGGTTGAATTGGACTTTGGTCATTACTGTGCTAGTAGTTTTGAGTTTTAAACACTCACCACCAAGATTCCCAATCTTGAATCTTTAATTCTGAAACAGTTTCTCTTGACATAAAGAAGAAATAACTTTCTTTTCAAGCATGAAAACCCATCCCAAATCACTTAGGGAAATTGGCACAAGGAAACACAACACTTTGTGCTGGCCAATTTTCATAAGTCAAACTCTCAGGGTTTGCTTAAAATCAAACTTGAGTGCCCTAAGTGTTTCTTCAAAAAAATCACAAGCTTGCAAGGAATTCAATATGGATTCTAAAGCCTTGCAAATGATATTGGTTAGTTGAAAAGTCAACTAATGAAACAAGTCACAAGGAGGTAAACCCTACTTGCTGCCAATCTTAGAAATTATTCTTTTTAGGATTTTTCACAATACAACAACACATTAACCAAGGCTGGCCAACCCTAGTTTATCTCTTTTAGGGTTGGTAGTGTTTTAATTCTACTAACTCACTTAGTCTTATATTAAATATGACTATTTTCCCATCATCCATTAAAACAATTTTAGTGAATTATAAAGACAATAATTTAATTAAACTATTTTAATTAAATTAATTTATCCATTTATAATTAAAAGATGGGTAAATTTAATTGAATAAACTAAACATATTTAGTTATGACCAATATCTTTTTAATTAAAATGGTGATCTCTACAACTTAATTAAACTCTTTTACTTAAGCTTATAACATTATAAATTAAGGCATTATGATTTAATTAAACGATTTTAATTAAATCAATTTAATTAAATTTCATATAACTAGTCAGAATTCCACCTATATAAGGCTAATTAAAAAATTCCAAATTCCTCAAAACTTACCAATTCATTTCAATCCAATTGTTGCTCTTATGTGTGTGTGACCTATTAGGTTTCCAATATGTTGGCAATGAATTTAAATATTCATTTAAAATTATAGATCAAGAGCGGTGTCTAATAGCACATCATGACCACCCAAATGTCAGAAAAAGTAAAAAAAAGGTTTGACTAACCTATTCAATGTACAATGTTACAGTGTAATTCAATTATTTTATCATAATATATCAAAAATCATAAAGTATGGTATAGTGTGTACTTTATATGAATGTCCATATTTATCCATGTGCTTCCAATATTAACTCAAATACTTATATGGCTTTGGCCAGAGACTCTTAGCCTATGTTTGGATTGAGGGTGAGGAAGGGAAAGAAAAGGAAAGTAAAGTAAAACAAAGGAAGGTTGTAAACCTTTCTTTTGTTTGGGAAGATTTTTTAGCTAGGGAAAGGAAAGAGAGGGGGAGTGAGCACCCCTTGCTTTCCCTTGAGTTACTCAGTTTTTTTAAAACCCCAATTTGGGGTAAAGGGGAAGGAAAGGAAACTTGAAAAAAGTTTTAACATGTAGAATATCAAATTTAACCTTATTATCTTATAAAATTTAAAACAAAAAGGGTTATAATTGGAAAAAAAGCATTACAATAAATCATTTCCTTTCCTTTCCATTGTTTAACCAAACAAAGATTGTTAGGATTACTTTCCTTTCCTTTCCTTTATTAATTTTAGCTATCCAAACAAGGGGTACATGTACTCTTTTCTTTCCTCTCCTTTCCTCTAGTTTACATTCCTTTCCTTTCCTTTCCATTCCTTTCCTTCACTAATGTTTATCCAAACATAGTGTTAAGTTAATATGATCTCGAATGAACGAGATATTATCCATTATGCCACTTAAGGTGATGAATCCTCATTTTGACTACTCATCAACCTTCATATGCTTCAGGCCATATCCAAAAGCACCCTGATTAGGCACTTTGCAATCCAAACTTGTAGGGGGTGAAATCAAAGTATGACAAAACACAAATAAAATGACCTGATATCTCAAATCAAATGATCACTAACACATTTCCATAGACACTTAAGTGACACCACCAAATGGAACTCTCACAGAGGGCCAAGTTCATTGAACTTATTCATTAATAAGCATCGATATGCTATCCTCAAATACCCTCATATTTCAATTTTTGAGACTATTACTTACTTCAAAAGTAAAGAGGCTTAGCATGTGCTATGTCTCGATAGTAAAATGACCAGAAACTTATTTTAAAACCAAAGCTTTGATGCATAGGGATTCTCATAATTGTAACTCTCTATAATTCGTTTACAAGGTTATATAGTTCTAAAGGCTTCACCTCACTTAATAAGTAATATTTTCAATCCAAATGGTAAAGGGAAACTTTATGTTGTTGAACATAAGCAAACATATGTGGCCATGGCACCACGCCTCATCCAAGTGAGTTGGCCCTAGGTCATACACCAATATCCCCCACTTGCACTAGTATCAATCACTATTGTATTCAATATCGAACTTTTTTTATTAGTGACTACGTCACTTCTAGGGCAACACTAAGTTCTAACTGGAAAATATTATTTGTTTGACAATCCCTATTATCATTTATTGTAATACAAGCTTTGATCCTAATGAGACCAGACTCTTTCTTAGTGGCTTAGTTGTTAATTTTAACAACTTAAAAGTTTCTCCATAGCTTCGCAAGCTACAAGATCTAAATCATATCCTTTTATTGCCTCAAATAGTATGGATTTTATATATTAACTTGCATTTTTCTTACATAAGCTGTAGGCCACATTTAGACATGCACCTTACATAAGAACCAACTTGCATTTTTCTTAAGATTGCATAAAGTGCATACACTTGTATACTTTGGTAATAAGTATGGGATTATTGTATATATTACCAAAGTCATTTCAAGAAACATATCTTAAAATCATTTAGATTGCATTTATGTTAAAGAAAATAGAATTTGAAGTATAGAAATGAGTTTGGAATAAAGAAAATGCTTAGTTAGTTGATTGCCCAAAAAAGCAACTATTGCCCTATGAATAGAAACTTTCATATAGAGCAACTGATTGCCCCAAGTTGAAATGGTGTCTATTTTGAGAAAACACTAAGAAAGTCGACTCACTTTCATGGGCATTCAACTGTCCATTTTGGACACTCAAAAACCATGTCTATTGGAGATGTTTCTTCTTTCCAAAAGTCATGATTCTTCATCCCAAAGATGTCTAATCATGGAAGGGTATTTCTAACACCATTTTGAACCTATTAATACTTCCATTTTCATGTCATTTAACATAAACTTTTTCATTTCCTTTTCTCAAATTTTGAAATTCCTTTTTTGCACTCTTTTTTTGGTTTTGGTTCGAGTGAGTTCATTAGAGAATTTCAAAGTGCAATTGAATTTCGCTAAGAGTAGGTTTTGTATCCTGCAAAAACCGTTTCCTAAACCATTTGCACCAGTGTGGGAAAACTATTATTCTTAAGATAGCTTACTAGAAATGTGACAGCCACCTTTTCCGTTATTGTTAATTCTCTATTTATAAAGTTAGAGAGGTTAGATATTTTATATCTATCCAAATGTGGATCATTTTGTAAGTATGAACGAGACTTGATATAGTGGGCCCCACATGATCTCTAGTGTCCAGATGAAGGTGAAACCTAGTAGAAGGAAATTTCGGAGCTAAATAATGTGATGGTAAGAATCTGTATCTCAAACTCAATCATTTAGGTGTGTTTTGAAAAGTGTGAATCAATTTAGGAAATGACGATTAAGTCCATAGGCTGTCAAAATTTTCATGAATAATGATCAAACCGAGACAGCTTTTAACCAACTATTAGTGATGAAATATTTTCCATGTAACAAGGTTTACGACTATGTGGACTGATAGAATAAGTAAGGCGTAAAAGTATAAAATTACGTGATTTAATGGTTAGGGATATTTTAGTAATTTCACCCAAATGACCAGACAAACCTCAATAAAAGCTCAACCACTGATTAGAGAAAGTTAAATAGAGATGTTTTATGATTAAATGAAATATTTTGGAGGTTGGATAGGTTGTTTTCAATGAAGTCAAAGGGTAAAGAGCGAGAATGAAAAGGTTTCTTAATTATAAGGGCATTTTAGTCATTTGTATCATAAATTTTCAATTTTTATGGAATTTTCAGCTCTTTTTCCTCCTATTTTCAGTAGTTACTCTGCCTTTCTTACTTTTCTCCATTTTTGAAAGCTTGAAGAGAGATAAAACTAATAAAACACCACTCAAACCACCTCAAAACTTAAAACTTTCTTCACTAAACCTATTCAGTTTTCAGAGCTCTACATCTTAGTACCTAAATCAAGGCTTAAAGTGGCCATTTGTATAGTGAGAGACTCCTCAAAGAATTTGACCAAGATAAGAAAGGAAGAAAGCTTGAATTTCCTTGTGTTTTCATGATTTTGTATTAGTTGATTATGGTATTAGAACATTAGTTTGGGGTTGAATTGATGTAGAATCATGAGATCTTCTCTCTTAGTGCTTTGGATTAATGTTCTTCAACATGAGTATGATGTAGTTTGATGTGAAAATGATATAGAGTTAATGTAGAGTAAAGGTAAAGCATGAATTTAGGCTTGGAAGTTAAAGAAATAAAGTAATTGATAAACTTGGAAGTCGAATTTCGAAATTTGAATAGAAATTTGTCTGGGAGCAGTCGACTACCCTGAATAGCAACCGACTGCCCTAAATAGCAACCGATTGCCCAAACACAAGATTCGAACATTTCTATCGTAATCGACTTAGACCAGTCGATTGCCCTAAATAACAGCCGATTACCACTGTAATTGACTTAAGTCAGTCGACTGCCATCCTCACCAATCGACTGCTTTTAACTCAGAAGCATTTTACCTGAAAACTAGTCGACTACCATCCACACCAATCGACTACTTTGTACTCAGAAGCATTCTGTTTGAAAACTAGCCGACTGCCCCAGTAACGAATCGACTACCTATGGCAGATGTGAGACCCTATTTTATAACACTGTACACCATATTTGTAAATGATTGATAGTGGAAATAAATTATTTAGTGAAATTAAATAAATATTGAATATGGATTTCCACTTTAAATTATGGAATTATTGGAATTATAAATTATAATATGGTGTATAAGAGTTGAAATGAATATTAAATGATGAATTGAAGGTATAGAATAAAGGAAGAAAAGAAATCAAAAAATTATAAATGGGAGTGATATTTTCATGGTATAATATACAAATAAATGAATTATAAGAGAGGAAAATTTATATATTAGACAAGTGATTAAATTTTATTGGTGGAATATATTAAAGGAGATGAGAAGCAAAGTGCAAACCGTGCAACAATTTGGCTGTTGTTATAATACACGGTTGGATACGACTGTGTTGCAAATTTTATGGTGTAAAATTGGATGATGATGATAGATAAAGAGGAAATTTGTTAATTGGCAATATGGCTGAAAATTATTGGCTGAAGTATGCCTTGAGAGAGACAAAATGAATCAAGAAACATGCAGCAAGACAATTGGACAGTACGCCAATCTTGCTGTCATTGTACCGTACCTAGCTAGAGATTTTTAAAGGAATTGAACCATAAATTTCATAGAATAAAATGCATTACAAATAATACAAAAAGGAAGATAAGTTAACAAATTAACATGTGAATAAATTTCATTGGATGAAGCATATAAAAAGGAGAGAAAAACTTGGTCAAACCCAACAGCCAAGCAAGCTCCCTTAGTTGTTCCTTTTTACTGCTATTGCTGGTCATTTTTAATGCTTAATAAGACATAAAATGTGTGGAAAAAGGCGAAACAATGTAGTCACGGGATGTGACAGATTAAATGGTATCAAAGCAAGGTTGGCCTGATGTCTATGGATGTCTTTAGTAACGAAAATGTCGAAAGTGGTTAACATCCCATGTAGTACTGCCAGTCATGTAAATAGATATACAAATATATATAGGGGAATTGTAAAATTGTATAAGTAATGTGGAAATGAAATTGGTATTTTGATAATTTCAACTTCAGAATTTGATTGTGAAAAGATTACATTGTCAAGTACATCCTACAATTAAGTGATATTACATATACTATAAGAATAAGGGATGTAATGATAATACTATATGAAAAGAGATATCAGGCAAAATTATTACCTAATGTCTCATTCAATGTAATTGATGGTTAATATTAAAGTCTGCAAGTGAAGTGCAGCCTTAGTTAAAATGTGAAAATAAATAGGATGGGATAATAAAGAATCCAAAGGAACTATGATGTTATGGAAGTGATTATAGACTGATTGAGCAAATTGAACCACTTTCCATTAACAGGCTTCTGAATTTCTCTAGTGCCCTAGTCGAAATATATCTGTGAAACAGTGAGAAGGTATATGAAGTTCTAGTGAGCGATTATATGTGATAAGGATCCCTGAATTGCCACATACTTTTAAAAAGGATAGCAAAAGGTGTTGGGATTCCAAATTTACTGTTAGCGTCGCTTAGTACTGATTAAATATTCAAGTGTAATATGTAAATGCTCAATGATATGTTGAAAGCGGGTGCACTGGATGTAAAAGCTATTGGGACAATTACATACGATTGATTAAAATGTCTAAATGATAATCACCAAATTATTATCGAATTGGCACTAAATGAGATAATATGTAATAAATAGTGTGAAATTATCTACTGTATGAAAAGAAGTGGAAATTGTTAACTCCCAAAAATGATAAATAATCACAGGGAGTATAAATTGATAGTGAAAGAGGAAATGTGGGATTTAAAGGAAATTCGGAGGAACCGCAAAGGGTATAATGCTATCTAGATAATTATGGATAAATTGACTAAGTCTACTCATTCCTTAACTATGAAATTTACTGATCCAATTAGTGCCTTATCTGATTTATATGTCAGGGAGATAGTGAGGTTACGTGATGTTCCGGCGAGCATCACATCTGACAAGAAATCTGCTTCACATCTCATTTTGAGAGAGATTTTAAGAGGCCATGGATCCCAACTAGGTTTTAGCACCGCATGTCGTCCGTTGACTGACAGATAGTCCGGGAGTATGATACAGACGCTCGAGGATATGTTGGGAGCGTGTGCACTTGATTTTAGAGGCTCCTGGGACGATCATTTACCCTGGCAGATTTTGCTTATAATAATAACTAACAGGTAGGTATCGACATGGCATCTTACGAGACTTTTTATGGCAGACGATGTAAATCCATGATAGCATAGAAAGAAGTGGGAGACCGTAAGTTATTAGCTCCCGACTTGGTCAAGTAGGTTCCCGAAATTTACAGGTGATTATATATATTTTAAAAGGTCTCATCCTCTATAGATATAATAAGATTCGATAAGAAAGGAAAATCGAGTCCTCAATACATTGGACCTTTCAAGATCTTAGATCGTGTGGGAGAGGTGGTATACCAGTTAACCTCCAAAGCTGTCAGGAGTGCATAATGTATTCCATGTCTCTATGTTGAGAAAGTACTATCTAGATCCTTCTCACGTAATTCGACATGAGCCACTGGAGATTAGAGAGGAGTTGAGTTACATTAAGAAGCCAATAGGGATCTTGGATAGGAAGGATAAAATACTGCGATCTAAGACTATTCCTTTGGTTAAGATGCTTTGGCAGTATCATACAGAAGGGGAGGCTACTTGGGAGTTAGAAAGCTTTATGCATGAGAGGTATCCAGAGCTCTTTCAGTGATAGGTCTGGGTGAAATTTGGAGGACCAAATTTCTTAAGGCAGGGAGAAAATGTGAGACCCGATTTTATAACACTGTACACCATATTTCTAAATGATTGATAGTGAAAATAAATTATTTAGTGAAATTAAATAAATATTGAATATGGATTTCCACTTTAAATTATAAAATTATTGGAATTATAAATTATAATATGGTGTATAAGAGTTGAAATGAATATTAAATGATGAATTGAAGGTATAGAATAAAGGAAGAAAAGAAATTAGAAAATTATAAATGGGAGTGATATTTTCATGGTATAATATACAAATAAATGAATTATAAGAGAGGTAAATTTATATATTGGACAAGTGATTAAATTTTATTGGTGGAATATATTAAAGGAGATGAGAAGCAAAGTGCAAACTGTGCAACAATTTGGCTGTTGTTATGATACACGGTTGGATATGACTGTGTTGCAAATTTTATGGTGTAAAATTGGATGATGATGATAGATAAAGAGGAAATTTGCTAATTGGCAATATGGCTGAAAATTATTGGCCGAAGTATGCCTTGAGAGAGGCAAAATGAATAAAGAAACATGCAGCTAAGACAATTGGACAGTACACCAATCTTGCTACCATTGTACCGTACCCAGTTGGAGATTTTTAAAGGAATTGAACCATAAATTTCATAGAATAAAATGCATTATAAATAATATAAAAAGGAAGATAAGTTAACAAATTAACATGTGAATAAATTTCATTGGATGAAGCCTACAAAAAGGAGAGAAAAACTTGGTCAAACCCAATAGCCAAGCAAGCTCCCTCAGCCATTCCTTTTTACTGTATTGCTTGCCATTTTTAATGCTTAATAAGACATAAAATGATGAAGGAAAATGGATAAGTAAAAAGGTGGCAAACTCCTATTAGATGTCTTGAATAAATGGAAGGCTAAAGAGACTAAACTTCAGAAAAACTTTTATCTCCTTACCGATTCCCCTACTGTTCCACGAGAAATCAGTTTGGTATTGCATTGTGTATTCTGTTTTGGCTTCAGTTCATCCAAGGAAAATCATCATAATTATATCCTCTTGATAGCTAAACATCTAACCCTTCCCCATCAACCTTTCCTCCATCATTTGAATAGCTACGAAACAAACAAAGTGGGACTGACGTGAGGCAGAAAACAATTCTTTTTTTGAAGTGGGCAATTCGGTTAAGGTGAGTTTTCTTGATATTAAATGATGAAATCCTATGTTTCTTAACGTGAGAATCATGGTTATAGACTTGTTTTTTTGTTAAGCCTCATTAAAAGATGAAATTAGAGCAAGATGTGATTTTGATATAAATGAGAACAAGCAAGAAATCTTGCTGGAAATTGTGTAAAGATGATGAGAAATAGTTAAAAGAATATGAATAATTTGAAGAGAAAGCTTGGAATTATGAAAAGGTTGAGAATCAAACTTAAGGGGGGTTTCGGTTGGCATGAGAGGGTAGGAGAAATTTATGAATCATACGGGAAAATAAGAGGGAAAGGTTCACGTGGACAAGAACCTACTAATTGGAAACAAGAAATTAAATAAAAGATTTAAAATCAAGGAAATGGCCATAATGAGGGCTCGGCCATGACTTGGTTAAGCATGAATTCATGCTGTAAATTATAGTTTGATAATAGAAAGTTAATATAGAAATCAAAAGAGGAAAGTTTGTGAAATTGGAACCAAAAAAGGAGCTAAAACGAGAAAGTTCAGTTTTAGCACCAGTGTAAATAATACTGGTTGTGCATATATTATGATAATTAGTGGCTGCATTTTATCAAAGTTAGTGGCTTAAAATTTAGAGGAAAATTATTAATAATTTTTTATAAAATTATTTTGCAACCAGGAATTAAGGATTTCCTCTGGCATAACTAGGAAGCTCTGTTTCGTAAGACAAGTAAGGGATGCGTGTGTAAGTTGTAACAATATTTCGAATGCATATTTATTATGCGTAAAATATTATGAGAATATTTTTTAAATGAAATGCATGGAAATCTATGGAATTGAGGTTGTTTGTTGTATATGACACTGTGTTTAATTTGCAAGAAGGCTAGGATAATAGCAGTCGTTATGCTGCTAAAATTTCTAGAGATATTTTCTAAAAATAGAAGAAAATATTTAATTACATGATTTGATGAATTCCTAGCCTTGAAAATGGGAAATTGATTTTTTCATAAAACATGAATATACCGAAAAATATCATTTAAATATTCACATTGCCAATTTGGCTGAAAGTGAGAATACAAAATATTTTTCTTACATGTTTTGCAGCTGATGATATTGATTTGGAGATGAAGAAATGAAAAGTGAATATTTTATAAATTATGTTCCATAATATTCACTTTATGATTTAACAAAATCCTTTATGGAATGATTGAAGAATTATTTAATTTATTTATTTCCATAAAGGTGATAAAATTATGAAAATATTGTTTTGAGACTAAAATGTCTCTACATGTATTCCACAATGAACAATATGTTTATGGAATTTTATTATTATTATTATTATTATTATTATTATTATTGGAAATTAAATATTTCCCTTTTTTCCATAAATTATGAAAATTACCGGAAAATGATTTCCTGTAATCTTAGAAGTGAAATGTTTGAAAAAAAAATGTGAAAATATGAGTATATGTGTTTACAGTGAAATAAAATATTTATGAGATTTATTACTATAGTGTAATTATTTTATAACACTGTTTTCACCGTATGAAATACTGTGATTTATACCTTTATGGATTTTCTGAAAGATATTATTGATTTTACTTAATTCCATAAAGGTAATGATATTTCACATATACTGTTTTAAGACTAATAGGCCCCATATCATGCCGATATGTGATACGTGATATGTAATATATGATATGTAATATGTAACATGTGATATGTATTTAGTCCCGGTTGATAACTGATCAGTGTTTGACAAAGGACTACCCTAGACTATGGCCATAGATCTGACATGATTATTATTGTCCTACGGGGTACTTTCTCCCTAGCATGATATATTTTAGGTGATGCCTTAGTCTCCACTTTTATGAAATATGAAATGATATGTGACATGGAAAATTTGTTTAAATGAAAAAGTATATGAATATGTATTTATATGAAAAGGAAAATGATTACTAACAGTTTACTGTACTACATGGAGTACCGTACTATTTATGATGTATACAGTGACATGTGAAATGAGTTTAAAGTAAAATGATGATTTACTTAAACTAATATTCTTTTTAAAGAATATCTGAATATTAGTTTATTTTACTTAAATGTTTTATTTTATGAAAGCATTACTTTGAAAAGGATATGAAATGTTAGGGAAGATGAGTTATCTCAACAATGGTATTTACTTCCTATAGTAGCTTCTAAGTTCCAGGACAAGACAGGTATTTCAAAATACCTTCTTTACTCCATCCGGATCCCCTAGCCGACTATAGTATCATTCCTATAGTGGTCCTTAGAGCTCTTATAGGACAATAAGGATTTTAATGCATATAGATTTCGGGATATCTAGTTTTGCATACAATTCTCTTACTAAGTTGTGGTTTGCTCACCCTTTTATTCTAACATCTACAGAGTACTTCCAGTGACAGCGTGATTTGCATCCGGGGATTATTGGCTATGCATATAATGCCCCAAGGTAGCGAGCTTATATCCTGGAGGTATAATAATTTATTTTATATGTTCAGACATATTTTATAGTACTACGGTGTTGTAAATTAAACAGTGGATGTAAATGATAAATAAATTACAGTTTGTTAAATCGTCACTGTATATGGAAAAAGGAAAGTAAGGCATCACAGACAGCCCAATCATATAAACAATGCGGAAAAGTGTGTAAAAATGCACATTTAGGATGTGACAGGGATTGTTTAAGAAGAAGAAATGCTAGAATTAGTTTACGATTATAAGGATAGACCAAATTTCATAATTGAAGTATTGAATTTGATAATATTCAATTAATGAATTTGTAGTTCAGCAGTGGGAAGTAATACTGGTGCTAGCAAGCATCGTCACAGAAATTTAAGAGGAAAGGGATATATATTAAGCATAGGGATACTCCATTGCATTGATTTGATAAAATATGCCTTTTTCATGGAATTGGAAGTGCTGATTTGATTTGAAACGAGGAAATTGAATTTGTCGATATTAGAGAAGAAAGAGTGAGAATACCTATTTTTGGATTAAGCTTCCAATACGCTGCATATGTACATCAAAATTGAAACTTTGTTTTCGAAGAAAATCCTCATTGGCTTTCATACGTTTCATGATGCACCCATGTTTCATATTACTGTGATACTTCAGTAAAGTATTTGAACATTGGACTTGACTTGAGAATCTTTGATGAATTTTTTTATTTTAAGTATGATTATTTCTAAATTTAATGCTTTATAGATTGACTGAAGATACAAATTTCTAAATGGGTCTCTGTAAATTTATTTAGAATGATTTATAAAATGTGCCGAAACTGTTGGCCCCGTAGCTACGTACTAGTACATGCTATCTGTTCCATTCTGATTGTTGTTGACTCTAACCTAGTCATCTAGCTCCCACAGGTGTTACCTGGCTAGTGCATACCCTTAACTATGGCCATAAGTCTATAGCATAAGTCTATTGAGTGAAGCCTAATCTCCAATGTTTTATTTAAACCAGGGTGGTGAATCCCTGGTTAACATAGATCTAGGCACTCCCAGATTTGATTTGTCTTGAATATTGATTTACATGATGATTATATCTTATGCTTTATAATTCCAAATTATTCATTTAAGTGATTTATAATGTTTACAGAGTGTTTTAGAACTACATTTCTAAATGCTTTATGTTTTGTGTAATGGAAGCTATAATAAATATTTACGAGATTTAACAACTGAATCGAATATTACTAAATTCCTTATAGTTGGACTTAGATGCTGGGACAAGTGAAGTACTTCAAAGTATCCTTCTATACTCAACCTGGTTATCTAATCCACTATAGTATCCTTTTCAAAATTCGTGCCAACAATTAGTGTTTTTCATGTATAAGAGCATGATTTGATATATATTACATATAATATATGTTGTATCAGCTTTCGTATATATATTTCTTATTGGGCATACGCTCAACCCCCCCCCCCCTCTATCTTCTCTCTAGATTATCTACAGTAGCTTTGGTCTGCTCAGGAGGACCTGATTTTGGTATCCCTCAGGTGGGTTTTTCGACTCCATTAAGGTATACGAACTATCTTTATGTATTCAGATTTTCTGTATATAGTACTATTTGCATGTAAATACACTTGGGATGTACAGTGCTCCTTACATGTTTATTAAATGAAATCTTAAGTTCAAATTATTCCTATATTGTTGTGCGTGAATATGAATCTTGGGTTTACCTAAAATTGATAAAATTTATTATAAATATATGTTGACACTACAGACAGCCCAACCAAATGTGATTAATTTATGTAAGATAGTGAGAATATCCTATAGTTTGGGATGTGACGGGAACTGTTTTGCCTACCAAAGTTTCTTCTTCAACTTGTTTGCATTAGTACACCATCCACACCATGAAAAAATTCCTTACAAAATATGACACTTTTAACAAATTTGTACCAATTTATGTGATTTTTACGCTTATTGTCACATATATACATTAATTTTTTTAATTTTTTAAATTATTATTCTTACGTTATCTTTTTTAAATTTAAAATATTTTTTAAGTACTGCCTTATCAATTTATTTATTTACATTAGCATAATATCTTATTACCTTCAATTTTACTTTCTATTGTGTTTAAAATTTGTAAATCTTGTTTCTGTATGTGTCACAACACTTATCACCCATTTTATCCCATTTAATATAATTTTTTACACTTATTCTCACGTGTTTACAGTAATAATTTTTTACATTTTCATTCTTTAATTTTTAAGTATTTTTTAACCATTGCCATATCAAATTATTTATTTATTTACGTTAAAAATACTATATTATGATACTTATTCTTACCTTCTCTTTTTGAAAATGTTATGATTTTTTAACCCATTTTATATCAAATTATATAAATTTTTATGCTAGCTCATATGTGTTTGCATTAATAATTTTTAATTTTCAAATATTATTCTTTTATGTTGTCTTTTATAGCTTTTAAAATATCTTTTTAAGAATTGCCTTATTTATTTATAGCAAAGATAATTAATTTAAATTTTTTGTTATCAACTTACATGAGTAACTCTACGTTAAGGTTAAAATTTTTGACTTTACTATTAACATAAACACAAATGATTAATTATAAATTTAATGTCATTAGGCGCAAAATATCATAAACACCAGCAAATAAACATAAACATAAATCTTGTAGCAAAATTATTATATGTTTACGTTTAGTGATTTTAATTTTACATTTACTTTCATGTGTTTATAATACTTTTAACATATTTTATGTCTAATGACATTAAATTTGTGCTTGGTTACATATGTTTACATTAATCTTACAGTAAGATCAATATTTTTAACATTATCTTAAAAGTTCCCCAACTTACATATTTATAGTAAAATAATAACTTATTACACTTATTTTTACTTTCAATTACATATAAAATTTTTATAATTATTTTTTATTGTGTGATTACCTATTTTTTATTCATTTTATGAAGTACATTGTAAAAACTACAAACTTTGTACCATATTAGTGAATAAATAAGAGACATAGAATATTGGTACTATGATGCACTTTGTAGTTAGCATTATTTCAAGTAATGAGAATGAAGTTGCAAGTTTAGTAAATTTAGCAACAAATGATCCTTGAGATAATTTAGAAATTTTATATAAGTTCAAAAATCATATAAGAACAAATAAATGCATATATTCCACAAAATATATATGTATACTTGTTTTAATAAAAATAAAAGAAAATGTATTATACTTGAATATTAAAATAGTTAAAAATAAAACAAATAAGGAATACATATATATGTGTATATTGAGTGTTAAATATGTATATATATATATATATGTAAATTTTAAAAGAAAGGAAAATATATATATATATATATATATATATATATATATATATATATATACATACCTACACTAAAAATATACTAGACATGAAAACATATATATATATATGGACATGTGTATGTATATATTTTATAATTAAGATTTGAAGTCTAGGTGTGTGTGTGTATATATATATATATATATATATATATATATATATATATATATATATATATATATATATATTACATGTAGAGAATATAGTAAAATAAATAAATTACATATGAACATATGTTGGTATATATATAAATAAATATATATTATTTAAAGACAACTATACATCATGTGAATTATAGATATTTAAATAAAAAAAATAAGAATAGAAAATTAAAACAAAAACAAAATTAAGATAATTTTAAAATAAGAGTTAGTGGAGTTTGATGGGATTTTCTCCCATCAAACTCCACTAGCCATTCTCGGATACAACAAAGAGCTTCTCAAAGAAGCTTTGAAAATTAAAAGAAAAGAAAAGGAGCGAAGGAGAGGAAGGGAGGCTCGGGTAGAACCAGAAAAGAAGAAAAAAAGGAAAATAGAGGAAATGTGGGCTGAGAGCTGAAGCCGAAAAGAAAAGAAAGGTGAAGGCCGAAAGGAGAAGGAAAGAAGAGAAGAGAAATAAGGGAAGGTTCAGCTGCTGTCTCACCACCGTGAGCAGCAGGGGACGGCAGCACGGGAGGAAAACACCGGCGGAAAGCTTTGCAAGGTTGATGCTGGCCGGAAGGTGGAACAAAAAGCTGGAGATTTGGACTTCTTAGGCGTCGGACAAGGGGAGAACTAGGAGAAATTGAAGCTGCAGTAAGGAATCACGTGGTACAGTTTTAATGCCAAAACAGAAGCTAGTTTCGGGTAGCAATATCTGTTAAATGCAAGTGTAAGTAAGGGCTGATTTAAGGTTTAGTTTGAGCTGGTTCAAGCAAGGAAAATGGGACCATGCGTGACATGGTCAGGTTCAGAAATATAATGAGCTGAAGTTATGAACTTCTTGGAGGCTGAAAAAGAACTGAAAAACTGATTTCCGTAAGGGCTAAGAGATTTGGTGCACTTGGTTTTGAAGGTAATTCTAAGAATGAGAGTTGTTTTTTTATTGTAAAAGATTATGTGATTTAATTATACAATTAAATACCATATATTTGGATAATGTTTGCATGTGTATGGGTGCTTAAACATGAATAAGATAGAGCTATATATATATATATATATATATATATATATATATATTAGATAGAGATTTCATAGACATAATGATAAAGAATTAAATATAATCATGTAATTATACATGAATAAATAGACATACATTTTGTGTGTATATATATATATATATATGTGTGTGTGTGTGTGTGTGTGTGTGTGTGTGTCATGAGTCTAAGAGGAAGAACAACATTAGTTTTAATTTAGATAGCTACACTTTGATACAAAATGAATATATTAGGCACTCATAGATATCCAAGTACTACCAAATAAGAAATGTAGAAATGAATTGAGCCTTACAACTTGTTGTTTATGGTTGTGCTGAACTTGTAAAACATGATTATTGTTGTTGAGTTAAATTAAAATTGACTTTAGGCAGTGATGATGTCATCGATTATGGAAAGAAAAAATGGAAGAAAATTATGAAAGCATGACAATGGGAAGCTACAGTTTGGCCGTTTGGAGAATAAGATTTATGCAAAATTTAAGTATGATGGGGTGTAGAGGAATATATTAAATGAATGGATATTGGTAGGAAATGAAAGCTAGAAAAGGTTTAAGTAACATAGAAACAATAGTTTGAAGAAAGGATTGAAAAAAATCAAGAAAAATGGTAAATGGGGGTTTCGGCCAAGGTTGGTTTGGGCATGATTTAATGCTGCATTTTAGTATTTGATGAATATGCTAAGTGAATAGAAAATGTTTATAAGGTTAGAGTTGAGAAAAGAAAAGAAACAAAGTGTCAAATGTAGATTTCAATTTTTGCTGGAAAACTGTCTGTCCGAGTCACATATTTAAAAATTCAGTTTGGGGGTTTTAGAATCAAATAAATTCTGAAAAACTTATTACAGGTAGCTTTATGAGTTAGGCAAAATTCAGTTTTGGAATTACCTAATTTGGAGTTGTGTAGCCTGAGATATAGGCAGTTGAACACAGGGCACTCAGTGCAGTAGGTGAGATGCTCTGTGTCAACTTTAAAAATAGCACAGATTGAATTTGGCTGCAGGCTTTACTTTTCTAGAAAGGTAAATGAGTCTAGAATAATATGGTTCTGAGTTTGCACAATTTGGACAAACCTATCTTGAGATATGGCCCAATTTGTACACAAAGGTCAGTAGACAATCTGCCAGAATGCCTCTGGAAACAGGGTAACTTTGAGGAATTATTAAAAATAATTCTGAAATGATAAAATTGTGAAACTTACTATTCTGAATAGGGAATTGGATTAAGATTCATATGGTTTTGGGATTCATAATTGTGGATATCCTTATAATTATGAATATAAATTTTAATGCACAAAGGTCAGAAAACCATCTTGTCATATGGGTCAGAATTGGGCTGAACTTTGGAAAATTGTGAGGAACAATATGGAATGAACTAGAAAATGGACTTTATATTTTTGGATAGGGAATTAAGTCATATTACATATAAAATTGATGGTGCATTAATTAGAATTCAATATTTTTCGTTATGAATAGAAAGGCATTGATAGGTTGGAAATTTTTAGAAAGAATATTTTTACCTTAATGAGTAGAATTTTTAAGAATGCTTAGTGTATATGTATATTTCGGAATTGAACTTGTATGACTCATCTTCTGCAGCTCCGAAGCTAAATAAACGAAATGGGAAAGGAGACGAATAAGGACATAATTATGGTTCAAAGAGTGAATCGGAACGGTTGAGGACTTGATTTCGGATTCCAAAAGGTCAGGAAGAAACGATTAAACCTCGAGGTAAGTGGGTTAAATAAGCCTTACTAGTATCATCTCGTAAGAGATGAAAGAATTCTTATTAAATACTTATTTAAATTCACATCAAGCTTAGTGGGATATTATGGATAAGATTAATAGAGTAAGTATGGTAAGAAATAAATTGGACATGATACGATCGTGAATAGTACTTGTCTGGAAAGAAACTTTATTTGTGACTTGCGTGCTATGTGTTATGATTTATTTATGTTTATTGAGCATGCTAATATATTATGATACCTTGAGAATGAATACATGAAATAGTGTGCAGTATATATAAATTGGACATGATGCGATCGTGAATAGTACTTGTCTGGAAAGAAACCTTATTTGTGACTTGCGTGCTATGTGTTATGGTTTTTTTATGTTTATTGAGCATGCTAATATATTATGATACCTTGAGAATGAATATGTGAAATAGTGTGCAATATATATGCCACTTACGATATTTAATTCATGGACTTCAAATAGTACCTACCCGTAATTATCGAAAACTAGAAAAAAATGGAATTGTGTGACCACTTATGCATATATGTGACTCAAGGACTTGGGTGATCTTAGATCATTATTATTAGAAAACATGCGCCAAAGAGGCAACTCGAGTAAGACTCAACCTTTTGTATCGTGTGAGCCACCTTTAGAGAACTCAAGGGACCTACGTGCTACATAGATTCTTCAGAATCTGTGGGAGCCACCTCTAGAATCCTTTGAGAACTAAGTGCTACACGTGTATCGATGAACCATTTGAAAACATAAGCCATAGAGGCAAACCTGAGTAACATTCGATCTTTTGTACCGTGTGAGCCACCTCTAGAAAACTCAAGGGACCTACGTGCTACATAGATTTTTCAGAATCTGTGGGAGCGACCTCTAGAATCCTTTGAGAGCTAAGTGCTACACGTGTACTGATGAATCATGAGAAATTCTATGCCAATGAGATAGTGGATAAACGACTGTGAACTGTGAATGTGCTGAATATTATTAGATGAAATAGATCATACACATAAGACAAAGAATGTGTATAATTGTTAAATTATACTTATATGATGCTATAGAAACATGTGCTATTTGAATGTTTATTTTCCTTCACACTTAACCATACCGATAAAAAGGGATTAAAAGAATGATATTTTGTGAGTTTAAGATGGAAGAAAAGCATGAATGAGTTTATACAATCTGTGTACATACAAATTAGTAGCTAATCTTAATATAATGCATACATGCTATTTTATAGAATTCATGCATGTATGATCGTGTTCTAAGACATGAGCCTAGTATGTACTTATTTAAGCTACTTACTGAGCCGTGGATTTGCTTACCCCTTAAATTTAACATCTACAGATCATACGGTTAATATCCCGCTCAAGCTTCATATAGGCTCTCCCGGGAACTGTACCTAGTAGTGGTACTCGTCTACGTTCTCCGAGCCTTGCTTTTGTGCTTTTGAGGTATACAATGGTATATCATTTTGATAATTATGCAAACTTTATTTTCACAGTACTAGGAAAGAATATGGGATGTAGCTTTGGATCGCACTAGATTATTATGTGAGTCTAGATGATTATCGAGTACGATCCGAGTTAAGATGTATATTTTGAAATATGTATAAACTGCAAGATGTGGATTTATTACTGGTTAAATCCTTGAGAAATATAAGATGCATGATTGTGTGAATTGTGGGAAACAAAAGCTGGCTATATTGTGTAGATTTGAATGTGTTTAAATGCAGGTGATTTTATTGGGAAAATTGATAAAATATAAGGGGGAGGTTTTCGACCCATTTTTTTTGGAATAGT
The DNA here is from genome assembly GCA_032173925.1 of Heritiera fomes. Taxonomy (NCBI): domain Eukaryota; kingdom Viridiplantae; phylum Streptophyta; class Magnoliopsida; order Malvales; family Malvaceae; genus Heritiera; species Heritiera fomes. The sequence goes on along the minus strand of JAPDPM010000004.1, from coordinate 21,446,913 downwards.
AAAAATAAGGCTATAATCATAAAAATCACATTGAGAAGTGTGACATAGCTCGAGAAACAATATTAGTAAGATAGAATTTGATTTAGATACTACACTAACACCGAATATGAACCGTAAGTAGAAAAAAGAAATTTTGGTTCGTAATTTTTCAAAGGCATAAAGTAAGTGTTAAGTGGACGTCATTAGCCTTCGGGTTGTGACATACATATTTTTATTGTTATTCATACCCGCTTACGTTAATATTAAGAAAAGTATTTTTTTAACCTGAATAATTTTATTTCATGAAATTATATTTTTATTGACATTTTACTTATTTATGTGAACAAATTATACTTTTATTACATTTGTAATTATCATAATTTATTTTAAACCAATTAAACACATTTTGGTCATGTTTGGTGCATAGGATGATGATATGATAAGATGATAATTATCTTATCTTATGTTTGGTGCACATATTAAAGGGAGGATTGGATTGCAAGGAGTATTAGTCATCCTCCTAATATAGGATAACTCAATCCTTTTCAGAAAGTGAGGATTATTCCTAATCTCATATGATTAGAAATAAATACTAATATTTTATTATTTTATCCTTAACATTTATATTTCAAAATTAACTTAAACATTTAATAAAATAGTAAGGATCTTTAATTAATTAATTAATTAATATAATTTTTTCCTTCTTTTTCATTTTTCCTTCTTTTTCTTTCTTTTCATTTCTTGTTTTTGATTAAAGAAAAACTTTAATTTTGATAAAATAATATTTTTCTTGTACACATTTTTTTAAATTATTTTTTAGAAAATAAATTTTCAAACATAAAAAATATTATAAAATATATTTTTTGACTAGTTTTTTATTACATTTAAATTAGTATTTTTTTTTCTTAATTTTTTTCTTTTTTCTTGAAAAAAAAATGAAAGAAAAGTGACTATTCACCATAAATTATTAGAAATTATATATTTTTTAATTCATCAAAATTGAATTATTAAATTTAACTTGTTTTTTTGTTTTCTATATTTCCTTATAATTGACAGAAAAAAAAAAGAAACAAGATAAAAAAAACCATAAAAATAAAGAAAAATATTTAAGAATAGTCTTTTGAAAAATTTAATGTAATTAAAAAATAAACTTATTTCCAAGAAAAACTCAATTTTCTAAAAATAAATATATTTAATTTACAATAAAAATTATTTTAAATTTGAATCATATAAAAGAAATAAAAAAAGGAAAAAATGAAAAAAATACAGAAAATGCTTTTTATAAAAATTCATTTCTTAACAAAATAATTTTTTTGAAAAAGTAATATAAATTTTTTAGAAGTAATTTTTTATTAAAAAAATCATTTAATAAATTGGACTATTAATTATAGTATTATAAATAATATTTAAATTTTTAATTTTTAATTTATATTTATAACAAAAAAATTATAAATTTAAATTATGTTACTTAAAAAATCATTTTATACTATTTTTAATTTTACACATAACAAATATTATGAAAGACATAAAAAATCATCATATCCTATTCTTAATCCTTATACACACCAAACATAAGATAAGATAATATAATCTAATCTAATCTTATCCTATCCATAATCTTATATTATCTTATCCTATCCTCATCCTATGCACCAAATATAACCTTTACTTATTATATGTAAGTTGTTATGCTTTTTAGTTTTGTTCACGCTCGTAGACAATAATTATTAACAAAAACTATTTTTTAAATTTAAAATTTTATTCATTTGCATAACATTATATTTTTGGGTGCTATCTTATATATTTAAGTTAATCTATTATTATATTATATTTATTTTTATCCTCCATTATTGTTATAATTGTATGATAATTTTATGCTAATTACCAAACTTTTATCTTAGAATGTTATAAAGTTAATATTTATTTATACCATTTATTAATTTTATAATTATTATAATTTAAATTTTAAGTTGATTATAATACTTTTGATCTATTTTATGTCAAATACTATTTATTTTTATTCTTATTATCATATGTTTATGTTAATTTTTTTTTAAAAAGCTAATTTTTATGTTAGTGTTTTATTGATTTATGTAAAAGTATATGTTTTATTTGATAACATTTATTAGTTATTTTAAGAGATACTAATTATTTTAAAATCTTAAAAAAATCAATTATCATTTTTTCTAATTCTTAAATAATTTTATAAGCATCACAATCAGATAAAAAATAAAATAAAAAATCTAAGGTTAATTCCTTTTAGTATTTAAATAAAGGAGAAATTAAATTTTAAATTTTTATATAAATTTATCTTTGTACTTTTTAAAACTTAATTAATATTTAGCTATATAAATTTAATAATCAAATATATAAAAATGATGCCTGTTTTTCCTTTTTTTCATCTTTTGCCCCTTTGACTTTTTTTTCACGTTCTTTCGGTTTACCAAAATTGGTAAAGGAAAACTTCTTCTTCTTCTTCTTCTTCTTCTTCTTCTTCTTCTTATTATTATTATTATTATTATTATTATTTACTGATTGATTTTTTTATAACAGTCAGGTAAATATTATTTAAGTAGAAATAGAAGCCATACAACATTGTTTGTTTGAAATTACAAAAGCATGTTTAGCTAATAAGTGTGCTGCGACATTGCCAACACATTTGATATGTTGGAAGAACACCTTTCAAAAGCCTGGCAGCATTGCTTTGATATTCTGGATAATATCCCCTTCAACAGAATGGCCAACATGGCTTTGTAAGATAGCCGAAATGGGTAACAAAGAGTCTTCCTCCACCATTAGTTGAAAGAAACCCCATGTCTTGTGCTAACCGTATGGATTCCCGCATAGCCATGGATTCAGCTGTAAATGGATCAAAGATGCCTTCCATTTTAGCAGAGAAACAAGCCATAACCTCCCCCTGAAAATCTCGAATAATAGCTCCAATCTCAATACATTGTCGGTCTGAGAACAACGCTGCATCAAAATTCAGTTTACCAGTATTTGCATCCGTTAAAGGGGACCAAGAGTTTGATATGTTCCACACCCATAACATGAGCATGGCATAAAGTACTATGAAATTGAAATTCAGATAAGTACTCGGTGCCAAAATGAAGAATTCTATGAGGATCCTTAAGTTTATCTCCCAGACGGTCAGAGTAGAGTGTTTGCATTTCGGTTGGACCAGATACTCCATAATAAAACCATGTAGAAAGCAAACCTTGCACTGTCCACCATTTCCATAACTTGCAAGAACCAATCCGATACTAAAGTGGAATTAAACCAGTGAGCGATTTTATCAAAGCCGGGCATGGACCAAACTAAAGAAGCCAACCTACAATCACTTAAGGCATGGAAGGTTGTTTCATGAGAGGAGGAGCATAGAGAACAAAAAGAGTTTGGCCAGATTTTTCGCTTTGACATATTGACCATAGAGAGGAGGATATCGCCATGCATGGACTTTGATTTTATTTGGAACAGTTATTTGGAACAGCAGCACCCCAGATCTTACTCGAAAGACTACCAAGCATAGACTTAGATGGACCTTCTCCTCCTACATTGCAATTTCCAGAAGTAGGTAGTGCATGACTCGGGTTGTAAGTCATCATTGATTTATAACCTGACTTAAAAAAATAACAACCATCATGAGAATGGTGCCAAATTAATAAATCCGGTCGAGATATTCCCAACAAAGGAATCTTAAGGATTTCACCAGCATCATACTGAGAAAAGCATTGTTGCAACAAATGTATTTTCCATATTCCATGTGAATGATCAATCAAACCAGAAACCGTGGCCACTCCATCATCGTTGGTGTTTTCATAAAGAGTTTAAAAGTACACAGCCTTAGAATCCAAGGATCTTTCCATCGATCAACCGAATAACCATTCCCAATTCGCCATCTAACCCCCAAATTAAACATAGATCTCCCTTCACACAGGCTCCTCCAAGTAAAAGATGGGTTATAACCCACTTTCGTTGCTAGGAAAGAACAATTTGGGTAGTATTTAGCCTGAAGAACGAGACTACATAAAGAGGATGGATGCTTCAGTAAACGCCAACCTTGCTTTGCTAAGAGTGCCATGTTGAAAGTGCTAAAACACTTAAATCCCAGGCCACCCTAAGCTTTTGGAAGACACATGGTTTGCCAACATAACTAGTGAATCCGTTTACTGTTCTCACCATGCTTCCACCAAAACTTTTTTTTTTTTTGCTAAATCATAAAGTTTATTAATCAAAAGAGGTTGGTACAGTCATGCTTCCCTAAATTAACCAGCTGGCACAGCAAAGACTCACAAAACTAACCCAAATCATCAAGCAACATCATCAAAAGATCATGTTAGAAAAACCAGAAACAAATAGAAACAGGAACAAATAGAAACAAACAGAAACAGGACACCCCAGCAGCTAAAGTTGAAAGAACCAGACTAACACACAGCAGCCACGACATGAGACAATAGAATCTCGCAACACCCCTGCAAAGTCAACATAAAAATCTGATGCAGCATTACCAATCATAACTGAACTTAGGACAGAACAATCTCCAAACTCAATAAGAGTGGCCACCCACACTGGACTACCACCAAGCCTTGAACATTTCATCTCTGTTGACGCCGGACTTAGCAAGAAAGTCAGCCATTCCATTCGATTCTCTGTAGATGTTGACCAACTGAACATGCTGCAATTCCCCCCATAACAAATCAATCTTAAGAAACAACTCCCACAACCTCCAAGGCCGAGACACCATATTTTGACACCATCCAACTGCAACTCTAGAATCTGACTCAACAATTGGCCACTGTTACCTTTCCAATCTGTTTTGGAAAATACCTCCAAAGCATAGTAAATCGCCCATACTTCAGCAACATTAGAGTCCTCAATACCAACCGGTCCGGAAAACATAGCTACAATAACACCTTGCCCATTTCGCAGTATCCCTCCACACCCTGCATGTCCTGGTTTTCCTTTGGAAGAACCATCAACGTTAAATTTTAAAAATCCCCTGGGAGGAGGAAGCCATTGTCTAAAAGGTCGACTGGAGCAAGAAAGTTTTGAGGGAACACAGATAGAAGGATTAAACCACCAAGAATTTTCAGAAATAACAATGTCCTCCCAAGTAGCCTTAATCCAAATAAGAGATCTCAATTTAACCAAGAATACAATTTCCTCCATGGATAAAGATTTATTGTCAAAAACAAGATCATTCCGTGCCAACCACAATGACCATAGTGCAGCAGAAACCGATGTAAGCCACCACGATTTCATTATACAACTAAAAGGGACATCAAGACAAAAGAGCAGAAACTCCCTAAGAGACTTAGGATGACACCAACAATGATTCCACCAGTAAAAAAATTTGTACCAGAATGTACAAACCCAAGAGCAACCAAAAAGAACGTGATCTGTAGTTTCCATTACCAATTTACACCAGGGACAGAGACTTTGAGCATGAGAGATTGGAATTCCTCTTTTCAACAAGAAACTTTTTGTTGGAATCCTGTCCACCACAACTAACCAAAGAAAGCATTGGACTTTTGGTGGCACCTTAATAACCCACAATCTGCAGAAATCAAATGAGGAAGCAGAGTTAAGAAAAGAGTTCATGAGAACTGATATCTTTTTAACAGAAAAGGCACCGGCCACATCGTGTTCCCAAACAATTCTGTCGATTCTGCTTGGAAACAACACAATCTTATCCACCTTCAAAACTACTTCTTTAAGTAAAACCTCCTCCCAATCGAACAAGTCTCTTCTAAAGAAATCCGTCCAATGACCATGGTTAAAACCACCATTTCTTGAATAATCGAACACCTTAGCATATTTATTAGTAGCTAATGAGAACAACCTTGGATATAAGTCTTTAAACGACCTGTCCCCACACCATCTGTCCATCCAAAATAAAGTGTCAAAACCATTTCCCACCAACCAACGACATGAGTCCTTCCCAATAAAATTCTTCACATGCTGAATAGAGGAAAGATTAACAATGTCGCTCCAAACCACTGACATACGTCGAGAACTCCTTTCACTTGGAAGCCAACTTTGAATATTATCACCATATTTAGCAATCACAATTTTTCTCCACAATGATTGCTTCTCTGACGCATATCTCCACCACCACTTCGCCAAAAGAGCTTGATTTTTTACCTGTAGGTCCTGAATCCCAAGGCCACCATATCTCTTTGGTCTACATACGTTAACCCACTTCACCTTAGCGATTTTCTTCTGTAAAGCAGCTCCCCCCCACAAAAAACTCCTTCTAATCTGATCTATTTTCCTTATAACTCCCTTTGGTGATTTAAAAATTGAAAGATAATAAATTGGTAGGCTAGATAGAACCGAATTAAGCAAAGTTATCCTACCCCCAAACGATAATAATCTTCTTTTCCAAGTAGCTAACCTTTTCTGGATTCGATCAATAACTGATTTCCAAACCCCCACTCTCCTAGGGTTAGCACCAATAAGTATGCCAAGATACTTAAACGGAAGACTTCCTCTAAGACATCCAAAAATCTGAATAGCTTCACTTACAATCAAATCGTTGACTCCAATGGGAATTAAGATAGATTTTCTAAAATTTAATCTCAATCCTGAAGCCAATTCGAAACACTTAAGAATCTTCCTAACATTCACCATTCCTTCCACGTTAGCCTCTAAGAATAACACAGTGTCATCCGCAAATTGCAGGTGTGAAATCACCAAGTTTGACGAGAAGCACGATATTCCTCTAAACAATTGAAGACATTCGGCCTTCAACAGCATCTGATGTAAAGCTTCTGCAACCAGAACAAAAAGGAAAGGAGAAATTGGATCTCCTTGCCTCAAACCCCTCTCCATGTGAAATTGATTAGTGGGCGACCCGTTAACCAAAACAGCCACCCTAGTTGTAGAAATACATTCCCAAATCCACTTCCTCCAAGTACATCCAAATCCCATATCTTCCATCACTTTGATTAAAAATCTCCAACACACACAATCATACGCCTTTTCAAAATCTAATTTTAAGATGATCCCTCCCCCACGATCCACATCTCTTTCTTTTTTAATTGCATCAATGATCTCATTAGCCAAAAAAACACCATCCAAGATTTGTCTACCTGCTATGAACGCAGTCTGTGTATCACTCACAATTTTCTCCAAAACATTCTTTAGCCTCCTAGCTAAAATCTTCGACAGAATCTTGTACAAGGAGCTGATCAAACTGATCGGTCTATAGTCTTTCAACTCCACAGGATTATCCACCTTAGGAACCAATACAATAAAAGAAGAATTAATTCCTTTAACAAGCCTTCCTGTAACATAGAATTCCTCCATGAACCCCTTCACTTCATCCTTGATAAAAGGCCAGCTTTTCTTAAAAAAGGTAAGATTGTATCCGTCTGGGCCAGGTGCCTTCTCACCATCACAACTCCAAATAGCTTCATAAATTTCCTCCTCAGAAAAAGGAGCTTCCAACGAAGAGGCATCTTCAACTGAAAGCCTTTTAAATGAAAGCCCGTTATCCAAATTCCACCCAGGGCCGTGGTCCTTAAATTGGTTCTTGAAATACTCAAAAACCAAATTTTTGACCTCTCTCGGATGAAAAATCCACTCACCATTCATCCTCAATCCTGGAATGAAATTCTTTCTAGCACGAAATTTAGCTTGACTGTGGAAGAACCTAGTATTTTTATCCCCTTCTTTTACCCACAACATTCTGGATTTTTGTCTCCATAAAGACTCTTTCCTCCTTAATCCCTCCCATAGCTCCTGAGTCACCTTTCTTCTTTCATCTAATTCATGTGGCACCAAATCCCTCATTTCACTAATCTTATCCAATTGCTCAATTCTATCTTCAGCTTTCCTAACCCCACCTTCAATATCACCAAAGACATTCCTATTCCAATTTTTCAAAAAAGATTTCAATATATTCATCTTTTTGTTTAAACAAAAGCCAGCACTTCCATCAACACTCAAACCTTTCCATTCCTTCTCCACATCATTCAAAAAATCTTTCTTTAACAGCCAGCAATTCATGAATCGAAAAGGTCTAGGACCCCATTCAGCACCTTCAGACTCAAGAATCAAAGGAATATGATCTGATAAGGACCTTTTTAATCCTCTTTGACACAAATTTTTACATCTATTTAACCAATCAATCGACACCAAGAAACGGTCAAGTCTGCTTCTTCTATTTTCCGGACCATACCATGTAAATCTCTTGGAATTCAACGGCAAGTCAATTAATTCCATTTCTTGTATAAAGTCATTAAATTCCTCAGACCCTGAAAGAAAAGAACTGCATCCCCGCCTTTCTTCAGCCCATCTGACTGAATTAAAATCCCCTGCTAAACACCAACTACCACCCCTTTCATTCCATTCCTCAATGATTTCTGCCCACAATAATATTTTTTCTTCATTTACGCAGGGTGCATATATGTTACCGATCACACAGTCGAACTCCAATTCAATCCAACATCCACCCAAACAAATCCAATTTTTCTTGAATGTAGCGAATGACTTTCGAAAACAACTCTTGTCCCACACCATTACCAACCCACCAGAATTACCTTCAGCGGCACTGAAACACCAATCGAAATTACCATCAGGCCATAATCTTTGGATCAATCTCTCTGACATTACTTCCATCTTCGTTTCCTGTAATAAAACCATATTAACCTTATAACTACTAACCAGCTTTCTAACCACCCCTCGTTTTGCTGGACTTCCCAAACCTCGAACATTCCACGATAAAATCCTCATGATACTACAACCACCCAAATCACACCCAAAATGCCTACATCTCGACAGGGAGCCACATCTAGAATAAGCAGTGATCCCTTCTGTCCAATTCTTGAAGCTTTTTAATTACTAACTCATCATCACAATCAGCTCTCATACCCAATAACTTCCCAACCTCCCAGGTAGATACAGCCTCTTCTCTACAAAGAATTCTACTTCTAGTTCTTAGATCTTCATCTGATAAAGAATCATTGACAATTCTTGTGACATCCATCCTATCCACCTGGAGCTTTTTACTTTTTCTTACATTTTTCCCTCTATTCTTTCCTTTCTTATCAATCTTTGACAGTAAATCCTCTTCAATCTCAGCAAGGCTTCTCGATTTTCTTTCTCTTCTTCTAACAGAGACCCTAAAACCAATATTATCAGTACTTAAATCCAACTTTCCCTCCAGTCTATCTTCAAGTGTTGGATTTGCCTCAACCTGATTAGCAGACCCGATATTGAGCCCATCATCAAAATTCACTTCTGGCCCAACATTCTCCACAGAATCCTCCACGCTATTTTCATCGTCAGCTTTAGGCCCCTCGTCAGCCTTACTTTTTGAATTTGAACTGAATGACCTTTACTACTTCTGCCATATTCTCAACAATCAAAGTGCCAGCTTCGAAAGTGCCAACTTCTGCCATATTTTCGAAAGTATTCACCTCCGAATCCACCACATTGATTCTCTCAACCTCCATGCAATCCTCATCGGTCTCTGCCACCCTCTGACTTCCCAGCTCATCCAGCCCACCTTCATTTATTGCATCGACCTTAGCCTGAAAAGACAGTTCCTCTTCCATATCATCGGATCCTCCATTACCATCACCAACAAGAACATCATCGGATAAACCATAGGACTTAAGGACTACCGCTCCTTGAGAACAACTTTGAGTATTTTGAACCACAGTTTCAAGGTTAACCTCTGTTTCAAAAACTCTAACAGAATAGATATAATTTCCACAGCTTAATTCAATCACTTCATCGATCTTCTGGATCTGCTTCGTTCTAATCTTAAAGCTTCCTTTTACAAAATCTTCAAATAACAAAGTACACTTATCAAAACATAGAAATTCTCCCCAAATATCCGCAATATTCTTAAAGGACTCTACATTCCAAGCATGAAGAGGAACACCATAGCATGATAACCAAACATCTCGTGAATATTCTTGAGGATCAATAGACCAGTCCTCAATCTGGGCAAACCATTTTTTCAACCATGCCCAACCTGAATCTTTCATAGATTGTTTGGTAGCAGGATCGCCAAATTCTATTAAAAATCGATCCGTTGAAATATTTTTAATAGAAATATCCTCAATCCCTTCCTTCTTGAACTCATCCATCAACGTTTTCTTGTCCATGTCACCAGTTACAGACCCCACAAGGCACTCCTGCAACCAATGTAATGCCTCATTGTCAATGATCCTTGTACACCTCTTCATTGCCGATTCCACATGATCACTCAGATTCCCTGAATCATCTCTTTTACCATCAAGGAGATTAGGAGACACACCTTTCATCAAAACTTGACGATACGAACTTCTACCGCCATATTCTTCAAGCTTATTCTTGTTACCACCTTCATTTGCGGAGTCCACAACTCTAACTTCTTCTTTTTTGGATTGATTGCTGGTTCCAACGAGACCCAAGTTTCTTCCTTGTTCCGGACGATTTTTGATTCTTCTCCAATATTCTGTTCTTCCATTGAAGCGAGCTACATTCACTCCAATGCGATAATTTAAAAACCAAGCACCGTTCAATTTTGAAGCCGCTTCCAAAGCTCCTCTTCTATCTGCAAATCTAACAAAACCAAATCGTTTCCCTAGTTTACTTCTTTTCTGTGGAATAAAAACATCCACTACTTTGCCAAATTGTTGACAGACACGCCTCAACCAAGTCCAATGAATCTGCAATGGAATATTATTAACAAATACTGTAGAAATTTGTTCCCTCCTCCAATCCATGCTCCCGTGCTTAAGCTTCACGACTGCTAGCTAGCTCCAATATTCCTCAATCAATGTCTTTTCACCAATAGGCTCGCCATCTTCCCATTCCACTGCTTGGTGAAGTATGCAGTAGTTATGGCGAGGGTGCAACTAGCAGCTCGATGGGGTATGACAACATAAATAACAGAATCACATTTGAACTTGAAGGTGCACGATGATTATGCAATCTAATTTGAAGTAGTTTCGTTCTACTTTTCCTAGTTGTGCTTCCACCAAAACTTACACACCAACTTATTCAAATCATCACAGAATGATGGTGGGAAACGAAATACACTTATAGCAAAAGTAGGGATGGATTGAGCCACTATCTTAACCAATATCTCCTTCCCTGCTTTAGATAAGAATCTCTCTTTCCAGCTTGACATCTTCTTCAGTAGATTATTGTGAGAACTCGTTATCTTATACTATAGTTGTACATTTATATGAATTAATTATCAATAAAGAAGTTATTGATAATATTTTGAGGAATTAAATATAAAAGAATAGTGTCTTTTACATAGAAAATTTTAAATCCTAGATGAAAAATATAGGTATGAAAAATACTACATACAAAATGGTATAAAAAAATAAATTAATTAAATGGATATTGGAAATTTGGAATTGGATAAAACAGAAAAGTGTTGGTGGCATGAAGAAACAAATAATGTAAGAGGGATGGAAAGTCAAATGGGACGGCATAAGGAAATAAAAGAAATATAATAGAAAAGGAAGCATGACTTCGGTTTGGACAAGTGAATAATAGGAAAACAAGAGAATAAAATATGAAGTAACTAACAAAGGAAGACAAAAAGAAAGTCTCCCTCACGTGTTTCATAGGTTGACAGAAATTAGCACTAGTCTTGGTTATTTTCTTGCTACACCGAAGGATGAACAAATAACAAGGCAAGAAACGAAAAAGCAAGGAAAAGATAGGAAGACTTATTAGCTTGCAAATTCTGACTTGGAAAGTCAAGATGTGTGGCTGCATAAAGAAAAAGAAATATAACAGAAAAGAAGTGTAGTTCAGTTGGAAGATAAGCAATATAAAAACAAAAGAAAAGACATAGACAATTAAGAAGGCTTTTAATGAGGGCTGCTAAAGTCAAGTTAAACTATTCCTTTTGCTTTGTTTTTATTCACGTTATAACCCTCATCTTCAACCCTCATCACCGAAAAACTTCTTCTTGGTTGAGTATGTCGAGTAGCCTTCTTCTCCATAGCAGAACCTATGAGTTCTTCAGTAAATAAAACAAATTTCTTTAGGAAAGTTAAACCGTGACTCAAGAATATTAAAACCACAAGAAACGTTAGCCAAAAGCCTCCAAACAAAGACTGAATCAACGTGGACAGATTCTTCCCTGTACAGGTAATTTCCAACATCAGCTTTTAAGTTTTTTTTTAGTCCTTTAATCATGGCTGTGGTGAAGTAAAATAGGATGTTTATAACATGATTTTAAAATAAGTACATATATAAATGAAGTCTTGAGGTTTGGTTGTGAGAGTTCAAAGGAGAAGAGATGATGTTGATGATGAGGATTCATGTGGAAAAAGGAAAAACAAGCTGGAAGTTGATAACCGAAACAGTCATGAAAGGTGTAAAAAGGAATAAAAACGTAGACTGGGATGTAGGTAGGGTTAAGTGAGGGAGATGAAAGAAGAAAAATAAATAAGCTAAGGTTTTATATGGTCAAGATGATGGTTGAAAGAAAAGAAGTAAGCTGGCTGGTAGTATAGCCGAAAAGGAAGTGAGAACAGGTGACTAAAAAGTCCAGCCGAAAATGAAGAAAAATTTGATAAAATGACTGACCTGGTTGCTGACTTTTAGATGGGGAAAGAGTATAAATTTAATAGTCTAAAATTATATTATGCAGGGTAGTGTTATAATGATCAAGAAAAAGCTAGAAGGGATAAAAAAAAAAAGAAGTGCAGTACGTGGGAAAGAAGACAAAGAATAATAAGGACAACCAGTTATGCAAAATAAAAGAGAGAAGAAAAAGCTAGCCTTGACTAACTTTTGTGAGTATGAAGGGTGGAAGATTTTGGTAACCTAAGACATACTAGATATGACTATAATATAGAGACAAAAGGAAGCTAACGTGAACTGCAGAAACAGAAAATGAAAACTAACGTGAGCAGAAAATAGAAAGAAAAGAAGGCTCACAGCATTAGTCAGTAAACAGCAAGAAAGGAAAAAAAAAGGGGTTAGGTTGACTTAACTAAATGATAGACTAAAGTATCAATTAAATTGATATATATATATATATATATATATATATGTATGTATATACACATTCTATATGAATAAAGCACCTAACCTATATAAGACCATTTGGCTAGGATGAGGGGAAAGGAAACTGACGTGAATGGTAGAGAAAAGTGGGATAAATTGACAAACTTAGAAGGTTGAAAATATACAAGGATAAAATAAATATAATACTATGGAAAATGGAAATTATAAGCCAAATAGGCTTAGTAAATGAAGAGGAATATTCGGCTATAGCATTGGACAAAGGGAAAGGAGGAGAAAATTGGTCAATTAAAGTGGCATCATAGTTGAAAATATATATATATGTTATGGAAGAGTAAGTCACCTAAGTCATTCGAGGTCATTCGGCCACAATGTGAAATTTTAAGAAATTCTAATTTTTTCAGTAATGGGAATTTAACTAAGAATTAGACAAGTAAAGGAAATTTATACCTAAAATTAATTATATTAAATTGTGACTTGACAGTTTATAATTCGAAAAGATAGGAAGCATATTGGTGCAACGTAATGCAATTGCTCTACAGTGTACTGAGGTAAGGGATGTAATTTAAAGTAGTGATGGTATCCCTTACTTTCATCGCTAATTTTAAAGAAATGTTTGAAGCATGAATTTTATTCCGAAATTAATTTCCATAATCTTTTGATAATTAGCTAAACGAATCTTATAATTTCTATGCATATTTTTCCATGATGGTTTAAGTATGGCATGAAATAAATATGTTTTCTGAAAAAGGTATCAGAGTGGCAAACCCCAGGCTAACTTAGATCCTGGCACGCCCGGTCTTTACTATTTTATATAAATGTTATGATTTAAGAAGTTACATAAGTAAGTAAGATTTGAGACTAAGGCCTTCCTATAGTTTATGTTATTGCCTGTCATGCTTGCCACATTGTGTATGTTTTCATCCCTTGTGGCATAAGTTTAGCCACGTAGTGCATGTCCTCGCCCACATTGTGTATGTTGGTCCTTCGTGGTGTATGTTCGTCCTTCGTGGTGTATGTTCGATGTACGACTCTGATCAGGTCTACAGCCCATACCATGGCCATAGGTATTTTGTTCCCTCTTCAGAGGAAGAAGTAAGTGTCATGACCCGCATACTGGCTGTATGATTCTGCCTAGTCTCCAAAAAAACTGTATGACATGTTTTATTAATTTTGATATTAAATTTTTAAAGTAAGATGCATGTTTGATCAAGTATGAATTTTGATACATATGTATTAAAGAATTCATACAATGTTTGAAAGTATGAAATGCATTATTATGGCATTTGTTTTCTGCATATATATAGATGCTATGACTATTTTAAATGTATTTTTTACGGGGTTTTCCAAAAAGCTCACCCCCCTACTCTACCAGATTATTTGCAGTGACCATCTCTTTATCTGTTGCGCATATGACGTAGGCTGAGGGATACGTCTCTCCTCCGGCTACTTTTTGTACTCACGTAAGGTATACTCATATTTTGATACCAGACATCCTGTATGGCACAGATATTTGTATATAAATAATACTTTTGAGATGTAGTCGATATCGTATGAATGTACACATATAATGTGAATGAAATATTTTATGAAAATATTATGATGTTTTTGTGATTGAAAAAGTGTGATGAGATACTGGCAGGAATGCAACCCAAGTAAGAAATTAAGATTAAATGTATATAAAAAAAATTTAGCCCAAAACTTTCACGTTTCCGGGGTGTGACAATTATCCTTCACACCAAGCAAAGCTATCCTCTTTGACCTACTTATAAGAGTAGGTAGACCCAAATACTTCTCAATGTGCTGCATGTTCTGAACACCCAAACAGGAACTGATTTGCTACTGCAACTTGGTAGAAGTGTTGCTACTACAAAACAATCCCAATTTGGCAAAATTGACTTGCTGGCCTGATGCATGTTCATAGCAACGGAGAAGCTCCTTGACTCGTGAACATTCCTGCATATTAGCTTTATAAAACAGCAATGAATCATCAGCAAAGAAAAGTGATGAGACTGAAGGTCCAGACCGTGAGGCAGCAAAACCAATAATCAACCCCGAGTTTTGCAAGTGCTCCAACATCCTTGCCAAAGCTTCTGCAAACAAAATAAAGAGGTAAGGTAATTATGGATCCCCCTACCTCAACCCTCTCCTGGCCGAATAGAACCATATGATTTTCCATTGATAGTGACTGAATAAGTGACGGATGTAACTCACTGTATTATTTTCTGAACCCACGCATGCGAAAATCCCAACTTGTTCATTACAGCTTCAAGAAAGCACCATTCTACCTTGTCATGAGCTTTGGACACATCTAGTTTCAAGGCACAAAATCCATGTCTTCCCTGCCTTCTATTTCTTAGAGTGCGAAAACTCAAAAGTAATGAGGAAATTATAAGTAATTAACCTCCCAGAGATGAAAGCACCTTGGGATTTAGAAACAACAACAGGCAGCACTTGCTTCAACCTAATAGCATGTGCTTTAGCTATAATTTTGTAGAGCATATTACACAAATTAATAGGTCGAAAATGAGTCATGTCTTCATTATTATTTGCTGCGGAGATTAATAATAATAATAATAATTATTATTATTTACTAATTTATTATATAAATCTCCGTAGCAAAGAACAAAAATCAATTTTTTTTTCTTATTAAAAAAAAAGTCTTAGTGGATAAGCAATCTGCATTGCAACGACGAGACGACGCGTCTTATTCTCGTCGTAATCAAAAATCAAAATCAAAATAAGAAATAAACTACTTAATTATAAAATAATAAAAATAAATTAGTAACAACCAATTTCATAATCCATGATGATTAGAAAGCTTAATGCCTAATTAATTTCCTCCTCTTCAAACTTCCCATAAATACCGAACCCCTTTTCGCTAAATTTCTTTTTGTCTATTTTTTAGGCCTCGATTTTTGCGCTCATCTCTTCTTTCCATCATGTCTATGCTTGATTCCTTTTTCAACAAAGGCTTCAAAGCTGCTAAATGGTAATTCTTCATTTTCCTTCCTTATTGGTGATATTTAAGTTTAATTTTTCATTTTGCGATTCTACTTATTTTTATGTTATTTTTATATAATCTTGATTGATCAATCATTTCTATTACTTGTTTACGTAATTATTAGTTTGATCAATTTTGAAGATTTAGGTTAATTATTATTAACTTTAATATTTTTTTGGTGGAAAATTTTGCAGCAAAACATTTCTAAAGTTAACGATTCCGCGGATAAAGTTGTTGAGGAATAGGAGAGAGATTCAGATAAAGCAGATGCGCCGCGACATTGCCAAGCTTCTTGAGACTGGCCAAGAAGCTACTGCTCGAATTCGGGTATATTCTTACTTCTTTTAGCAAGATTCTTTATTTTCTTTCATTATTTAGTGAACTTACTGCATATATGTTTTTGATCATCTACATATGCTTTACTTTTGCTGTTCTTGCTATTTAGTTAAGTGCGTACGGTTGTTTTCTCATCTAAATTTGCTGTTTTTAGAAGGTAGTCATATTTCTTTAGTATTTGTTTTACCCAACTTCTAGAACAGGCTTACTTAAAAAGTAGTTGATGGTTTTTAAGAGGCAATGCGCGGACTTACATTTCAGGTGGAGCATGTAATACGGGAAGAGAATATGATGGCTGCTCAGGAGATCCTTGAGCTGTTTTGTGAGCTTATTGCCGTCCGTCTTCCAATCATTGAGATTCAAAGGTTATTGCTTTAACTTTTTGCTTTCTTTTTTTTCTTTCTTTCTTAATAATTTCAATACTTTGGATTACACATTTACACTTAAATTGTATTGCTTTGGTTCTCAACCACTTTGGTAGGATGAATTTCGCAATGTCGCTAGTTGGCAATATTACCTTTAGATCAGATTTAGGTTGAAGATGGGGCCAAATATTTGTAAAAGAAGTTTGGAAGTTGAGTGAAAAAAGTAGTGTGACCTATTTGTTAAGTGCTAGGATTGTGTCAATAAAAGAAGAGTAACTTAAGACTAGGGTTCTTTGACAAACAAAAATATCACATTCTAAATTTTGATTTGCAGGTATCAATTTACCTTGAAACACTTGACTTATTACTCTATTTTAACCTTGAACAAGCGACTGATGCTTAAATTTCTGCTCGCCGTATATTTCAGTTAGCAACATGACCCTGGGAAATGAAAAGAAAAGAAGTAGGGAAAGGAGGGAAAACTGGAGGGGTGGAGGAGGAAAGGGGAGGGGAGAGAAACCTGGTAAATGAACTGGCATACATATGCGGGGAAATGTGACTGCCAAAACGTTTTCTTTGATATGGTTTCATTGAATGTTTAATTCCATTAATTCCCTATAATTGTCACGATACCTTTCTATTATGCATTGCCATGCCAATATTAAAATCTTGGGCCACTTTTGGCAATTGTGTAGGTGAGGCATTAGCACTGCTACTTGAGCTCAAGTGCTTTTTGGAGGTAGATCAAGCCTGTTCCTAGGTTATTATTAGTGCATGTTACCTAAATAATATAGCTTGATGTTCTTCACTAGAGCTCACAGTGGTCAATGCTACACTGTCAATATTGTCCACGCTTGTTGCTATGACTAACCTTTTTGGATTCATGAATGACATTCTTTGCACAATGCTATGTTTGTTCAATTTGGATCTCAGATCACTTTTATCATCCTCACATGAGAAGTTGATAAGTTATAAATTTTGCGAAGTTTCTCAAAAATAGAGTTAAAAACACACTGCATCATGTAAAATGAAATTTGAAGAATCAGCCTTTTTTAGGGAATGTCCTCTAGATCTGAAAGAAGCAATATCTAGCGTTTGTTTTGCTGCACCAAGATGTGCCGATCTACCAGAGTTGCTGCAGGTCCAAATGCTATTTATTTTAAAGTATGGAAAGGAATTTGTATCAGCTGTAACTGAGCTGAGGCCAGATTGTGGTGTTAATCGTCAGGTATTGTAAGTTTTAAGTTTTAAGTTTTAAGGTTATTGTCATTTTGTATTTTTAAGGTTATTGTCATTTTGTATTTTTTTTTTCTTCCAGTTGACATCCTCCCTGTAAATTCTAAATGCAGTTAATAGAATTGTTATCTATACGTGCTCCTTCACCTGAAACAAAGTTGAAGCTTCTTAAAGAAATTGCTGAAGAGCATGAGTTGCATTGGGATCCAACTTCCACTGAGACCGAGTTTCTCAAACCACATGAAGATTTATTGGTAAGTTAATTTTAGACTGTGTTTACTCTTGTTCTCTGTCCCTGTCTCATCGAATGTCCCCCTTTTCTTTTCTTTTTTTTTTCCAGAATGGCCCAACACAATCTGTCAGTGAGTCTATGTTGCCCCTTCCTTCAGAGAAACATGATGAAATATTGAATTCTGCAGTTGATCATGCCCAGGATGAGCAGCCTGATTCTAATACAGACATTGACCCATTAGATTGTCCTGAAGTTCCTAACGTGCCATTGCGGCCAACCACAAATGCTGCATCTGCACCAGCAATTAGGCCACCTTCACCCGCTGCTCCCGACCCTGAAATTAACCAGGGATCACCAAGTCATTCGGGAGATTCTGGATATACAATACAAAAGTCACCTTTGGAGCCCGATATGTTAATGCAAGAAAACTCAGTCACCAAAGAAAATGAAATGCCCAATGATCCAGCTGGAGTCAAAGAAAATAAACAGTTTCTGCCATTCATCTCTCCTCCATCAGTATCTTCTGCATCAGTTACCGCAAGACCAAGTGATCCTTCTGCTATTTCTAGGACAAAAAGTGAGGCCAATGTAGACCTACAGGATGTTTTAGCTGCTGCTCAGGCAGCTGCTGAATCTGCTGAGCGTGCAGCAGCTGCAGCTCGATCAGCAGCCAGTCTTGCACAGGTCAGAATTGCTGAACTTACCCAGAAAAAGACTGATCAGGTCACTCAGATTAGCAGCTCTGAGAACCCTTTTCATACAGATACTCCTCATCAACCAGCTAGTACAGTAAAACCAAACTTTGATCATCACAGTTCTTTTAGTGATCTTGGTGATGCTTTATGCTCTCCGGACCCCCATTTGGTGCATCAATACCAGGAGCACCAACGATCAGAGGTAGCAAATCCACCTTCAGTTGAAAAATTAAAAGTAGGTTTTGATTCACCGGTTTCCAGTGATCATTTTGTAGAACAAGACTGCCCTCAACGTCAGCCGCAGAGATTGCCTTCAATGGATGATGAATACTTCTCATATCCAAACCTTTTTTCAAGACAGAATTCAAGCCTCGGATCTGGTGATTCTTTCAAAGATAATTCCCATACTCGTTAATAGTAAGGCTAGCGGGCCTTTTCTTAATATTATTTTTAGGGCGTTCGTTGAGTGGAACATTTTTACCATACGATGTTTACCTCTGTATTAAATATCCTAAAGATTAAGAATGTAACGTAAACAAATATTAGCTAATCTTCTAAGTTGAGAAGCTTCTGTGATTTCTTTCCTAGTACTATGGGGTGGAAAAAAGATGCTTTTGAAGTAAGAGTTGCTCACTCTAGCATCTATAATGCCATTAGTTTATTTTGGTTAAAATCCATAATGCCATTAGTTGTTAAACGTGCATGTATAAACTATTGTTTGGTTAATAAAAGAGAAGTGAAACTAAACTTTTTTTCTGATATTTAAACATAATTCAAATCCTAAACTCATTATTATTATGAGAGCTTTACGTATACCGCTTTCGATTCAAATAAAATTAATCTTAAATCATAAAATAAATAAATATACTTGTTATCACACAAAAAATAAAAAATAAATGAGGAAGGAAAGCCAAACCCTTTTTTCCCGACAGTAATAGTACTAAAATCTAAACAGCCTGACCTGAGGCAAGTGATGCAACTAGTGAATGCAGAAATGAACAAAGCTATAAACATTTACCGCCAATCAATAAATTAAAAGAGAGTTAAATCCCAAGGAGTCCCAGTAGCCTTTTGGCATGTCAAAAACCGCATAGAAGAAATAAAGTAGAACATGATGTGCAAATATGGGTTAGGCTGCCACAGCTGCAACTGTTTGGAAATTGGAAACATGTCTTCAGTCAAACTGCAGCAGAAGATACAAATTACACCTCAACAAAGCTGACTCTTATGCACAATGTAATGAATACAATGCCAAATGGGCTTCCAGGGGACATAAATCAGAATATGGTCATTAAATATAAAAGAAAAAAAAAATATATATATATATATATATATAAAATAAAAAATAGCTAGTAAAAACTTCTCTTTTTACTGTAGCTGTGGCGTGGTCACCTTGGACCAGATAACTCGACAGCATGCAGATTGTCCGTTGAGTCAACAATCCAATCAGAGTTAGGATGGGGGGCAAGTTCCACCTCCTGCCTTAGAACTTCAACCTTTTGCCACTCATCCCACCTCTCAGCCAACCCATCTCCTTCAAGCATTCTCACTACTTCCGACATCTTCGGCCGGTCCATTGGCGAACCTTGTGTGCATAGCAAAGCAACCTGGATTAACTGCTCTACTTCAGCTTCTACATAATTGCTCTGGAGATCTGGATCAACTAGCATTTCCAACTTCTTCTCCTTCAGAAGCCCTTTGACCTGGAAAAAATGCTCATGTGAATCAGCTGACATCAAGCAAACCATGAACCTCTTCTATTTATTTATGCATGAGACTCTAACAAGAATAATTTGTCATCCATGATTTTCTCAGCAACTTTAATTTACTGCCTCTCCATAGCTGATGCATTACAACCAAAGCATGTGACTAACATTGGTTGCTCAACTTTTAGAAAGATTCATTTCTATTGGATCCAAATAAACAGGCTCAAGGCTTAGAACAACTAGGCTAACCTAGCTTTTTTTCTTTTATCATTAGAGCAGGACACCTGAACTAATATCAATCCAACTACTTTTCACATATCCCGAAGGTAAAGACATGAATAATATTGAGAATCAGGAGGGTATCAACGAAGCAAATTCAACAGTTGCTGAATTAGTATTTAAGCAGATTAGAGAATAAAATAAGCAAATTACCTAGCATGAAGAGTAAGATAGCAAAAAAGAAAATATCTTATGTGTACCCAATCAAGTAATATGACATCAAAAAAGAAAATAACTTATGTGTACCCAATCAAGTAACATGACATCATCATCATTTGCAAGCCGAGCAAGATCAAAGGCCCGTTGCCCAGTGATAAGCTCTAGAAGCATAATACCATAACCAAAAACATCAGTTTTCTCTGAAGACTTTCCAGTAGAGAGATACTCTGGAGCTATATGTCCAATTGTGCCACGTACAGCAGTAGTTACATGGGTATCCTTGTAGTCCATAAGTTTAGCCAACCCAAAGTCACCAACAACAGCTTCAAACTCCTCATCCAACAAAATATTTGCAGCTTTCACATCGCGATGAATAATCTTTGGGTCACAATGGTCATGCAAATAAGAAAGACCTCTAGCAGATCCCAATGCAATTCTCTTCCGTGTTGGCCAATCAAGTGGAGGTTGTGAAATAGGGCGTTCTATAAGAATGCATCAAGAAAACATAAAAAATTTACTCAAGATGGAAAGCAAGGCTAGATGTTGCACAGATAATAATTATAGCAATTTCAACAAATGAACAGCCCCCCCTCATTTTACAGAAGAAATTAAGAGGAATTGAAGCACAAATGCTCATTGGATTCACCTCTTAAACATGACGCAACACTTCCATTAGCCATGTAGGGGTAAACAAGCAATCGTTCAGTTGGTGTCATACAAAACCCACGCAGCCTGAGGAGATTCCGATGCACAGCCATGCTGATCATCTCTACCTCTGTTTGAAACTGTAACTCCCCACCGGGTGTACGCTCTTCTTTCAATCTTTTCACGGCCACCAGTGAACCATCAGCTAACCGTCCTTTGTAAACCTTACCAAATCCACCTCTACCTAAAATGTTTTTGTTGCTAAAACTATCAGTGGCAACTTGTAGTTCTCGCAGTGAAAACCTCTTAAGCTGCCCCAGATGGACATCTGGATCCTCCTCCGCTGCAAAGAGATGTGAACAAACTGGTGAATATTATAACTATCACTCAAACTTGAACGCTTGAACACAATAAATTTTCATATATAGCACTAACCAGGTACATCAAAGAAAAATTCTTGAGGTTTCCGTCGACGCCACCATGCAAATGCAATTGCAGGTGCAGCAAACAATAAGGCAGCACCTGCTGCAACTCCTCCAGCTATTGCACCGGTAACACCATTCCCACCTAAAATATGAAATGATGGAGAAATTAGAATATCAACTCATCTCATCAAAATCAAAGTTCATAGTGATACAGTTCATTTAAACTTTGGAACTAAACAGCTGGAGGTGCAAGCAGAGATGAGATTCAGCTAGAAAAAAGGGAAAGAACATTATTTCAACTCATTCATGATACATACATGCCACAAAATTACAGAATATAGGATAGGAGGAATAAAAAGCTAAAAAGCAGTTTGAATATTATAGTACAAAGTCAAATGGAACTATTAGTCAAGAAAATACTGCAAATAGAAATCAATAAAAGCAGCTCAATAGATTCAAATATGACATGAAAGGAAGATTACTTGGTGAAGAAATTGGCGGTGGTGGAACAAAAGGAGGAGGAGGAGAAAAAGGAGGTGATCCTGGGCAAGGGCGTCCAGTAACCGGGCCACAAAGATCCAAGTTGTTTGCAAAACTGCATATGGAACAACAAACACCTAAAGCAAGGTACCAAATTTGTCAGCCAAGACAAGAAGCATTCAGATCACAAAAGATAACCTGATGGGTGTGAATAGTGAGAAGGAGCCATTATCAGGAACCTCTCCAGATAGATGATTATTTGATAGATCCCTGAATTTCATAGCACAATTTGAAGATATGCAATAATGATTATATCTCAGAGAAAATGGGGGCAGAACAAGAGATCTTGACATAAAAAGCAAGGTTGGAACTCACAGGACTTGAAGTGACGTGATATTAGTTAATGACATAGGAATAGGACCTGTCAAACTGTTGTTGTTGAGCCGGCTATCCTCGCAAACATTTCAAGAACAAAAGTTAAGATCTAAACAAATTAAGAGATTCCCTATTAAGTAAACTTTGACCAACAGAAGCTGCCAACAATGACACTTAAAAAAGAAAAGCTCTTTGTTTTATGCATCAATTCCTCAACTAGTATCCTCTCTAGACGTGAGTAAATGTATGACTTTGGAATACACCAATGCAGAATGTCCAGATCAATTTTACCAATTGGAATTAACCATGGAAAATGTTAAATTCGCTTTTAAATGCCAAAGAAGTTTCAGTTACTTGTAGATTTTTGTAAACTGAAAATTCAAGTAAACATCTAGCACTGAAAACTTGAGCAGAGTCCAGACAGTTGTAGTTGATATACAAGTGCAGTGCAATTAACTTGCATATGCTCTAACGCATTATGAAAATATTATTTCTGAATACAAAAGACGGGATGGAGGGTAGGAAGGGGGAATGTAATATCTCATACTTGATTATTTCTTAAAATAATGAAATACTAGAAAAATAACTTGTGTTTGTTTCCTTTTTTATTATAATTCAAGTAAACTTCAGTTTGGCACAAGTTACATAATTCTAAAAAAAAAAGACATACTTTCAGTAATGCGTGCAACTCAACATGTAATAAACAGATCAGCTGTGATACCTAACAAAAAAAAAATTACCAGCACAGCAAATAAACTTACAGGAATCGCAATTTTGACAGCCTGCCCAAAGATTCTGGAATAGGACCACTGAAACTATTCAAATAAAGATCCAAGCTCACCAAGCTAGTCAAATTTCCAAGATCACTAGGAATTGATCCACTTATGTTATTACTGTAAAGTTCCCTGGCATAAAGAAATATGTCTCAAAGAGGCAAGAATGTAGTGAAATTCTAAAACAAGTAAATTGTACACTAACAACTTAATACTACATCATATCATAGAAAAAAAAAGTCTGGTCATGTTCAAGGGAAACAAACCACAAATGGGGCAATAAGATGATGTATATAGTTCTACCGTCCTCCCACAAAGCCCACCAGTAAGACCAGCTCGTAACTAGATAAGTAAGAATGAATCCAAACTAGCTCCAAAATGCGCATTAATTCCTTCATGAGTCTTCATCTCTAGGTGTGTGAGATGGACACATTATTTTGACAAGGGAGGACCTGCTTCCAGTTAGTAAACATGTGCTGAGAACTATCTGATCCTAGTCAATAGCTATTTATTCCCTGCTGATGACACATATAAAGGCAAACCCTTGTTTAAGAAAGCTTGTGAACTTTTACCATACCATAAACATGAAGATCATCAAAACTTGATTCTACAAGGAAAGACAATTTCTAGTTCATTATAGATGGTCTGAATAGGGGTGGCCAATGGGTTGCCAATATGACCAACCCCATATTAAAGAAATAAGTCCCTAGTACAGTTGCAGACAGATTAATTTCAGCTACCAGCACACCAACAAACAATTTAAGATTTATTTTATATTCTTTATTCCACTGGCAAAGGCAGACTCCTATTCATCATACATAGAGGACTTACACGTTAGCCTTTTCTCATAAATATAAATTGAATGCGTAAAAGAAGTTTGATAAACTAAATGAAGCAGGTGTGACACTAAACAACTTCCTACCAGCCAAGTAATCAATGAATTTAATGCAACAATCCTTGCTGTGAATCATTTCTTCCTTTTATTACCATAGAGAAAATTAGCAATGGCATATTTTACTCATAAGAAATCGCATCAATGCCAAAATAATTACAAATCGAAAACAGCTAGAATTATCAGGGCAAGCATGGCTTACAAGTACTGCAAATTCTTAAGCAAGCCAAGCTGAGGAACAAGCTGACCAGACAAAGCTGCATTTCCAAGATCACTGAAAACATGACGCAGAAGTAGACATTGCACAAGTAATCCTTTGCAAAATCAGTAAAACACACGTTTTAAGTTGTAACCAAGTGCTTAGAAGACATCAAAGAGCAAAAAACCTTACACTCTAATTACACTATTATCATTGTTACATGTAACATGAAACCATGTGCAGGGGTTGACAAGGGTAGGATCCCAACTTTGCAGTACATTGTTAGGATCATTTAAGTTGGTCCTTAGGCTGTGCAATGCATCACCTGTTTCAAGAAGCAAGTAAAGATGGTAAGAGGATGACATTAATTAACAATGCATAAGTTAAAATATATAGCACATCCAAACCAGCTACATTCAGAAAGCATACTCATATCCACTGACTAGAAGCAAGAGCAGGCCAATTAACAAGAAAAAAGCATAATTACTTGAAGATGCTTAAACAGTTAAAAACAGTACAAGACATCGACTTATCATATTTGAACAGTTCCAGAAACAAAATCTTCTAAATTTTACAGTAAGAGAAATCAAATGTAAATAAACTATGTCCCACAACTAACTATTCATTGACTCAATGTTAGCCAGAAATACAAAAAATAAAAAAAGATAGAAGATTCTTTCACATTAAACAGTGTGATTTTAATGACTTCTTGAGTATAATAGATCCGCTATTAATCCAGCAAAGCATGTAAAGAACATTTTAAATTGTGTGAAGCTTCCATGATTCCTACAGTATAATCAAGTCAACATTTAATGTCCGCTGAAGTACGCAACTGCTGTGAACAATTAAATGTCATAATCTCAATATTTCACGAAGGCATTCAAGAAAAAGCGTTTTGCTGAGACATGTTTCGTGGCATCAATAAACCCATTGTAACCAAAGTCACAAATACTAATACCATATTATACAGTAATAATATTTGATTTACTACAAGGATCAGAATCCATAGAATCAAATTAAAAACTGCTAAAGTAATCTTCCAAAAGCAAAAAAACAAAAGGGAAAAAGTTCCAATCATCAGGAAAACGAGTATCCATGCTCTGCACATTAAAGCACACTCATTTTCAAACTTAAAACCAAATGATATAAGAAAATATCAAAAACTCATGTCGCCCA
The DNA here is from genome assembly GCA_032173925.1 of Heritiera fomes. Taxonomy (NCBI): domain Eukaryota; kingdom Viridiplantae; phylum Streptophyta; class Magnoliopsida; order Malvales; family Malvaceae; genus Heritiera; species Heritiera fomes. The sequence goes on along the minus strand of JAPDPM010000004.1, from coordinate 21,420,964 downwards.
ACCCAATAAATGTTACAAAAAAAAAAGCAAGGATCAAACTCCAAAAATAATTGAACACACGAACAACACAAATGAGTTGCCGCAAGAAAAAGAAAAGAAAAACAGTAAAAAATGTAAAATATTGTCACCTTCCACATTAGCAGAAACAGGCAACAATGTAAGCAGCAGCACTGAGATCAACCAAACCAAAGCCAAAGACTCAACCTTTTTGCTTTCTTCCATATGACAAACCAAAGAAAAAAAGCTCTAACTTTTTTTAACCTTCTAAGCTTCTCAATCTAAATATCCTTAGATCTAAACAATAACGAAGAGCCCAAGAGCGCAACATTACAACAAAAACCCAAAAGCCCTAGCTCTCAAATCCCACCATTACCGCCCAAAAATCTCCTCAATCAAATCCTTTCCTTCGATCCCATTCATCTCCTTCAAAGCATGCCCCAAAAAAGCAACCAACAAAAACATAAATACAAAGAATAATAAATCCAAGCCAAAATTGCTTCTTTTTAAACCTTTTTCCTTTTAGCAAGTTAAAAAAATATTAATTTTTAAAAAAAGAACTTTCCTTTTTGTGTTTCTCAACTTTCTCTTGCCAAGTTAAGTGAAGAGAGTGAGTTTGAGAGAGAGAGAAAAGAAGAAATTTTTTTATTTATGTTTTTTTCTTTTTTTGAGAGAGAGTGAAGCGTGCAGTAAGAGAGGTGACCAAAGGGTGCTCACCGTTGCCGAACGCAGTCAAAACGGGTTCGCGCTATGTCGTGGAAAGTGACGTGACTTAAGGCATTGAGGGTAATTTGGTAAATTTAATTCCATTTTTCCGGTCAAAATGTTGGCCTGTGGAGTCCCCACTTCTTGCCATGTCAGATTCGGTCCAAAATAATTATTTCTTCGCATGTGTTTTTCATTTTTAAATTGAAAATTTTGTGCACTAATTATTTGAGTATTTAAGTATAAATAGTATAAAAGATTTATTCAAATTAATAATCCTTAAATTGTGTGGTTAAAAAGAGTTACGTTAATTGTAAAAAAAAAAAAAGTTACAATGTTGTAAGATTATATTTCAAATTCACCTGATCTCATTTTCTAATTATAAAATTTTAAAGAGAATTTTAAAAATTCAATAAGAATATTTAAAATTCTAACATCTAATGTTTTTTTACAAACAAAATTTGGAGAATTTCAAATTTTATGAAGAGTTGTAAGAAGAAATTTGAGTATCCTGAAATGAGGACAGAACAATCTAAGCTACCTTGAAAATTAAAAAACACACTAACTTGCTTTCCATTTTCTCGTTTTCTCACATTCACTTGTGGAAATCTACTTAAAGAGTTGATTTTTCATTACATAATCCATCATTAAATAAGAAATTAAAAAAATTAGTAATGTCATTTTATTTATTTCATATTATTAATCATCTCTATACCCATATTGTATGTTTCCTTTTACATTTTTTTCTTATATTTAAATCATTATTTTACATTATGTTTATTTCTTTAATTCATCAAAATTTAATAGTCAAAATTTTTTTCTAAAAAATATTAATCCAAACAATACAATTACAAATTGCAATAAAAAAAATTACAAATGTTAGTATTTCGAATTGATAAATTTCTAAATGCTTTCATATTAATTCTTAAAAAATTTTCAGCCAAATTCGTGTTTGGATGAGGAGAGGAATTCATTTTAATCAAGATAGTTAAATGTTTAAAATTCAATTTCCTTCTTTAGAAAAAAATCAAAGAATTTCAAAATTTAAGAAGAATTTCAAGAGGAAATTTGAGATGTCTAAAGAGATAGTTTTTCAAAATTTCATCAAAACAAAATTCACAAAAAAATATTATTTTATTTAAATAGAAAATATTTTTTTTTCATATTATTAATAATTTCTATACATTTTTTCCAAATCTAATCATGCACATATTACATTTTTTATTTTTCTTTTTTTTATATTTAAAATCATTATTTTTCTTTTATAATTATTTTTTTATTTCATCAAATTCTAATAATCAAAATTTCATTATCATCGCCATCGTCATAATCAGTACTAGGATAGACTATACATGAACTCATATATGAATTCATGCTTTGTCATCAGCGTGAATTCTCATCCTCCACTCACATTTATCCAAAGCAATGTGTTTTTTTAACTCTCTTGCTATCATATCTTTCTGAGTGACTTCTTTTTAAGTCACTTTCTATCTTCCTCTAGCCTTGACCTTTTTTTTTATCATTCATAGCCTTCATTCTCTTAATTGAAGTGTCTACAGATCTATGTCGTACGTGTCCAAATCAACATAAATGATTTTCACTCATCTTGTATTTGATAAGTATCACTTCAACCTTCTTGTAAATGTATTCATTTCTAATTCTATTCTTTCTCATATCTGCACATCCATTGCAACATTCAATTTTTGCTACATTCGTTTTCTATGTATGCAATCTCTTAGTCATTTAACATTCACTATCATAGAGAATGGTGGTTTAACAATTGTCTTGTAAATTTTGTTTTTCAACCATATAGGAATTTATTTATCAAACAATTGACAATATACCTATAGTCTTTCTCCACTTACTTCAACTAGCTTGGATCTTATGAGTCATATCATCATCAATCTCTCCATCCATTTGCATGATCAACCACAAATATAAAAAATAGTCTCGCTTAGGGATTGTCACCCCATCTAACATGACTATATTTTGATTTTTCTTTTTATTTGAATTGAATTTACATTTCATTTATTTAGTTTTCACTTTACTTAATTTGAACCCTCTTGATTATAGGGTTTGCCTTAATAGTTCCAACTTTGTGTTGACATCAGCTTTAATTTCAACACACAAGACAATATCATTTACAAACATTACACACCAAGGTTTCTTATCCTAAATAATTTTTTTAGCTTGTTTATTACTGTAACTGATGTGAGTCAGGTTAAAGATTACTAGGCTTTTTTATAAGTCAAGCTGAAGAACAATGGGCCAAATGATAATCTAAGACCAAGAAGAAAAAAGACTCAGAAGGCCCATAAATGATCCATTAAGTGACCATTTAAGCTGTGGGTCATAAAGGTAATTGCGCGCATCTTACTCCTATAAATAGGTCACAGGTATCATCTTTAAACCCTAAACTCTATTTGCCTACTGAAACCCTGCTAAAACCCTGTCTGACTTAAGCATCGGAGTGCATGCGCAGGGGAAAGCCCCTGCACCTCCTGATGATTTTCTTTCTTGCAAAGTTCTTGGGAATAGCTTAACATGAAAATCGAGAATCGACGTCAGCAACGAATCATTGTTGTTTTGTGAAACAACAATTGGCGCCGTCTGTGGGAAACAAAGAAAAAAGCAATAACAAAAGATAGTGAAAAGACGATCTGCGGAAGAAGGTATGTAGGCTACGGCAGGGTGCACAGATTACGCGATAAAGTCTGGGGCGAGAGACTGACTCTCGTGCGTGATAGGCCTTTTGGCGGTAGAGTGCATGCAACTAGCGACAGCCCTAAGATATGAAAGATCTTAGGTGACAGAGTACAAAGGAGTGGGCAACAGCAATGGGCGAGAGGTTAGCTATCCCGCCAGACAGGTCCTTGGCGAGAGACCTCCTCCTGTTAGCACTGGGCGAGAGCTATCTATCGCGCAAGACAGATCCTTTGGCAAGAGGAGACATCCCTCTCGCGACAGCCCTTGGTGATTAGCAGGGCGAGAGCTATCTATCACGCCAGACAGGTCCTTGCGAGAGACATTCTCTTGTTAGCACTGGGCGAGAGCTATCTCTCGCGCAGACAGATCCTTGGCAAGAGGAGACCTCCCTCTCGCGACAACCCTTGGCGATTAGCACTGGGCGAGAGCTATCTATCGCGCCAGACAGGTCCTTACGAGAGACATCCTCCTGTTAGCACTAGGCGAGAGCTATCTCTCGCGCCAGACAGATCCTTGGCGAGAGGAGACCTCCCTCTCGCGACAGGCCCTTGGCGATTAGCACTGTGCGAGAGCTATCTATCGCGCCAAACAGATCCTTTGGCGAGATGAGACCTCTCTATCGTGACAGCCCTTGGTGATTGGCACTGGGCGAGAGCAATCTATCGCGCCAGACAGGTTCTTACGAGAGACATCCTCCTGTTAGCACTGGGCGAGAGCTATCTCTCACGCCAGACAGATCCTTTGGTGAGAGGAGACCTCCCTCTCGCGACAGCCTTTAGCAATTAGCACTGGGCGAGAGCTATCTATCGCGCCAAACAGGTCCTTGCGAGAGACATCCTCCTGTTAGCACTGGGCGAGAGCTATCTCTCGAGCAGACAGATCCTTGGCGAGAGGAGACCTCCCTCTCGCGACAGCCCTGGGCGATTAGCACTGGGCGAGAGCTATCTATCACGCCGACAAGTCCTTACGAGAGACATCCTCCTGTTAGCACTGGGCGAGAGCTATCTCTCGCGCCAGACAGATCCTTGGTGAGAGGAGACCTCCCTCTCGCGACAACCCTCGACGATTAGCACTAGGCGAGAGCTATCTATCGCGCCAAACAGATCCTTTGGCGAGAAAAGACCTCCCTATCGCGACAGCCTTTGGCAATTAGCACAGGGCGAGAGCTATCTATCGCGCCAGACAGGTCCTTGCAAGAGACATCCTCCTGTTAGCACTGGGCGAGAGCTCTCTCGCGCCAGACAGATCCTTGGCGAGAGGAGACCTCCCTCTCTCGACAGGCCCTCGGCGATTAGCACTGGGCGAGAGCTATCTATCGCGCCAGACAGGTCCTTGCGAGAGACCTCTTCCTGTTAGCACTGGGTGAGAGCTATCTCTCGTGCCAGACAGATCCTTGGTGAGAGGAGACCTCCCTCTCGCGACAGGCTGTCACAGCCCGTGACCCTATTTTTCACCTTTTTCTATACATCCTATTTGGTTGGGCTGTCTGTGATACTTTATTTTTCTTTTACATATAAACAATTTCATATTAAATTATAATATAAATTACATCCCCTATTTTACTTCATACGAAAGTAGTATTGTAGATAAGTCTAGATACAGAAAATAAATGATCATACCTTATTAAATAAATCACGCTGTCGCATTGTCCCCAAATGCGCAGCCGAAATCCTTTAGGTGTCAGACTCTCAGTCTTCGAAAACCTGAAATGTTAATATTAAGGGGTAAGCAAACCACGGCTCAGTAAGGGAATTATATGCATACTTGATATTCAGCTCTCCATATGCTGAAAAACTTTTTCATTTTTCCTATGGGCTCTAGGCTCACATGTAGGAAGGATACTACAATCGGCTAGGGATCTGGATGGAGTAAGATAGGTATTTTGAAATACCTATCTTGTCCTGGAACCTAGAAGCAATTGTAGAAAGTAGTAAATCCTTTTCCTTTTTTTTATTCCATATCATTTTCATATTCCTTTCAAAATAATGCTTCTATGAAATAAAGCATTTAAATAAAGTAACTAATATTCATATATTCTTTGAAAAGAATATTAGTTAAATCATCATCATTATCATTTAAACTCATTTCATATTTTACTGTACAATCATAATTAGTACAGTACTTTAGATAACAAAATAAGCTATAAATTCTTTTTCGTATAACGTATAAATCATTTAAATCTAATATTCAATTTAAAATCATAGTAAGAATATTAGACTTATAAACTCTTTTTCCTTTTGAAAACATATTACATGTTCATATCACATGTCATATGAAAATCATCTTGTAGTACTAAAATCAGTACTGAAATAAGCATTTTGTAAAATGCTGTAAATCTCTTTCATTTAACTTGTCACATATCATGTAAAACATTTACATTTCACATATCATGTAAAACATTTACATTTCACATATCACATATCATATAAAACATTTTCATATATGGAGACTGAGGCACGCCCAGCCCGTCCACTGGGTCATTACTCGTATCATGCTATAGACCCCGAAAGGTATAAAATCATCATGTCAGATCTACGGCCATAGTATATAATTGTCCTCGGCGGATCACTGATCAGATGTCGGCTGGAACTACATAACACATATTACATATCACATATTACATGTCACATATCACATATTAGCATGATAGGATGCCAACTAGTCTCAAAATGGTATTTTTCATCATCAGTAAACCTTTATGGAATTTATAAAAATATATAATTTCTTAATTTGAAACCATAAAGGTTAGAAAACCATTTAGTGAATATTTATAAATATATATATACAAAATATTCACTTTATTTCTTTTCATTTTCCATCTTGTTTTTCATGAAATTTACATATCAGGAGAAATTTCGGTGATTTCATTATCACCATTCTCGAAAACATGAATATTTTAAAATCACTTCCTTTTTTATTCATGTTTTTATGAAAATATTCATTTTCTCGATTTTCGTGGTTGAAAATCATTTCTCGTGAAAAAAAAATCATTTATTATGATTTTATGAAATTTTCTAGAAATTTTCGGCAATTTTCGATAATTTTTCGGTAGTATAACGACTGCCGATTGGCTAGCCTCCTGCACGAAAAATACAGTTTAAATTCTCAAATGGTACATCATCACAAATTTTCAACCATCATTCATCGCAGTATTTTCATAAAATATTTTCGTAAAATATTTCATAATTTAAATCATGCAGACTGAATATCCTTACAGTGCTGCACATGTATCCCTTACCTGTCTGAGGAATAAAAATTTCTCGAGCGCACCACTTGTAAACCGTATCTCCGGGGCTGCAATTTAATTCACCAAAATCATTAGCTTATTTTTCCTTTAGTTTAAGCTATGATTTATAAAAATTATATATGTACATAAAAAACCTCATAATTAGAATAGTTACTATCAACTTCATTCTTTCTTTCTTTTTCCTTTATGGCCTAATGGCCTTCACTTAATTAAATTCCTTGTTTCATTTCTAAATCAATGTATTTATCATATATGCTGCCTTATTTCTTGTGTTTTTCCACCTTTAAGAATCAATTGCAACATTCCTTTATTCTACTTTTCCACAATCGGCAGCCATATATATGTACATTGATTATATTTCTATTTTAACTATATTTTTATGGTCCTATTTTCTTTACTAATTCACGTTACTTTCTTTGTCCCTCAACCTGGACTAATGGCCTTTGTATAATTAAGTTTACTTGTTTAAATTTCTTAGTTAATATACCAATGCATGAGCTGCCCACTTATATAAATTTTTGTCAATCAAGAAATAAAATACTATATTTCTATTTCTTTCATTTCTTTTCCATCCGGCAGCCACCTATATTGACTGTATGTGCTCTTTTGTGAGTTCTGTTTTCTGCATTAACAGCCCTCATCGTTGACCATTTTCTTCTGGTTATTTATCATCAATTTTAGCCTCTTTGTTTTTCCTCCATACACGACAACCCTATACTCTTTTTCTTCTAATTTCCACGTCTCATATCCCTCTTATTTGACTTTTATGTCATTCCATTAAAATCAGTCAAAAACAATTCATTGATCAAATTTTCCATTTGGTTTTTTTTTCCCAGCTTGTATATCCTATACGGTCAGTCCTTTTTCTGTTCTATTTTCACACTATCAACCTCATGTTGAAGCCTCTTTGAACCTTCATGACTAACCATTCATTAAAATCATTTCACACTAGGTAAATTCCTATTTCTGTTTCGGTTCAACTAGCTTGTGCTTATTTTTTTTCTGTTTCAGTTTTCATCATCTATTTTCTGCTTCCACGTCTTTTAAACATCATACTTGCTCTTAAATTTTCAACATCAACTGACAACATGTCCCCTGTTATATGTATATAATTTTTATTGCATGTTTCTTCTTGGTTTTACAGGTCAACCACGCCACAACCATTTACACAACAGAAATTTTATTTCAGACATTCACACCATACACGCATGTAACAGCAGCAAGATTTCTTCAGCCATTAACACCACAACTTATCAAATAATTCAGCCCTACTTCATTACTACATGTTTTCATTTCAAATAATATCCTTACATATCATCTACTTAACCAACATCATCATAAACTAGAGGTTGAAGTGCATGAAACGTGAGCTGAAGGATTTTCTCACCTGAATCACGCCACTGTCCAGCAGCAGGGGAACCTCTTTTGGGTGACTTTTGGCTGAGGTTTTTAAAGAATAATGAAGTTATGGTGGTGAGGATGCAGTTCTGTGAAGAAGCCTGATTGTTTTGGTGATGGGAGAATGGTGATTTTCAGAGTTGAAGCTTGAAACTCGGTGAAGGAGAAGAAGAACAGAAACGGGCTACAAACAGCTGAGGCGGTGCACTTCCAGCTGAAGAACTAAATGCAATTGGCTTTGTTGTCTTAATTCAATTTGCCATCAATTAATTTTTACTTTTAAAATTCTAATTCCATTTTTTAAAAATCCAAATTGTCCTCTCAAGTCATTTTATTTACTTCCTTTGCCACTGCACAGTAAAGTTTCTGTCCAACCCATTTTTCCTTAAAATTTTCATTTATTTTAGTTATTTCTTAAGCCACATAAATCACAAATTTGATCAACTTTGATCAACCCTTGAGGGAAACCAACTTCACCCTTGTATAACTTCGAAATTTCGATTATATCCCGACTTAATTTCGACATTTAGAAAAATATCAAAATTTTATTTATTTATTTATTTTTAAAATTTATCATTCCGTACATGTACAGTATAAAATAACGAGTTCTCACACAGGCCCTTGGCGATTAGCACTACTCACCACTGACTATTACTACTTTCTGCACACATCCACGGCAGACGCATAAAAAATTTAAGTCTGTCATTTGACATTTTGGCACAAACTTTGAGGCGCCTTATCAGTGAAGGAAACAAGGAAGGTATGTTGTCTTCTGTCAAACTTTTTACAGCCGAAAACAAACTTTATATTAGAAGCAGGCTGACATCTAAAGTGACCTCATGGACTCGTACTTCTTCAAATGACCTCAGAGGTGTGGGTGGTATTAATTGGGATAACGAAAGATTCAACAAGATGCATCCCGACGTGGTTAATATAGAACTGAGAGAGTATATGATGAAGCAAGAAGAGTCTTTAATGAAAGGCTGAGTCTAGGATATAAATATTCTACTATGAGCTTAAACAAATACATCATGAGTAGGTGGGAGTGGGTGCCAACTGGTAGTGTCCACTCTTAGTATCCAGAGGACAAACAGTTTATAAAGAAATATAATAAGCTATAATAAAATGACAAATTTTTGTATGTACAGGTGTGAGGGATTCTGTACATAACGGAGATGATGTCTTGTTATCTATAGAAAATCTGCAGACAGCTGTAAGAGTGGTCAAAGCAATGAAGAATATAAATGCAACAGCACAGGACAAAAAGTGCAATATATTTTCTATTGGAGAATTCTTGAGAGTAGAACATCGCCTAGAAAAAGAAATAGGTTTAGGAGCACAATACCTAACAAGGTCGGCCACCACATTAGTACATTCCCGTGTGGAAAGCCAAGCACCATTAAGAATAGTAGAGGCTGTAAAAGCTGCAGTAACTAGGAGTGAAAAGATAAGCCACAATGGACCCGACTACGTGAGTAGAAGCAACCTGATGATGAAGAAACCAAAACAGTAACAAAAGGTAACAGAGCCTCAGCAAACACAACAAACCACGTGAAGCCAATTTTAAAGCAAATATATAAAATAGGAAGAGCATGAAGATTTCTTTTCTTTTCTTTTACATTGTACTTGTGTCAGAGAATTAAAAACTTAAAGAAAAGAATGATAGAAAAATAAAGTCGTCGGAAGATTTGGTCTTGGCACTATAGGATCTTTGTCTTAAGCAGATTCTGTACGTCTGAGGATATTAGTTTCGTGATGTGTGAATCTTCAAGATGATCGACAGTCTAGATTTGATGCGCGTGAACCCCATACAACAGCACGATTCTCTTACGACATCAGTAATTTTGAGTTTAACAAATTACATGTCGGAAAATAACCTCTTTTCGTTGTTTCTCAATCTTGTTCTTTTATTTATCTTACGAGTTACCCTAAAAGAAGACCGATTTATCACTGACCATGGATGGTCAGTGAGTGGTAAAAATATATATAATAATAATAATAATAATAATAATTTGTGAGAGGAGGCCACGCCCACTCGTCAGCAAAAGTGGCGATCACATCTACCCGCAGCAGGCTCGTTAGGCGAAAGGGTGGCTAGCCTGCGTGACAGCCAAAGCGGGCGACCAATGATTCCCGCACAAGACATCTCCCCTGGGCGAAAAGAGTCTCTCGCATGCAAAATTACGAGAGAGGGGCTCCCACACATGAACGCCAAGAGGGTTTCTCGCGCACCGATAGCGAGAGAAGGGCTTCCACTCTTGGCATCCCCCTTTGTCGAAAGAGTGGCACGCGCGACAGGTGCCCCGGTAGAACAACGCATGCGTGCAAACAAAGCCTAACCAGAAATGCTTGTTTGGTGATGGTGAACAAAGGACTGTTACTTTGGCTCGCGCTGGGAGCGGAATGTAGGCGAGTAAGACCATGCCACAAGACCCTTTGGCGAGAGATAGCAACTCGCGCATGTAAGGGAGATAGGGTGTCGCATGAAGAGCACACGTAGTGCCGAGCATGTTGCATCGTAGGCCTTTGATGAGAGATTATGGCTCACCTATCGATAGCCAGAACAGGCGAGCACAGTTAAACGCGGCACAAGTTTTGGCAAAAGAGTAAGCCACGATGGTGAGCACCGCACATACACAATAGTCTTGGGCAGTAAAGAGACGAGGGCAAGCACGACTTATAGAGTAAAAGATTGAGAAAACAGCTAATGTACGGTAGGCATCGCCGCAACAAAAGGGCTCCTGTCACGACATGTCAACCCACCGTACGCAAGGCAGTAGTGCAAATACATGAGCACTGATCCCAAGCTGCATGCTTGCCCAGCAGAGCTCGATTGCTGATCTGGCTAAACACCCAGCAAAAAAGAAATCAGGATGGCGAGCACATTTCAAATGCGACAAGCTCTCCACTTTGATAAAATGACAGTGAAGAAAATTAGGTGAACACAGCACCCATAGGCAAGATTCCCCCGTTAGCACAATGCAGGTGAGCAAAGAACACCCGAGTCATGCCTTTTGGCAATGGCTAACAACGCTGGCGAGCATGGAATCCAAACTACTGGTTCGCTCATTGAAAAAAAAAACACTTTGGCAAGCACATTTAAATTTGACGATCCAAGCGCAGCACAAGTGCAGGATCTGAGCAGAATGATCTAGAATCTTCTAGACCTGGTGCGCTCACTAATCCGACAAAGTGTCCAAAAGCTTCCTTCGGCCCATCTGTCAATCGTCTAACACAGAAGCTTTCAAGAACTGCTCTAGCAACCATCTAGAAGTGGCTTAAGAGCCACACACTTGGCCTATGGACAACCACACATATGAAAGAGGGTTTCTATGTAAAGTGTGTGTCAGCTTCGTGAGTCCTTTAAGCAAGACAAGGAGGTGCCGGCTTAGGGTGTTGAGATCAAGGCTGTGTCCCCCTTGTAAGCCCCTATACATAGCATTCTTGAGTATCAATACAAGTGAGTGCTTGGCACGACGAAAATTGCAAACGCGCTCAAGCACGGACATACGGGTGGTAACCAGATTTGAGGTATTCTCATATGATGTTTTCAATTTTCTTGTCCATTCTAACAGTTGTGATTGAATTAGGCAGGTGTCTGAGGCAGGCACTAGCCATTGTCGTGTAAGGCAGCAAGCCAGGAAGAGCTTGGTTTGATATAGTTGTATCGAAAACTTGTGGTAAGCTCGATTGCTGGTACCGAGGCACGACTTAGTGCACAATCCATGGTTGACAGCAAAACATCCCAGTATTCGTACTTTACAGATTTTTCAAAAACAAAGACTTGGAATGGTATTGGTGGTAAACTTTTGCTATTATTGTTTTAACATTTGCTGCAATTATATCTTTACTTACTCCATTTAATTGAAAATACTACATTATGAAACGAAAGGTCAGTTATTTTTATCTGTACTATGATAATCCTCCATGTTTGATAGACATGTTGCAGGAATAAAAGAAGAAAAAACGGAAGCTGGCCAAAGAGACACGAGACGGGCACAAATAAGTCCCTAAGCGAAAAATGCGCGAGGCGGGCACAAATAAGACCTTAAGCGTGAAGAAGATGCAAGACGGCCACAAATAAGTCCCTAAGCAAAAAATGCGCGAGACAGGCAAAAATAAGACCCTAAGCGAGAAGAAGACGCGAGACGGGCACAAAAAAGCCCCCAAGCAAAAAATGCGGGAGACAGGCAAAAATAAGACCCTAAGCGAGAAGAAGACGCGAGACGGGCACAAATAAGTCCCTAAGCGAAAAATGCGCGAGACCGGAAAAAATAAGTCCCTAAGCAAGAAGAAGACGCGAGACGGGCACAAATAAGTCCCTAAGCGAAAAATGCCCAAAACGGGCAAAAATAAGACCCTAAGCGAGAATATATAAGACGGGCACAAATAAGTCCCTAAGCGAAAAATGCGCGAGACGGGCAAATCAAAAGTCCCTAAGAAAAAAAATGCACAAGACAGGTAAATCAAAAGTCCCTAAGCACAGGAGGTGCAAGACGGGCAAAACAAAAAGTCCCTAAGCACAAAAGGGTGCGAGACGGGAAAAATAAGTCTCTAAACGAGATACGTTACAATTTTATCAGATTACATTTAACAGATTATGTTGGCATCTCGGATATAAACGATATTATATTCTTACAAGTCCTTAAGCAGATAGTAGGCAAGACAAGACCAATACTTCAGTAAAAGTTCTTCTTTGGACACAAAAAGTCGCAAAGAAAAACTTGGGGAGCACACAGTATGCAGGCTATGAGGTATGGTACGAGGCACGTTACAATTTTATCATTGGATATGTGCTACAATTGATTAACAAAGTGCATTTAACGTTTTATATTGGCATTCCGGATATAAAAACGATGTTATAGTCTTATCAATTCTATAAAGTCCCTACGCAAAAAATGCGCAAGATGGGCAACACATGGGCTTGAAGCGAAAAATGCGCGAGGTAAGCCATGAATCAAATAAAAGTCTCTAAGCAAAAAATGCACGAGATGAGCAACACATAGGCTTGAAGCGAAAAGTGCGCGAAGAAAGTCTGATTATTATAGATTAGTGCAAGGTAAATGTGTAGTTGCCTCTGTAAATGTGTTTAAAAATGTATTGATGAGTTTGTAAAAGACTAAGCTCTGTCACAAAAAACTGGAGAGCACTCTAGATTAACTTTTGCATCAAAAGGAGTATCGAAATTAACAGGCACCCAGGCATATGCGTCTTGAGGCGCTATAATATCAAGAGCTTGATCCTTAGGAAAATTAGTCTCTGGATTATCTAAATAATCTTCGTCCAAGCCTGTGAGAACCTCGACCATCTCGAGACGAAGAAAAGGCTCCTAAGGGCTGGTAAGATCAGATAGATCTTTATAAATGCCTATCCTCAGAACAGGTTCTAAATCCTCAATATCTGGATCAAGCTTCAAGCAATCAGGAACATGCCAAGCTCAAATCGCATTTGATTAAACCAACTAAGAGCATATGCATCCTCTTGTGGCATTTCTTGACGATGCGCCCTGATGGCCTTAACCTAGATTTGGTTTTCTTCCTCATGGCTAATAGAAGGCTTTGGTGGCCTTGCAATCTTACAACTTCTCCTTATAGCTCTTGGTTTCGGTCCACTAAGACCTTAAAATTCAAAAAGAAGGTTGACATATTCCACTTGAGAAGCGTTTAGCTCAGAAGAGAAAACATATCTCGGTAGTGTCCTGAAAAAGGCACTTGACAAAAGAAATGATGACACGAAGTCGTTTCTGTTACAAATAATGATGAAGTCCACTAGTTGAGCCCTCAAATGAGGATGAAAAAACTCTTGTGATAATCCCAGAAAGAGGGTAGCAAAAGAATTTGAAAAGCCCATTCTTTATATACTCTTTCACAAGGTAAATCTTGCGAAAGAGTGGGGAGCAATTGATGTGGGTCAGGTTAAAGATTACTAGGCTTTTCTATAAGTCAAGCTGAAGAACATTAGGCCAAATGATAATCTAAGACCAAGAAGAAAGAGGACTCAGAAGGCCCATAAATGATCCATTAAGTGACCATTTAAGCTGTGGGTCATAAAGGTAATTACGCGCATCTTACTCATATAAATAGGTCACAGGTATCATCTTTAAACCCTAAGCTCTATTTGCCTACTGAAACCCTTCCAAAACCCTGTCTGACTTAAGCATCAGAGTACGTGCGCAGGGGAAAGCCCCTACGCCCCCTGATGATTTTCTTTCTTGCAGAGTTCTTGGGAATAGCTTGACACGAAAATCGAGAATCAAAATCAGTAACGAATCATTGTTGTTTTATGAGACAACAGTAACAAATAAGAATAAACTTAACACAAACATCATACACCAAGGTGGAGTTTAATAGTCTAAAAAATTTTACTGAAACAATACGATTAAAAATGCTAGTATTTTGAATTGATAGATTTTGAAATGCTTTCATTTTAAAATTCTTCCAAATTTCAAAATTTCTAGTCCAAAAGTACCTTTTAGGCAATTATTTTCTTTTTTCTTTTTATCAATTTTGGGATGACATGTTATCTATTATTTTGTGTAGTATTTGATTAAAATTTAATTTTTTTATCCATATCTTTTAAAAATGTTTCAAATTCATTTGTTTTATTGATGATTATTAAAATTTGACAATTTATCATTTCAAAATCACGCGTGTGTCTATGTCGATGCCCACATGGCAGGGAAAAAAAAACTTTTGACTTTTTGTGCTACCATCAAAATTTTAACAATGATTGATGAAAATAGGTGACCCAATTATTTTAAACAGTAGTGAATAAAATAAAATTTTAACAATGGCTGACGAGTGAATTTGAATTATTTTTAAGAGTAGTGAATGAAATAATTTAATTTTAAACATTGTGAACGAAAATTAAACATTACATAAAAATGATAAATGTTGGCTGCATTTTACTTGTTTGTCAATATTTGTTTAAAAAAAATAATAGTTTCTACTCAATAACGTTTAAAATTTTATTTTACGCTTAGGATCTATAATTTAATGATTTATTAAAAAAAAGAAAAAAAAAGAAAAGTTCCAGCAAATTCTTTTTTTTATTCATATGAGATATAAGAAGAGAATAGAAGAATCAAACTTTGAACTTAATCTTTTTTAAGAGAAGCAACAATCACTAAACCCAACATCAGTTGTCAAAATGCAAGTCCCTTTGTTTTAAGTTAAATTCTAATTAAAATTCGAGTGAATTTCTCCACAAAAGGAAATTACTTAAACGATAAATAAGGCCAAATATATAATGTCTAGTTTCCAATGAATTCTAGTTAAAATAGTCAAAATTTACTTTTTAAATTTACATGAAAGCCAAATGGAGTGGTAATTAATAAGGTAAAATATGAACCATCTAGAGAAAATTGGAGTAAATTATGCCCTAAACTTCATAATCGTAAGGGAATAAAACTATTTCATCCAAATTCCAATCAAAACATATACCAACCCAAAATCCAAATTATGAAAATTGCTTTCATATCTAAGTTTTTAGTTTTTGGTGTCAATTTTTAATGAATGTTTATTAGCATTGGCTAAGCTATTATTTATGGAAATGGTTTCTTTTTAAAGTAAAAAAATAAAGTAAAAGTTTTTAAGGTAGTTTTTTAATCAATGCTTATTATAAGCACTCTATCAGTCATTACCATAGCCTTTTTTTCATTGGATAAAGTGCATTTATAATCCCAAACTTTTTATTTAAGTTTCATTTCGATTTTTAATCTTTAAACTATTTCATAAAAGATATTATTATGGCCATCTTGCATAAAAATAAGAAAACAATTTATAAAAAGGATAATGAATATAGATTTATTACTATTTAGTACCATACTAAAAATGTATTTATTAAAAAACAATAAAATTTTTTAAATTCTAAGAATGAAATAAAAGTATAATTTTGCTTATAATTTTAGAAATTTGAAATAAAAATATAATTTTTCTTATCACTTTAAAATTTTGAGGCAAAAATGATTCTTTAGAAAACTTTTGAATAATTTGAAAAAAATTATTTATTTTAATAAATAGAATTTTGATATATAGAAAAAGTAATAATTTCAGTTTCATTATCCTAATTTTAATTTTTATTCTTAGTTATCAAATTTTATTTTAAATATATTTACAAATTTTTATGACAAGATATACAAATAAATCCTATTAAAGCAAAGCTAGAATTAAAAAAAATGAAAATGAAACTTAAACAAATAATTTTTAACAATTAACCAAACATAAGTAAAAATTAATTAATAATACAAGAACTTACTTTCTATAAATTATTACTTGTATAATTTGAAACTTTCTAAATTATGCAAACATAATACTAATGACTTAAGATCAATTTAGATAAGTGATGAGATTGGTTCTTGTAAGATGAAAAATAGCATTGACTGAGAGATTAGTTGCTGTAACAGTGATATTGCAGTGGTGAAATTAAAATAAGTGGTGGCATTTGTGTTTAGATATAAACATAGTGATGATGGTGAGATGAAGTGTAGACAAAAAAGAAAATGACAATTAAAAAAATTAAATTAAATTTTTTTATATAATTTATAATATATTTTTGATATTTTTGAAATTAATAAACAATTATAAATTATTGAAAATTATTCCTATCAAATAGTATTTTTTTAATAAATAAAGATAGTAGATTTTTACAACAAATAATAATATTTAGCATTTATTTTTTTCAAAATTTTTTTAATAAATAATAATATATTATTTTATATATTTATTTAAATATTGTAATTAACTAATAAATAATTATATAATTTCATTTATTATATTAAATGAATAAATAATTTAAAAATCTTAAAATATTGAAAAGTAAAATAAAAATAATAAAATTTTAAAGTAAAATAAATATAAAATTAAAAAATATTAAAATTTACTTAAAAAAAGGTCAAAATTGTAAAAAAAAAAATACCATTAAACGGGGGATTTTTTTATTGGACCCTAACAGGTCCAACCAAATTTTGGAGAGTGGCACAATGAAAATTATTTCATGGTCCAGCTTAGACCTGGCAAATTTAGACACGACACGGGTGACACGACACAAAAACGATACGAAAAAACCGTGTACATTTTTGAGAAATTCTTGTTTCATGTTTATCCGTGTCGACACGAATTTAGACACGGCAATTTTCGTGTTTAGCCGTGTCTGACATGGCTAAACACGTGTAAGACACGGAAACACGTTTAAGAAATTCATGTTATACGAATACACGATTAACACGTACACGACACGAAAACACGTTTAAAAAAAATAATGTTACACGGATACACGAATACACGGATACACGTATAAGACACGGTAATTATATATGTTTTTAGTGGGAATTGAACCTTGGCAAAAAATAAAATACATAAATGTTTTACCAAATGAACAATTGTAATATATTAGTATAATGTGTTATGAAAATTAATTTATTAAAACAAACTAATGCTTTAATAAATATTGCAATAAAATAAACTAATAAATTTAATTATGAAATTAAATTAATTAATTATGGTTAAGATAATAAAATTTTATAAATTTTGAAAATAAAGTATTAAGAACTTAAGTTAAGAACTTAAATGTATAAATATATATGATATTTTTTATTATAATGTATAAAATATAAATATTGTATTATACTAATAAAAGATTGTATAATTAATTAATTATTTTATGTCACGGACACTAACTGTATCACATAATATTGATAAGAAATTAAGAGTTTACACTTTACAAAATTACATTATTCAGTATACTAACAGATTTTATAGTTTATTAATTCAGTCTATATCAATTATCACATTATAGAAAATAAAATAACATAATATTAACATACAAATTATTATAGTAAGAATAATATTAACATACTTATTAATGATTTATTGATTTATTTTATATACTTAATCTTAAATCATAGTCATATGATAACAATGAATTGATGATATTATTCTATATCAATTATCACATTATAGGAAATTAAAATAACAAAATACTAACATACAAATTAATATAATAGGAACAAGATATTAAATCAAACTAACAAACATAATACTAGTACTAACATACAAATCATAGTCATATAAATTAATATAATAAGAACAAGATATTAAAACAAAGTAACAAACATAATAGATAATACTAGTACTAACATACAAATCATAGTCATACGATGATGATGAATTGATGATATTATATACAACAAGAATAGTAAAGTTGATGATATTATTATATATCAATTATCACATTATAAGAAATTAAAATAGCATAATACTAACATACAACTTAATATAATAAGAACAAGATATTAAATCAAACTAACAAACATAATACTAGTACTAACATACAAATCATAGTCATACAAATTAATATAATAAGAACAAGATATTAAAACAAAGTAACAAACATAATAGATAATACTAGTACTAACATACAAATTATAGATTTATAGTCATACGATGATGATGAATTCATGATATTATTTATAATTAAGATTATGAGACTTAGTTTTGGAGTTAAGAACTTAAGATCATAGTTTTGAAATTTATAATAAAACATTTACTTTAAATGATTTTGTATAATAACATTTATATAAATAAAAAAAATATATGATTTGTTTAAAGGATAATTATTACATACACTGACAGTAGAGTTTTTTTACTTCACAAGCAACGTTAAGATCATGACATGTGTCTTATAAAAATATTAAAATAAATAAAACAGGACATGTGTCACGATCTTAACGCTGCTTGTAGAATAAAAAAACTCCACTGTCAGTGTATGTAATAATTATCCTTTGTTTAAATCATACAAAAGTTTATAACTTAAAAGAAATTATTTTAAGAAGACATAAATTATTTTAAATAAACATATACAATATAGATCATTTCTTATTTAAAGGTATTAACTATTAATAAATATTTTAAAAATTGGAAATAACTTTTAAAATTTATTTTTTCCATTAATAAAATGCAATTTAAAAAAATATTTTTTTGTTCATTGTTAAAAAAAAGATTTATAACCTAAATAAATAATAAATTATTAACAAAAATAAAAAACTTAAAGTAACAATCTAATTATCTAGTGAGACTTAGTTTTGGAATTAAAAACTTAAGATAATAGTTTTGAAATTTATAATAAAACATTTACTTTAAAATGTACCCCAAAAAAATACAATCTAATTATAGTATGAAGTTCTACTGTGTAACCTAACCCTAAAATCTCTTCTCATATTTCACTTTTCCTCTTTACTTTCACTTAGCAAGAATCGCCGCTGCTAGTGCCCACTGCCTTACGCCAAAATCTCTTATCCTATTTCACTTTCCCTCTTAGTTTCCCTTAGCAAAATGCCAAAACCTCTCTGCTCTTTGGCCTTTGCCTCACGTCATAGCAGGCCTTAACCTCGATGCAGTCTTCCCTCGATGCCCCTCAACCCTCCCAGTCGCACGCCTCAGCCCTCAACAGTCAACTTTGCCTCAGCCACATCAGGCTCTCACTCTCACTTCCTTAGCCTCTTCAGTCTTTAACTCACTCAGACAGCTCAGGTATATTACCCTATCCCAAAATAAAATCTCCTCCTATAGATCTGAGAAAATCCACTGATGAACTTTGTTTTTTACTAAGATCTATATGTTAATTTCAGATCTATGACTGAGATCTATGATCTAATTATAAAAAATCGTATATCCCATCTCTACGAAACAAGAAGCATGACTTGAATGTGTTCCCTTCTTTCACCTGCACGCATCTTGCCTTGTTTCACTTTGCACCTTCCCCTTTCGTTTTCCTTCCTTACACGGTTTGTTCATCTGCAGTATTCAGCATGTTGCGTTTTCTCCCAAAGCATTTTCTCTTTATAATATAAATTTATCATTATATTACTAATTAATATTAAATTTCCAAAGATTTTCAGGATCATTTTAAATTTGTTAAATATAGTGTAAGAGAAGGGATTTATAAATGTTTTATATTAAGTACCTCTAGCTCTTCCTAGCCACATGCATGGTTGCGTTCCCATTAATTTCTTTTCTTAATCATCATCTTCCATTTTCTTTGGCAGTGGTCAACTGTTTCAATTTCCAAATAATCATAGTTTATTTAATACATAGCAGGTAAATGCTCATTTACACCAAAAAAAATTAATCATAGTTTATTTATTAGACATTTATCACTTTAAATTAACAATTGCAAATGGAAACCAGACCATTCATTTATTTTCCATTTTTTAGATATCGTAACTTTTATTCATTCAAAAAAACAAAATTTTATTACAATATAATAATTCAATAATTTTTGTTGACATAAAATATCAATTCTTATAACAGTTTATCTTCAAATTAGCAACGTTAACATTTCAAGCATGGTATGATTCATATTCGAGAAAGAACAAAAGTCCATGTTTTTAATTGATTTGTTTACTGTTTTATTGTTTTTAATTGATTTGTTTACTGTTTTATTTTCTGCTTTTACCTTGAAAGCAAAGTGACCAGTACTTCATCATTTTTCGTGTTTTTTAATTCTCAGTGTTTCATGCTGTCACAGCCCGTGACCCTATTTTTCACCTTATTCTATACATCTTATATGGTTGGGTTGTCTGCGATACTTTACTTTTCTTTTACATATTAACAATTTCATATTAAATTATAATATGAATTACATCCCCAATTTCTATTTCATAAGAAAGTAGTACTGTCGATAAGTCTAAATACAGAAAATAAATTATCATACCTTATTAAATAAATCGACCTGTCGCATCGTCCCCAAATGCGCAGCCGAAAATCCTTTAAGTGCTAAACTCTCAGTCTTCGAAAACCTGAAATGTTAAAATTAAGGGGTGAGCAAACCATGGCTCAGTAAGGGAATTATATGCATACTTGATATTCAGCTTCCTATATGCTGAAAATCTTTTTCATTTTTCCTATGGAGCTCTAAGCTCGCATGTAGGAAGGATACTACAGTCGGCTAGGAATCCGGATGGAGTAAGATAGGTATTTTGAAATACCTATCTTGTCTCGGAACCTAGAAGCAACTGTAGAGAGTAATAAATTTCTTTTTGTTTGAAATTTATATCCTTTTACCTTTTCGTTTCATATCATTTTTATATTCTTTTCAAAATAATGCTTTTATAAAATAAAGCATTTAAATAAAGTAACTAATATTCATATATTCTTTGAAAAGAATATTAGTTAAATCATCATCATTCTCATTTAAACTCTTTTCATATTTTACTGTACAATCATAATTAGTACAGTACTTTAAATAGCAAAATCAGCTATTAAACCTCTTTCGTATAACATATAAATCATTTAAATCTAATATTCAATTTAAAATTTAAAATAAGAATATTAGATTTATTTTCCTCCTCTTTCCTTTTGAAAACATATTACATATTCGTGTCACATATCATATGAAAATCATTTCATAGTACTTAAAAACAGTACTGAAATTAGCATTTATAAAAATGCTATAAATCATTTTATTTCACGTATCACATATCATATAAAACATTTACATTTCACATATCACATATCATGTAAAACATTTACATTTCACATATCACATATCATGTTGTTGGCTTTATAGGCTATACCGAGAAGGGGGGTGAATCGGTTTTTCACTAACCTTAGGTTCGTTTTTCGGTTTCTCTAAATTCTCTAGCCTATATTGATATTTTCTAAGTTCTTTTAGCTAGGCAATTATACAATATAAATTCAATGCAATAAACACAAATATAATTGCAAGAAAGTAAAGAGAGTAGGGAAAGAGAGATTTACACAATCGATTTATAGAGGTTCGGCAACCTTGCCTACGTCCTCTACCTTGAGACGCTCCCAAGGATTTTCTCCAAATCCACTATCTTGAATTTGTGATTACAATCCCTCTTTTCAAGGCTCAAGAGTAACCTCTCTCTTTTTCTAGGCTCAAGAGAAACCTCTTCTCCCTCTTTTTCTAGGCTAAAGAGAAACCTCCCTCTTTTTCAAGGCTAAAGAGAAACCTCCCCTTTTACAAGGAATGAATGTGTTTACAAATGGTGCAATCAAAGAAGGCCTCTAAGTAGGCAAGTGATTACATAAATTAAGCACAATGAAAACCTATACAAGATTTTGTGCTAAGCAATACAAGAAATAGATGAATGATAGAAGATGGAAACTTTGTAGCTCTTGATTTGTTGTTTGAGGCTTGTAGATTTGAGGAATATGAGATTTGGAGTTGCTGAGTGGTTCCTCTTGGTTCCTTTAGCTTCTAAGCCTCTATTTATAGTCCCTTGGATGTATTCTAGCCGTTGGGTAGAGCCAAATCTCGGATATTACCGTTGTCTCACAAAAACTAGCCGTTATAGGCTATTTTCGGGCAAAGGGATCGATCCTGCTACAGTGGGGATCGATCCCTTTTGTCCAGAATCTTGATTCTGGGCTTTAGGGACCTTGGGAAGACTTTCTGCCAAAAAGGGATCGATCCTGCTACAGTGGGGATCGATCCTTTTCTTCCAGAGGGCATTTTTCCTGCACTTTTGGGTTATAAATGATATGACCTTTGATCCTAATTCAACCCAAAACATTTATAAGCTTTAAGGGAGTTTTTCTTGACTTTCTCAGATAAAAACATGGTTTAAACATTCATCAAGTGATTTTCTAAAATATTCAAAACATTTATAAAGAATTAAGACCAATAGGGATGTATCATTAAATCATGGTCTTAATGTTTGATATGATCACTTGAAAATAGATTGAGAAAATCATGTGTGATAAGGCAAATTTACATGAATTAAAACACTAAAGCTTACTTAAGTTTTTGTCATTTCAAAATATATATTGCAATTTAAAGCTAACAATCTCCCCCTTTTTGATATGACAAAACTTAATGTAAATTTGCTTTGAAGATTCTTTGAAAAAATACTCCCCCTCAAATAAAGCAGGATTTTATAAAGCTCCCCCTTAATATAAGCATGGGTTTTGAAAATGAATTTTCCCTCATTATCTCTCCCCCTTAATATCTCTCCCTTTATCTATCTCTCCCCTTTTTTGTCATAGCAAAAAGAAGGAAAAATAATAAAAAATATGCTCCCCCTAAAATCATGACTATGTGAGAACAGATAAAAATGCTCCATCCAACAAGAAACATGTTAGTACATGGGACTTATAGCACAAATAAATAAGTCAATATTCTCAAGGAGTATGAAATATTTATGCAATGAATATGACTTATGATCCTATACCAATTGTTTATAAATAATTTTGATACCAATTGTTGATAAGTAATTTTGCAAAAAGGTTCCAATTGGTAAGAAGTTAAGCAAGCACCTAAGTATATTAATTGTTCTCTAAGGTCCAACTGAGGTGCATGGCAATACATCATGATTATGAGCTGAAGTTAGATGACATATCATATGCAAGAGCTCATAAATCACGTTCAAGCAAGAGTGTGCATAGAATCAAGACATATAGCAATTAACTTCAAATTCTAGCACACAAGAGTTTCATGCAAAAATATCCTAAGAGAATTCTTCTCTATTTGTCATTTCAATCTAAGGAGCATGAGAAGAATTGTCAATTTAAAGCTCATATCAATTGGCAATTTAGATTTGGCTTATCAATTATTGAAAATATGGTTGCCAATGATACTAATTGTTATTTCAATCTAAATACCAATTGTTACTAATGGTTGACTTAGTCATTTTGCATGAATCCAATGTTTATGTGTAGTGTGTTCATGTCAAGAAAATAATCATTCTAAATATGCAAGAACACAATCACACATCATCAAATATGCATATGGATCAATTAAACATAAGCATACTATCATAAAGTATTAATCCATATTCATATTCACAAAGTTATACCATATGGAAGATTCAACAATAAGGTATTCAAGCAAACACATTTTCTTCCATGGTTTCAAGCACAAAAATCCTATGCTTATTTTCCAATTCAAGCCCTTAACCAATTATGAGCAAGGAAAAATTCAAAATTACCATTTTAATCAATTAAGAGCCATATCCCTAGTTGTTATCATCATTTAACGTTTTAGAGGGTATATGCTATTTTAACTAAAATGGCTTCACCTAAGTGAATCAATATTATCAAGCTAAAATATATTTTATCATCAAACACCGTAAGCTATGAGTGAGATTAAGCACATAATATCATGAAATAACTATTCTCATCTCATAGGCATGATTATTGATTCAACTTAAGTAAACATGTATGTTCAACGTTAAAGCAATCAAGATTCAATGCATGTATATCAATTGTTGATGTTGTCATTAAAGCCCAAGTTCTTTACTAATTTAGCCATAAGAGAAAAAAAAAATTAAGTACATGGATGATAAAGTTTTATGCATTTTAACATTTAGGATCCATTTACCATCACAAATTATAGGCCAATGACTATTACCAATTGTTGAATTTACATTTGGAATCAATCCACTAGATGTAAAATTATCATGAAACTTAGTGTGGAATTGATAAGTCAAGCTAAGAGACATAATCCTATAAGCATGCTTGACTAAGATGAACAAAAGATATGAAAAACACTCATTATGCACAAGTTCATCAAATTCTCAAATATGTCCATAAATCATTGAAATAAATCTCAAAATTATGTTTAAGCATTCATTGAAAGTATGTTTCAAGATTATTTCAAGAGTTATGCAAATCATGAATGTTTTCAATAAGAAAAATGATTTTGCACTTGTGAGCTCAAGAAAAATGGTATTGATTGTTGAAAGTGATACCATTTGTTGGAAATGATATTAATTGATGAAGTTGAGGCATGATATCAATGAAAAATGAATCTTCATATATTAAAAATCATCAAAAAGAAGTTAAAACAATAAATTTTATGCTTATACAAAAGATAGTGTGAAACTAACAAAAGATCCTCCCAATTTTCAGTTTAAACATGCAAGAGAGCCTTTTTTGGCCTGGGGGGATCGATCCTGCTACAGTGGGGATCGATCCCTCATATGTTTCCTGCAAATTCTGCAGTTGTTTTGATAGAAAATTGAACTAGTGAGGTACCAAAATTCCATTTTTGAGTAATTTAAGTCCATGTAAAGGTTTAAACATTCGTAAAACATGATTTTGGACTTGTATGAATGAAAAATCTGAATGAAAAACCATTTTACAAAAGATTTTGCAATTTTGGAAAGATTTTCACCAATAAAAGCATTTTTGGCCTCAAAGGGGGTCATTTTGAGATTTATGCATATTTTGGCCAAACCAATGAATTGAATTTCATAAATATGTCAAAACAAACTTGTTCACATAGATTTTAAGCATATATATCATTAAAGCATACATCTTGTGAACAACATGCCATGATTGTCAACATACAAGTTCTTCATTATTGCTCATGACATGGCATTTTGCATATATGACATATTTGACAACTTTTGAGCAACTAAATATATTATCTAAGTATATCAAACTTGCTCAAACTACAGAAATTCAATAATCATTTCAAAATTGCTAGACATGCTTTTCATCCAATAATCCAATGCCTCAAGAACTATCCATCAACCAATCAACAATCATTCAACAGGCCTTTTATTCATTCAACTCACAATGCACCAATAATCATCAACTAAGTGTCTCATTAAATCAAACAAATAATTTTAATGTATATGAGTTTTGAAGAGATAGGATTTAAGCTTACAAAACTCCTTTGCTAGAGAATGCTTTGCCTTGAATAGTTGAATCCAACTTGTGCCATTCTTTGAAGAATAGTTGTGACCTTGCCAAGGATGGATTTCCAAGCTCTTCCTTTTTCTCATTGGCACAAGCAAACTCCATGAGGATGTGTTGAGCATTTGATCTCCATTGCTTCTTTGTATTCTCATGCTCTAACACTCCTACAACAACCAAATTCAAGCATGCTTTGGTACCCAAATTTTCTTGGGTCCATGAGAGTTAGTGCAAACAATTTTTGATCCTTTTGGGATCCATTTCAAACACAATTCATCATTGTTTATAGCATGCTTTGGCACCCACATTTTTCTAACCACTCTTCCTCTAAATGTAGTTTTTCTATAAGTGCATGCTTGTGAGGTGTGGCCTATCCTATTGCATAGTGAGCATGTGAGAGATAAATCATGCATAGTATTTTTGCTCACTAAGAAATTCCTAAGATGAGTTTCTTTATGTATTTCATTATATCCTAGCCCATCTTTGTCAAAGAAAGCTCTTTGGGTCTCTAACATATGATCTAGCTTTTGTTGACCCATGTAGAATCTAGAAAATGAATTATGCAAATTTAAGTTCTTTTTATTTACTTCATCAATTTCTAGATTTGCTTCTTCTAATTTCTTTTCAAAATCAAGCTTGGCATTCAATAGCTCATCATTTTCCATTTCTAGTTTTGTAATCATTTTCTTGTATTTTGAATTCATGTATTCATATTCACTAGCTAGCTCATCAAAAGCATTTTGTAAATTATCATAAGAATGGTCATTGCATTCACTAGAGCTAGGTTTCTCCTTTTCATCCTCAATAGTCAAAGAGCTAGGATTTGCCAATTTATCTTTAAGGTCTTCTAATTTCTTTTCTAGCTCTAATTTCACCTTGGTGAGTTCATCATTCTTAGAACCTAGATCTTTTATTTTCTCCTCCAACTCAACATTAGTATTCATCAAAATTTCATTCTCTTTTCTAAATTTATTTAACTTTTTGTTATATTTTGCATGTATTGATTTATATTCACCACTTAGCTCATTAAATGCATCTTGAAGCTCATCAAATGAATATTCTTCTAAAGTTTGTGAGCTAGTCTCAAAATCATCACCTAGAGCCATTTATGATCGTTTTGCTCGA
This sequence comes from Heritiera fomes, assembly GCA_032173925.1. Lineage (NCBI taxonomy): Eukaryota > Viridiplantae > Streptophyta > Magnoliopsida > Malvales > Malvaceae > Heritiera > Heritiera fomes. The sequence continues at coordinate 21,394,117 of JAPDPM010000004.1, read as the reverse complement.
TAGAGGTTAATCTAAATCAATCTCGAGCCCAAGCTCTGATACAAATTGTTGGCTCTATAGGCTATACTGAGAGGGGGGGTGAATCGGTTTTTCACTAACCTTAGGTTCGTTTTTCGGTTTCTCTAAATTCTCTAGCCTATATTAATATTTTCGAAGTTCTTTTAGCTAGGCAATTATACAATATAAATTCAATGTAATAAACACAAATATAATTGCAAGAAAGTAAAGAGAGAGTAGGGAAAGATCGATTTACACAATCGATTTATAGAGGTTTGGCAACCTTGCCTACGTCCTCTACCTTGAGACGCTCCCAAGGATTTTCTCCAAATCCACTATCTTGAATTTGTGATTACAATCCCTCTTTTCAAGGCTCAAGAGTAACCTCTCTCTTTTTCTAGGCTCAAGAGAAACCTCTTCTCCCTCTTTTTCTAGGCTAAAGAGAAACCTCCCTCTTTTTCAAGGCTAAAGAGAAACCTCCCCTTTTACAAGGAATGAATGTGTTTACAAATGGTGCAATCAAAGAAGGCCTCTAAGTAGGCAAGTGATTACATAAATTAAGCACAATGAAAACCTATACAAGATTTTGTGCTAAGCAATACAAGAAATAGATGAATGATAGAAGATGGAAACTTTGTAGCTCTTGATTTGTTGTTTGAGGCTTGTAGATTTGAGGAATATGAGATTTGGAGTTGCTGAGTGGTTCCTCTTGGTTCCTTTAGCTTCTAAGCCTCTATTTATAGTCCCTTGGATGTATTCTAGCCGTTGGGTAGAGCCAAATCTCGGATATTACCGTTGTCTCACAAAAACTAGCCGTTATAGGCTATTTTCGGGCAAAGGGATCGATCTTGCTACAGTGGGGATCGATCCATTTGGTCCAAAATCTTGATTCTGGGCTTCAGGGACCTTGGGAAGACTTTCTGCCAAAAAAGGATCGATCTTGCTACAGTGGGGATCGATCCTTTTCTTCCAAAGGGCATTTTTCCTGCACTTTTGGGTTATAAATGATATGACCTTTGATCCTAATTCAACCCAAAACATTTATAAGCTTTAAGGGAGTTTTTCTTGACTTTCTCAGATAAAAACATGGTCTAAACATTCATCAAGTGATTTTCTAAAATATTCAAAACATTTATAAAGAATTAAGACCAATAGGGATGTATCATTAAATCATGGTCTTAATGTTTGATATGATCACTTGAAAATAGATTGAGAAAATCATGTGTGATAAGGCAAATTTACATGAATTAAAACATTAAAGCTTACTTAAGTTTTTGTCATTTCAAAATATATATTGCAATTTAAAGCTAACACATGTAAAACATTTTCATTTAAAACATATCATATATAGAGACTTAAAAGACTTAGGCACGCACGCCCAGCCCGTCCACTGGGTCGCTACTCATATCATGCTATAGACCCCGAAGGGTATAAATAATCATGTCAGATCTATGGCCATAGTCTATAAATGCCCTCGGCGGATCACTGATCAGGTGTCGGCCGGGACTACATATCACATATCACATGTCACATATCACATATCACATATCAGCATGATAGGATGCCAACTAGTCTCAAAACCATATTTTTCATCATCAGAAAACCTTTATGGAATTTATAAAAATATATAATTTCATCATTTAAAAACCATAAAGGTTATCAAACCATTTAGTGAATATTTAAGAAATATTTATAAAAATATTCATAAAAATATTCACTTTACTTCTTTTCATTTTTTCTTCTCGTATTACGTGTAATTTACATATTAAGAGAATTTTCAGTGATTTCATTGTCACCATTCTAGAAAACAGGAATATTTTAAAATCACTTTCATTTTATTCATGTTTTTATGAAAAATATTCATTTTCTCGATTTTCGTGGTTGAAAATCATTTCTCGTGAAATAAAATCATTTATTATGATTTTATGAAATTTTCTAGAAATTTTTAGTAATTTTCGATAATTTTTCGGCAATATAACGGCTGCCGATAGGCTAGCCTCCTGCACGAAAAATACAATTTATAATTTCCAGCCAGTACATCATCACAAATTTCCAACTGATAAATCACCACAATTTTTCAACCAATCATTTATCGCAATATTTTCATAAAATATTTCATAATTAAAACATGCAGACTGAATATCCTTACAGTGCTGCACATGCATCCCTTACCTTTTTCGGGTCGGCGACTGCCTCTCGAAGGTCGCACCCGTGTTCACCTCGCCCGATTCCTCATCTCGATCGTCGAGAATAATTTCTGGAAATTATAATTCTAAAATTTAGAATTTTCTCAAATTATTTAAATAAATAATTTATTTAAATAATTATCATTAATAATTTCTCGGATTTCTTACCGATTCCCGAGATTCTCGAGTTCCTGAGAATTTTTCGAATTCCCGAAAATTTTCCTTTTTCTCTCTCTTTCTTCTTTTCCTCTTTTCTTTCTTCCTTTTTCTCTTTTCTTTTCTTTCTCTTTCTTTTTCTTTTTCTTTTTCTTTTTCTTTTTCCTTTTTCTTTTCTTTTTCTTTTCCTTTTTCTCGTTGGCCGGTTCAGCTTTCTTCCTCACCGGTTCTTCACCGGCGGCTCACTGGCTCCTCAGCTGGCCGACGGCAAGGCGAAGCTACCGGTGCCCTCCGTTTGCCCTGGATCGGCGGCACGGCGACGGATTGACTCGATTTAGCTTCGGTTTCTTCCGCCTTTTCGCCGGCCTTCCTCTGCCGTTCACTGCGCCTCGGGTGGCCTCCATCGTCTTCCTCTCCCTCCGGTGATGCTTCGGTCGCAGTGGCGGTGGCCAATTTGGCCGGCACCGCCAGTTCCTCTTTTTCTTCTCTTTCGGTTTTCCGCCGGTTTCCGCTTCGATTTCGCTTCGTTTTCTTTCCGTTTCTTCTCTTTTTTCCGTCGCCGGCTTTTTTCCTTCCTCTTGCCGGCGGCGTCTTCCCCTTCCCTTCTCTTTCTCGCCGACGGTGGCAGCTGTTGCTGCCGTCGGCCCTGTTGAAATGGAACGGGGTCGGGTTCTCCCGATCCCGTTTCCTCTCTTTTTTTTTTGTTTTGTATTATAATTATATTTATATAATATATATCAATATAATTATAACAATATATATATATATATATATATATATATATATATATATTCCATACATAACATACATATATATACACCCTTTAATTAGAATTAACATAGATATATTTCATATATATATTTTTATTTATATACAAAATTGTATAAAAATATACACATGTATTTATTTAATAAAAATAGTATATATTCATTTATAATATATATATATATATATATATATATATACTAGATTTCAAATACATACATATGTATTTATATAAAAATATCTGCAAATATATTTATATAATCTAATTATATAAATATATTCTTATACGCATTTATTCCGTTAAATTTGATTTCTTAATATCCAATTATTTTCTCCTTTTCATTTCCTATTTAATTTGGATTTCCATTTATCCAAATTAAATTCCTCCTTTCCTTATTTTCCATAACTCTGACTTTATTTTTATTTTCATTTTATCCAAAATTTAAATTCCTCCATTTCCTTAATTTCGGGAATTTCAACGATATTCACATCTCGTAAATAAATTTTATTTATTTACTTTTATTTATTTATTTCCTCTTATCTATTTTCTTAAATATTAATTTTTCAAAATAGAAAATTTGCGGTTATCACATTCTCCCCACCTTAAGAAATTCGGTCCTCCGAATTTAACTTAATTCATAAGGTGGTAGCATCCTGTATACTTATAGTTCTTGTCCTCTAGATTGTCTTTCAAATTACACTGCCAGTATATCATCAACATCAGAATCACCTCTTATATCATTACATATCATTTCTCATCATATACTTAAACTCTCTTAAATTTCTTATCAATTAGGAGTTTTCCATTTTCCACTCATTTTCATATCATATATTATTCATACTGTTCACCATCTATTTTCTTAATTAGTGCCAAGTCGATACATTTCGATAATTATCATTTATACACTGTATTCAGTAGTATGTAATCGTCCCAAGAGCTTTCACATCTTATGCATCCGCTCTCTCAACATATTGTCGAGCGTTTCCATTCTACGCTCAAACATTTACATCATGTATGGAGCGGTGCTGTCAATATATTTGGAACCTCAGAGCCTTTTACTATTTCCAGTAAACATATAGCTACTCAAAGATTCCCATCACATATAAGGCTCACTGGAACTTCACATACATCCTCATCATTTTATAATCATATTTCGACTATGGCACTAAAGAATCTAAGAGTTTGATAATGGAGAAGTGATTTCATTAGACTATCAATCTATAATCACTTCTATATGATCATATCTCTTTTAGATTCTTCATTATTATCTTCAATACTTGTGAGATCTCATTTTCCTATACTATAATTGTACATGTATATGAACAAATTATCAATAAAGAAATTATTGATAATATTTTGAGGAATTAAATATATAAGAATAGTGTTTCTCACATAGAAAATTTTAATCCTAGATAAAATATATATAAGTATGGAAATTATTACATAAAGGATGGATTAAATAATTAAATGGATATTGCAAATTCTGATTTGGACAAAATAGAAGAGTGTTGGCGGTATGAAGAAAGAGTAGAAGAAAGGGAGTGAAGTCCGGTCCTTATTATTTTGTACTAAATGCATGATTAAGAAGTTACAAAAGTAAGTAAGATTTGAGACTAAGGCCTTCCTATAGTTTATGTTATTGCCTGTCATGCTTGCCACATTGTGCATGTTTCCGTCCCTTGTGGCATATGTTTAGCCCACGTCGTGCATGTTCTCGCCCACATTGTGTATGTTTTCATCCTTTATGGGTATGTTGGTCCTTCGTGGTGCATGTTCGCTCTACGACCCTGATCAGGTCTACAGCCCATACCATGGCCATAGGTATTATGTTCCCTCTTCGGAGGATGATGTTCTGTTCCCTCTTCGGAGGAAGAAGTAAGTGTCATGACCACATACTGGCTATATGATTCTGCCTAGTCTCTATGAACTGTATGATAAGTTTTATTAATTATGATGTGATGTTTATAAAGTATGATGCATGTTTGAAACAAGTATGAATTTTAGATATATGCATTAAAGAATTCATACAATGATTTAAAGTATGAAATGCATTATTATGGTATTTGTTTTCTGCATATATAGATGCTATGACCATTTTAAATGCATTTCTTACGGGGCTTTCCAAAAAGCTCACCCCCTACTCTACCAGATTATTTGCAGTGATCAACCCTTTGCTTGTTGCGCATATGATGTAGACTGAGGGATACGTCTCTCCTCCGACTACTTTTTTGTACTTACGTAAGGTATACTCATATTTTAATACCAGACATCCGGTATGGCACAGATATTTGTATATAAATAATACTTTTGGGATGTAATCGATATTGTATGAATGTAAGCGTTACCTGGAGAAAAAAATCAATATAATGTGAATGAAATATTTTATAAAAATATTGTGATGCTTCTGTGGTTAAAAAGTATGATGAGATACTGGCAGGAATGCAACCCAAGTAAGAAATAAACCCAAGTAAAAAAGAATAGCCCAAAACTTCTACGTTTCCGGGATGTGACAGTCTTTCTTGGTATCAGAGCAAGGGTTGTCTAGTACTGTCAGTGTCGATAGTTAGGATAAGATTACATCCCAAGTATCTGTGCTTGTTTGGTTATAAAATAGAGTATATCTGCTAAAGTTTTGATTAAAACATAGGGTTTTATTAGACCAAGTGTGTCTCCCTAGGGTGCTCCGGTATTGTTTGTGAGAAAGAAAGTTGGTAGTCTCCGGTTATGCATCGACTATAGGTTACTAAATAAGGCTACAATTAAGAATAAGTACCCCCTGCCAAGAATAGATGATTTGTTTGACCAACTGAAAGGTGCTTCAGTGTTTTCTAAGATTGATATGAGATCGGGCTATCATCAGTTGAGAATTAGGAAGGAAGATGTACCGAAAACGGCCTTTAGAACCCGATATGACCATTTTGAATTTCTGGTGATGCCTTTCGGTTTGACTAATGCCCCTGCCGCATTTATGAATTTGATGAATGATGTGTTTCGGGAGTATCTGGATAAATTTGTGATTGTTTTTATAGATGATATTCTAGTATATTCTAAGTCTCGGGAGGAGCACGAGCAGCATCTAAGGATTGTGCTCCAGATTCTTCGAGATAAGCAGTTTTATGGGAAGCTTAGTAAGTGTGAATTTTGGTTGGATCGGATAGCTTTCCTTGGCCATGTGGTATCCAAGGACGGGGTGTCAGTTGATCCGTCCAAGGTTGAGGCAGTACTCCAATGGGAGAGACCGAAGACAGTGACTGAGATTCGGAGTTTCTTGGGATTGGCAGGGTACTATCAGAGGTTTGTGGAAAGTTTTTCTCGGATTGCAGCTCCGTTGACTAAGCTTACACGTAAAGGAGTTCTATTTGAATGGTCAAGTCAGTGTGAGCAGTGTTTTCAAGAGCTTAAGCAAAGATTAACTATAGCACCAATCCTAACCGTTCCGAGTGGATCTGGAGGCTTCGTTGTATACAGTGATGCTTCTAGTCAGGGTTTAGGTTGTGTGCTAATGCAACATGGTAGAGTAGTCGCGTATGGTTCACGCCAGCTTAGAGACCATGAACGCAACTACCCTACGCATGATTTAGAGTTAGCCGCAGTTGTTTTTGCTTGAAAGATATGGCGGCATTATCTGTATGGTGAGAAGTTTCAGATCTTCACTGACCATAAGAGTTTGAAGTATCTATTCAATCAGAAGGAACTTAATATGAGGCAGAGACGTTGGATAGAGCTTCTTAAGGATTATGACTGCGAGATTTTGTAGCATCCGGGCAAAGCGAATGTAGTTGCAGATGCTCTAAGCAGAAAGAGTATGGTTTCTGTTATGATGGTTAGAGAATGGGAATTGCTGGAGCAGTTCGCCGAGCTCAATGTCAGTGTTGAAAAAAAAGATGTCGGGTTTATGGCTAGCCTTCAAATTGAGCCAAGTATCTTAGATCAGATCCGGTCAGGGCAGAAAAATGATCAGAGGTTATTGGACATGGTTAGCCAAGCAGAGCAGGATTTGCAGTCAGATTTTACGGTCAGTGATGATGGGTTATTGAGATTTAAGGGCCGTATATGTGTTCCGAACGATGATACCTTAAGACAAAGGATTTTGAAAGAGACCCATTGTTCTCGTTACACTATGCACCCAGGCAGTACTAAGATGTACCATGATTTGCGTAAAGTGTATTGGTGGATTGGTATGAAACGAGACGTAGCAGAGATTGTGTGATAACCGCAAATTTTCTATTTTTGAAAATTAATATTAAAGAAAATAGGTAAGAAGAAATAAATAAATTAAAGTAAATAAATAAAATTTATTTACGAGAGGGAATATCGTTAAAATTCCCGAAATTGATGAAGTGAAGAAGTAGAGAAAATTAAATTGAATAAAATTGAGGAAATTTAATTTGGATAATGGAAATCCAAATTAAATAGGAAATAAAAAGGAGAAATAAATGGATATTAAGAAAATCCAAATTAAATGAAATAAAATGCGTATATTATATATTTATATAATTAGATTATATAAATATATTTTGATACATTTTTATAAGAATACATATGTATATAAATATGATATTTTATGTATATATATAAATATATACATATATAAGAAAAGTAAATATTATTTTATCAAATATATATATATTGTAATACAATATATATCTATAAATACATATATATATATATATATGAAAAATATATTAATTCAAATTAAAATTATATATATGTATTTTGTGTATAAAATATATATATATGTGTTATATTATGTTTGTATATATTATACAAATATAATATGGTATATTATATTAATATAATATAGTATATTGTATTATATACAAAAAAAAAAAGAAAGAGAAATGAAACAGAAACGGGAAAATGGGATCTCGTTTCTGTCAAAAACACAGATTCACGCCGCCCCCGCCAGCGGCCGTCGGAGAAGGAAAGGAGAGAAGGGAGAAAGAGCGACGTCGCCGGCGAGAGGAGAAGCGAACGACGGTGGTCGGCGACGGAAAAGAAGAAAAGAAACGGAAAGAAAATGAAACAGAAACTGGCGGAACCGAGAGGAGAAAAGGAAAAGAGATACGGCGGTGCCGGCGGAATTGGTCGCCGCCACTGCCACCGAAGCATCGCCGGGGAAAGAGGAAGAGGATGGAGGCCATGGTTGAGGCGGAGAACGGCGGAGGAAGGCCGGCGAAGAGCGGAAGAAACCGAAGCTAAATCGAGTCGATCCGCCGCCGTGCCGCCGATCCAGAGCAAACGGAGGCCACCGGTAGTTTCGTTGTGCCGTCGGCCAGCTGTGGAGCCCTTGAACCGCCGGAGAACCGGCCGCCGGCGAGGAACCGGCGAGGAAGGGAGCTAACCGGTCTGACGGGAAGGAAAAAGAAAAAGAAAAGAAAAAGGAAAAAGAAAAAGAAAAAGAAAAAGAAAAGAAAGAGAAAGAAAAGAAAAGAGAAAAAGGAAGAAAGAAAAGAGGAAAAAGAAGAAAGAGGGAGAAAAAGGAGAATTTTGGAAATTACGAGAAATCTCGAGAATTCAGAAACCCGGGAATTACGGGAAACGGTAAGAAATCCCGGAAAGTGATAAATTATTTAAATAATTTATTTATTTAAATAATTATGGAAAAATTCTAAAATTTAGAAATTAATTTCCAGAAAATTTCCTCGATGACCGAGATGATGGAATCGGGCGCGGTGAACACGGGCGCAAGGAACGAGGCGATCGCCGACCCGGAAAAAGGTAAGGGATGCATGTGCAGCACTGTAAGGATATTCAGTCTGCATGATTTTAATTATGAAATATTTTATGAAAATATTTTATGAAGATATTGTGATGAATGATTGGTTGAAATTTGTGGTGATGCACTGGCTGGATTTTAAGCTGTATTTTTCGTGCAGGAGGCTAGCCAATCGGCAGCCGTTATACTGTCGAAAAATTATTGAAAAATTCTCGAAAAAATTACTGAAAATCATAATAAATGATTTTATTTCATAAGAAACGATTTTCAACAACGAAAATCGAGAAAAATGATTATTTTTCATAAAACATGAATATAACGCAATTCATTTTAAAATATTCATGTTTTCAAGAATGGTGATAATGAAATCACCGAAAATCCTCTTCGAGAATGGTGATAATGAAATCACCGAAAATTCTCTCAATATGTAAATTACACGTAATACGAGACAAAAAATGAAAAGAAGTAAAGTGAATATTTTTATGAATAAATCCATATATATTTCTTAAATATTCACTAAATGGTTTTATAACCTTTATGGTTTTAAATGATGAAACTATATATTTTTATAAATTCCATAAAGGTTTTCTAATGATGAAAAATACGGTTTTGAGACTAGATGGCAACCTTATCATGCTGATATGTGATATGTGATATGTGACATGTGATATGTAATATGTGATATGTGATATGTGGTCCCGGCCGACACCTGATCAGTGATCCGCTGAGGACAATTATAGACTATGGCCATAGATCTGACATGATTATTCATACCCTTCGGGGTCTATAGCATGATATGAGTGACGACCCAGTGGACGGGCTGGGCGTGTGTGCCTAAGTCTCCATATATGAAAATGTTTTATATGATATGTGATATGTGAAATGTAAATGTTTTACATGATATGTGAAATGTTAATGAAAGAGATTTACAGCATTTTACAGAATGCTTATTTCAGTACTGATTTTAGTACTACGAGATGATTTCATATGATATGTGATATGAATATGTAATATGTTTTCAAAAGAAAAAAGAGGTTATAAGTCTAATATTCTTACTATGATTTTAAATTGAATATTAGACTATATGTGACATGAATATGTAATATGTTTTCCGAAAAGGAAAAAGGAGGAAAATAAATCTAATATTCTTATTTTAATTTGTAAATTGAATATTAGATTTAAATGATATATATGATATACGAAAAGGATTTAATAGCGGATTTTGCTATTTAAAGTACTGTACTAATTATGGTTGTACAGTAAAATATGAATTGAGTTTTAAATGAGAATGATGAAAATTTAACTAATATTCTTTTCAAGAAAATATGAATATTAGTTATTTTATTTAAATGCTTTATTTCATAAAAGCATTATTTTGAAAAAGAATATGAAAATGTTACAGAATAAAAAGGAAACGATTTGAATTTCAAAACAAGAAAGAATATTATTCTCTACAGTTGCTTCTAGGTTCCGGGACAAGCTAGGTATTTCAAAATGCCTATCTTACTCCATCTGGATCCCTAGCCGACTGTAGTATCCTTCCTACATGTGTGCCTAGAGCCCATAGGAAAAATGAAAAAGTTTTTCAGCATATAGATAGCTGAGTATCAAGTGAGACATATAATTCCCTTACTGAGCCGTGGTTTGCTCACCCCTTAATTTTAACATTTCAGGTTTTCGAGGACTGAGAGTCTAGCACTTAGAGGATTTTCGACTGCGCATTTGGGGACGATGCGACAGGTCGATTTATTTAATAAGGTATGATCATTTATTTTCTGTATTTAGACTTATCGACAGTACTACTTTCTTATGAAATAAGATAGGGGATGCAATTCATGTTATCATTTAATATGAAATTGTCTATATGAAAAAGGAAAAGTAAAGTATCGCAGACAGCCCAACCATATAAGATGTATAGAATAAGGTGAAAAATAGGGTCACGGGCTGTGACAGATTTAATGGTATCAGAGCACGATTGGCCTGATGTCTGTCGATACTTTGGAAAGGAAAATGTGTTGAAAAGGTTAACATCCCCTGTAGTACTGTGTAGCCTAAATACATAAAGGAAATAAATGATTGTAAATTGAGTTGAGTGTTTAGAAGGGAGTGAGCATTATGAAATAAGGAATGCTAAAAAGAGTAAACGGCTCAGGAATGTTACCTGAAATGGTGATCTTATGATCTAATTGAAGGTCGGTTCGGTAAGGAACAGAAATGGACTCGGTGAGGGCCCCACCAGTATTTTTCTGTCCGGATCGAACTGAGACCTGAAAGTGATGATATAAAGGAGGGGAATGAAGTATCATCACTAAATAGACATTAAGATCATCGATTAAAGGTATTTTGAGGAGAGAGAAAATTTTTGACCAAAAATGACGAAAATGCCCCTATGTGGGATTATGGTATGAATAGTAATAAACCAAGTCAATTTTGAATTCCCTTGATAGAAATGAAGTTATTAATGGTATAAAAAACCTAAAATGAGTATAATGATCCTGAGTATAAATTTCACTATATTTAAAGTACTGATACGACCCAAATGGTTATAGGGAAGTCGCAGGATGAGCGACTTAGTATTGATTTTATGGGTCTAAATTAAAAGTGTATTAAAGGGATATCATTACGGGATTGTTGAATATGATGAAAAGTAATATGATTACTGGAGATGACTGAGAAGAGATCAGTATAGAGGATGAAATCCATAGCAGTACTGTTAATTCTGGTTCTATACATTTATACTATTTTTGAGGTATTAAATGAATATTTATTTATAGAACTGGAGCATTTGGAGACATGCATTGCAAATTAATGTACTGTATGGAGTACTGTAAATTGGAGAATATTTATAAGAACAGTAAAGTGATAAAAAGAAGAAGATGACAGCTAACCTAAGTTCTTCAGGACCCTTAAGATAAAATAAGACGGGCGACCCAATGATGGGCGACCCGCAGTGGACAATATGATGTGAAATGTGGGCGAATTATGTGTAAGGGTAAACCTGGGGCGAAAGGATCGCCTAGGGGATGCTCGCCGACGGCCGATTTGAACGGGCGGGACTCTTACAATTATTTTAATGGTAATACGAGTGTAAGGAACTAGGTACGTAAGGGTGCCAAGGTTCGAACCTCGTGGATAACATGCTCAAGGGAATTAAACCTGAATTTATTAAATGAAATTGATTTTAAAGTAAATTGCAGTGACAATAAATCGGTTAGCTGTGAAAGGTGTTAACACTTAATACAGCATTGTAAATTAAGAGGATTGATATGCTGTGGAGTACGAGAAATAAGCAAATCAAGGCGGAGTAGATGTTAAAATGATTTAAATATTAAATATCTCTGCCTTAAGGTTATACAGTGAAATGATGGGACACAAAGATGAATGTCTTTAATGATAAGAGATGTATGATTAAAGAAAGTATCGGATGAGATTTCCGATAAGATTTCAGATTTATATAGATTGGAAAAATCGAGCTAACATTGACTCGATTGTGAATATGAAAGTTATTCCAAGCTTATATCGGAGAACATAGAAGAATCGAAAAAGCTTAAGAAAATAATTTTGGAAAAAAATTAGTGAATAATGAAATCCACTTGCATACAGTTAAATGATGGAAATACAGATGATGTGATTGAGGATGAATTAAATGGTGAATTTAATTCCTATTATGAAATAAAGTTCTTATGAAGAACAAATAATCATTTTTATGAAATTGATGCCTTAAATTGATTTAATCGGAGAGGTATAAGGAGTTCAGAAGACAAATCTCTATAAAAAGGCATTATCAGATGAAAAGTTGAAGACTAATGGTCATAAGATGATAATGATTTGAACTCGATAAAATTATCACGAGTTTCCTATTGAGGTTTACCAGGTTAATGAAATTCCTTATGAAACATATAAGCCTAATGAATGAGGCGAACATACATAAGGATAAAACAATGATATATCGATATAGTCTAAGACACAAATGGATAATGAGCAGCATAGTGGTATAACCTCACAGACTCTTAAAGACTGAAATCTATATGTTAAGATTGGCAAATAGAAGATGGGCTAGATAGTATCTCTGTCTAAGATATATGATCTCTAATGACAGAAAAACAGTGGATCTGTCTATGAAGAAGAGATAATGATTGAGATATGAAATGTACGAGGTCTAGCTAAATACTATTGCCAGTCTATAAGAGAGTTTATTGGGTTAGCTGCTCTAAAGATGTGACTTAAATTTAATAAGTTTAAGTAAGTGAATGAATAAGTATGAAGATAATATGTAAAAGGTTAAAAGAATTAATAGGGGAATATTTTACCACTGATGAAAAGTGATCGAAATGATGATGAAGGAAAAACAAGAATATGTAATAAGAGGATAAGTACATGATGGTTAGGGAACACGAATATGAAGTAGCTCCCAATTTTAAAACTAAAAGTGATTTTGTGGTTATCACATGATTATGGTTAGATGTAAGATTCAAGCCAAACTCGATAAAGGAAAAGTAATTATACTCTAAGGAGTAAAGAAGTAATTTACATTTTACTGCCAGTTATGTAAATGGAACAAAAAGGATATATATATACCTTGAAATGATGGAAATAATGGATTTATATGGATAAAGAGATGATTAAATTGATAATTATAGATTCGATGGTGAAGTCAAATAATGAGAAGCTTAAATTATAATTTGATTATACCATTATGGAATCTAAATTATCAAAAGAGTATAATTTCAGGTATATTCAAAAATTAAGGTGATAATGAATATACCATAAGAATAAAAGATATAATGATGAGATTACATGAAAAGACGATATGGAGAGAAAATGATTATCTCTTGATGAAATTATGGTAAAAGATGGTGAATGATAAAGTCTGCAAATGAATTGCAGCAATTGGATGAAATTAATATGAAATGAAAATTGTGGATAAGGAAGAATCTAAAAGAGATATGATAATGTGACGGTGATTATAGACTGATAGTCTAATGAAATCACTTTTCCATTATCAAACTCTTAGATTCTTTAGTGCCATAATCGAAATATAATTATAAAAGATGATGAGAATGTATGTGAAGTTCCAGTGAGCACTATATGTGATGGGAATCTATGAGTAGCTATATATTATGGGAAATAGCAAAAGGCTCTGAGATTCCAAATCTATTGATAGCACCGCTCCGTACATGATATAGATGTTTGAGCGTAATACAGAAACGCTCGATAATATGTTGAGAGAGCGGATGCATGAGATGTGAAAGCTACTGGGACAATTACATACCATGGAATAAAATCGGTAAATGATAATTATCGAAATATATCGACTTGGCATCAAATAAGGAAGATGGATGATGAATAATATGAATCATATGTGATATGAAAAGGAGTGGAAATGGATAACTCCCAAATGATAAGAAATTTAAGGGAGTATAAGTATATGATGAAGGATAATATGCAATTATATCAAAGTGATTTTGATGTTAAAGGTATACTGGCAGTATAATTTGAAAGATGATGTAAAGGACAAGAACTCTAAGTATACAGGATGCTACCACCTTTTTATTTACGTTAAATTCGGAGGACCGAATTTCTTAAGGTGGGGAGAATGTGATAACCGCAAATTTTCTATTTTTGAAAATTAATATTAAAGAAAATAGGTAAGAAGAAATAAATAAATTAAAGTAAATAAATAAAATTTATTTACGAGAGGGAATATCGTTAAAATTCCCGAAATTGATGAAGTGAAGAAGTAGAGAAAATTAAATTGAATAAAATTGAGGAAATTTAATTTGGATAATGGAAATCCAAATTAAATAGGAAATAAAAAGGAGAAATAAATGGATATTAAGAAAATCCAAATTAAATGAAATAAAATGCGTATATTATATATTTATATAATTAGATTATATAAATATATTTTGATACATTTTTATAAGAATACATATGTATATAAATATGATATTTTATGTATATATATAAATATATACATATATAAGAAAAGTAAATATTATTTTATCAAATATATATATATATTGTAATACAATATATATCTATAAATACATATATATATATGAAAAATATATTAATTCAAATTAAAATTATATATATGTATTTTGTGTATAAAATATATATATGTGTTATATTATGTTTGTATATATTATACAAATATAATATGGTATATTATATTAATATAATATAGTATATTGTATTATATACAAAAAAAAAGAAAGAGAAATGAAACAGAAACGGGAAAATGGGATCCCGTTTCTGTCAAAAACACAGATTCACGCCGCCCCCGCCAGTGGCCGCCGGAGAAGGAAAGGAGAGAAGGGAGAAAGAGCGACATCGCCGGCGAGAGGAGAAGCAAACGACGGTGGCCGGCGACGGAAAGAAGAAAAGAAACGGAAAGAAAATGAAACAGAAACCGGCGGAACCGAAAGGAGAAAAGGAAAAGAGATACGGCGGTGCCGGCGGAATTGGTCGCCGCCACTGCCACCGAAGCATCGCCGGGGAAAGAGGAAGAGGATGGAGGCCACGGTTGAGGCGGAGAACGGCGGAGGAAGGCCGGCGAAGAGCGGAAGAAACTGAAGCTAAATCGAGTCGATCCGCCGCCGTGCCGCCGATCCAGAGCAAACGGAGGCCACCGGTAGTTTCGTTGTGCCGTCGGCCAGCTGTGGAGCCCTTGAACCGCCGGAGAATCGGCCGCCGGCAAGGAACCGGCGAGGAAGGGAGCTAACCGGTCTGACGGGAAGGAAAAAGAAAAAGAAAAGAAAAAGAAAAAGAAAGAGAAAAAGAAAAGAAAGAGAAAGAAAAGAAAAGAGAAAAAGGAAGAAAGAAAAGAGGAAAAAGAAGAAAGAGGGAGAAAAAGGAGAATTTTGGAAATTATGAGAAATCTCGAGAATTCAGAAACCCGAGAATTACGGGAAACGGTAAGAAATCCCGGAAAGTGATAAATTATTTAAATAATTTATTTATTTAAATAATTATGGAAAAAATTCTAAAATTTAGAAATTAATTTCCAGAAAATTTCCTCGATGACCGAGATGATGGAATCGGGCGCGGTGAACACGGGCGCGAGGAACGAGGCGATCGCCGACCCGGAAAAAGGTAAGGGATGCATGTGCAGCACTGTAAGGATATTCAGTCTGCATGATTTTAATTATGAAATATTTTATGAAAATATTTTATGAAGATATTGTGATGAATGATTGGTTGAAATTTGTGGTGATGCACTGGCTGGATTTTAAGATGTATTTTTCGTGCAGGAGGCTAGCCAATCGGCAGCCGTTATACTGTCGAAAAATTATTGAAAAATTCTCGAAAAAATTACTGAAAATAATAATAAATGATTTTATTTCATAAGAAACGATTTTCAACAACGAAAATCGAGAAAAATGATTATTTTTCATAAAACATGAATATAACGCAATTCATTTTAAAATATTCATGTTTTCAAGAATGGTGATAATGAAATCACCGAAAATCCTCTTCGAGAATGGTGATAATGAAATCACCGAAAATTCTCTCAATATGTAAATTACACGTAATATGAGACAAAAAAATGAAAAGAAGTAAAGTGAATATTTTTATGAATAAATTCATATATATTTCTTAAATATTCACTAAATGGTTTTCTAACCTTTATGGTTTTAAATGATGAAACTATATATTTTTATAAATTCCATAAAGGTTTTCTGATGATGAAAAATACGGTTTTGAGACTAGATGGCAACCTTATCATGCTGATATGTGATATGTGATATGTGACATGTGATATGTAATATGTGATATGTGATATGTAATATGTGATATGTGATATGTGGTCCCAGCCGACACCTGATCAGTGATCCGTCGAGGACAATTATAGACTATGGCCATAGATCTGACATGATTATTCATACCCTTCGGGGTCTATAGCATGATATGAGTGACGACCCAGTGGACGGGCTGGGCGTGTGTGCCTAAGTCTCCATATATGAAAATGTTTTATATGATATGTGATATGTGAAATGTAAATGTTTTACATGATATGTGAAATGTTAATGAAAGAGATTTACAGCATTTTACAGAATGCTTATTTCAGTACTGATTTTAGTACTACGAGATGATTTCATATGATATGTGATATGAATATGTAATATGTTTTCAAAAGAAAAAAGAGGTTATAAGTCTAATATTCTTACTATGATTTTAAATTGAATATTAGACTATATGTGACATGAATATGTAATATGTTTTCCGAAAAGGAAAAAGGAGGAAAATAAATCTAATATTCTTATTTTAATTTGTAAATTGAATATTAGATTTAAATGATATATATGATATACGAAAAGGATTTAATAGCGAATTTTGCTATTTAAAGTACTGTACTAATTATGGTTGTACAGTAAAATATGAATTGAGTTTTAAATGAGAATGATGAAAATTTAACTAATATTCTTTTCAAGAAAATATGAATATTAGTTATTTTATTTAAATGCTTTATTTCATAAAAACATTATTTTGAAAAAGAATATGAAAATGTTACGGAATAAAAAGGAAACGATTTGAATTTCAAAACAAGAAAGAATATTATTCTCTACAGTTGCTTCTAGGTTCCAGGACAAGCTAGGTATTTCAAAATACCTATCTTACTCCATCTGGATCCCTAGCCGACTGTAGTATCCTTCCTACATGTGTGCCTAGAGCCCATAGGAAAAATGAAAAAGTTTTTCAGCATATGGATAGCTGAGTATCAAGTGAGGCATATAATTCCTTTACTGAGCCGTGGTTTGCTCACCCCTTAATTTTAACATTTCAGGTTTTTTGAGGACTGAGAGTCTAGCACTTAGAGGATTTTCGACTGCGCATTTGGGGACGATGCGACAGGTCGATTTATTTAATAAGGTATGATCATTTATTTTCTGTATTTAGACTTATCGACAGTACTACTTTCTTATGAAATAAGATAGGGGATGTAATTCATGTTATCATTTAATATGAAATTGTCTATATGAAAAAGGAAAAGTAAAGTATCGCAGACAGCCCAACCATATAAGATGTATAGAATAAGGTGAAAAATAGGGTCACGGGCTGTGACAGATTGTGGCCAAATGTCTGACTTGTCAGTAGATAAAGGCTGAGCACCAGAAGCCAGCAGGACTACTTAAGTCTTTGCCGGTGCCTACCTGGAAATGGGAACACATTACGATGGATTTTATTATGGGCTTATCGAGAACCCGGAGAGGTCATGATGCAATCTGGGTTATTGTGGATAGATTGACTAAGAGTGCCCATTTTCTTGCCATTAAGAGCACAGACTCACTAAGTACATTGGCAAACTTGTATGTTAGCGAGATTGCTCAATTACATGGGGCTCCCGTGAGCATTACTTCTGATAGAGTTTCCAGGTTTACCTCTCGATTTTGGACTCATTTTCAGGAAGCCATGGGATCTCAATTACATTTGAGCACCGCCTACCATCCTCAGACAGACGGTCAGTCCGAGTGGACTATTCAGACCTTAGAGGACATGTTGAGGGCGTGTGCACTAGATTTTAAGGGTTCATGGGATGACCACTTGCCTCTCGCAGAGTTTGCCTATAATAATAGTTATCATGCCAGCATCGGAATGGCACCATACGAAGCTCTATATGGCAGGAAATGTAGATCCCTAGTAGCTTGGGAAGAAGTGGGTGATCGTAAGATTTTAGCCCCTGATCTTGTTGAAGAGGCAGCTAAGGGTGTTCGGACTATTTGTGATAGACTCAAGGTTGCCCAAAGTAGACAGAAAAGTTATGCTGATGTACGTAGACGGCCACTTGAATGTCAAGTTGGGGACTCTGTATTTGTAAAAGTATCTCCGAGCAAGGGTGTCATGCGCTTCGGAAAGAAAGGAAAATTAAGTCCTCGTTTCATTGGTCCATTTGAGATATTGGAGAGAGTTGGGGATGTTGCTTACCGGTTAGCTTTACCACCACAGCTTTCTGGTATACATAACGTCTTCCATGTCTCTATGTTGAGGAAGTATCATCCGGATCCCTCCCATGTTATTGAATACCAACCATTGGATATTCAGGGAGATATGAGCTATGTTGAGCAGCCAATCCGGATCCTTGACAGAAAGGAAAGGGTACTTCAATATAAAACTATTCCATTGGTCAAGATTCTCTGGCAGCACCACACAACAGAGGAAGCTACGTTGGAGCTAGAGAGCCTCATGAAAGAAAAATACCCGCATTTGTTTAATGAACCAGCTTGAATTTGGAGGACCAAATTCTTATAAGGTGAGGAGAATGTGAGATCTCATTTTCCTATACTATAATTGTACATGTATATGAACAAATTATCAATAAAGAAATTATTGATAATATTTTGAGGAATTAAATATATAAGAATAGTGTTTCTCACATAGAAAATTTTAATCCTAGATAAAATATATATAAGTATGGAAATTATTACATAAAGGATGGATTAAATAATTTAAAAGATCATAAAAATTAACTTTGGAATAAAATTCATACTTCAGGCATTTCTTTAAAATTTGCAATGAAAGTAAGGGATACCATCACAACTTTAAATTACATCCCTTACCTCAATACACTGTAGATCAATGCCTTATGTTGCACCCATGTGCTTCCCATCTCTCCGAATTATAAACTGCAAGATAACCGTTTTACTGTAATTAATTTTTTTAGTATAACTTATAAAAATTTCCTTTGCTTATCTAGCTACTATTTATCTCATCATTATTCATAATATTAACATTTTCTATGATTTTCTCATAGGTAAATATTTTATTTGCTTTTCTTTTCTTGTTTTGGCATCCTTAGCCTTTTTACTAAGTCAACATTTCCACCAAAGATTTCATGGCCGAATGTCCTTCTTAGATGACTAAGCTTATTTAGCTTATGTCTTATATTTTCTTCCATGATATATATATATATATCACTTATTCTTCATGTAGGTCAACTTAACCCCTATTTGTTCTTTTCTTTTCCTCCATTTTTCTACTCTCTCAGCCATACTTTCTTTCTTTCATATACGGCATGTTCAACAGTCCATTTTTCTTCCATTAACCAGCCACCTTTGTTGACTACATCTAAAACATTTCTTTTCTCCTTCATGGTTCACGTAAGTCTCACCTAATTTTCACTCAAAACCCTTCCTCAACCGATCATGCAACTCAGTTAAATTTTCATTTTTATTTCCCTTACCTTTCACGTCTGTTTCATGTTTATGTTCATCATCAATTCCACATCAGTTTCCTTCTTTAAACATCATCTTCTTCCTATAAATTCTTACAACTTAACACTATGATTTTTTCTTACATATATGTTTACTTCAATCAAAGGTTATAACCAACATATTCTTGATCATTACATGCAAAAATCAAAGGACAAGAATCTTAAAAACTGAGTTGGACATTACCTGTATAAAGGAACAAATTTGTCCACGTGAATCCCTTGCTGTGTTGAAGGTTTTTATGCTAGCTTCTTTGAGGTTTTGGAAGCTTAAGATCCAAGGTTTATTTTTCTTCAAAGGCTTAGTTTATTTACTAAAGGTTAGGAATGATTCTAGTATGCATAAAAGGCTACATGATTGCAAGAGAACAAAGCAAGCTTTCGGTGATGATAATGGCTGGGGAGGAGTTCACGATGGGAAGAGGATTATATAGCACAAAAATATATATATTTGTTGGACTTTTTGCCAGCTTCATTAAAAGCCCTCTTCATTTCCTATTTCTTTCCTTTTGTTTTATATTCCTTATCCTCCAAGCCGAGACTAACTTCTTGTTTCTGTTAAAATTTTTCTTCATGCAGCCCACGTTTTCTGACTTTCCCATCTTTTCCTTGCTTTAGTTCCCTTCTTGTCTTGTTATTGCTTGCTCTTCGGTGCAGCAAAAACCAACACAAGTCAGTGTTATATTCTTTTTGTCAACCAAAAGAAAACGTGGAGAAGACTTTCCTTGCCTTCCTTTATTGTTTGTTTTATCCTTTCTTTTTCTCTTGTTTTCTATTAGCCATTTGATCAACCGAAATTGGTAGAAAATGGCAAAAGATTGGCTGACTTTTGTGTGTGAATGGTAGAATATCTTGGCAGCCTAGGATGTACTAGTTATGGCCACAATATAGAGACACAAAGAAAGAAAGAAATGCCAACGAAAATGCAAGATAGAAAAGGGTGAGTATGCTGTCGGTTTGGACAGCAATGAAACAGAAAAATAAATTAATGTTGGTTGAAGGAAATTACGTGAGCTAAGGGGGGAGAATAAGAAAAGAAAAGAGGTGATCAAAGTCAAAGAAAATGGCTGGAAAAAGAAATAAAATGGCTTATAGTATAGCCGAAGAAGGAAGTGAGAATAGGTGACTAAAAGTCCAGCCGAAAATGTAGAAAAAAATAAAAGAGAGAAGAAAAGCTAGCTTGGTTGACTTTGTGTGTGAGAATATTAGACTTTTGGCAACCTAAAACATGCTAGATATGACCATGAAGTAGGAACCAAATGGATGCCAACGTGAACTACACAAAAACAGAAAAGAAAGAAGGCCATGCATGCAGCCATCGTGAATTGGAAAAAAAAAATAGCCCAAAACTTCTACGTTTCCGGGATGTGACAGTCTTTCTTGGTATCAGAGCAAGGGTTGTCTAGTACTGTCAGTGTCGATAGTTAGGATAAGATTACATCCCAAGTATCCGTGCTTGTTTGGTTATAAAATAGAGTATATCTGCTAAAGTTTTGATTAAAACATAGGGTTTTATTAGACCAAGTGTGTCTCCCTAGGGTGCTCCGGTATTGTTTGTGAGAAAGAAAGTTGGTAGTCTCCGGTTATGCATCGACTATAGGTTACTAAATAAGGCTACAATTAAGAATAAGTACCCCCTGCCAAGAATAGATGATTTGTTTGACCAACTGAAAGGTGCTTCAGTGTTTTCTAAGATTGATCTGAGATCAGGCTATCATCAGTTGAGAATTAGGAAGGAAGATGTACCGAAAACGGCCTTTAGAACCCGATATGACCATTTTGAATTTCTGGTGATGCCTTTCGGTTTGACTAATGCCCCTGCCGCATTTATGAATTTGATGAATGATGTGTTTCGGGAGTATCTGGATAAATTTGTGATTGTTTTTATAGATGATATTCTAGTATATTCTAAGTCTTGGGAGGAGCACGAGCAGCATCTAAGGATTGTGCTCCAGATTCTTTGAGATAAGCAGCTTTATGGGAAGCTTAGTAAGTGTGAATTTTGGTTGGATCGGATAGCTTTCCTTGGCCATGTGGTATCCAAGGACGGGGTGTCAGTTGATCCGTCCAAGGTTGAGGCAGTACTCCAATGGGAGAGACCGAAGACAGTGACTGAGATTCGGAGTTTCTTGGGATTGGCAGGGTACTATCAGAGGTTTGTGGAAAGTTTTTCTCGGATTGCAGCTCCGTTGACTAAGCTTACACGCAAAGGAGTTCTATTTGAATGGTCAAGTCAGTGTGAGCAGTGTTTTCAAGAGCTTAAGCAAAGATTAACTACAGCACCAATCCTAACCGTTCTGAGTGGATCTGGAGGCTTCGTTGTATACAGTGATGCTTCTAGTCAGGGTTTAGGTTGTGTGCTAATGCAGCATGGTAGAGTAGTCGCGTATGGTTCACGCCAGCTTAGAGACCATGAGCGCAACTACCCTACGCATGATTTAGAGTTAGCCGCAGTTGTTTTTGCTTGAAAGATATGGCGGCATTATCTGTATGGTGAGAAGTTTCAGATCTTCACTGACTATAAGAGTTTGAAGTATCTATTCGATCAGAAGGAACTTAATATGAGGCAGAGATGTTGGATAGAGCTTCTTAAGGATTATGACTGCGAGATTTTGTAGCATCCGGGCAAAGCGAATGTAGTTGCAGATGCTCTAAGCAGAAAGAGTATGGTTTCTGTTATGATGGTTAGAGAATGGGAATTGCTGGAGCAGTTTGCCGAGCTCAATGTCAGTGCTGAAACAAAAGATGTCGGGTTTATGGCTAGCCTTCAAATTGAGCCAAGTATCTTAAATCAGATCCGGTCAGGGCAGAAAAATGATCAGAGGTTATTGGACATGGTTAGCCAAGCAGAGCAGGATTTGCAGTCAGATTTTACGGTCAGTGATGATGGGTTATTGAGATTTAAGGGCCGTATATGTGTTCCAAACGATGATACCTTAAGACAAAGGATTTTGAAAGAGGCCCATTGTTCTCGTTACACTATGCACCCAGGCAGTACTAAGATGTACCATGATTTGCGTAAGGTGTATTGGTGGATTGGTATGAAACGAGACGTAGCAGAGATTGTGGCCAAATGTCTGACTTGTCAGTAGATAAAGGCTGAGCACCAGAAGCCAGCAGGACTACTTAAGTCTTTGCCGGTGCCTACCTGGAAATGGGAACACATTACGATGGATTTTATTATGGGCTTACCGAGAACCCGGAGAGGTCATGATGCGATCTGGGTTATTGTGGATAGATTGACTAAGAGTGCCCATTTTCTTGCCATTAAGAGCATAGACTCACTAAGTACATTGGCAAACTTGTATGTTAGCGAGATTGCTCGATTACATGGGGCTCCCGTGAGCATCACTTCTGATAGTGATTCCAGGTTTACCTCTCGATTTTGGACTCATTTTCAAGAAGCCATGGGATCTCAATTACATTTGAGCACCGCCTACCATCCTCAGACAGACGGTCAGTCCGAGCGGACTATTCAGACCTTAGAGGACATGTTGAGGGCGTGTGCATTAGATTTTAAGGGTTCATGGGATGACCACTTGCCTCTCGCAGAGTTTGCCTATAATAATAGTTATCATGCCAGCATCGGAATGGCACCATACGAAGCTCTATATGGCAGGAAATGTAGATCCCCAGTAGCTTGGGAAGAAGTGGGTGATCGTAAGATTTTAGCCCCTGATCTTGTTGAAGAGGCAGCTAAGGGTGTTCGGACTATTTGTGATAGACTCAAGGTTGCCCAAAGTAGACAGAAAAGTTATGCTGATGTACGTAGACGACCACTTGAATGTCAAGTTGGGGACTCTGTATTTGTAAAAGTATCTCCGAGCAAGGGTGTCATGCGCTTCGGAAAGAAAGGAAAATTAAGTCCTCGTTTCATTGGTCCATTTGAGATATTGGAGAGAGTTGGGGATGTTGCTTACTGGTTAGCTTTACCACCACAGCTTTCTGGTATACATAACGTCTTCCATGTCTCTATGTTAAGGAAGTATCATCCGGATCCCTCCCATGTTATTGAATACCAACCATTGGATATTCAGGGAGATATGAGCTATGTTGAGCAGCCAATCCGGATCCTTGACAGAAAGGAAAGGGTACTTCGATCTAAAACTATTCCACTGGTCAAGATTCTCTGGCAGCACCACACAACAGAGGAAGCTACGTGGGAGCTAGAGAGCCTCATGAAAGAAAAGTACCCGGATTTGTTTAATGAACCAGCTTGAATTTGGAGGACCAAATTCTTATAAGGTGAGGAGAATGTGAGATCTCATTTTCCTATACTATAATTGTACATGTATATGAACAAATTATCAATAAAGAAATTATTGATAATATTTTGAGGAATTAAATATATAAGAATAGTGTTTCTCACATAGAAAATTTTAATCCTAGATAAAATATATATAAGTATGGAAATTATTACATAAAGGATGGATTAAATAATTAAATGGATATTGCAAATTCTGATTTGGACAAAATAGAAGAGTGTTGGCGGCATGAAGAAAGAGTAGAAGAAAGGGAGTGAAGTCCGGTCCTTATTATTTTGTACTAAATGCATGATTAAGAAGTTACAAAAGTAAGTAAGATTTGAGACTAAGGCCTTCCTATAGTTTATGTTATTGCCTGTCATGCTTGCCACATTGTGCATGTTTCCGTCCCTTGTGGCATATGTTTAGCCCACGTCGTGCATGTTCTCGCCCACATTGTGTATGTTTTCATCCTTTATGGGTATGTTGGTCCTTCGTGGTGCATGTTCGCTCTACGACCCTGATCAGGTCTACAGCCCATACCATGGCCATAGGTATTATGTTCCCTCTTCGGAGGATGATGTTCTGTTCCCTCTTCGGAGGAAGAAGTAAGTGTCATGACCGCATACTGGCTATATGATTCTGCCTAGTCTCTATGAACTGTATGATAAGTTTTATTAATTATGATGTGATGTTTATAAAGTATGATGCATGTTTGAAACAAGTATGAATTTTAGATATATGCATTAAAGAATTCATACAATGATTTAAAGTATGAAATGCATTATTATGGTATTTGTTTTCTGCATATATAGATGCTATGACCATTTTAAATGCATTTCTTACGGGGCTTTCCAAAAAGCTCACCCCCTACTCTACCAGATTATTTGCAGTGATCAACCCTTTGCTTGTTGCGCATATGATGTAGACTGAGGGATACGTCTCTCCTCCGACTACTTTTTTGTACTTACGTAAGGTATACTCATATTTTAATACCAGACATCCGGTATGACACAGATATTTGTATATAAATAATACTTTTGGGATGTAATCGATATTGTATGAATGTAAGCGTTACCTGGAGAAAAAAATCAATATAATGTGAATGAAATATTTTATAAAAATATTGTGACGCTTCTGTGGTTAAAAAGTATGATGAGATACTGGCAGGAATGCAACCCAAGTAAGAAATAAACCCAAGTAAAAAAAAATAGCCCAAAACTTCTACGTTTCCGGGATGTGACAATACTCATTTCATATTTGTTTCATCAAATGCTGCAGCTTATTTGCAGACTTTGCTATTTACCATCTTTTACCATAATAGAATCATGAGACAATTCTTTCTCTCCATATCGTCTTTCATGTAGTATGGTCATTTGATTTTTAAATCCTCAAATGATCCATTTAATCACCACATTATCCATACAAATCCATTATTTCCATCATTTCAAGGTGGTATATATATATATATATATATATATATATATATATATATATATATATATATCATGTTTTCATTTATATGACTGGCAGTAAAATATGAATCATTTCTTTACTCCTTTGAGTATAATTATTTTTCCTCTATTGGGTTTGGCTCGATCTTATATCCAACCATAATCATGTGATAACCACAAAACACTTTTAGCTTTTAAATTCGGGAACTACCTCATATTCGTGTTCCCTCTTCATCATGTACTTTCCTCTTATGACATATTCATCTTTTCCTTCATCATCATTTCATTCACTTTTCTTTAGTGATAACATATTCCACTATTACCTCTTTTAATCGTTTATATACCGTCTTTACATTTATTCATCCCCTGGCTTTAACCTTTTACTTATTAATCACGTCAGTAGAGCAGCTAACCCATAACTCTCCTATAGACTGGCAATAGTATTTAGCTAGACCCATTTCATTCTGTATCTCAATCATTATCTCTTCATCCTTGACAGATCCACATCGCTCTGTCATTTGAGGTTATATATCTTAGAAAGAGATACTGTCTAGCCAAATCTTTTATTTGCCAATCTTATCATATAAATCACTGTCTTTAAGAGTCTGCGGGGTTATACCACTATGCTGCTCATTTTCCATTTGTGCCATAGACTGTATCGCTATCTCATCATATTATCCATATATATGGTCGCCTCATTCATTAGGCTCATATACCTCACAAGGTATTTCGTTGATCCTGTAAACCTCAATAGGGACTCATAAAAATTATCTCGAGTTCTAATCATTATCATCTTATAACCATTCATCTAGTGATGCCTTGTACAGAGATTTGTCTTATAAGCTCCTTATACATCTTCGATTAAACCAAATAAGACATCACT